>CM070600.1:38202869-38802869 GCA_036346395.1 Hsuehochloa calcarea
ATCCATAGCTGGAGGAGCGGTGATGCAATTTCCTCGGCGGTAGCCTCATGGCGACCTCGGGCGAAGATGATGATGCGGTAGGCCCGTCCTCGTCCCGACCACGAATCGGGGATGACCACGACCTCGGCCTCTACCCTTGCCATCTAAGAACAACACAGCAGAAAGAAAAACCAAACACTTAGCTCAACGAATTCGTAAGCGAATAATTGGAACATAACCGGGCAATTGCGGAAAACAATGGTTTACCCAACCCTTCCTATTGTGCGATTTGTCAAATTTAACATATTTTAATTTAACCACGGACCTAAAGCCGCTTTGATACCAAGCTGTAACACCACGACTATAAGGAAGTCAAGATGTCACCTACAATCACTAATCTTTAGGAGAATAACAACAATATGCATAACGGATGTTTCATACAACAAGGATAAGCGAAATAGGAATTTATCAACAAGTCTAATCCACGGGGTGGAGATAAACAACTTCGAGAGATCACGGTAAATATGGTCAAGTTGGCTTATTACAATTCAACACAAGGCATAAATAGAAGACGATATTAAGTTCTCAAATGTTTTGGATTATGGTAGTGAGTGTATCGTGTTGAACTACCCTCCACGAAACCGTTCTTCCTTGTCATTTACCTAAATAAAACAACAAAGCAAGAATGAGCCAAAGACTACGGCAAGTACTTGAAAGTAACAATCAATATCAATGAACTATATACACTATCATAGATTGAACATTTATCAGAAACAAATTTTGTATGAATGGATGAAGGGAAGTGATGCAATGAAGGAAATGGACATATCACAGCTTATACCGGTATAGCGAGTGAAACACCCGTCAGTGTTCACTTTAAAGTTACCGTATGAAGAACGCTTCACGGCCGTCAACGTGACCCACATTGGAATGGTGGACAAGCGTACCCGATTCGGAATTGATGGGGTTTTGGATGCCCATCTTTGGAATTGATGGGTCTTCTGAAGAAATCCACTTTCGTGGTCATTATGAATTTATGCATGACATGATGTGATCTCATGGTAAGACGAATATCACGCATTAATGGAAAAATACACATGGCATTCAACTACATATACAAACAAGTATAACCATGCATTCACACATCACATATTGTATCAATAATAGCATACAAGTTACTTGCTGCCTTGTGCATGAGGTTAGGAAGATAATCGAGGTACCACTCCACTCACGACTTCACCGCCTCGATATAGAATAATCGAAATGAGGACAAACGAGTAAAACATTGCTACACGTGCGCTCCCACAATCTCTAGCCAAACCAACCAAACTAAAGGTTCAATTTGATCAATTCACCCAAACATTCCAAATACCCCTAACCTGGCAGTTTTACTAGAAAATTCACCAATAAATAACTGTAGTTCCAAAAGACCTGAAACTAGTGCTCAACTTCTCTTAACGTAACAGGCTACGAAACTCTAGTTGACGGTAAACTCTAATTCGGCCAAAACAGGGGTCTAAACATCCACTGAAAACTATATCCACAGTCTGTCCAGAATTCAGAACAGCCCCCAAAGAAAAGGCTCTAACTTTTAGACCACTGATCCAAATAAATTTATCATTATCAGCCTGGAAACATGGTGAAATTATCTTCAAAAATTTAGTTGGGTGGCTGACCTGGTTCGGAATCTAACTAGATCAAAACCTAGGTGCAACCGACTGGACCTAGAGTTTCTGTCAGGCAGAGCAGTACGTGGTAAAACAGTCATAACTTTTAACATACTGGGTGAAAATTCATGATCCAGGTGCCAAAAGAAAGCTAATGAAGCCAGGATCATATCTCCAGAAGACGCAGATATCCAATTTGGCCTCTACGACACCCAAAACTTAGGTACAACGTCTTTGGACAGAATCAATCTCTGAGAGTAAAAGCGATACTACTAAAACCATTGAATTTGCAACTCTAAAGACATCCAACAGCGATAGGGTCTCTCGTTACCCTTGTAGACCGAAGAGCGATGAGGATCAACTTCCGAAGGTCTCTCCTCTCCTCCTTTGGCGGCCCCAACACCGCGAACCGAGGGAGCATAAAGCCAGCGGAGGAAGAACCGGCGGTGAGCGCGTGGAAGATCGGGAGTGCAGCTCGGGAACACCAATGGAGCGGTGGCGCTGGGAGGAGGGGCGGCGCGGAGGTGGAGGTGGTGGCGGCTCAAGGGAGGAGGTGGTGGCGGCTAGGGTTTGGGAAGTGGTGCCCCCTTTGGCGGCCCTACATGGGCCGGCCCCTCTTGGGCCATCTGGGTCACGGACTGCGGCCCGAGTTGTGAAATAACGTTTACCCCCGCCCGTGATTGGAAATTCGCAGCAACTGTTTCTTTTACTCCCTCGGACTTCTTTCTTTTTACGAACGGTTCGGAGTATTACAGTGCCAGCATGCAGCTCTACGCTCGGCGGCCGAGGTGGCATCGATTCTTGAGCCACGACGGCTGAGGCAGCGGCTCTGAGCAACGCCCTCGCCGGCGCTATCGCCACGGCGAGAAGCGACGAGCAGCATAAAGAGAGAGGGTGGCGGCTGGTTACAGTGTGCTACCTTGCGGCGGAGGAAGCGGCGGAATGGTCGCCGGTGACAAAGAGGAGCGGCGGTGGCGTTCGATCGGCGGCGGAAGTGGAGCTCGGCGATCTCTGGTTGAAGCGAAGGTGCGCACGAGGTGGCGACGATGCGGTGATCTTGACGAGTGGTCGATGTCGTCGAGGAGGCCCTAGTGGCGCTGAAACAACGATTCCCGAACCCGACCCGAGGAGGAACTTCAAATGCGGGCGATAGAATGGGCTAGGCGCAATGGCTTGGGAGTGGACTAAGGAGGATAAAGCGCTGGGGCTCCGTTTATAGGGCAAGGGTGAGGCCAAGGCGGGGAGGAGCGCGGCGGTGTTCACGGTGGTGAGGCGGCGCGATATAGCGCGATTAAGAGGAAGCGGTGGGATGAATGCGGCGAAACCGATGACTTGATTACCGTGATGGCGAGATAAATGGGGAGAGAATCACGATTGAAGGAGCTCTGTGGGCATTAAAGGCGTGAAGAACTTGGCGTGCGGGGGAAGAAAGAGAGGAGGAGGCGACAACATGGCGGGAGGCCCCACATCTGCGGAAGATGGAAAAGGGAAGCGCCGCCGTTGGATGGAGATCGAATGGCTCGAAGCGGCAGCCCAGCGTCTGACGGCCCGAGATGGAAGCTTGCTTGGCAGCGATGTGCGACACGTGGAGGAGGACTTGAGCGTGGTAGCGTCTTGTGGCCCAGGCGGCGTGGGGAGAAACGATGTTGGGCTTGGAGATTCGCCCAACAACATGCTAGTGATTTTAATTCCTTTTCCAATTTATTTAATTAAAGAAATTAAAAAGGCTTTAGAAAATAACAAATAAAATCTAAAAATTAGGAGAAAATTCAAAGAACATCTCTAGGGCATTCTAGATTTAAATAAAATTATCCCAACTTATAATTGGTCATAGATTTTGCAAATAAATTATTTTAGCTATACAATAATTAAGAAAATACTTTTAATTTTTTAGAAAATCCACAAAAATATTTAAAGTTTTAATTTCAACTAAAATTTGAAATTTGAAATATTACAACGATCAAATCGACGGTAGAAATAGAGATAGATCACATCTATAACTACCACATATCACAATATATGACCAATCCGAATCTAAAACTAGGCGGCATGGCTCACGATACCAGCTTTGTCGGGCAGCGACAATGCTACGATAAGCGCAACCAAAAATTACCGCGCAACCAAGGAACCACCGCGATAATAGATCACGAGATTACTGTTAGGCAGCGCGGACTCGTGGCGGAGTAGAGTCGTTATAGCGAGTTGATCGCGATCGTAGTCGTACTCACGGCGCATCTCCTCCTTCGAGGTCGCACTTTTCGCCGCGCGTCTGCTCCTTCAGTGGTCATCCTCACCACGTGACTTCTCCTCCGACTCGGTGATCATCAAGAGTCGTGGATCGTCTTAGTCTTGATGCTTCGCAACAACACCTCAGGGTATCCACCGTGCGGGCGGATCACCACATGTTGGAGTGCTAGCACCGGCGTGGTTGAGAAGGCGTGGCTATTAGGGTTCTGAGGAGTTCTTCAAAGATCATCCTCTTCACACACCCCATGCCACCGCCCCTCTTTATATAGGCATCCATGATGGGTCTCGAACTTGTGGCCCATTAGCGGCTCGTGGCCTATCACGAATTCGTATCACCATCCGTCGGATCATAGCCCTTTAAGTGTGCGACCCTACGAGTTCATGTGTAATCGGTTGTGACTCGAAAACTCTTTTAGAACACGATCGTTAGCGGAACCTAGCAGCACATAACAATTCCCGAACACACATAGAAAAGTGGACGAGCCTTGACGTAATATGATCTATGACCAGTCCTCATCACTTGCGATTAGTTCGTATCTCCATAAGACCGGATCGTATCTCCATCGACCGATCAGAATGGCGATCGAACTAAGCGACCTACTCATGCATTCTCCCTTTGCCTCACGATGTGGGTTAAACTCCGGTGAGATGTGTGTTATCCATGGATATTCAATACTTTCTCGATTGAGTGTCGAATAAATTCACGTTATCGACACTTGACCACTAGTGGCATGGCCATGCACTTTCTTTATCCGATCACCACGAGGGCCGAGACATCTCTCATATTATGTTAGCGAGGGCAAATCCCATCTCGACCAGTCACATCCCTCGCATGTTTCATAGCATACAAAAGCCACCTTTATAACTACCCAATTACGAGTAGCGTTTGGCAACCCCTAAGAGTGCCATTACACATGTAGGGAACTATACTGATCTCAGATCTAAGGATTATACATCAGCATTACTTGAGACCAACTAATGACACATAGATTCATAACAATCTCAATAGTGTCTCAATGATGGTTCTATCCAACCCCATGTTCTCTAACATGTCTTGACATTATTGATTCGATATCCCCATATCCTTGACCGATGAAACCAGGTCATCAATCAATACATGTGCTAGTCATAGAGTCCTTGGTGTTCCAACCCGGTGACCTCCGACCAGGGATACATTTAGAATGACATCATATAATTTAAAGAGTTCCACCAACAAGTCACATACTTATTGATCTACAACAAATGATACATTCAAGGAACACAATAACATATTTTCAAAATCATGAACATAATGAAATATCAACATCTTTATAATTGCCTCTAGGGCATATTTCCAACAGCTCGGGGGCTGAGGGGGGATTGAGGAAGGGAGTAGGGGTGGAGCTGGGCAAGGCTAGCCGAAAAGGGGAGGGAGGTGGGCCAGGGAAGAATGCCATGAAGCGGTGGGCTAAGCCCAAGAGGAAAGATGGGTCGACCCAAAGGGGATAGTAAGTCTGCCGAGCCCCAAGAGGGGTTTTGAATTTCAGGCATAACCTTGGAAAAATATTTCTAGGCACTACCACATGATTTGTTTGTATTTTAAACTGAAATTCAAATAGAGCACGAAATTAAAATAAGGCACCAAATAACATCCAAAAATTCCAGAAAGTTACAAAAAATCAAATCAGATAAGTTTAATCCATCTAAATATTCCCCGCTCTGGGTATTACTATATTTTCAAAATAAATGATAGTTTGTATTTCTGAGATAAAGAAAGTGTATTTACAAATTGAATTTTGAGAATTATTTTGAAAGTACCTCAAGAATTCTAGGAGTATATGAGGTTTTACTATTGATTATTTGAATTCCCAAAATAAAGATTCCGTATTTGAAACCATTTTAGTTTTGCTTCAAATCCAAATTCGAATTTTGAATGAAAAATAGGAGTATTGGATTACTAGGTTTAAATTTTAGTCTTCAAAATTAAAGGCTTTTCAACATAGGATTTATACTACACTATGAACTAAGTTTTCAAAATCTTGACAAACTTTTATTTTGTTTTATAAATTTTATTTATATGTATTGGAAAACTAGGTTGAAACCTATTTGCTTTACAACAAAAAAGTTTTAAAAAGGTCAAAAATTTTACAAATGCACAACATATATTTAGCTAATCCAACTTAGGGATTTTGAGAACATTACATTTATTTACTCCATTTCCCTTTGTGTACTTGGTTAATACTTTGAATCGGCGGTCAGTCGGCGCTTTTGTAATAGTTGTAGACTTAAGTACTATGGTGTATGTCGCTGGATATATCAATGTATGGCTGTGAATGACATTGATAAGGGTATGTGCATGTTGGTTGCTGATCTTGGGAGCCAACACGAGACATATACCGCCATTTTGAAATCCGCTTTAACTCATTTGAGTATGGGTGCAAATTTGTTGGAGAACCGGTCGGCATGTAGCACCCTTGAGAGGAACCATATGCACAATCACCTTGTCTCTAGATCATCCAGGTGTTATAACATGAATGGAGTTAAATTGGATTTCAATCCCCTCAGGCCCAGAGTTGTTTTTCTAAGACTAGGCGGGTCTTGGTCTTACAAAAATAACCCGGGGTTCTCATAAGCGACACAGGAGGAATAAATGGGATCACGGTGGCCACAGCGAAGCTATCGGTGGTCGTGGCGGTCTGAGTGACAGAGGTGGTGGCACGACGGAGATGTGGGTGGCGGGACAAGCGTGCTGCGGTGGAACCTACGCTCACAGTGCCAATAGCTAGAGAATGCTAATATGCCACAGCGATGCTAACAATGATTCTGCGTGCTCAAAGGCACATTGGAACAACAAGCACTCTGACGGTCACCGGCGAGGGCGAATGCGCTGCCTTGCGCGATGCTATAGAGGTTTGATATCTAGCCTAATGGCCTTGTGGATGCTATGAACATAACAAGAAACCATGAAAGGAGGAAGGAGCTTATTAGAGGCGAAATGGGGAAGAAGGGGCTCGGCGGCACAGCTTTTACGATGGCGAGGGCGAAAGGGGCTTGGCGCTACGGTGCACTAGCGCAAAAGGAAGAGGTGCATCGAAAAGAGTAGAATGAGGTGATGCCAAGGGTCATGACCTTCAAGGTCGAAGCTCACTAGGGAGGCGAGGAATGGGTGGCGACGGCTAGGGTGGCGGTGGGTTTGGCACTTGGCCTTCAGGTTGTCCCCCATGATTAAGCGAGAGATTAATAGAGAAATGGGCAAAAGGTAGAAAAGGTCGAGGCATACAGTTCGTGCCGGGAGGATTTTATAGCGATGGGCGGGGAGAAGGTGGCGGCAATGTCGCGGCGACGGCGTTTTCTTGTGATTGATCGCGCATTAAGGTCGACCGGTGACTAGCGACGGGACATGGTATTGGGGTGGGGTTGCACTCGATGTCTACCGCGCCATGAGCACTCGAGTGTTGGCTTTGATGTAGCACAGTGGAGAGAGAGCGAGGTGAACGCATCCGTTGTCGAGCGGGGAAGAAGAACAATGCTAGGCGACACGTGGGTCGAGAGGTCATTGTCGTGGGAGCGCGCGAGAGAGCAAGGCGCGGCGAGCACACAGGTGGGGACGAGGCGAGGTAGGCTAGGCCACTCGGCCATGTCGGGGAAAGGAAGCAAGAAAGAGGGAGGCGAGCACGCTTGGTTGGGTGGCATGAGCCGGTGAGGGAAGGAGAGAGGATGGTCCACGAGATGAGTTGTGGTCGGCGAGAGTGGGAAAGGAAAGTGTTAATATTTTTCGAAATATTTGAAGGATGAATTTGAATTGGAAATTGAAATTCAGAGGATTTTAACACTTAACTTTTCTTGTAGTTTTAATAATTTCCATTTAAAGCAGGGATTTTGATTTGACCATTGAAATGCAACTAAGTTTTTGTGATTTCATAAAATGCATCAATTTTTTTTGAAAATGCAGAAAGTTCAATAAAGCTTCAAATGAACACAAAATTGAGCTTCCTGCCATATGGCTCATAGCCTATCTGCCAACGCTCAAAGTCTATCTACTAACTTTTCCCCTCCTGTCCATGATATGACTCTCCACGTCGCGCACCAGAGCATTCTCTAGCCGTGTCCAGCTCACGTACCCCACGCCGTGCCACCGCGCACCAGGTCGACACCGTCGCCATTGACTACACGGCTTCCGAATTAATCTGGCGCGTCACCTAGCGCGTCACCTCGAGCGCATCGCCGTACTGAGCCATGCTCCCCTCTCTGGCAGTGCGCCGTGCAGGTTGTTTCACTCGACCGAAGCAGGTTGTTTCATGCATGGAGCCTTACAGGCAAAATCAATCACGAGCAAGGTGTCAATGAAATCATATAAAGTATTTGCCACCGGAACCACTTTTTTCTGGAGCGGTGGATGTGCGACTTCACTCATCAGAGTTTAAATTCTTATATTTATCTATTACGCACAAACGTGTGCATTTCAGTAGAGATTTTACGAGATCGTGAATTTACCATTGGACTCCGTTTGTCTAGACGTATGCTATAGAGCACACTCTGCGTGTGCGCATGTGGTGTGTGCATGCGTGGTTGTGTGTGTGCGTATTCCTATTTGTTAAATGTCCAAGATGAACGAAGACATATGTGATTTTTTCTATCCCACGGACTAAATCGATATTTAAAACTAGAAGTCTTTCCCAATAAAGTATGAAACTTTAAATAATCACGGTAATGAAAGGAGGTGAACTTGAATGTGAAGATATAAAAACATGGATGGTTGAAAAAGTGCGAGCACTAAAATTAATTAAATTTAGAATATAATTATAAGAAAGTTAAAAAATTAATTCAAATAAGATCTAAAACCTCCAAATAGTACACTGGACATATATTAACGAAATACAAAACTGAAAATCTTCAACAAAACAGCATAATGTCAAAATGAACAAAAATTAGGTTAAAAGAGTAGGTTGTTAAATCTCATCGTGCATCGACGGGCTACTAAAAATCATACTAAATTGATGTATACTTGTAAAAGGACAGTGGCAAAGTTTAAAAGTGAATTTTATTGGAGATTTAGCCGAAATCCACCAAAGTCAACACCAAGTCAAGTATGAAGTTATCTGTTTCTGTTAATCACGATACTTTATTGGATTACTAGTGAAAAGCAGATCTTCCACTTTTTACTAGCATGAATTCTCACGATTTGTCCATGCGAAAATGAACCAATTAGATTGCTAGCTTCTTGTGGCCGTTGATTTATTTATGCTGTTGTCGGAAAAGATGCATGGATTCAAGAAAGGTGATAGTACCTGCGATATATAAAATCACCACTTGCATGATAAGATAAACATATAACCGCATCTAGTGAACGTATTGTTGCAAACGTTAGTTTCCATATAAAGATGCGATTAATATTTTATATCTGATAAAGAAGGGCTTAGTTAATTAATCAAACCATCTTTAGTAACCTCATAAAGAACGGCTTTACATTTGTTGGTTTGTCCTGATGAATGTAATGTTGTATGTATACTTAAGACTAATCGCATGAAGAGTTAGGGAGTACGTAAAAACAACATACATTATAAGGTACACATATACTATAGGTTATTGATATGCAAGTATTTGCGATGACATATAGTATTGACGTTTCCCTGTCACA
Source organism: Hsuehochloa calcarea (assembly GCA_036346395.1). Classification (NCBI taxonomy): domain Eukaryota; kingdom Viridiplantae; phylum Streptophyta; class Magnoliopsida; order Poales; family Poaceae; genus Hsuehochloa; species Hsuehochloa calcarea. The sequence continues at coordinate 38,212,380 of CM070600.1, forward strand.
AGTATATATATGGAAGTATTTTTGAAGATAGATCTAGTAATATAATTTCCCTATGACAAATCTAAATATTTTTTTGTATTTTTGTGGTAAATATTTGAAAAGTTCCACGTTCTAAGTAGTAAAACAACGTCCATTTAACAATGAATGTAGCAGAGAGTGCAAAAACTAGAACCCGGCCTGCATATTCAAATCTATATCATTTATTTGTGATGTTATTTAGCACTAAATGCATCCAAAAAAGCCGCACTTTATATACATATATAGCTATAGCCTCAAATACCTGGTTTTATAATTTTAGTAAGAAAATAATTTAAACGAAAGAATAAAATAACTTGTCAGTTACTATTATTTTTAAAATGTGGAACATTATGAGAAAATATGATTACTACAAAATTATGCAGTGGTATGTGGTAACCAAATAGGGTGTAACAAATGAACGAGTTTTTGAGAAAAACGGAGAAATCCATCTCATTGAAAAAAATACTATATATACATTTTGATTGCACCAAAGAATTTTCGTTGGGAAATTAACTTCCGTACAAATTTCTCAAAACAAACCTCACAATTTACCAGAAGATAAACACGCATGAACTCCACTTCTTAAGTTTTCTTGGAAAGTTTGTACACAGTATATCTGTACCCTCTCTCTCCCTCCTATCTTTATTCAATAAACATTTTCCTTGAAATTTCCTATATTTTTATCTACAAACTATATGTCAATTTCCAGGAAATGTTAATACTCTCCTTTTTCACAATATAGTCCAAACGAGTAAGCTTAAAGACTGAACACACACCAAATCTACAAAAATGTTAATCATGTTGGACAATACATATACCAATTAAATGAAAAACTTCAACCACAAACACTCTTGATTTCCTCTATTGTTGATATACCGTTAAACAACGTTTTTCAAGAAAATAGCCTATACATCGTGAAACCAAGGGAGTATATATTACTTATTTCCTCTCTCACTTAATAAACTGAAGTCGGCTGCTTCTATAAGGCTTTTTAATCCTAACCTTAGTATGGGACGATTCGTTCAATTCACTTTTCATTGGAAAACTTGACGGAAAAAAGTATTACTGCTTTTTCACCTAACTGACAGGATAACATTCTCGATTAATGGCCATTTTTAAGCCGCACAAATGACCAGGAGGTACTTATCTTTAATTTCTTGCTTAGTACTGTGGTTGCCCTTCCCCTTCACCTAATTCAGTCGGCGTCTTATTGTTCTTTACCTAATTATTTAGATTAGGAATTTTACTATGTTAAGCACTAAACTAAAGATAAAATTGGATTTCACCTATATACCTAGCTAGATAGACCATGACATTTTTAGTGGCCTGAGTAAATGGGCCGGTTACAGCTTGATCTTGATTAATTATTCCCCACTAATTAATAAAATATTACTTCGTTGCCACGTAAAGCGCACATCACTAGCTTAGTGTAAAGAAACTATTCCAGGTGCTCGATGATTTTTGCATAATTAATCATTGCTGCAACAAGTTGGCTATGCTGATTGGCCTTTGTAACTACCTGATAGATCATGAAGTAAAATCATATGAATTACTGGGGGCGGTAAAAAGCAGGCTGGTTATTTGGCTGTAATTTTCCGCTCTAAAATTAGGTTCGCTATCATTAGTAGGGCAAACTTTTCAACAAGGCATATTGATTGCCACAAGATTTTCCAGCCAACCAAACGATCTTAAATACCGAGTAAAAGTGCAAAGTTCTAAAAATATATAAAACGGATAACTATGAATTGAAAGCTAATATTTATTTTATTTCTTCTTTTATAATTATTTTAAAATTTCATATATTTTCTGTTGCACATGTACTTGGTCTGCGTTTTTATGGAAATTTGTTCTTTGCTTATTTTACAATTATCAGGTTGTAATTTCTGACTTGAGTATAGAATATAGATATCGTAATTTTTAGTTTATACATTTAACCTTTCCATTACGTCCACTTTTTGTATAATATGTTTCCAAAAAATTTATTACAATTTTGTTACTGCAATTTGAGATCCATATAGGCAATTAATATCACGACATGATAATTGTATTGGAGTGGTCACAAAAGATTATCGTGGGCTGTGGGCATTTGTAGAGCATTTGATTACGATAACCAAAACATTTGTTGAGTCTAAAACATGTAGAAATTTTTTTACAATATTCTCATTTGTTGAGTAAAAAAACATTAATAATAAAAAACATCTAGCCAAAAACTACCATATTGTCATTGTTGAGTCATCTGAAAACATCTCAAACAGTGCAGTATAACAAATTATATGAAGCATCTACTATTAAGAAATTATTGGACATTGTATAAATAGATATTTCCTTTCACCTACATGCCTGGCTATATATGTAGTGTATTTAATGGTCTACACAATTGGTTGGCAGCTAATGCAATAGCAGAGCTAGTCACCAACCGGTGCACTCGCAAGGGCTAGTTTATAGAATGTTAAATATAGGTATAAGTTTGTGGTAGAGCTTGTTTAGACTAATAAATTATAAAGTCGTAGGAGAAAAAAAAACATTGGCCTCATTTGGAACACATAAATTTCGTAAAATCTTTTGAAAATTTCACAGAAAATAGTTCAATTCTTACATAAGTGAAACAAAAAAATTAGCGTTCCAAACGGAGCAGTGGCTTCCACAAGATACAAAAACTGATTTGGACAGGCTAACCTGTAATACCTTAGGCCCAAAATCCGCTGAATGCCCAACACAGCTGTAATACTCCGAAACTGAATCGGTTTTAGTCGGGTAATTAAAAAAGGAGCTGGGAAGAGAAAATACAATTAGAAAGGTGGAATTTTCTGGAAAACAAAGGGGGTATCCGCTATTACTCACCAACCTGGGCTGCGGGCCGAGACCCAGGAGGCCCAAGAGGGGAGGCCGGCCTAGGGGGGCCGGCCAAGAGGGGGCGGGCAAACCCTAGCCACCCCCCCCCCATTTTCCCTCTTTCCCCCGATGGCCGCCACCCCCTCCCTCTCCCTCCCAGGCTGCCACCTCCTCCGTGCAGTGGCGCCTCCCCCGCTGCCCCCTAGTGTTGCTCCTCCCGCAATTTGGTGCTACTCCGCTGTCGGCCGTCGCGAGGACGAGAGGAGGAGGAGGACACCCGCTCGGCCAATTGAAGGGAAGAAGAAGGTGAGGAGAAGAGAGATCGTCTTCCCCAAGTGTCGTTCATCACCTCCCTGGGATCTTCAAGGGTAACGAAGGGTCCAATTCGTTGTTTGGTACTGTTTGGATGCCAAATTGAATAGTAGGATGAAACCGAGTTGCTGTCTTAGGATTTTTAGAATCTGTCTAGTATGTTGCACGTCCGGTTTAGACCTCTTAGAGGCCGATCTGGAGGTTCTTCCTTCCAAGAGAATTGTAGGCACCGTTCTTAGCTTTCCTTAGCCACCAAGATCACCATATTCCGATCTTTGGTTCAAAAGTTATGATAGATTCATTATTTCTGTCCTGAGAAACCTCACGAGAATTGTCAGATTAGTTGTTTGATGAAATATGAATTGTTTAGGTTCAGATTCAGACTTGTCACCCCACACGTTTTCTGTAGATACTTTTATTATCTTTCTAGATTGATAAGGAACACTCAAATTGAACTTATAGAGTAAAAGTTTTCTTATATTCTTCGTTGCTATACTAAACGCTCGGACAAAGGTCTGTCAAGCATTTTCACCTGCTGTTTAGTCAAATATTTTGACAGAATTAGGAAATCTTGTCAACTAGAGTTTTGTAGGTTTGCTCGTGAAGTTTCATTGGGCACTAGACTCATGTCAATCCGAGTTTCAGATCTTTAATTATGAATTTTACCGTATCGCTGTCCAAAATTGTTTTAGATGGATAAATTGTATATTTTCAGTTCGGGTCTATTTGTTGTATTGAGTAGTCAGGGGGCATTGTAGATCACCGGTAGCATCGTGATATCATGCGTTCTTATTTTTTAATACGCATTCGTTTAGGCGAGGCGGCGAGTGTAGGAGCACCTTCGTTGCCTCCTACCACATCACATCGCGGAAGGCAAGTACAATGTGTTAAGATATATTAACTTCTGTTGAATGTTGTTGATGCGCTGTTATTACTATGACCCATGTTCATACTTCATCATATACATTCGTTCTTAGTCGATAATCCATGTGGATGAAAGTGGTGACATTCATTGCATATGTTCATTCCATTCTTGCATTGTTCGTGTTCCGTCCACGGGAGTGGAATTGTTAAGACCCATCAATTCCAGTATGGGCACGTAAGACCCACCATTCCAATGTGGGAAATTTTGGACACCCGTATGAAACGTTCTTCGTACGGTGATTGGATCCCTGGACTTTGTTAAGTACGGGCTTAGGTGAACACCGACGGGTGTGTCACTCGCTATACCAGTATGAGCTTGTGTGCAGTCCTTTCCTTTCAATGCATCCATTCATTCCATCCATACTCATAAGTATTCAGAGATAAGTTCATATTTCGTATTGAGATAGACTTGTTCATAACCTTGTATGTTTAATTGTTTACTGTACTTGCTGAGTTTCGACTCATTCTTGCTTTCTTTATTTATTTAGGTGATTGTTGATGATGGCTTTGCCGGGAGGGAGTAGACAAGCATATTTCACACAGTTCACCATAATTTACTTTCATTAATAATGTCGATTATGTCTTTCATTTCTTAACCAAGAAACTGTAATAAATAAGTTTACTACTGCATGATATTTCTCTCCACGTTATGCTTTCTTGTCAACTGATGCTAGTGGTCCGTTTTAATTATTCCTTGATTATGTTCTGATGAATTCAGTCTTTATTCCTACCATGCTTCTATTAATGTTGGTCTCTATATGTACTTAGAGGAGTTCTGATTTAAATTCTTCCAGATTTGGTTGTATGTTAGTTCTTTAGGTAGCATTTTGGCTTCGAATAGGCAAGGTGTTCTGATTGGTATCGAGGCGGGCTTTAGGTCCACAGTATTTGAAATATTAAATTGACATCTTGTACCTGATAGGTGGGGTTTGGGAATCCATTACATCCGCAATTCTGGTGATGCGATTCATTATGTTGTACTGTATCGAATTGTTTCTGTACTATCATATTGTTGTTAGTCTATGATCTACTATGTCTATGAATATACTCTATATATGATTACTATGAGATGACCTTATATTCATAATTGATTATCTTGGCTACGCGTATTGGTAGCGTACGTTTAGAAGTTGAGTTCGTGGTTTTTGTCATGGGTTTTGCTAGGCTACACCACTGTTCGTGGTATGAAAATAGAGAATTTCTTACCGCTTTTCCATAGTTCTGTGCTGAGCTTGAGCTCGTTGATGAATTCATTGTCTTTTTCGAGCTTGTATCTAGTTTTCTAGTTGTATTTTCTTGCAGTTCATGAATTTTTTTTGAATGGGGGGTTATAATGAAGTGGGCAAGCTCAGTAGATCTCTGATCGTTCTTTGAAACAATTATTGTGATATTTCTGCTCCACATGAGTGTAGTTAAATTACAAGATTTATCTTTCCCCGGAAGTTCTGTTTAACCCCTGTTGGAAAATTTAACTCATTTGTTCGCTTGGAATTTCGGGCATTGGAAGATTTAGTTTGCAAGTTCTTTATTAAGTGTGCGTATTGACCTTGCATATTTCTTTTGGGTTAATTTGAGAGTTGAAGTTTTATGCCTTTCTTATGGGGAGAATGTTAAAACCCTTTTGGTGATGTGTTGTCATACTTTATCTAAGGGGTTTTATTTAAGAGACCTATTTGGCGTGGTAGAAGTGATCAGGTTGGGTTAATATTGGTGCAAACCAATGACTCTTAGTTAATTTCTTCAAAAGTGAAGTTAATTTTGCCTTGATAAATATTAACCTTAAATATGTCTTCTATTTGGATACCTGAAGAATTTGTACAAATGCTAGATTTACCTGATTTTGCCATGCTGCATTGTTGTTATAGTTATGAAGTAATGAATGAGGGTGGTTGTAATGACTTCCAAAACCTCGTATTATAAATATTCCATTACTGACGTTTAAAGTTATTTCATTCCAATTTGTGAACAATGGTAGGACTATGAATGCTTCCATGATTAGATAATCATCAGTTATTAGTATTAATGATTAGAGTACTATTAGTGTGTGCTATAAAGACGTTGAGCATTAGTAAGGGTAAATAAGCGAAATCTAATAAGTCATTTAATCTGGTGTGTTTAATAAGGTTGTCTTGTACTAGAGCGAACTTGTTAAAAAGAGCCTTGTTTCAGCTTTGTGATTTTCGCACTAGGTTTCTTTTCTAGAATAAGTTGTTATTACAATCCCATTTGATGCTTGTAGGACCGTAAAGGCGAATAGGGGGGGTGAATAGGCGCTTTCTCAACTTTCTCGCCTAAATCAAATTCAACACGAACTTAACTCCTTTAGCTATAAAAGCTAAGAAGATCAGTAAACGCACTGTGGAAGCCTTGTGCTGAATTCGATAACCCCCTCAACCACACGACACAAAAGTGGAGACTTAATCTCAAAGGGCTGATCTGAGCACTGGCGGTTAGACCGGCTGGAGACTAGCGTTCGGACCGGCGGTCAACGAGCGGTCGGACCGGCTACTAACTGGCGGTCGGACCGGTGGATATCGGTTCGACCCGCGATCTTGGCGATCTGAAAAGCGGTGGTCGGACGCCGTTATAAACCGGTCGAGACCGGTTCGATCCGATCTTGAAAAATCAAGCCCAAATCCAAAACGAAATTTGATCCAACTTTTGATTCAACCAATGAAACTTGACCAAATTTGAGCACACCTCCCTAATGATATTAGAGACCTATTTCTAGCGGCGATCCTTGGATCCACGTCGCGAATCGATCTCTCAAGGTTTTACCAAAGAAGTGCACAAGCCCTAGAAATACGAAAAACTTTGATTCAAGACTTGCTTGGGGTTGATGGTCTAGATGATTATAGGAGTATTCCCACATCAAAGCAAGACAAAATGGGTCAAGAGACCAAGCTTAAACACTTGAATCAAGGAAGCACCAAATTCATCCAAAGAGAGAAGAACACAAAGGGAGACAAATGATCTCTCAAGCAAGCATCACAAGATTGATTGATCTCACAAGATGCTTACAAAGCCACTCCAACAAGGAGGACAAGAGCTCACACAAGAGCACACTCACAATCTCCAAACTCTAACCTCACCTCTCCTCTCCTCTCAAACCCTAGAAAAGCAAGAGGGCTCAAATGAATGCTTCAAGGGTTTTACATCTCCCCTTTCTATTTATACAAGAGGTCTAGGGTTTCACTTTTGGGACCCACTCACACATGGGACCCACACACACATAACTATTGAAGCAATCGCCTGCTTCACCACGTGTAGGTTGATCAGCTGCTCTTATCCTGTCGGTAAGACTCTCCTGTCCGAATCCCATCTGAAACTCCTAGAGACTTGCACCGACTTCCGCACCGCCTGATCCAACCAGCTGTACCGAACTCCCCGTTCGATCCATCTTGCCCATTCTACACCATGCTTGTGTCACACGACCTCACCCGGTATCCATGATCGTTCTGGACCTCAGCTCTCCAAGCGTAGTCCCAATCCACCTCACCGTTGACATCATTGATCTGCAAGCCACCTGCACAGCAATAGACAAACAAACCGTTTCGGGAACAAGTTCTTCACAACTTGACCCACGTTAGTTCTACAATGCAATATGCAACAATAAAGCATTGAACTCCATACAATAACCACAATCAAAACACATAAACGCAAACTTGGCTATCCTCCAAGTCATCGGCGGTCTGACCGCCCCACAAGGCCGGTCTGACCGATTCCAGGCCGGTCGGACCGATCCCACAACGGCGGTCGGACCGCCCGAAAAGACTTATGGAATTTTCAACTCAATAGAACTTTTGACTGGGAGCTCCAAAAATGATGCGACCACATCCAGGAGACTCCTCTCACCTGCCTACACAACCTATTTTGGATCGCCCCAAAAACCACTTTTAGGTCGGTAGGTCCGGCCAAGCAACCTGGCCGGTCCGACCTCTCCACGGGTGGTCGCGGCCCCACACAGCAGTCGGACCGCTTTGTGGTGCTGCGACTAAAGCAAACCCGCGCGAGATTTTCAAACCAACAAAGCGATGGCCAATTGACTCATCATCCTGAGATCGTGCACATATCCTCACGATATCCGCAATCTCCCCCTTGATGAACACATTGTCAATTTCCCAGAAAATGTGGTTTTTCAAAATGAAAAGTAAAACAAATCGCCGTTTTCGCATAAAGGCACAACTTGGTCCATAAGCAAGAAAAAGCCTAGGAACCGACCAAGCTGGCTTCAGAAAAGTATAGGCAAGTGAGATAAGGCAATGAAGGCACAAAAGGATTCAAATTCGAGAAGGTAGCCAAAAATCTCACTTAGGTCCACATGAAAGACAAAATGTTCTATTTGACCTTTGATCATTGTGAGTCTTCTTCAATTGCAATTAAAATCAGAAAAAGGCAATAAAACCAGAGACTCAACTCACTATGATCACAAATTTTCAAAAGGTTTATTTTTTTATATGTGTTCTTTTATATGAAACCTTCTGTATGAGACCAAAAGCTCCAACTCAAGAAACCAACATTTTTCTTCACACTCCTTCTCCCCCTTTGACAATGAATTCATCAAGATGCATGGGACAAGATAAACAAGATGAAATGACTTTATTTGAAATTTAGCAAAAGGAGCCATGACCATTATCGAAGTAGACAGTGCAAGAATTATACCAAGCCATATAAGGTGTAGAAGCTATATTCAATCATGGCAAAACATGTACTGCAAAGCTAAAACCAAAATAGCAGTAATTTGAGATTAAAAGAATTAAAACCATGAAAGGTTGCTCAATGTCATAGATTCACTAAAAGCAACCAAAAATGAGTCAAGCCATGTCTATAAGTAAAAAGAGACTCAAAACAAGAAATGAGGCATTTTGAGCATTAAGATTACACTTTTGAAGCAAAACACAAGCACTTGGCATTATGAGCACTTTCCTAAAAAGGATTTTTTTTTCACTGTGCTAGATCTCAAGCCTTGCCGCGACCATCTCAAGCGATAAGCTTAAAAGAGTGGTCTAGGTCATCCTAAACTCCCCCTGAGTTCATGCCTAGTGCAATGGCAAGCCGTCTCATGAGAAAGGATTGGTGAGATCAGTTTTTTCGCACATAAAATCTCATTTTTCATTTGCTTGACTTAAGAAGATAAAAAGCTCATTTTCATCTCAAAATAAGTTCAAGACTCAATTCAACCTATATGACATGGCAAGAATCATAAGAGGATCACTAGAGCAAAGCTAGTCATAAGATCCAACAAGACATGATTTGATTCAATTTGCTCACAGATAGAAAGCTAGCAAGGCAAAAGCTGAGCTAAACAAGAAGAGCCATAAAAGCAGTCTAGCAGACTATCACTTGATATGACAAGGTATAGAGAATGAAATCAAGTCATACAAGGATAATAATCAAAGCTCCACAAATTTTATTATGCAATGCAAGATATTTGAAATAAAAATGCATTATGATACAATGAATGCAAAAAGAGCAAATTCCCTCAAAACATCCATGCCTCAGTACTGGGATTTGAGATAAATGATCTAGGAGTCCAGTACTGAGATGCACGATGCCTGGGAATAGCAAAAGAAGCAGCAGAAAAATGATCAGGGACAAAATCATAAGAATGCCCACGAGCACCACGGACCTCTCAAAGCGATCTACCAAAAGACCGATACTCCCCTGCCTAGGTGCTACCGTGGTCTCTCCTCACGATATCCTAAACCAAGCTGCTGGACCCACCAAGCGAGTCAACAAAGTTCTCTACAAACATAGGCCTATATGAGTGCGATGAATAGAATTTGCTGGCTCTAGAGACTACAATTTGGAGAAAAGACTCCTCTGATGGATCTCAAAGTGCTCACTCTCTCTTTCCTCTCAATCTTTGCTCTCTGGAAGCAAAACTCAACAGTGTGGCCCTCTTTCTTGCAGAAGGTGCAATGGTACTTGACCTTTTGAGGGGTTTGTACTGGCGAGACAGAAGCACCTTTCTTGCTAGAAAGAATTTGAGCAGAACCTGCAGATTTAAAATCAAGCTTTGAAGTCTTAGGAGGTTCTTGCTCAACCAGACCACTTTTCACAACTCTAGCAATCTTTGGTGGGAAATTCTTGGAAAGCTCTAGGGACTTGAAACCTAGGCCACTGTTTTTCACACTCACCTTGGATTGGTCTAGAATCAAGTTGAGTTTCTTTTTCCCACTAGAAAACTTCTCAATAGTCATTTTGAGGTAATCATTCTCTTTTGCCAAAACTCCACAATTAGAGCACTTTTTAGAATTGATTGCCTCAACATGTTTGCTCTTAAGAAGATCCACTTCCACTTTTAGAGCCTCACAAGACACACAATAGGACTCTCCAATCCTATTCAACTGCTCCTTAAATTTGACTCTAAACGCCTCTTGTATCTTACCAACAATAGTTTCAACTTCAGCATGCAACATACAAGAGGAAGAATCAATGACATTCTTGGAAGCAGTAAGAGACATGGATTTTTTAATTTTAGCTTTCTCTTCAAGAGTCTTGTTTAAAGCTTCAATCTCAATTGTAAGCTTAGGACAATTTTCACACGAAGTAGATCTAGAGTAAACGACCATTTCGGTCATCTCTTGCATTTTAATCCTATTGTTCTTACAATGAGAGCAAGTGTGACTAGCATCAAATTTTTGCAATTCTTTTAAGGAGCTATCCAGTTTTAATTCTAGCAAAGCATAATTTGAGCAAGTTGATGGAATAGCGTCTAAAGCAGTCACATCAAGCGGAATGGCATTCATGCAAACAGAACTAGACTTGAGAGATTCTAGTTCAGAAAGAACATTTTTCAATTGTTTTTCAACAGAGGAATGAGCATTATTTAAGCTTGACAATTCATTAAGCAAGCTAGAGCATGAATCACAGAAATCATCAGGATTAATAGATTTGAGCCTAACCACTTCTAGGTTCAAATTATCAATCATAGTATCATGTTTCTTAATTAATTTAGCTTGCTTATGCAGTTCTTGTTCAGCAAGCACTAAAACCCTTTTCATATCAGGAAGTGAAGGGCATACCTCATCAGGATCACTAAAAGGATCCTCGCTGTTGGAGGAGTCGCTGTCGTGGCTGTTCTTGGCCATGAAACACATGCCCGTAAAATCACGAGCCTTCTTCTTTCCACGGGAGTCACTCTTGTCGTCCTCCACCTCCGAGTCCACATCACTCATGCTCACATCCTCTAGAGCTTCAAGGACTCGGCTGACAAACTTGCGATAGTTTGTCTTCTTGGGTTTAGCATCCCTCGCTTGAGGATGCCTTTGTGACTCCTCCTCCTTGCCCTTCAGCTTGGGGCATCTAGAGCGAATGTGGTTGAGCTCACCACACTCGAAACAAGTGATAGGTCCACCTCTCCTGCTACTCCTCACATTGTTGTAAGCTCTCGTGAATTTTGTGGATAGGAAGGCTAAATCATCTTCAGGTAGTCTCTCAAGTTGCTCATCGCTCAAAGAATGCAAAGCAGACAAAGAAAAACCAGATGAGCTAACATCAAAAGAATCAGAATATCTACCCTTAGATTTGTCGACCACTAAAGCCATCGGCTCTGTCGTGGGGAGACGCGAGATAAAATCAATCTCATGCGTCTTCAACCTTGAGTAAAGCTTATCCATGGTAAGCTCACTCATGACACTGTTGTCATTGATGGCAGTGATCTTCATCCCCTAGACCTTCACATCAAGAGCACCCAACAGCTGGCGTGCATTTTCAGACTCAGTGAAAATAAGATCAACAGCACGGAGATCATGAAGAATCTTGGAAAATCTTCCCACACTCATCTAAAGATTCACGGGCCTTTGCTCGATCTTAGAGTATGCTTTCTTGGTGGTTACATCTCACTTCCTTGATCGCGATGGACCCTCGTGATAATCACAAAGAGTCCGCGGATCTCATGAGCGACGACAAATGAGCAACACGCTCAAACTCAGATCGACTAAGACCTTGAATCAAGAAATTTCGAGCCTACATGTTGTTCTCCACATCCGGGTGATCAAATTGTCATCGGCTGGCACGACATAAGGGTTTTTCACCTTAAGCCAAATTGCGTGCCCTTGAGCCTCGATGTAGGCCTGCATTCGGGCCTTCCAATAAGTAAAATCAACTCCATCAAAAACAAGTGGCCTGATTGAATATCATCGATCGCCATGGCTCCAAAGACCGGTTAAGATCTATGAGAAGAGCTAACCGCTCGATACCACTTGTAGGACCGTAAAGGCGACTAGGGGGGTGAATAGGCGCTTTCTCAACTTTCTCGCCTAAATCAAATTCAACACGAACTTAACTCCTTTAGCTATAAAAGCTAAGAAGATCAGTAAGCGCACAGTGAAAGCCTTGTGTTGAATTCGATAACCCCCTCAACCACACGACACAAAAGTGAAGACTTAATCTAAAAGGGCTGATCTGAGCACTGGCGGTCGGACCGGCGGTCAGCAATGATCGGACCGGCTACTAATGGCGATCGGACGGTGGATATCGGTTCGACACAGGCGATCTTGAGCGATCTGGCCCAGGCGGTCGGACCGCCGTTATAAAGCCGGTTAGACCGGTTCAGTCCAGTACTAAGAAATCAAGCCCAAATCAAAAACGAAATTTGATCCAACTTTTGATTCAACCAATGAAACTTGACCAAATTTCGAGCACACCTCCCTAATGATATTAGAGACCTATTTCTAGCGACGATCCTTGGATCCACTTGAGAATCGATCTCTCAAGGTTTTACCAAAGAAGTGCACAAACCCTAGAAATACGAAAAACTTTGATTCAAGACTTGCTTGCGGGGGTTGATGGTCTAGATGATTCTAGGAGTATTCCCACACATCAAAGCAAGACAAAATGGGTCAAGATACCAAGCTTAAACACTTGAATCAAGGAAGCACCAAATTCATCCAAAAGAGAGAAGAACACAAAGGGAGACAAATGATCTCTCAAGCAAGCATCACAAGATTGATTGATCTCACAAGATGCTTACAAAGCCACTCCAATAAGGAGGACAAGAGCTCACACAAGAGCACACTCACAATCTCCAAACCCTAACCTCACCTCTCCTCTCCTCTCCAAACCCTAGAAAAAGCAAGTGGGGCTCAAATGAATGCTTCAAGGGGTTTTACATCTCCCCCCTTTCTATTTATACTAGAGGCCTAGGGTTTCACATTTGGGACCCACTCACACATGGGACCCACACATACATAACTATTGAAGCAATCGCCTGCTTCACCACGTGTAGGTTGATCAGCTGCTCTCATCCTGTCGGCAAGACTCTCCTGCCCGAATCCCATCGGAAACTCCTAGAGACTTGCAAGGCTTCCACCGCTGATCCAACGGTTGTGTGCGAACTCCCGTTCGATCCATCTTGCCCATTCTGCACCATGCTTGTGTCACACGATCTCACCCGGTATCCATGATCGTTCTGGACCTCAGCTCTCCAAGCGTAGTCCCGATCCACCTCACCGTTGACGCCGTTGACCTGCAAGCCACCTGCACAGCAATAGACAAACAAACCATTTTCGGGAACATGTTCTTCACAACTTGACCCACGTTAGTTCCACAATGCAATATGCAACAATAAAGCATTGAACTCCATACAATAACCACAATCAAAACACATCAATGCAAACTTGGATATCCTCCAAGTCATCGGCGGTCTGACCGCCCCACAAGGCTGGTCTGACCGATTCCAGGCCGGTCGGACCGATCCCACAACGGCGGTCGGACCGCCCGAAAAGACTTAGCCAAATTTCCAGCGTGAAAATCCGAAACCTTCTGGAATTGGGCATTTTAGTGATTTCTCCTTTGGTGGTCGTGGTGTTCATCTGTAAACTGCCTATTTAGCAAATGGATTCGTTTTCGTGATGAATTGTCAAATTTGGGATTTAACCTTTTTGTGGAGAGTTAGCATTGCATGGATGCGATGAAGACTCTTTATTTCCAGTTGGATTCTTATCGTTTTTAACAGGTGTAGAAATTAGGAAGTTGGCATATCACTTTGACCGTCTCGAGTACATACGCGAAGTACGCCACGTCTGGTGTGTTCTGGTGCTGAGTGAGCAGCTGAGCCATTCAAGGTTTGAGATTTAGTTAAAGACATTGACCATCAAGTAAGGTCTTACCTTCGCCCCTCTTCTGATATCTGTACCTAGAAGGTTCAGGTTGAGTGTTTGGTCAGACGTCGTTTTAACGTCTCTGTGTTGTGGTTTCTCTAGTCCAAGAGAGAGAGGTCACTTGAGAGCTAGAGTCTCGCATGCGTGAACAATATCCAGACCTGTTCATTTTTGGTACGTGTTCATCATTGATAATTACAGTCGTAGTTTCTTTCTAGTAGATCGATGTGTAGATTCGGGGTCGAATCCTGTTAGGGGCGGTAGAATGTAATACCCCGAATCTGAATTGGTTTTAGTCGGGTAATTAAAAAAGGAGCTGGGAGGATAAAATACAACTAGAAAGGTGGAATTTTCTGGAAAACAAAGGTGGTATCCGCTATTACTCGCCAACTTTGGGGCGTGGTCATGACCAGAGAGGCCCAAGAGGGAGGCCGGCCTAGGGGTGTAACACCACAGCTATTCGAAGCCAAGATGCCACCTAAGGATACAACATATGAACAATTTACGGAATAAGATTCAATATGCATCTATCCAAATATCAATAATGAGGATTACGAGGTGGCGGCCAATACATCGATGGCGAATAATCAAGAAACTAATCATGGAGCGACATGACATGAAGTTTAAACATTACTTAATCTGATCCATCTCTCATCAAGGAATATCAAAGTTGAAACCATTAATGAAATTATCATGTAATGTTACGTATGCAACGTGTTGGTCTACTCCTTCCCAAAATCATCAACATCGAGGTGGATCACCTAAATAACATTGAAAGCAAGGGTGAGTCGAAACTCAGCAAGTACCATATTAGAATAATCAATCAAATAGTGGACAAATCAATTCAATTGAATTATGAACAAATCTTGCATCACATACATGATTGAATGGAATGAATACATGAATGGATGGAATGAAAGAATGCTGCTTGAAGGAATGGACTAATCACGGCTTATACTGGGTATAGCGAGTGTAACACCGTCGGTGTTACCTTAAAGTTACCGTATGAAGAGCGTTTCATACGGTGTCCAACGTGGCCCACATTGGAATGGTGGATCACACGTACCCATTCGGAATTGATGGGTTTTCAAATGCCCATCTTGGAATTGATGGGTCTTTCAAATGCCCATCTTGGAATTGATGGGTCTTTCAAAATTCCACTCCGTGGGCGAAATTAATGCATGTATGAATGGAATGAAGCAAGTAATATGAATGTCATCATATTTTCTCAATTATCAATTTGAAACATATCAACATCATGTACAAGTGGAAGAACATACACGTATACATCACATTATCATGCATTCAATTGAAAACACCACAAGTTAATATGCGATGCTTATGCATCTTTGTAATATGAATGTTGAGTAACTTTGTTGATTGAAAACATGAATCATAGAAACATTAGCATGAACACAAACACATCATTCATCAATGTAAAGGATTCAATGTACTTGCCTTTCGCGTTGCGACGCGCTAGCAAGCAATGAAGGTGTCCCCACACGCGATGCCTCACCGCCTACACAAGTGTTCCCGAAATAAGAACAACGTGGAAATACATTGCTATCGGTGTTCTACAATATCTCCTGACTACCCAATATACCGCACAGACCCGAATTGAAAATAAACTAAACAGCCAGATTTCAGCCCTTAAGATCAGCGGTACGAGAAAAAGCATATTTAATTATTTGGAATTCGAAATGACCCGAATTCAGTGCCCAATGAATCTTAACGCACGACACTACGAAACTCTAATTGGCGGGGTTCTCTGATTCGGCCAAAACAGAGGACTAAACAGCAGTTGAAAACACAAACAGATATCTGCCGAGATTTCAGAACAGTGGTAAAGAAAATGACGTAACTTTTATTATACTGATCCAATGGAGGTGATATTTATCAACATGGAAAGATAATTTAAAGGGCTACAATAACCTATTTGGGTGGAAGTTCTGAATATGATTGTAACTAGATGAAAAGCGAGGAGCAACCGACAGTCTCCAAAATCTCTGACAGACAGAGTAGTGTGCGGTTAAAAATTCATATCGCCTAAACCACAGGGTGGAATCTCGTCATCTCGGTGCCAAAAGAAAGCTAAGGTAACCAGTAACATAACTCTAGGAGACGAAAACCCGAAATTTACAAAGAAAGGAATGCCTTTCCAATGGGGATATGCGCAAGAGAAGGCATTCAACTTGTTGAAAGAGAAGCTCACCCAAGCACCCCAACTCTAACTCCCTAATTCTTTCATGTTAGGTGAACTTTCTGATTCGGCTCTAACTAAATCATATTAGCCACATAAAGTGGCTACTAATCCTCGTCAGCCCTTCTGAACAGTCGCAAAGAAACCATCATAACTCCTAAACCGTAACTCCAAATGGAGTGATCTTTGCGCCTATAGAAATATAAGGACGAGAACTACAATATTTTAAGAGACAGTTAGACCAGAAAATGCACGTAACCTACCCAAAACCAACGACCAACACAGTTGTACCAAACCGATCTACTAATGACAACATCAAAACAAATCGATTAATCTATCGAGCGATCGGGGATCGAGTTTACCCTTAACGAACCACTGGAGATCGAAGTATCGCTGCATGAACGCGCCCTTCCTCTCCTCTTCCTTCATCCCCTTTCTTCCTTCTCCCTTTCTTCCTCTTCCTTTCTTCTTCTTCCTTCCTCTCTCCTCTTCTCCTCATCTTGGTAGAGCAACACGGAGGGGGGCTGCTACAGTGGTGGTGTGCACTGTAGCTATAGTAGAATTAGGGTTTTCCCCCTCCTTTTATACATGCTCGAACCCTCATGGGCCTCCTGGGCCAATGCCCGAGGCCCAGGTTGCCGAAGAACTGCAGAAACCCTATTTTTCTTATGTCTAATTTCTCTTTTGAGAGCTTTCTTTCTTATAATAAATCAGAGTATTGCATTCTACCACCCTTAACAGGATTCAACCTCGAATCTATACACCGATGTACTTGAAAGAAAACTACGACTGGAATTTAACAACGACAAACACGTACCCGACATGAACAACTCTTGTTAAAGCTCGTGCATGCGAGTTTCTAAGTCCCAAGTCTCAACACACTCAAACCATCATGTACACCAACGTCTTCATCTCGACCTTTGCAGGTTCTCTCAACACAAAGGACACAAATGTAAGGTCTTACTAGTTGATCAACGGTTCTATCAAAAACTCAAGCTTTGGACCTCTTAGGTACTCACTCAGCACTGGACATACAAGACGTTACGTACTCCGCGCGTGGACTCGAGACAGTCCTAGCGATACGCCAACCTCCAAAATCAAATACATGTACCGAGAGCCAACCTTCCCTTCGGTACTCTTGTTTCAACTCTCAATCGAACTCTTCACCGAATCAAGGATCACCTCCTTTAACGAGGGACACACAACATAACTCTCTTTGAACAACCTCTACTATAAAAAAAAGAGTCAACTGAAAGTAAAAGATTCTCATCGCAACCATGCCATGCTAACTCCCCAACAAAAGGGTCAAATCCAAAATAAAAAATTCATCACAAAAAAACCATTCCACTTTCTAATTAGGCAGTTTACAAATGAACACCACGAAAGCCAAAGGAGAAATCACTCGAATGCCCAAATTAAATATTTCTTTTAGTCTTTCTGAACTACAAAGAACCACGCCTACCAACATTAAGCTAAATCAAATTACAAATGACACCTGTCATAACACGCAGCTCGAGCAAAAATCAAGAGAGCATTCTACTACCCAATAAAATATTCTTTTTCCTCAATCCTTATATTAGGAATAAACTTTTATTTAAATCCCCGGATTCCAAATTACCACACTGCTCCTTCCTCTTAGCCGACAACCTCAAAGCGTTGCTCAACCCGAAAGCAACAACCACACTCTTCTAGAGAGATTCTACAAATGCACAATAACATGCTCTAGCCAACTCCTCTACCAAATGAATCACTTTGATAAATAATCCCTAACACACCTCAATATAAATTTCACCCACGATCACATCCCCTCAATCCTTTAAGAATAATCAACTTAAAATTTACAGCACACACACACTCATTTACTACCCCCAAAAGATTCTATCAATGATCAACACTTTTCAGAATCCACTTTTGTTCTTCTACTTTTACACATAATCATGAAGCGGCCAAGTTTCTAGCATAAAAATGCAAAGCCCAGATTTAACCTCCAAGACATCTACAACAAATTTCTCTTATAACAAATAGTGAAATCATCGAATTAAATCTCTAACATTCCCACAATTCTAACATACTCACTTATTGACATCATCAGAAATCACCCACACAATCTCGTAATACTCATCCAATTGCGTTACACTATAAAATTAATCAAGGATTCCATACATTCGATAATCCCCGACCTTTCAACATGAACTGAAGTTCTGGAATTTTACTATACCATAGGTTCTACTCAGTCGTAATACTATTCAGATTTACATCGAAGTCAAACATTCCATGTAAATCAAATTTCCTCCAAGTGGTACAGATCAAAACCAATTCATCTTCTACTACTCCTCCAATAGCTTGGTAGCAAAATCCCACCACCAAACAGTTGCCAATTTACGCTTTGTAAAACTTTACAACATAAAACTGTTGATTCTTTCTTAAAAGAAAGAGGCGAACAAGCACAAGTTTTGTCACACAGAAAAACGTTACTCCTCACAGCGAGCACGAAACAAAAAAAAATCTAGTAACGAGGATCTTGGAAAAACAAAAGTTGATTTCACAGATGAGGGAACACATCTCACAAAAAGGAATTAATAAGTAACAACCAACAAGAAAATGACGTTACGATTGAGACTTGACATCTCTTGAGCGGAAAGAGCATAAAGTTTTGGCATGATTCTAATAACAACAAGTTACAAAACTTGACTCAAATTCTTAAATACTTCTACTGCACTCTTTCCTTTAACACATAAATTAGTCCTTGAACTAACAACACTTTGTCACAACGAACAGGGTAAGTTTTTTAGTCCAACCACATAACTACTTAAGAACCAAAAAAATTCTTCAACACGCCAAATTTGCTCGGAACAGTTCATCTACTCATGAAACATGAGATCCAAATGATATCAGCCACAAAACTCTAAACATTTTCATTTACAGGATTTCACGGAAAGCAAACGGATTAATTTCCTTTTGAAGAAATCATAAAAAATTTCTTTGATTGCAGCCTCACTTTGCGAACTCAAACCAAAGAGCCTTTAAGACTAAATCACACGAAACTCTTAAGAAGCTGTAACACCTTGGCTATTCGGAAGCCAAGATGTCACCTAAAAGAACTAATAAATACCAAGTATGTACAACAAAGTCAGGTTAAACAGGCTTAAATAACAAAATTTCATAAGGATCAACGACAAACAATAACAGTTTCATGAGAGGGAATAGAAACATTCATAATAAAAGGTAGGATGAGCGATACCAAAATTGAATTATTACAATTTGGAAATTTAAAAAATAGTTGACATGAATGAAAGATAACAATATTATTTCTTATTTGATAAAGGTGATGTGCAGCGTGCTGGTCTACCCCTCAAAAGGAATTGCCTTCCTCCTCATTTACCTAAATAAAACACACAAAGCAAGGATGGGCCAAAGACTCAGCAAGTACATTAACAGGCAACAGAAACATTAAACGAACAAAGCAAATCACAATCTGCTTGTGAAAAGAAAACATCTCTGAACACATATGCATATGAATGAAATGGGATAATGCAATGAAGAAATGGTAACTCCAAATCAGATGATCTCGGTGCCTAAAGAAAGCTAAGATCAAGGGCTACAACTTTCTAAGAGGTGGGAAGATTAGAAAACGTACGGAACTTACCTAAATCTGACGAACAAATCAGGCGCACTGACGAGGAGGAGGTGACGGCGGTTGGAGAGGGGAGGAGGGTGGCGGCTTGGGGAGGGAAGTGGGGAGAGAGGGGATAGGCTAGGGTTTGGGGATGAGGAAAAAAAACCCCCATTGGCTGGCCCCTCTCATGGGCCCCTCCTGGGCTACGGCCCAGGCCAAGGTTGTCGGAAGATCGCTGAAAACCCCCCGTCGATTCAGGAAATTTCAGTTCTTATTTGAATTTTCCCTCCCCAGTTGCTTTTCTAATTACCCGATCCGAATCCGGGGTATTACATTCTACACTCCTTAACAGGATTCGACCTCGAATCTACACGCCAATCTAAATGTAAGGAAACTACGACTGGAATGAAACAGCGATATTCCAAGCTTGGAATTGCTCAGATACTCGCTTAACACTCGAGCACACCGACGATCGTGCCGCATAAGGACCCGAGACGGTCAACGCGATAAGCCAACGTTCTCATTTATACAACTTTCAAAAACGAAGAGAATCCAACTAGAAATAGAGAGTCCTCATCGCATCCACGCAATGCTAACTCTCCACCAAAAGGTTAGATTCCAAATTTGACAATCATCTCGAAAACAATTCCATTTTCCAAATAAGCAGTTTACAAATGAATACCACGACAACCAAAGGAGAAATCACTCGAACGCCCAAACCAAATACTTGCGGTTTGTCTGAATTTGGAAAGAATCAACACGCCAACACAGCGCCAACTCAAATTGCGGAAAATACAAGTCAACGACACAAAACTCAAACGAGAATCAAGAAAACGCCTCATTATCCCACGAATCATCCTTTGCCACAGTTCCTCGCTTCTAGGAATAAAATTTCTCTCGAACATTGAAATTCGAATTCACTGCCTACCACATGAGCTTAAACCTCTTAGTTAAACATCCTCAAATTATGCTCAAATTGAAATACATCATCCACACCATTGTGGAGAGGCTATATTGAATCCACCGAATACTCTAAATAACTCGTTCTACTAACCAAAATTGATTTGATAGAAGGCGTTCAAAGCAACACAGAATAGGTCCCACACAATGACATTACCTCCAATTTCCATGAACAACAACTCAAAATTCTTAGCACGCACGTTCATATACTTCATCAGAAGGGTTCTATCAATTATCATTCCACTGCTCAGAAAACTCTATTATTCCACTCTCTCTACACACAATCATTGAGTGACCAAAGGTCTAGCATGAAAATGCAAAGCCAGTTTAACTCGCAAGACTTCTACTACAAATTGCAATTATAACAGATAGGGAAATCAATGGATTGAATCTACAACATTCCCACAATTCTAACAAACTCACTTATTGACATCCTCAAAAATTACCCACATAATCTTGCAATCTTATCCAATTGCGTTACTCTATAAAATTAATCAAGGTCTCCATACCTTCGATAATCCTCAACCTTTTAACATGAACTGAAGTTCTGGAATTTCTCTATACCATAGGTTCTACTCAATCGTAACACTATTCATACTTACTTCGAAGCCAAACATTCCATGTAAATTAATATTTTTTTTCCTCAAGAGATACAGATCAAATTCATTTCACATTCTTCTACTCCTCCAATAACATGGTAGCAAAATATCACCACTACCAAAGTTTAACCACCACCAAACAGTTGCCAATAAACGCTTTGTAAAACCCTGCAACAAAACTTTTGGGTCTTTCTCAAAAGAAAGAGGCGAATAAGTACAAGCTTCGACACACATAAAAACGTTGCTCATCCCAACGAGCTTGAACCCAAAAGAATATTCTGATAATGGGGATCTTGGAAAACGAAAGCTGAGTTCACAGTTGAGGGCACACATCCCTCAATAGAGAATAGCAAATAACATCCGATACGAAAGAAAGACATTGCGATTGAAACTCGACATCTCTTGAGCGGAAAGAGCAAGAAGTTTAGGAACGATTCAAATAATCACAACTTACAAAACTTGACTCAAATTATCAACTACTATACTGCACTCTTTCCTTTAACACAACAATTAGTTCTTGAACTAATAACACCTTGCCACATGAACAAAATAAGTTCTTTAGTTCAACCCACGGAACTACTTAAGAAGAAATAAAATTTTTCAACACGCCAAATTTGTTCGAAATAGTTCATCTACTCATGAAACATGTAATCCAAATGACCTCAGCCACAAAACAAGCATTTTCCTTTACAGGACTTCACGAAAAGCAAACGGATTCTCAACGAAAGCAACGAAAATTTCCTTTGATTGCAACCTCACTTTGCGTACTCAAACCAAGGAGCCTTTAGGACTAAATCACACGAAACTCTTAAGAAGCAATAGGATATCTCCATACACCATTTTACTTAAAACAATTTCAGTTACCAGAATATTCACGAACTCCAAAAGGTCACGGAAACTAGACTTGAAGTATTCTCATTTAGGCGGTATCACAGAGGTGATTATTTTACTACAAGTTTCAACATCAATCTCACAACGTCAATTAGAAAACACCTCGAAAGACTCATGCAAAAAGAATGGGTCGAATATTTCTCAAAAGAAGAAGCACATGAAGACGATTTTCACAAACTAGAAAATCATTTACCACTAGCCACAAACACCGGACCAAGGAGAAACCCAATTAAGCAATGAACTCATTGAACATAAGGGGAGTCCACAGTTGAAAGCACAAGCCTCAAAAGAAGAGAATGTCTGACCTTAGCAGATAAGAACAACGAGCATTCAATATCAAAGCGCTTGCATCACTGAAGAACTATTATAACTTTGCAACAAATCGTTTTACGCGGCAGACTTCGTTTACCAAAATAAACTTGAACCCCCCAAAAGGTCATGAACACAAAACTTGAAATTGGATCATTTTTGAAACAACAAGAAAGGTGGTCAAACTTCTTTCTCTATAAAAGAATCAACATTACTGAACATTTCATTAAGAGCAATAACATACGTTCCTGGTAACAATCAATTTACATTAATATCATATCAATAAACCTTCTAAAGGAAACACGACAAAGTGTGTCTTAGAAATCTCCAGCATTAAATGGGATTGTAATAACAACTTATTCTAGAAAAGAAACGTGGTGTGAAATACACAAAGCTTAAACAAACCTCTCACACCACGCCACAAAACCTTAGAAAAAGGTATCGACACTTTTTTTTCAAAGACAGGTTCTAAACTCCAACACTCCAACTACTCCAAAAGAAACGAGCAGAGTCAAAACATTCTTCAATGAACTTTGTAAAAGATGATTCCCATTCTCCAAAATACCAAACGGTGAACCAGGTCACCTTAATCAACAGGAGAGATAGGACCATCATATACAAAATATATGATCTTGCCAATAACAACGTTTACAAGTAGTAAAGAGAGTTCAAAGAATAAAAGACAAGAGATTATTTTGAAAAACAAATAGGGACCAATAGAAACCCGTAGCCCACAACTTTGTTTGAGTACAACCTCCAACTTAATCACAACACATCACCACAAATGGGTTTTAACACTATTCTTCAGAAAAGAGATGCATTATACTTCAACAAACAAAATGATCCAATAGAAATACGTAGAGCCAAAGCTTTCTCGGGTTAACGGACTTGCAACAGAAAACTCTCATTATACAACTATAAAACGAGTAAATGAGTCGCTCTTTTCTAAGGAGAAAGAAGGAACAATCATAGAAATTTCAATATTACTAATTGTGAAGATCACGATGAGTAAAAACAAATTAACGGTCGAAAAATAATAATGGTTTCAGAATACCATTAAAGACTCATTGAAACTCATCAACTACCAAGAACCATGAACCCAAAAGAAATTCATCCACCACCACCGGACAAGAATTTGTCAAATTCAGAATTCAAGGAAGAGAACGACTTTCTAAAGTAATCCACAAGAAATATGCAAGGCCAATGCACACTTAGTAAAGAACTTTGCAAAAGAAATCTTCCAACGCCAGAAATTCCAAGCGAACAAATAAGTTAAATTTTCCAACAGGGGTAAAGAATAACTTCCGTGAAAAGATAAATCTTGTAATTTAACTATGCTCACGCGGAGCAGTAATATCACAACAGTCGAAAGTACAATAACTGTTTCAAAGAACGATCAGAAACCTACTGGAGCTTGCCCTCCTCATTATAACCCTCCTTTCAAAAGAAATTCACGAACTACAAGAAACTACAACCAGAAAACCAGATACAAATTTGAGAAAGACAACAACTTCAACAATGAGCTCAGGCTCAACACAGAACTATGGAGCAGGTAAGAACTTCTCTACTCTCATACCACAAGCGGTGGTGTAGCACAGCAAAACCGGGACAACAACCACGAACTCAACTGCTCAACGTCCGCTACCGATACGCATAACTAATGCAATCAATTATGAATATATAGGATCATCTCATGACAATCATAGAATAATTCATAGATATAGGATACCACATCATGTCACAGATTAACAACATGAGAGATAGTACAGAAACAATTCTACACAGTACTACATAATGAACCAAATCACTAGAAATGCGGAAGCAATGGATTTTCCAAACCCCACCTCATCAGGCACATGTGTCATTTTAATACTTTTCTACTAACCACGGACCTAAAGCCCGCTCTGATACCAACTGTAACACCCTGGCTATTCGGAAGCCAAGATGTCACACAAATCTAACAAAGATACTAATAGTACACAACATTACCAGGTTAATCAGGCTCAATGATCAATATCCCATAAGGAACGACGATAAACGATTAACAATTTCATGGGAAGGAATGGAAAACAGTCATAAAACGACGTACAGTAAGCATCACCAAAATTGGATTATTACAATCTGGAAATTTATCAAATAGTTGACATGACTGAAAGATAACATTAGTTATTATAGTTTGATAAAGGTGTTGTGCAGCGTGCTGGACTACCCCACAAAAGGTCTTGCCTTCTTCCACATTTACCTAAATAAAACAAACAAAGCAAGGATGAGCCAAAGACTCAGCAAACACATTTAACGAATAACCGAAACATCAAGAGAACAAGGTAATCACAATCCACTTGTAAACACTTCTCTGAACATTTATGAAAATGCATGGAATGGAATAATGCAATGAAGGAATGGATGCTCACAACTTATACGGTATAGTGGTGACACACCGTCGGTGTTCACTTAAGCCCGTATTTAACAAAATGCGGAGACCTCAAATACCGTATGAAGAGCGTTTCATACGGTGTCCAACATTGCCCACATTGGAATGGTGGGTCTTACGTGCCCATTCTGGAATTGATGGGACTTAATCAAATTTCCACTCCCGTGGATGGAAACGAAGCATGCATGAATGGAATGAATCATGTATCGCAAGAACAATCATATATTCGACACATCATCGTGCATTCCTTTGAAAACAACACAAATTAACAAGCAAGACTTGCCTTTACGGCGTTGCGGCGTCGATGGGCAACGAAGGTGTTCCCACACGCGATGCTTCGCGCCTACACAAATATGTTCCCAAAATAAGAACAACGATATTACATTGCTACGGTGTTCTACAATATCTTCTAACTACCCAATATACCGCATGCACCCGACTTGAAAATAAACTATTCAAAGATTTTCAGCCCTTCCGATCAGCGATGCGAGAAAATCGTAATTAAATATCCCTAACTCATAATTAATTGAAACCAGTGCTCAAATAATCTTAACGCACCAGGCTACAAAACTCTAGTTGGTGGAATCCTTTGATTCGGCCAAAACAGTGGCCTAAACAACAGTTGAAAATACTAACAGATATCTGCCCAGATTTCAGAAAAGTGGTAAAGAAAATGACGTAAATTTTATTCTACTGATCCAATAGTAGTGATATTTATCAACATGGAAATATAATTTAAAGGGCTACAATAACCTATTTAGGTGCGAGTTCTGAATCTGACTTTAACTAGATCAAAACCGACGAGCAACCGACAGTCTCCAAAATCTCTGACAGACAGAGTAGTGTGCGGTTAAAAATTCATATATCCTAAACCACAGGGTGGAATCTCGTGATCTTGGTGCCAAAAAAAAGCTAAGGAAACCAGGAACATAACTCTAGGAGATGAAAACCCGAGATTCGGCCTCTAAGTAATTCATAATGGCCCAACAAGAAAATCTGCCAAAACACGTCAGCTGTCCAGGACAGTCGCGGTAAAACTACCATATCTCTTAAACCGTAACTCCAAATCAGATGATCTTGGTGCCTAAAGAAAGCTAAGATCAAGGGCTACCACTTTCTAACAGGTGGGAAGATCAGAAAACGTACGGAACGTACCCAAATCTGACGAACAAATCTGGCGCACGACAGGGAGGAGGGTGGCGGCCGGTTGGAGAGGGGGAGGAGGGGGTGGCGGCTTGGGGAGGGGAGTGGGGAGAGAGAGGGGATAGGCTAGGGTTTGGGCATGAGGAAAAAACCCCCCCTTGGCTGGCCCCTCTCATGGGCCCCTCCTGGGCTGCGGCCCAGGCCCAGGTTGTCGGAAGATCGCTGAAAACCCCCCGTCGATTCAGGAAATTTCAGTTCTTATTTGAGTTTTCCCTCCCGAACTGCTTTTCTAATTACCCGTTCTGAATCCGGGGTATTACAACCGCCTACACAAATATTTATTCGAAACAAGAATAACAAGACATGACATGGCTACAAGTGTCTTACCAAAACCCTCTAACTCCCCAACATAACCAAAGATTCAAAATGACGAATTAACTAATCAGCCCAATTTCAGCCCTTCTGATCAGAAGTACGAGAAAAATCGTAATTAAATATCTATGAATCATAATGACTTGAAACCAGTGCTCAAATAATCTTAAGGTATTAGGCTACAAAACTCTAGTTGGTGGGGTTCTATGATTCGGCCAAACCAGTGGACTAAGCAATAGTTGAAAACAACTGACAGACATCTGTCCATATTGCAGAACAGCAGCAAAGAAATTGATGTAACTTTCAATCTAATGATCCAATGGAGGTGATCTTTATCAACTTGGAAATATTATTTAAATGGCTACAATAACCTAGTTGGGTGGAAGTTCTGAATTTGACTCTATCTAGATCAAAACCGAGGAAAAAACCGACAGTCCCCATATCCTAGACAGACAGAACAGCGCGCGGTTAAAATTCCATAACTTTTGCTTTCCAACTCTAAAAATTATGTTCTTTATCAACTTGGAAAGCCTACTGAATTATATACAACATTCATTTGGGGTAGCCTTTCTGATTCGGCCTCTAAATAATTCATAATGGCCAGACAAGAAAACTGCCAAATCTCGTTAGCTCTCCTAAATAGTTACACGAAAATGGCCATATCTCCTAAACCGTAACTCCAAATCAAATGATCTCGGTGCCTAAAGAAAGCTAAGACTAAGGGCTACAACTTTCTAGGTGGTGGATAGATCAGAAAACGTACCGAACTTACCCAAATCTGATGAACAAATCTGGCGTGGGGGGAAGGAGAAGGTGGCGCACGGCAGTGAGGAGGGTGGCGGCTCCAAGTGGGGAAAGGGAGGAGGGGGTGGGAGGAGTCTCTAGGGTTTTGGGGGAGGAGACCCTCCCCCGTTGGCCGGCCCCCCTAATGGGCCTCCCACCTGGCGGCGGCCCAAGCCCAGGTTGCCGGAGAAAAGCTAAACCCCCGACCAAAAAGAAAATTCAGATTTTTCGATTAGCTCCCTCTCCCGAGACTTCTTCTAATACTCCGATTTACTTTTGGGGTATTACAAACCTACTGGAAGTTAAATAATAAAACTACTCGTCAGCGTCGCCTAAATCGGCACTAACGAGCTCATCGGGCTCAAAGTCATCCTCACCTGAAACCAGTAGACAAACTGGCTGAGTACAAAGGTACTTGCAAGTCTTCTACAAAGGAAAATTTAGTTATACATATTGGGTAATCAAAGGATAGCATTAGTGGCTCTAGTTTTGCATAATACGCAACAACTTACATTCCTAGACCTTCTAGTTTTGGAAAGCAAATTTGCAAATCATATCTTCCAAAAAGTATTTCACAAGACATATATAATGGTATAGATTCAATATCAAAGTGGCTACCCACTTTGATAAACTAATATGCATGAACATCCCATTCATGTCGTAACCAGGTTATAACCATGTCAACCTTTAATTTAAAGTCTAACGATGACGCATACCAAACCATGTGTTATCAATAACCGTGGACACAGCTATTCGAATATATTATCTATGCAGAGGCGTACTACTTTACCCACACGACTCGAGTAGCCCGTAAGCCTTCGTATGCCACCAGAAAGTGACATACTTCCTTAGGTATGCCAGCTGGGGAGAATCGAGATACAATCATTTTCAGCAAGAAAGCCCTATTGAGATAAGTCCCCCTTATGAGTTGTTCCCATACTTAGTACAAGCTATGGATAGCACTTGCTAAGTGGGCTCACGAGTTGTATTGGAAAATACCGATGCAATGTAAATAACGAAAAATGGTGCTCCCATGCACAGTATAGAAAATTACATTAGTTGCTACGGACAAATGATTAAACACAAGTATCCTCACACCACCTTGGGACTTAACACAATAAAATCTTTCCCTTACTTAACCGTACGGTACCCATATCACGCATGTGATAACACGCTCGATACTTGGAATGAAAGCCCATGGTTCGGTCCTTAATGGTCCGGACAAGACAACCACAAACTCGAGTCTCGTGCATAACAGCACCCACACTACAACCACTTGTCCAGACCGAAAACCAATTAACAACAAGTTTTTGACTCAACAACCAGATATAATAATCTGGACAAAATGAAAAAAAATAAGAATTGTTATGTGTCTCCCACAATTGACGAGCTAATCCCGCCAATTTACCTATTGCATTTTCTAGACCCGCAATGGCTAAGCATTCAACACATAACCTCTACATCATTAAAAGCATATATCTTAAGCATAATTATAAGAGAATTATCAAGGATAACTAGCAAGTGTAGGACATAGCTAACTACTCACAACATAATGATATACTGAAAATAGTATGCAAGCAATATCATTGTATTTCAAACACTAGTATATGAAAACTTGGATCGATATGATGCAAAAAAAGAAAATTCAAATGATTTTTGCCATGCTGGAAGTTCAATTGTTCACTCTCCGTGGCGTAAGAGCCTACGTTGATCGCTTCGGGCTCTATAGAATAAAAATATCGACAAACACCGTGAAATTCCACAAAAATCAAATTGCTAAAAAATGCATGATTTTTATACAGTGGTTAGTTCATGATTTTACATGAATTTAGGTGAAATAATTATTCCATTTGGAT
Source organism: Hsuehochloa calcarea (assembly GCA_036346395.1). Lineage (NCBI taxonomy): Eukaryota > Viridiplantae > Streptophyta > Magnoliopsida > Poales > Poaceae > Hsuehochloa > Hsuehochloa calcarea. The sequence goes on from CM070600.1 coordinate 38,241,732, forward strand.
TTAGTATGTGAGAGTTATAATAGTTTAAATTTCAGACTTCTAGAAAATGTAATTTGTCACTGTTCATCCAATTTAATTATTTCGTCAAAATTTGCAGAGTAGAGGGAGACAAGGGATTACATAGGTAAAAATATGATAATATTATAAGCCCAAATTAACATGGTTCATCCCATTTGGAGTTTTTATGAATTAGTTATGATTTTTCAAAGTTGTCAACATTTTTCTATTCTAAAAATAATAGAGTTATGGATCATTTTTGGAAACTATATTCTCTGCTATAGAGACATGTTTGAAACCACTTTATAATAAACTTCATTAAAAATGAAAATTTTCAAAATTAGTTTCACTATTTTTGTATTTAAAATGAATTAGTTATGCATTTTTAAAGTTAATAGAATTTTTAGTGTGTAATTAATTCATTTCTAGATTTATATATGCATTAAGACTTTTCTTACCGAGGCTTACCTAGCCACAGTCGTTGACCGATGGGGTCCTAAGAAAAGTGCATTTTTTAATTTAATTTCAGATTTTTATTTCCGCTGACAAGTGGGGCTCGCTTGTCATGGAGACGGTCCACAACATAGTGCATGAACCGCGAGTCCACGAGCTGGTCCACCGGTCCATGGTTGTGCACTTAAGCCTGTGGGACCTACATGTTAGTCTCTCACTCAAACCATTATTTAGCCCTGATTTATGTTCACTGGGCCCACACATCATAGACTCATTACTTACTTAAGATATCATTTATGCAATACCCAAAAGTTATTCGATGGAGAATAAATAAATTAGGGAGAAGGGTCAATTAGCAAAGCGATTTAACAAAGGATTAGGGGATTTACGCAAAGGTAGACAACTGGGTGGGGCTTTTGCCCACTTGGTTTCGCCCAAGGTGGAAGAGAGAGGGCACCAGGCCATATGTGGGAGGGTAAACCCTAGCCGCCACTCCCACATCCCCTTCGCTGCCACCTCTTGTTGTCCCTCCAGCAGTGCCTCCTCTCCCCTTCCTCCCCGGGCGTAGCCCCTCTCCAAGGTCGTCTTCCCCGCTAGTTCTGCATTTTTCCTGGCTAGGTAACCTCCCATTGGTGCATCCTCGTCACTGCGATCCAGAGCGCCAATCAGGTCAGATACCCTCGGTTTGATCATCAGATTGCATCAAGTTAAGTTCTGAATCAGGAGATAGGGTCTCTTAGAAAGTTGTAGTGCTCATCCTTAGCTTTCTATAGGCTCAAAGATCACTCGATTTGGAGTTATGGTTTAGAAGTTATGATAGTGTCTTTGCGACTATCCAGAAGGGCTGACGAGAATTAGCAGTTACCTTGTCTGGCCAATATGACTTAATTATAGACCGAATCAGAAAGTTCACCCAGATTGGTAAATAACGTGATTTTTAGTTTTGTGAATCAAAAGTTATGGATTTTACACTACCGCTGCATTTCTGACTGACAGATTGAAGGAACAGAAATTTCACCTGATCATTAGATTTATTAGAAAGCCGAATCAAAGGACCTTGCCAACTACGTTATCATAGACAGTTTTGTCGTGTTTCCAGAGAGTCCAAGATCACTCCGTTCTAAGTTTCGTAGTAAAATTTATGATTTATTTTGTACTTGTTGTCCAGATTGTAGTCCTGTTAGAATATTGGTTTATATGAGTAGATCGACTTTGTGATCCTCGGGTTAGGATGCTACGATTTGATGGTTCGAGCGAGGTCCTATTCACGTGGTTCCTCATTCAAATATATTTAATTTGTGTAGGAGGGGAAAATTCGAGTGTAGCAGCTTCCGTCTTGCCTCATAACGCTTCGCAGAGCGGAAGGCAAGTACATTGTAATTTTTAGGTTGATGAATGTTGAGTGCTTGTATTCATACTGTTAATTCTATGATCCATGATTACATGCAATGCTTCATGATCCTTTCATATCTGTTAATCCATGTTGAAAGAGATGATGTCTTTCATTATTCATGTTTCATTCCATTCATTCATTTGTTCATGTTCTTCCACGGGAGTGGAAAATAAAGACCCATCATTTCCAGTATGGGCACGTAAGACCCACCATTCCAATGTGGGCAGATTTGGATCCCCGTATGAAAAGTTCTTTATACGGGCCTTGGATCCCTACATTTTGTTAAATACATGCCTAAGTGAGCACCGACGGGTGTGTCACTAGCTATACCGGTATAAGCAGAAGTGTAGTTCACTCATTCCATTCATTCATATGTTTCTGTCAGTTCTATGTTCATATTCTTAATGATATTGTATTGTTCATGTTCAGTGTAGTTCAAATTGTTTTTTGTACTTGCTGAGTCTCGGACTCATTTTTTCCTTTGTTTGTCTATTCTAGGTGATCGTTGATGATTGCATTCTTGGGAGGGAATAGACACACATGATTCATTCACTTCAACATATTCGAGTTTCAATAATATGATTTGGTTCCTGTACTAAATAAATCATGTACTTGCTGAGTTAAGGATGATTAAATAACTACTTGTGATCCTTGATTACTCATTCGATATAATTATCTTAGTGGATTCATTAGACTTGAATAGTTGGAGTTTGTGAATTGTCGTTGGATTCGGACAATATTCATGCATTTGTTCTATTATATGTTGAACTCTTTATGTCATTAGATAAGATATTGTTTAAATTCTTCTGAATTGTAGTTGCATGTTAGATCCTTTAGGTAACATTTTCGTTTTCGAAAAGCCAGGGTGTTACAGTTGGTATCAGAGCCGGCTTTAGGTCCGTGGTTAATAGAAAAATCTTAAAATGACATACTGTGCACAGTAGGAGGGTTGGGTAATTCATTGCTTCCGCATTTCCATTGATGTGTCTCATTTAATGAGCAGTTGTTGAATTATTTTTGTGCTTATATTACTGTTAAGCTAAATGTTTAGTTTTATTTGCTGTGGTGTTCTTAGATGGCAAGAGGTAGAGGCCGTGGTCGTGAAGCGGTCTGTGGCCTTGGTCGTGGACGCTGTTCGGTTGTGTCTCCATCTTCGTCCAAGGAGTCTGCTGGTGCTGCTGCTAAGGAGATTGCCTCAGCTGCTCATTCGGCCACAGAAGCTCAGGCCGTGTCAGCTGTTATCATTCAGAATCTTCAGAGGGAGAACCAGCAACTCTGTCAAAAAGTCCAGGCAGCCCTTCCTGCGGTAGCTGCACTAGCCGCGGAACCGGTTGCTACAGTTGTTCGACTAGAGGCTAGGACGAGTCTCCGCAAGTGCATGTCACTGTCTGGACACCTTTGAGGGAGCTGGTACTCCGGTTCAGGCTGTAGATTGGTTAAGGTACATAGAAAGACTGTTCGGGGCGTTAGAGCTGTTTTCTGCGTAGAAGGCGCGGTTCGTGGCCTTCCAGCTGAAGAGCCAAGTTGATATCTGGTGGGAAGGGGTTCTGTCTGCTAGTACCCCAGTGCAGGGACTAGTCGCGTGGGAAGTATTCGTGGAGCAATTCAGATCAAAATTCTATCTGAATTCCATCCTTGAGAGGATGGAGCAATCACTGCTGACATTTGTTCAAGAGAAGATGTCAGTGTCTGAGTATGAGACTGGATTCAACAATCAGTTATGCTTTGTACCAGCAGTGGCTAATGATGATCAGGAGAAGGCCAAGAGGTTCCACCGAGGCCTCAATCAAGAGTATCGCCACGTTCTGGGGGCGACTGGCTTGCGTGACTTCAGCTCGTTGGTCGAACAGGCCAGGGAAATGGAGCTGGAGAGGGATCTTTCTTTGCAGAGGTAGGCCACTAGTGTCCCCGTCCCTGTTGGTGGTTCTGGTGGTGGCCAGAACCGGCGTTTTGGTGGGGGAGGTGGGTCTTCTCAGCGGCCTACTCCCAAGAGGTTTCAGGGAAGTCATCACACTCATCCTGTTCAGCAGTGGTAGTCTTCTTCATCGGCGCCACATTCTTCGTCATCCACACCACATATGCGTCTTGCTTCGGGTCAAGGTATGAAATGCTTCACGTGTGGTGAGTGGCACCGGGCTTCAGAGTGTTCTTTGAAAGGGATATGTCGTCCGTGTGGTCGGGAAGGCCACAAATTGTCTGTATGCAAACCAAACCCAGCAAGCATCATCAAGTGGGAGTTAGTTCCAACAGCGTCTTCTTCCAGTGCTGTAACACCCTGTCTATTCGGAAGACAAGATGTCACCTAACAAGACAACCTACTATTCAATTCTTAATATTAACATCGCATTCAATGATAAAGAAACGATTAACCATGATAACAATCTATAGCTTAATAACAGTTCATCTATAAATTTAAACGAGAATTAACCAAAGCGATAATAATGGACCTCCAAGTGACAATTATTACAGTCCATTACATTATAAATAAAATTGAAGAGATGTAAATAGAACTTTAACGAATGACTATTTATTTCATGTGCATGGAACGTGCTGGACTACACCCTCCCGCTAGCAACCGCTTTCATCGAATTCACCTAAAATAAATAAAAGCAAGAGTGAGTCGAAACTCAGCAAGCACAACATATACATTCACATAGAATACTGAATCGAAACAATCTACCAAGTACATCATTTACTTCATAAATTTAAGAAAGCACGGTATGAATGAATGAATGCATTGAAGGAGAATGGACTTTCCACATGTTTATACCGGTATAACTAGTGACACACCCGTCGGTGTTCACTTAAGCCCGCTCTTAACCAAGAGCGGGGATCCAAGTCCGTATGAAGAACGTTTCATACGGAATGTCCGAAACTGCCTACATTGGAATGGTAGGTCTTACATGCCCATATTGGAATTAATGGGACTTAATCAAGTTTCCACTCCGTGGACAAGAATCAATTATGTATGCATGGAATGAAAAGCATAACTTGGCATATAACTCAATGTATCATCGAATAAGGTATTGAACTCTACCACATCATACTCAAATCACAAGAATATTCATAATTTACCAAGTTAACAAGTAGTCAATGAATTCACACAAATTAAACATTGCACTTGCCTTCCGTGTGGTGACGTGTTGTGAAACAACGAAGGTGTCCTTCCACCCACCGTCTCACCGCCTACACAAACATTGCCACGTATTACGGATACTCGAATATGGCACAGCTACAAGTGTTCTACGATGCTCTCTAATCAACCCACCCATCCCAAGGGTTCAATTTGACATCTACTCCAAAAGTCCAGATTATCGTTCTACGGGCAGTTGCACAAGAAAATTCGCCATTAATTATCTGTAACACTAAACGACCTGAAACCAGTGCTCACTGATTCTTAACTGATCAGGCTACAAAACATTAGTTGGTGGAATCCCCTGATTCGGCCAAAACAGATGACTAATTAACTGCTAAACCCAACCCATCTACGTCTGTCCAGAAAACAGATCAGCAGTAAAGAAAATGGTGTAACTTTTAGCCTACTGATCCAAATGGAATGATCTTTATCAACTTGGAAAGATAATTTCTAGATCTACAATAACTTAGTTGGGTGAAGATTCTGATTCGGCCTCTAATTTGAACAAAAACGAGGGACAAACCTACTGACCTCAGATTTCAGACAGATTGAACAGTTCGTATTCAAAAATTCATATCTCCCAAACTACTGATCGGATTTTCCTGATCTTGGTGCCAAAAGAAAGCTAACGAAACCAGGAACAAATCTATAGAAGGGCAAAACCCCAAATTCGGCCTCTAAAGTACCGTAACATGCCACGCAACATTCTAATCCAATCTGTAATTTCTGGAACTCTAATCCGACGTGAATCAATTGATCTCTACCGCAACAAAAATCGATCAAACAAATAACCGGGGTGCTCGTTACCCTTGAAGACCCGTAGCACGACGAAGAACTACTCCCCGCTGGTCTCCCTTCTTCTTCCTTGCCCGGCCACACCACAGCGAACAACCGGCGAAGAAACGACCCGCCGGAGGACAGATCGGAGGAGAAGCGCCCGGGGATCTTGGAGACCAACTTCGGGAGCACCAAAGGCCGGCCACCAAGGGAGGCGGCGGCCCAACCAGGGGAGAGGGAGGGTGGCGGCTAGGTGGGGAGGGATGGGGGCCGGCTAGGGTTTGGGGGGAGTGGCGCCCCCTTTATGGCGGCCACTTCATGGGCGGCCGCCCCTCTTGGGCCTCTGGGTCGTGATCGCGGCCCAAGTTTCTTGAAAAACGCGATAACCCCACGCTAATTAGAATTTCACTGAAAACTATTTCTTTTCTCCTCGACTTCTTTCTTTTTACCGAATGCGATTCCGGAACTTTTAAATCTCGTTTTCGACTATCTTCCAACTATACGAACTAGCTGGATTTATGAGGTATTACACTCTATCCCCCTTAGAAAAGATTCGACCTCGAATCTACGCAACAAACTTCGAGAAAGATAGATGAACAACCTAGATAATTACCTGAAACGAACAGGTCGGGGTATTGTCCTCGCATGCGGGACTCCAACTCCCAAGTGGCCTCTCTTTCAGACTGATGAGACCAAAGGATTTTAACATACTTCAAAGTTTTGTTCCTCAAAACCCGTTCTGATTCTTCTAATATCTTCACTGGCCGGGACTCGAAGGTAAGGTCTTACTCATTGGTTGACGGCTCTAACGAACCCTCACACTCTAGATCTCTCAAGTACTCCTCCAATACCGGGTCATACCAAACAATGAATACCCCGCGCCTGGACTCGAGACGATCCTAACGAAACACTAATTTCCAAAATCCCCTCAACTTCTAGAACAAACCAATGTATCTTGGGTCAACCTTCCCTTTGGTTCCAAACAACACAACAAGCACAATTTACATGGAACTCTTGTCCCATGTCTCAATCAATCTTTTCACATTAACAAGGAGCACCTCTTTTAACTAGGGACACACAACAACTCGCTTTAAACAAACTCTTTTCTGCATAAAGCCCAACTGAAAATAAATCACTCTCATTGCAACCACTCGTTACCGACTTGGTACCAAAAGAGTCAAATCCGAATCGATGATTCCTCATGAAAACCTTTCCACTTTCCAAGTGGGCGGTTTGCGAATAGACGTCACGAAAGCCAAAAGAGAAATCATTCGAACGCCCACATCAGACACTTCCTTTATTTTCCTGAACCAGAAAGAATCCACCATGCCAACATAAAGCTAACACAATTTGTAAATGACATCTCAATCGGCAACTTAGGGTGATGCTCAACCCGAGAGCAACAACCACACTCATATAGAGAAACCATACTAGTCCACGAAGGATACTCTAGTCACTCCTCTACCAAATGAATTATTCTGACAAATAATTCCCAACACCTCGATAATACTAATTGTAACACCCACAATCACATTACCTCAATCCGTTCAAGATAATCCAATTGAAATTCACATCACACACTCCCATCTACTACACCGAAAGGATACTATCAATGACCATCCCACTATTCAGAATCCACTCTTATTCTGCTACCTTTACACATAATCATTGGCAACCAAGATTCTAGCATAAAAATGCAAAGCTCCAAACTTCAATCTCCAAGGCTCCTACAGTGAATTCCTGGGATAATTCAAGAATCCCTCACATTCTCTTATCAAAAATTCTCACAACCCAAACAATATTCTCAGTCATAACTTCAATCATCCTCAATAATCAATTAACTACTCAAAACGATTAACTTCACCAATCTTGGACGCCCACTAAACCACACCATTCAGTTTCACTTGCTCAGCCTTGTAAGTTACACAATCCCAATACTTTAAACAATCGATCAAGATCCCCCAAACTTTTGATATTCTAGTAATCCACTAACAAGATCAAGAAGATATTGGATGACAATTCATTATAAATTCTGATAATCGCAACAACGTAAAAGTTTAGCTCCAAAGAGAACCATTTTATTTAAATCAAACTCACTATGAGAATGTTAGCATGAAACCATTTCTTCCTCTTAAGCACCTTAAATAATTTGGCACTCAAGCCTCACAAAATAATTTACTTGACCACCACTATCTAGTCGTCTCTATACACTTTAGAAGACACTTGAAAAAAACGAATCAGTTCCTCCATTCTCAAAAGAAGAGGTATGTGGAAATAATTTTCAGTACCTAGAAAACGTTTACCACTCGCTGTAAACACAAAACCGTAAGAAGTAGGCAATTGGCAAAGAACTCAAAAAAACATAAGACGAGGCCACAGCTAAGGTCACAAGTCCCACAAGAAGATAATATCGAATCTCAAACAATAAAAATCCAATCTCGAATACCTCTACTACACTCTTCCCTTTAACAAAAGAAATAATTTTCTTTGATTGGAATATCACTTTGCCAACTCAAGCTAAGGAGCCTAAATCTCAAATCACAAGAATCACTTGATAATTGATAGAACATTCAAATACGTCATTTTGTTTAAACTCATTTCAGCTACCACATAATTCATGAGCTCCAAAAGCCCACGAAAGCAAAACTTGAAATACTCTCATTTGAACGATATCACCCAAGGCTATCAATTTACTACAAGTATTAACATCAATCTCACAACAACAATTAGAAAACACTTCGAAAGATCGACGTGAAAAGAATGGGTGATTCTTTCTCAAAAGAAGAGGCAAATGGAACCGATTTTCACGAACTAGAAAATCATTTACTACTCGCAATGAACACAGGACCAAGGGGAAGACCAATTAAGCAATGAACTCATAGAACATAAGTGAAGTCCACAGTTGAAAGCATGGGCCACACAAGAAGAGAATATCATACGTTAACAGTTAAGAACAAACGAGCATTCAAGATCGAAGCACTCGCATCACCGAAGAACCATTATAACTTCGCAACATAACGCTTTACTCGACAAACCTCGTTTACCACATAGAACTTGAACCCCCAAAAGATCATGAATACAAAACTTGAAATTTGATCATTTTTAGGAATATCACGAAAGACAATCAAATTTCTTTCTCTATAAAAGAATCAACATTACCCTCATATTACTGAACATTTCATTAAGACCAATAACATACGTTCCTGGTAACAATCAATTTACCTTACTATCACATCAATAAACCTTCTAAAGGAAGCATGACAAATCGTGTCATAGAAAACTCCAAAGATCAAATGGGATTGTAATAACAACTTATTCTAGAAAAGAAATCAAGTGCGAAAGCCACAAAGTGAAACAAACCTCTTTTAACAAGCTCACTCTAGTACAAGACAAACCCTTTAAACATACTAGATTAAATCACTTATTAGATTTAGCTCATTTGTCCTTAGTAATACTCAACGCCAGATATACACGCACTCCTAGCACTCTAACTATTAATACTAACAACCGATGATTATCTAATCATGGAAGCATTCATAGTCCTACCTTTGTTCGAAATTGGAATGAAATAACTTTAAATTTCAGCAATGGAATAATTATAAGATAACATTTTGGAAGTCATTACAACCACCGTCATCCATTACCTCATACCTATAACATCAATTTAGCATGACAAAATCAGTTGAATTTAGCATTTGTACAAATTCTTTAGGTATCCAAATAGAAGACTTATTTGATGTTAATATTTACCAAGGTAAAATTAACTTGACTTTTGAAGACATTATCTAAGAGTCATTGGTTTGCACCAAGATATTAACCCAACCTGATAACTCCTACCATACCACATAATGCTTTTAAATAGAACCTCTTAGATAAAGTATGACAACATATCACAAAAGGGTTTTAACATTCTCCTTCTCATAAGAAAGGCATAAAACTTCAACTCTCAAATTAACCCAAAAGAAATATGCAAGGTCAATGCACAATTAATAAAGAGCTTGCAAAAGAAATATTCCACTGCCCGAAATTCCAAGCGAATAAATGAGTTACAATTTCCAACAGGGGTAAAACCGAACTTGTGTGAAAAGATAAATCTTGCAATTTAACTATGCTCACGTGGAGTAGAAATATCACAATAATCGAAAGAACAATAATTATTTCAAAGAATGATTAGAGATCTACTCCAGCTTGCCCACTTCATCAAAACACCCCAGTCAAAAGAAACTCATGAACTGTAAGAAACTACAACCAAGAATCCAGATACAAGTTTGAGAAAGACAACAACTTCAACAATGAGTTCGGGCTCAACACGTAACTATGGAACAGGTAAGAACCGCTCTACTCTCATACCACGAACAAGGGTGTAGCCAGCAAAACCGAACAACAACCACGAACTCAACTGCTCAACGTCCGCTACCGATACGCATAGCTAATTCAATCAATTATGAATATATAGGATCGTCTCATGACAATCATAAAATTAATCCATATATATATATAGGATAACACACCATATCACATATTAACAACATGAGAGATAGTACCGAAATAATTCTACACAGTACTACATAATGAACCAAATCACTAGAAATGCGGAAGCAATGGATTTCCCAAACCCCACCTCATCAGGCACGGTGTGTCATTTTAATACTTTGTTCACCACGGACCTAAAGCCCGCTCTGATACCAACTGTAACACCCTGTCTATTCGGAAGACAAGATGTCACCTAACAAGACAACCTACTATTCAATTCTTAAGATTAACATCGCATTCAATGCTAAAGAAACGATTAACCATGATAACAATCTATAGCTTAATAACAGTTCATCTATAAATTTAAACGAGAATTAACCAAAGCGATAATAATGGACCTCCAAGTGACAATTATTACAGTCCATTACATTATAAATAAAATTGAAGAGATGTAAATAGAACTTTAACGAATGACTATTTATTTCATGTGCATGGAACGTGCTGGACTACACCCTCCCGCTAGCAACCGTTTCACTGGAATTCACCTAAAAATAAATAAAAGCAAGAGTGAGTCGAAACTCAGCAAGCACAACATATACATTCACATAGAATACTGAATCGAAACAATCTACCAAGTACATCATTTACTTCATAAATTTAAGAAAGCACGGTATGAATGAATGAATGCATTGAAGGAGAATGGACTTTCCACATGTTTATACCGGTATAACTAGTGACACACCCGTCGGTGTTCACTTAAGCCCGCTCTTAACCAAGAGCGGGGATCCAAGTCCGTATGAAGAACGTTTCATACGGAATGTCCGAAACTGCCTACATTGGAATGGTAGGCCTTACATGCCCATATTGGAATTAATGGGACTTAATCAAGTTTCCACTCCCGTGGACAGCAACTGAATTATGTATGCATGGAATGAAAAGCATAACATGGCATATAACTCAATGTATCATCGAATAAGGTATTGAACTCTACCACATCATACTCAAATCACAAGAATATTCATAATTTACCAAGTTAACAAGTAGTCAATGAATTCACACAAATTAAACATTGCACTTGCCTTCCGTGTGGTGACGTGTTGTGAAACAACGAAGGTGTCCTTCCACCCACCGTCTCACCGCCTACACAAGCATTGCCACGTATTACGGATAATCGAATATGACACAGCTACAAGTGTTCTACGATGCTCTCTAATCAACCCACCCATCCCAAGGGTTCAATTTGACATCTACTCCAAAAGTCCAGATTATCGTTCTAGGGGCAGTTGCACAAGAAAATTCGCCATTAATTATCTGTAACTCTAAACGACCTGAAACCAGTGCTCACTGATTCTTAACTGATCAGGCTACAAAAAATTAGTTGGTGGAATCCCCTGATTCGGCCAAAACAGATGACTAATTAACTGCTAAACCCAACCCATCTACGTCTGTCCAGAAAACAGATCAGCAGTAAAGAAAATGGTGTAACTTTTAGCCTACTGATCCAAATGGAATGATCTTTATCAACTTGGAAAGATAATTTCGAGATCTACAATAACTTAGTTGGGTGAAGATTCTGATTCGGCCTCTAATGTGAACAAAAACGAGGGACAAACCTACTGACCTCAGATTTCAGACAGATTGAACAGTTCGTATTCAAAAATTCATATCTCCCAAACTACTGATCGGATTTTCCTGATCTTGGTGCCAAAAGAAAGCTAACGAAACCAGGAACAAATCTCTAGAAGGGAAAAACCCCAAATGCGTCCTCTAAAGTACCGTAACATGCCACGCAACATTCTGATCCAATCTGTAATTTCTGGAACTCTAATCCGACGTGAATCAATTGATCTCTACTGCAACAAAAATCGATCAAACAAATAACCGGGGTGCTTGTTACCCTTGAAGACCCGTAGCACGACGAAGAACCACTCCCCGCTGGTCTCCCTTCTTCTTCCTTGGCCGGCCACACCACAGCGAACAACCGGCGAAGAAACGACCCGCCGGAGGACAGATCGGAGGAGAAGCGCCCGGGGATCTTGGAGACCAACTTCGGGAGCACCAAAGGCCGGCCACCAAGGGAGGAGGTGGCGCCCAACCAGGGTAGAGGGGAGGGGGTGGCGGCTAGGTGGGGAGGGATGGGGGCCGGCTAGGGTTTGGGGGGAGTGGCGCCCCCTTTATGGCGGCCACTTCATGGGCCGCGCCCCTCTTGGGCCTCTGGGTCGTGATCGCGCCCGAGTTGCCGGAAAACGCGATAACCCCCCGCTAATTAGAATTTCGACGAAAACTATTTCTTTTCTCCTCGACTTCTTTCTTTTTACCGAATGCGATTCCGAAACTTTTAAATCTCGTTTTCGACTATCTTCCAACTATACGAACTAGCTGGATTTATGAGGTATTACAAGTGCTCCTCGGGGTTCAGTTCAGACCCTAGCTGCTGTTCCTGCACCTCAGTTTTCTTCAGGATTAGTTCCTCCTGCAGCGTTTACTCCTACACCTTCTGCGGGGTTCTACTGGAACCCTGTTCCATCTGCACCGCCGTTGTTCATTTCCCCCGTAGCAATTCCTGGTCACCTTTCGCAGAGTGTCGGTGCGTCCTTTGCTCCGGCACTACCGGGAGTCTACGCCTATGGGCCATCTTGACGTGGTGACAGGTACTCCGCTAGTCGATTCACATGAGGCTTTCGTTCTTTTTGATTTAGGGGCTACTTATTCTTTTGTGTCACTGGAGTTTGCTAGAAGGGCGGGTTTGAGTTTGCAGTGTATTTCTGAGTCTACGGTAATCAGCTCTCCTGGGGGTCTTATTTCTAACTCTACAGCTTGTCCGGGCTGTTCTATCACTATTGATGATGGGAACTTCACTGTTAACCTTATGGTATTTCAGTTGTCACCTTTTGATGTTATTATGTTCATGGACTAGTTAGTCAATTATGGTGCCAAGATTTGTTGTTTCTGGAAGACGGTGACTTTGCAATCGCCATCCCGTGAAGAACTGGTGTTTCAGGGTAGTGCACCATCTGATTCCTTGTTCGTGTTGGCCAGTCTGTTTCCAAGTCGCCAGGCCTCAATCATTAGGTTTCTTTGGTCTCTCGGCGAGAAGACTGATTCTTCACTGCGTATTGAGGAGATTACTGTGGTGAATGAGTTTCCTGATGTCTTTCATGTGGAGCTTCCTGGGATGCCTCTAGAGCGAAAAGTGGAGTTCCAGATTGATCTTACTTCGGGAACTCGACCCATTTCAATGTCTCTATACCGTTTGGCACGACCCTTCCAGGAGGAGTTGAAGAAGCAATTGGACGATCTACTATCCAAAGATATGATTCAGCGTAGTGTTTTGCTGTGGGGAGCTCCTGTTCTATTCACTAAGAAGAAACATGGCAGTTGGCTTATGTGTGTGGACTACCGGGCTCTTAATCAGGCTACTGTGAAGAATAAATATCCTTTGCCCCGCATTGAGGATCTCTTTGATCAACTGAAGGGAGCTAAAATATTCTCCAAGATTGACCTTCAGTCAGGTTATAACCAAATTCGAGTTCGGGAGCAAGATATCGAGAAGACGGCTTTCTCTACGAGATATGGCCATTATGAGTATAAGGTTATGTCTTTTGGACTAACAAATGCTCCTGCAGTTTTCATGGAAGCTACGAGCAATATGCTGCACCGATACCTTAATGATTTCGTTGTAGTATTCATTGATGATATCCTGATTTATTCCAAGACGGAAGAGGATAGTGTCCAACATCTGAGGTTGGTTCTTGAGACTTTAAGAGAGAACCAATTTTATGCCAAACTGAAGAAGTGTGAATTCTGTATTTCTGAAGTTGGGTTTCTGGGCCATGTAATCAATGAAGAGGGCATTTCAGAGGAACCTAGCAAGATGTCAACAGTGGTATAATAGAAAAGGCCAACCAATGTCAAGTGCGGAGTTACTTGGGTTTAGCTGCTTATTACCGGCGCTTCGTGGAGTGTTTTTCAACCATTGCTACACCGATGTCTTAGTTGACACAGAAAGGTGTCAAATTTTAGTGGTCAATGCATGTGAGCGCAGTTTCTGTACTTTGACAGATAGTTTGGTGACCGCTCCAATTCTTACTGTTCCTAAGCCTAGGAAGCGTTTCATAACTTATTCAGATGCGTCTAGATTTGGACTTGGTTGTGTGTTCATGCAGGATGGCAAAGTGATTGCTTATGCATCGAGATAGTTTAAGAAACATGAGCAGAATTATCCTACTCATGATTTAGAGCTTGCCGTAGTGGTTCTTTCTTTAAAGATCAGGCGCCATTATTTGTACTGCTAATCTTGTGATATATTCACTGATCACAAGAGTCTGAAATACATCTTTACCCAGAAAGACTTGAACCTGAGACAGAGGAGATGTTTAGAGTTGATAAAAGACTATGATCTCACCATTCAGTATCACATTGGCAAGGCGAATGTTGTAGCAGATGCTCTGAGTCGCAAAGCGACACCTACTACTCTCGGTTGTCTTATTGCTGATTTTGAGCGTATGGATATCTCCTTTTGCTTTATGTACCGCCTGCATCGAGATCAGAACACCACGCTATTCGAAGCCAAGATGCTACCAATAGTTTCATCATACACTTCATTTGCGGAACTATTAATCAATTTGCTCCAAAATTAAATAGTCAAGACAAAGTAACAAAAAGTATTTAACCGTTCAACCACAGAATATAACCAAGGAATTAAAATTACAGTTCGTCTCTTTAACCAAATAACCTAGCAAAACATCTTTATAAATAAGTGAATCTTTGAGGTGTGTGAAACGTGCTTGGACCACGCCCTCCCGCTAGCAACTATATCATCATGGATCACCTAAAAAAATAAACACAGGAAAACAAGAGTGAGTCGAAACTCAGCAAGCACCACATCAATCTCACAGTGTACAAAGGAACAAATCATTAATCAAGACAGTAGAACATATCTTCCACGAATCTGTGAAACTGTATAGTATGAATGCATACATGGAATGAAAAATGGACCTCTCAACTGCATATACCGGTATAGCGAGTGATACACCCGTCGGTGATCACTTAAGCCCGTACTTCACAAAGTACGGGGACCCAATCACCGTATGAAGAACGTTTCATACGGGTGTCCGAGTTGCCACATTGGAATGGTGGTCAACACTGCCCACATTGGAATGGTGGGTCTCATATGCCCATATTGGATTGATGAGACTTAATCAAATTTCCACTCCTGTGGACGGAAACGAAGCATGCATGAATGGAAAGAATCATGTATCACAAGAAACATAAATATTGAAATCTATCCACATCATGAGCACAACGCAAGAACAATCATATATTCAACACATCATCATGCATTCCTTTGAAAACAACACAAATTAACAAACAGTACTTGCCTTCCGTGCTGCGACGTACCAGGAAGCAACGAAGGTGTCCTTCCACCCACCGCCTCACCGCCTACACAAGCATTTACACAGAATAAGAATAACAAGGTATGACGTATCTACACGTGCCCTATCATACCCTCTAACCAACCCACACAACCAAGGGTTCAATTTGACAACTTCACCTAAAAGACCAGATTACTACTCTACTGGCAGTTGTACGATAAAATTCACCATTAATTATCTGTAACTCCTAAAGACCTGAAACTAGTGCTCAGCTAATCCTAACAAACCATGCTACGAAACATTGGTTGGCGGGATCCTTTGATTCGGCAAAAACAGAGGACTAATCTGCCCAAGAAGACACCGACAGAAACCTGTCCAGATTTCAGAATAGTCGTAAAGAAAAGCCTGTAACTTTCAGTCTATTGATCCTATGGAGATTATCTTTATCAATATGGAATCATGGCGAAATTATCTTCAAAAACCTATTTGGGTGGCCTCCCTGAATCTGGCTCTATCTAGAACAAAACTGAAGAGCAACCAACTGTCTCTAAAATTTCTGACAGACAGAGCAGTGTGCGGTTAAAAATTCATAACTCCTAAACCACAGGGTGGAATCTCGTGATCTCGGTGCCAAAAGAAAGCTAACGAAACCAAGAACATATATCTAGGAGACGTCGACCCGAGATTCGACCTCTAAAGGGTCGAAACTGGCCGTGCAAAGAGACAGATGCGTTCTGGAATCTCCAGAACAGAAACCGATTTAGATCTAATCCACCATTTAGCAATAAAATCGAATCAAACTAACCACTAAAACCATTCGTTACCCTTGAAGATCTGCAGGGAGACGTGGATCCAGACCTCCCTCCCTTCTCCTCCCTTCCCTCTCCAAGACCGGCCACAAGATCGCCGGCGAACGGTCGGTGGTGCCGTTGGAAGGAGACGGCTTCGGGGGAGAGCTTGGGGGCGACACCGGGGATCTCCACAGCAGCGAGACGCCGTCAAGGAGCAGCAAGGAACACCGGAGAGGAGGGGAATGGAGGTGGCGGCTCTAGGGGTTATAGGAGGGAGTGGGGGAGGCGGCTAGGGTTGGGGGCGCCTCCCCCCTCCCCTTGGCCGGCCCCCCTTGGGTCGGCCTCCCCCCTCTTGGGCCGCCTGGGCCGCGGTCCGCGACCCAGGTTGTCGTAAAAATACGGAAAACCCCCTATTTTTCTCAGAATTTCTATTCCTTTCTTTGCATTTTACTCCTCCGACTGAATCTCTAATTACCGATCCATTTTCGGGGTATTACAGAGACTCGGTTACTTCTTGAGTCAGCCATCCCAGATCGAGTGCGGGAAGGACAACAGCATGATCAGATGCTCCAGCGAGTGAGGAAGCGTTTAGGGCAAACAAGGACACTTCAGTGTTGATGATTCTAGTGTGTAGCGTTTTAAAGGTCGCCTCTGTGTACCACAGGAGGCTCAGATCAAGGATGAGATTCTAAGAGAAGCACATCGTACTTCGTATATCGTACATCCTAGTGAGACCAAGATGTATAATGACCTGAAGAAGAGTTTCTAGTGGAAAAGGATGAAGGTCGATATCGCTCAATATGTAGCGTCTTGTTGAGTTGGCCAGGGGGTCAAGGCTGAGCATAAGCAACCAGCAGGTTTGTTGCAACCTTTGGAGATTCCAATTTGGCCATAGGATGACATATCCATGGATTTTGTAGTTGGTTTACCTAGCACGCAGCGAGGGAAGGATGCTACTTGGGTCATAGTGGAACGGTTCAGTAAGTCTGCATATTTCATTCATATTCGTACAACTAATTCAGCAGTGATTTGGCTCCTCTCTATGTGCGATAAATAGTGCGGTTCCACAGGGTGCCTAAAACCATTGATTCTGATCGAGATGCTAAATTTGTCTCTAAGTTCTGGGAAAGTTTGCAAAGTACTTTGGGCGCACAACTTCATCTTAGCACCGCATTTCCATCGTCAACGATCACCTAAATAAATAAAAAGAGCAAGAATGAGTCGAAACTTAGCAAGTACAATAATTAATTGTTCACACAAAATTATGAACAAGTCAACCACAATACAAATTATGAACATATCAATGAGACTGATGTGGAGGAATGGAATGAATGGATGCATTGAAAGGGATGGACTGCACACATGCTCATACCGGTATAGCTAGTGACACAACCGTTGGTGTTCACTTAAGCCCGTACTTAACAAAGTACGGGGACCCAATTACCGTATGAAGAACGTTTCATACGGGTGTTCGAAATTGCCCACATTGGAACGGTGGGTCTTACGTGCCCATACTGGAGTTGTTGGGTATTTACAAATCCACTCCCGTGTATGGAACATGAATAACACATGAATGGAATGAAACATATGCAAAGAACGTCACCACTTTCTTTCACATGGATTACCAATTAAGAACGGAATAAATAGTATTGAATATGAACATGGATCATAAGATTAACTGTACAACAACAATCATTCCTCAAAAATCAATATATGGTAATGCGTTGTACTGGCCTTCCGCGTTGTGACGCACTAGGAGGCCACGAAGGCGCTCCTACACTCGCCGCCTACACAGTTATGTACTCGAAATAACAACAACATGATATCAGACAAAGCTACTGATGATCTACAATATTCCCCTGACTATCCAACACAACGAATATACCCAAAACTGAAATTAGACAATTTATCCACGTGAAACGACTCTGGACAGCGGCACGAAAAAATTTATCTCTAATGATCTGGGACTCGGAACGAGATGAGTCTAGTGCCCAACGAAACTTAACGAGCAAGCCTACAAAATTCTAGTTGAGTAGATTTCCTGATTTTGGAAAAAATACTTAACTAAACAGTATATGAATATGTCTGTCAGAAATCTACCCAGACGAACAGAACAGCAGTAAAGAACATAACATAACTTTTGATCCACAACACCGATTAAAGTGACCTTTATCAATCTGAAAAGATTATAAAATTTTCTACAATAACCTAGTTGGGTGAAAACCATGAATCTATCACTAACTTATTCATATTGTGAAAAACAACTAGACAGTTCATTCTCGACAGGCAGTCATGATAGTGTGGAAAGATTATAGCATAACTTTTGAACCGTAAATCGGAATCTGGTGATCTTGGTGGCTATGGGAAGCTAAGAACATAGTCTACAAAAATCTAGGAGAGAAAACCTCAGATTATGCCTTTAAGGCCACAAAACTGGCCACACATTCTACTGGACAGAATAGATCTATTACTGACAGATTTCGATCCAACCAAATTTAATCAAATTCACCTCTACCAAACCGGCAAACAACAAAGAACGACGATTGTTATCCTTGATGAACCCAAGGAGGTCATGAATGAGCACTTGGGGAAGACGACCTCTCTTCTCCTCACCCTCTTCTTCCCTTCTATTGGCCGAACAGGTGCTATCCTCCTCCTCTCGTCCTCACGACGGCCGGCGGCCCAGGTTGATGAGGAAAAGTAGAAAACCCCCCGTCGAAATAGAAAATTCTAATTCTTTAGTTAACTTTCTCTCCCTGGCTTCTTTTCTATTTACGCGATTCGATTCCGGGGTATTACAGCAGGGCTAAAGAAACAAATAAACTCTTGCAGTGGAACTGGAAACTTGGAAATGCCAATCAACATGCCCACAGGCAATCGAATGGAGAACGCATCCTAATCCACAAAACCTTCATAGTCCTCCTTTTGAAATAAATTTTGAGCAACTTGGTATTCTTCAACTGATCAACAAAGCATAAGTCGTGAGTACAGAAAGCACCCAACAGGTCGTAGGGAAATGCATGCAAATAGTATTCATGCCAGGCCTGCCAGAGGTTAGCTGTATGGTTCTTTTGCAGAAAGTAGCATTTACAATAAATACAATAAATATATTTAAATAAGTAAACAATTTCTTTGAAACAACCAGTGAACTTCCCATTCACTTTCCAACCAAACCAATGACAAGTGAATTCCCCATTCACTAATCGACACAAACCACAAAGTGAATTACCTATTAACCGAACACACATTATATTCATCAAGTGAACTTCCCATTCACACTCCGACACAATTTATAAGAAACTCTATCTCTCGTGTGATATCCCTGAGCGCATCCATAACCGCGGACACGACTATTCAAATAGTTTTACACTCTGTAGAGGTTGTACAGCTTCACCTACATGACACAACTTCTCTAGTTTGTTTCCCATCCGTCGATACCACTTTCTCACTACCTTAGGTAAGCAGTCTAGAGTACGTGATAAAGCCTTTATAAAGCTCCTTCTTAATCTAGTTCTGCCCGCTAAAGTTTCAACACTGAATGTCTAACTGACCAGACAGGGCCCCCCCTCTTGCGCCATTGTGAGTACGTCCCCCATAACTCACACTTCCAAGACAGAATCAAAATTAAGACATTGCTAATTAATCAGCCAGTTTCCGCCCATACAGGACATGTGGTTGTACAGTTAAGGCCTAGTTCAATGGCACACAAGAGTAAGTCCTTGACAAGTTACTAAGGCGATCTTACCACAACCCACAATGTGCTAACCACACCCTCAATCCACCATCCACTCGCTTGAGCAAAAACCATTTTGTTTAACCAATGACATCCCCTGTCATGGTACTCAAATTTTAACAATTGTGGCTAACCACCACAATTCCATATATCATTAAGTCAAGATTAATAATCATTATAACACATGTTATAGCTAATCCCAAAAATAATTTATATGAAGATAGCAAGCAATTGTATAAAACAATATACTTTTGAAATCATAGGTTCAATATGCTCAAATGACTACAGCTTGCCTTAGAATAAATCCCTGGTATTGGCCTTGATCTTAGTGTACTCCTCATTGCTCAAAATTGCCCGAAGTAGCAACGTCTATTTGCAAACAAAGTAAATAAACCAAATAAATACAAAATAGAGGAAAAACAAACTCCAAAAATTAAATAATAATCTTAGATAAATAGATCTCGAATTTAGACAAATTTAGAAATTTGGATGGGCTCAATCGAATTTAGACAAAATAGATCTCAAATTTAGACAAAACAGAGGAGGCCTATCTACTAGTGAGGTACAACTCTCTCTTCTTAGAGTACAATATAACTCGCCTGCGTCTAAAAACTAGGTTTTTCATTTTATTTTCATATGAAATAATAGCGATACCTCCTCCGGACATTTCAATATATCCCAAATTCACAAATTAACATATTGTTATTTTTATGATACCTCCTCTGGACATTTCAATATATCCCAAATTCACAAATTAACATATTGTTCTTTTATCAGTTTTTCTGAAAAACTATGGTTCTAATGGCATTTGTGCGATAATCGCACTCAAAAGTTTCCAAATGGTATTATATATTGTCTAACCCATATTCTAGTGGCTACAACAATAAGGAATCAATATTGTAAGGATATATGGGTAGCAAATAGGATTACAACTACCAATTTTCCCAATCATAGCATTTTTATACAAAACATACATGCATGCATAATAGATTTTATAAAATAAGGTACAATAATTAAAATACTGGGATCAATATGATCAAAGGGGGTGCTTGCCTTGCTCTTATTGTTGTAGAAATATGGTTGATTGGTCATCGAAATAATTACCAGGGCAATCGATGTCTAAATCAAAAAGTGCAAGAAAGGAATTAAATAACACCAAATAAATCAATAGTCTCCTAAATTAAATATTTTTATTTGTTCGAGTAGTTCATGATTTTATATGAATTTAGAGAGAAATTTCATTCAATTTAGAGTTTTGTAGCAAAATTTATTAAGCTTTGAATTGTGTTCGATTTAGAAAGTCCAGAGATAATGAGAAATACACTATCTAATAGAGAAAGCGTAATCTCGCGCATGCGCTAGTGCGGTTTATGCTTTCAAGTGTAGAAAGCATATTCTCCTCGGGTTTCATGAAGGTTTATGCTTTCCAAATATGGAAAGTGCATTTCCTCAAAACTAAAACGTATTTTCTATTTCTCCCCCGGTTTTTATTTAAACGACAAGTGGGTCCACTTGTAAGTGGTCCGGTTCATGCAAACAGTGCGTAAACCGAATGTCCATACGCATAGTGCATGGTCCACAAGCGATGCACTACTCACTTAAGTGCTATGGGGCCTGCATGTCGTCGACTCATTAGTGAATAATGTTCGTTTAAGTCTTTATTTAATCTTTAGCTTGGTCCCACATGTCAGCGACCTAGCAGCAACTAACTAATCATTTAAACCTTGCTATGTCCTAATCCAATAGTGATTTGATCTTAATGACATGCTATAGTGGAGAGCTTAGAGCCACGCCATGGCGGTCGTGCCTATGCTCATCGCCGGCATGGTGGTGCTCGACGGTGCTAGGGAATGCCCGAAATAGGATCCCCATATGCACGCGCATCTACAGGTACTGACAGTGAGGTCTGAGATTTGCTTCTTAGAGGTGGCGCACTAGCGTTGCCACAACAACTAGTCATTGCTCAAAGGAGCAATGCTCTCAACCAAAAATCACGCACATAAGCATCTAGGGGATACTAGTGTTATACCAGAATGATGCAGAGGCTTAGAGGTGGTTAGAGGCGAGTCGGTGATAAAGACCAGCGGCGGCGCAAGGAGCTTCGCGTGGAGAAGATGTTCGGCCGAAGGAGGAAGCTTGCTGAGTGTTGGGGAAGCTTGAAGATGGTTCGGCGATGCTCTCCGTTCAAGGAATCAACTCATGGTGCAGTAGAACTTCGGCGGTGCTTGAGGCAGCGGTTCTGGCCGGAGACAAAGAAGAAGCCCAAATTCAGCTGTTCGTGTCAATCAAAGATTAAGTCAAGTGAGGGGGAAGCATCAGGATGTCCGAAACACGGAATGACACGGTAGTAGTTGATGAGGACATCCCTCCTTCGGATACACGTACTACACAAGACCTTCCAGATTTGGGTGTTGGACTACAAGGTCCTATGACAAGAGCTAGAGCACGTGACTTAATCTATCGTAAAATCGTTTCTAGGGTCGAGTGTATTATTTGAGAACTCTATGATGTCGCCTAATGGAGATGATTTACTTGTACTCGAAATCTAGGATTACGACCACTTCAAGAAGGCCTACGACCGGTTCAAGAAGGTCTCGACCACTTCAAGAAGGCCTACGACCGGTTCAAGAAGGTCCACGACCCGCCCGCAAGGCCTACGACCACTTCAAGAAGGCCTACGACCGGATGACTCGTTGGGAGCACTCTACGACCGTGAGAGGCGAGCACAAGATCTTGGTTGGACACAATCTATGACCAAAGATAGCATGGACTCCTCAAGACCACCCTAGGACCGGTCCTCGACTAGATCTTCGACCGTAAATACGCGACACAAGGTGTTTGCGTCACCGCTTTGAAACTAATAAGACTTTGTAAACGTGACGAGATCGGAGTCCAGTTGTGTACGCCTCATCCCACGGCCGCACAACCCTAGGTCGACCTCCTCACGCCCCTATACATATCTGAGTCAGCCGTAGTTTAGAGGCGGGTTTTCTTAGATTATTCTCGCCAATTGCGCTTTCACGATTATCGGTTTGAGGAACCCCACTTGTAAACTTCATCCATATCCGCAATACAATTGATTGCATCTACCTTGTTCTTGTGAGTTGCTTGATTGCTTGCGTGAACCATAACCTTCGTGGTAAGGTCGATCGCGTGCAAGCGTGGTCGATAACGACAGGCGTGCGGGTGTAGCGAATTGCGAGGTGACGATCTGTTGGTCGGAAGCCTCAAAGCGTCAACGTCCTCACGACGAACCAAATCGAACCTATCGGAAGATCGGGCCGCCGTGACTCATCAGTAGTGACAAGGGACCCTTCAGTTCGTTGTGAATGGTGGTGGAAGTGCATGGTTGGGATGAAGCTTGAGCTCCAATGGTGTTTTGAGCTCGTTTTAATGGAGAAGAAGGTAGGGGAAGAAGCACATGGGTGAGGAAAAAGGATAACAAAGCTTGGGGCTAGCTTTTATAAACGGAGAGGTGGAGACAAATAAGGTAGAGGCCTAGGCAACCACCAGTGTTCAACAGAGCTCTCGGTGTTGTACGGGCATTGATGGGACATGGTAGGGCAGGGAATGGGCGTGGAGTGATGGTGAGGTCACAGGGTAGGTTGGCCGGTGGAGAAAACAGTGGGCGCTAGCGAAAAACCACGATTGAGGCGGCGATGCACTCACAAGCGGTGCGTTAGTGTCTGCGCTAGCTCTCGGTGCCAAAAGATGGACGAAGGAGTTTGCGATGGGGGCCCACCGGTCAGAGAAAGGGAGAGGGTCAGATTAGGTTTTGGATTTTTTATTTTCTGCCAAATTGCTTTGCTAATTTTATTTACCAAGCAAATGACTTCAGAATTTTATGAAAATGTTTGTGAGCGCTCTTGTCATAATGTAGATTCTCCTATAAATTTTTTAGAGGTTTATACCATCTATGAATTTCTCTAAAATTCATGTAAGTATCTATTCTTATGCTTTTGTATTTGTTTTTCCTTAAAACTTCATGTAAATTCTTTGGTGAATTATTCCTGGGATATTATGCCCAAAATAAATCTCTCATTAAATATTTTTACATTGTTTTGTCTAACTTATTTTGAGTATATGTTTGTTTGTATATATGTTTTGTTGTTAAATCAAAACTCAAATTCAAACATTGGTATAATTTCGTATGCAAATGATCAAAGCAATTTCTCTAATGGATTTATAATATATATTCCCAGAATTCATATTCCGGGATGTTACATTCAGAATTAAAGGAAAATCTAAAAAATCCAAAACAGTGGCTGACAAGTGAGCACTCTAGTCTATGGACCAAGTTCGTGGATCTAGTTCACAATTCTATGGCTCATGGGTCTATGGCACTGTAGATTAGACATGTGGGACCTACATGGCATCGGCTTGGCTCACAGTGAACTAAACCGACACGATATTGGATCTGGTGTTCGGGTACAAGTGACACGCGGGCACACATGTGCCTGCTGACTAGGCGACATGCGCGTGAAGTCTCAGGTGGTAGAAATACTGGCAGGTGAGGTGGCGTGCCTCGATGGCTAAATGACGACGGTGCACTAAGACCAAAGGGTTTTGGTGAATGTCAGCTCTACGGTGACAACGAAGGTTTGGATGTAGGCACGGGCAACACGAGGAACAACATGACGCGGTTGGTGTTCGTTGGAGATGACCACAGCGGCGGCGGCAACGAGTTGAGCAGCAGTGCGGCTCGGCTTGCAACGGCGACAGTGAAGTGACGGTGTTCCGGAGATGGCGAGGAACGCATCATGTAGAACATGACGAATTGATCCCATTTTCGGTGATGAAGAGGGTGAAGGCTCACCAACGGTGGCACAATCCAGTGAGGAAAATCTTTGGTGGCACTTGTCTTCTTGCACTGGAATTGTCTAAAGGCGGCGTGATCCGAGGAACAAAGCTAGGGTTTCAGGAGAGGAGGGTGGTGCGATGATTTTGACACAGGTGTGGGTATTTAAATAGGGTCAAAGGGGCATGCCCGAGTGGATGCCGACAGCGAGGCGTGCACGAGTGAAACTCAAAGAAAAGAGTTTGCATTAAGAAGAATTCGATAGGTGGGTTCCACCTGGCGACGAAGGAAAACGCAAAAGAAGGCTAGGCTACGAGCGAGAAGAAAAAGGCTGGGGGCTGGGCTGAACTTCAGAAGAAATGGGTTGGGAGAAAGGATTTGGCCTGGATGATTTGCCAAGATTTTTAATAGGTTTTCTATTTTAGAAATAATAATAAATTCAAATAGTTAAATAAAAATAGCAAATGAACTCAAAAAAATTATAGAAAAACAAGAAAACTATTTCCAAGCACAAAGATCTCAAACAAAATAGTTTTGGAATTAATTGATATTCGTATTAATCACATTAAATGGTTTTGACATTTGAAAGTCCTTTTAAGCTTGAATAGTTTCAAATAAAATTTAGTGAATTTTCTAGAAGGACTAACTACTCACTAGGTTTTTGAAATTCAAAAAATTGGGATGTTACATGATTCTACCATTCTTTGTCCCATTTCTTTCCCGAAGACCATCCAAGGATATTTGAGGACGGTCCGCTTCACAATTTTATATCTTTAATTTAAAACTTGAAAGTATATAAAGGATACCTATTCTGGAAACTACACAAAATTTCCTACTGTATTCTAGTTGTCACTACACTTTAATTTTGTGTCTACTATATGAAACTGACCCATTTTCATGATGTTTGCCAGCTACGTCCATATTCTGGACTAGAATCTTCCAAAGGCTGTATATTTTTGCTCGCTACTCTGATTCTAATGATGTAGACCTTCATGGAAAGCTAACGAGATTATCTAACTTTTCTATAATTAGACTAAGCTCTGCATACGAGCCTAAGTACCACAAATTGCCTCCGCAAAGGTCTGTATCCAACCTTGATGACCTAGGGTAGACTGAAAACTATCTTTCCCCTAACGAAAATAATCTACAAACTTACTAGTGACTAATCGATGCCAACACTTAGGGATTAACAGGATTTACCCTTGATGATCATGACAAATCACAGAACTAGCAAAAACCTCCTCTTTTCCTTCCTTTTATTCTTCTTCTTCTCCTCTCATTCTCCTTGCGCATTTCCTCCTTGCTTCTCCTCTCCAGCACCAGGCCACACCACACCAGCGGCGGCAGGGGAGGAGATGGGGGCACCATGGGGCCAACAGGGGAAGAGGAGGCACAGGGGGTGGTGGCTCTAGGGTTTGGGGACCACAGGGGGTCACCCCCTGGGTTCCTATTTATAAGCAAAGAGGCTGAATGGTCATGACATGGATGTGGTACAGTGAAGTGTAACGCGGCAAGGCTACGATAGCACAAACAAAAATTTTCGCGTAACCAAGGAACCACCACAAGTAATAGATCACAATATTACCGCTAGATGTGCCGACTCGTAGCGGAAGTAGAGTCGTTGTAGCGAGTTGATGCAGTCGTAGTCGTACTCACGACGCGTCTCCTCCTTCGAGTAGTCGTACTCGTCGTGTGTCTGCTCCTCCGAGTGGTCGTACTCGTCACGTTACTTCTCCTCTGACTCTAGTGAGTGTCACGAGTTGCGGATCGTCCCAGTGCTAATGCTTCGCAACAACACCCCCGAGGTATCCACACGTACAGGGCAGGATCACCACGTGCTAGAGTGCTAGCACCGGCAGCGTGGTTGAGAAGGCGTGGCTATTAGGGTTTGGGGAGTTCTTCCAAAGATCGTCCTCTCTTTATCACCCCATGCCACCGCCCCTCTTTATATAAGCATCTATGATGGGTCTCGACCTAGAGGCCCATTAGGAACTCTTGGCCTATACGAATTCGGATCACCATCCAAAACAGATCCTTGCCCTTTAAGTGTGCGACCCCACAGGTTCATGTGTAATCGGTTATGACCCGGAAACTCTTTTCCGACCACTAGTCGTCGGCAGTACCTATCAGCACATAACGATTCCCAAAGACACATAGAATATATCGGACAAACCTTGATGTAATATGATCTATGATCAGGTCCTCATCACTTACGACCAGTTCGTATCTCTATACGACCAGGTTGTATTTGGTCACGACTAGTTCGTAACTCCTTACGACCAGGTTCTTACCATTCTGTGATTACGTTCAATCAATCTACGACCAGCTCGTATCTCCATACGACTAGTCCGTAACTGATCGAACTAAGCAACCTACTCATGCATTCTCCCTTTGCCTCACGATGCTTGGTTGAACTCCAGGTGAGATGTTGTGTCATCCATGGACTGTTCAATACTTTGTCGATCGAGTGTCGGATAACATCATGTGGTCGACACTTCTACCACTAGTGGCATGGCCATGCACTTTCTTTATCCGATCACCACGAGGGGCCCAGATATCTCTCCTATTATGATAGGAGGGGCAAATATCATCTCGACCAGTCACATCCCTCCGCATGTTTCATAGCATACCCGAAAGCTACCTTTATAACTACCTAGTTACGTGGCGTTTGGCAACCCCTAAGAGTGCTATTACACATGTAAGGAACCATGCTGATGTCAGGTCTAAGGATTATATATCATCATTGCTTGAGACCAACTAATGATATAAAGATTCATAACAATCTCAATAGTGTCTCAATGATGGGACTATCCAACACCATGTTCACTAACATGTGCTCACATTATTGATTCGATATCTCCATATCCATGACCGGTGAAACCAGGTCATCAATCAATACATGTGCTAGTCATAGAATCACTGGTGTTCCGACCAATGACCTCCGACCAGGGATACTTTTAGAATGACATCATATATGTTAAAGAGTTCCACCAACAAGTCACATACTTACTGATCTATAACAAATGATTCATTCAAGGAACATGATAACATATTATAAAAAACATGAACATAATGAAAGATCATCATCTCTATGATTGCCTCTAGGGCATATTTCCAATATAGAGTTCTGTTAGAAAAATAGGGCAAAAGCGAGACACGAATTTTACGTGGAAAACCCTTGAGGGAAAAAACCACGGGCGCCAACCGGCGATGATCACTATATGTGGAGGGATTACAAGTCGCTCGGGATTACAATGAAACGGCTCATCTTCTCATACGGCATACAAGAGGTATATATAGGAGTAAAGGACGTAGAGTCCAAGTCGGACACTTGTCCGCTAATATGGAAACTGATTCGGACTCTTCCAAATTAGAGAATTCGGATCACAATTTCAACAATCTCCACCTTGAGATGAATTTCCTCTTGTAGCAATAATGAAGAATCTTCAATCACCATAATATCTCCACAATAAGATAAAGAATCACCGTGCGCCAATTAGTCTCTAGGACTAAACTGTAATACCAACTAAGCTTGAGCAAAGCTCAAACTTAGAAACAGGAACTGCCTTTGTCATCATATCAGCTGGATTATCATGAGTACTTATCTTGCACACCTTGACATCACCTTGAGCAATGACACCTCGAATAAAGTGATATCTCACATCAATGTGCTTTGTTCTCTCATGGAACATCTGATCCTTTGTGAGACATATAGCACTCTGACTATCACAAAATATGGTAGTGCAAGAATTTTCTCCACAAAGCTCAGTGTACAAACCTCTCAACCAAATGGCTTCTTTACAAGCTTCAGAAATAGCCATATATTCTCGCTTGATGGTAGATAAGGCAACGATAGCTTGCAAACTTGCCTTCCATTATAACAAAGACAACCACCAATAGTGAAAGCATAACCTGTGAGAGATCTCCTTTTGTCCAAATCGCCAGCATAATCAGAGTCAACATACCCAACAAGTTTATCTCTAGAATTTCCAAACTGCAAACGAGCATTAGAAGTACCACGCAGATATCTGAAAATCCATTGAACTGCTTTCCAATGCTCTTTTCCAGGATTAGCCATGTATCTACTGACAACACTCAATGCATGAGATAAATCAGGACGAGAGCAAACCATGGCATACATAAGAGAACCAACTGCACTGGAATATGGAACTCTAGACATGTACTCAATATCATAATCTGACTCAGGACATAAAGCTGAAGATAATCTGAAATGTGAAGCTAATGGAGTACTCACTGGTTTTGCATCATGCATATTAAAGCGACGAAGAACTTTCTCAATATAACCTTGCTGACTAAGGTATAACTCCGCGATTTCCTCTCTCTAATAATCTCCATGCCAAGAATTTTCCTTGCTGCACCTAAGTCTTTCATCTCAAATTCCTTACTCAACTGTGCTTTCAGTTTTGCTATTTCCGACTTATCTTTTGCAGTAATCAACATATCATCAACATAGAGAAGCAAATAAATAGCTGAACCATTGATGCTTTTAAGTAAACACGGCTATCATAATCGGATCGCTTAAAATTATAAGAGATCATAAAAGAGTCAAATCTCTTGTACCATTGCCTAGGAGATTGCTTCAAGCCATAAAGAGATTTCTTTAACCTACAAACAAGGTGTTCTTTTCCAGGAATAACAAAACCCTCAGGTTGGTCCATATAAATGTCTTCTTCCAACTCCCCATGTAAGAATGCAGTTTTAACATCCAATTGCTCAAGTTCATAATCATGCATAGCAACAATACTGAGTAAAGTGCGAATAGAACTATGCTTCACAACTGGGGAAAAGACATCATTAAAGTCAATACCTGGAATCTGGCTATAGCCTTTAGCAACCAACCTTGCTTTATACCTTGCTGGTTCAGTGGGAGAAATACCTTCTTTTCTTTTGAAAACCCACTTGCAATGAACAGACTTCTTCTCTTTTGGCAATTTCACTAGTTCCCAAGTGCCATTCTTTTCAAGTGACTCCATCTCATCATGCATAGCGGTTATCCACTTATTACAATCAGTGGAATCAATAGCCTCAGAGTATGATGAAGGTTCTGCATTACCTTCAATTTCTTCTGCCACACTCAAAGCATAAGCAACAATATTAGCTTCTTCAATTAATCTCTTGGGTGGATTAATCTCCCTCCTAGGTCTGTCAACAGCAATGGACCGTTGTGGTGACTGCTCACAAATAGGAGGATTCTCAACAATAGGTGCATCATGAACACCAATATTTTCCTTATCTGATGTGTTATCTGAACCAATAAGATGATCCACCTGAACACTTGAATTCTGCTTACTCTCAACAGGAACATTAGTAGGCAGTTTATCATGAAGCATAGCAGATTCATTAAAGACAACGTTTCTGCTAATCACAACCTTACGTGTTACAGGATTCCACAACTTGTATCGTTTGACACCAGATTTATAACCAAGAAAGATGCACTTAACAGCTCTAGGCTCTAATTTTCCATTATCAACATGAGCAAAAGCAGTACAACCAAATACTTTCAATTCTGAATAATTTGCTGGTGAACCAGACCATACTTCAATTGGAGTCTTTTTTTCAATTGCAATATTGGGAGACCGATTAATAAGATAGCAAGCGATGAAGCGGCACTTTCAAAACGCCTATGCAAACCTGCATTAGACAACATGCAACAGGCTTTGGAAATAATGGTCCTGTTCATACGTTCAGCTACACCGTTTTGTTGAAGTGTACCAGGAACGGTGTAATGCCTAACAATGCCTTCAGTCTTGCAATATGATTCAAATTCATCAGAACAGAATTCCATACCATTATCAGTGCGAAGTTTCTTTACCTTCTTTTCTGTTTGTCTTTCAACCATAGTCTTCCACTCTTTAAATGCTGAAAATGCTTGTGATTTATTGTAATACCTCATAAATCCAGCTAGGTCGTATAGTTTGGAATTTATTCGAATACGAGATTTAAAATTTTCCGGAATCGCATTCGGTAAAAAGAAAGAAGTCAGAGGGAGAAAAAGAAATAGATTTCGTCGGAAATTCCAATCAGCAGGGGGGGTTATCGTTATTTTCCGGCAACCTGGGCCGCAGTCCGCGACCCAGGTGGCCCAAGAGGGGGCCGGCCGGCCCATGAAGTGGCCGGCCATAAAGGGGCGCCACTCCCCCCAAACCCTAGCCGCCTCCATCCCCTCCCACCTAGCCGCCACCCCCTCCCCTCTCCACCCTCCATTGCCGGCGCCTCCTCCCCAGGTTGGGCGCCGTCTCCTCCCTTGGTAGCCGGCCATTCGTGCTCCCGAGGTTGCTCTCCAAGATCCCCGGCGCCTCCTCCGATCTGTCCTCCGTGGCCGCTTCCTCGCGGTTGCTCGTTGTGGTGTGGCGGCCAAGGAAGAAGAAGGGAGACCAGCGGGAGTGGTTCTTCGTCATGCTACGGGTCTTCAAGGGTAACGAGCACCTCGGTTAATTGTTTGATCGGTTTTGTTGCGGTAGAGATCATTTGAGTCGCGTCATTAGAGTTCCGAAATTACAGATTGGATCAGAATGTTGCGCGCTAGTTACGGTACTTTAGATGCCGAATCTGGGGTTTTGCCCTTCTAGAGTTTTATTCCTGGGAACGTTAGCTTTCTTTTGGAGCCAAGATCAGGAAAATCCGATCTGTAGTTTGGGAGATATGAATTTTTGAATGCGATCTGTTCATCTGCTGGCAAAACCGGGTCGATAAGTTTGTCCCTCGGTTTTGTTCAAATTAGGGCGAATCAGAACCTTCACCCAACTAAGTTATTGTAGCTCTCAAATTATCTTTCCAAGTTGATAAGGATCATTCTCATTGGATCAGAGGCTAAACATTACACCATTTTCTTTATTACCGATCCGTATTCGACAGACGTAGATGGGTTGTGTTTAGTCATTAATTAGCCCTCTGTTTTGGCCGAATCGGGATTTCACCAACTAATGTTTTGTAGCCTGATCAGTTAAGAATCAGTGAGCATTGGTAATAACACTGATCTGAGTGTAGGGATGTCCCAATTGAAATTGAGGGAGTAAGATTCCTCGCGAATCTTATCCTCCTCCATTCAGCAAGTCTAGATGTAATTCTTGGTATGGATTGGTTGTCTCAGCATAAGGGACAAATCGATTGCGCCAAGAAGTGTGTCTCTCTATCTAGTCTTTCCGGTGAGCGGTTCGCTTTACGCCGGTCGCTAGGTCCGCATCTCTTCGCGCTTGAAGCGAAGCCCGCTCTAGATATTAGTGAGGTCCCAACAGTGCGTGACTTCGTTGATATCTTTCCTGAAGCTCTTCCGGGGATGCAACCAGTTCGAGACCTAGAGTTTGTCATTGAGTTGGTTCCCGGTACCGCCCCGATTTCAAAGAGGGACTATCGGATGCCACCGAACGAGTTGGTGGAGTTGAAGAAGCAATCAATGAGCTGCAAGAAAAGGTTTCATCCGCCTAGCTCATCTCCGTGGGGTTGTCCCGCAATCTTCGTAAAGAAGAAGGACAATACTTTGCGCATGTGCGTTGATTACCGTCCGCTTAATGAGGTAATTAAAGAACAAGTATCCATTGCCCCGCATTGATGATCTCTTTGATCAATTAACCGAGCTCGAGTATTCTCCAAGATTGATTTGAGATCGGATATCATCAAGTTCGGATACGACCCGAGGATATTCCAAAGACGGCTTTCTCTACTCGCTATGGCTTGTATGAGTATACCGTCATGTCATTTGGCTTAACCAATGCTCCCGCCTTGTTCATGAACCTCATGAATTTGGTATTCATGGAGTATTTGGATAAGTTTGTCGTGGTCTTCATCGATGATATTCTTATCTATTCTAAGGACGATGAGGAACATGATGAGCATCTGAGGCTTGTGTTAGGCAAGCTTCGCGAGCATCAACCTGTATGCGAAGTTCACAAGTCGCGATTCGGTTAAAGGAAGTGGCCTTCTTGGGTCATGTTCTTTCGGCAGGAGGCGAGCCGTAGATCCTAGCAAGGTCGTGATGTTCTTTCATGGGTTCACCTACTTGAACCGGCGCGGAGTTTTCTCGGTTTAGCGGGATATTATCGCCGCTTTATCGAGAATTTCTCCAAGATCGCTGGCCGATGACGGAGTTGCTCAAGAAGGACAAGAAGTTCTTGTGGTCCGATGCTTGTGAGGAAAGCTTCCAAGTACTCAAGAAGCGTTTGACCACCGCTCCGTTCGTTCTTCCGATATTCATCAAAACTTCGATATCTTTTGCGATGCTTCTCGTCGAGGACTCGGTTGTGTCCTTATGCAAGAAGGCAAGGTAGTGGCCTATGCATCAAGGCAATTGAGACATCATGAACTCAACTATCCTACCCATGACTTGGAATTAGCTGCGGTGATTCATGCACTTAAGATTTGGCGACATTACCTAATCGGTAATCGTTGCGAAGTGTATTCGGATCACAAAAGTCTAAAGTATTTGTTCACCCAACCAGATCTGAACCTCAGGCAAAAGAGATGGTTGGAGTTGATCAAGGACTATGACATGGGTATTCACTACCATCCGGGTAAGGCTAATGTCGTTGCCGATGCACTCAGCCGAAAAGCGCATTGCAATGCCTTGTTGCTCCAGGAATGTCAACCCACTCTTCTGGAGGAATTTCAGCGTCTCAACTTAGGTTTGGTTGAGCATGGTTCCCTCGCTACCCTGGTTGTGCAACCAACCTTGGTGGATCGGATCAAGGTCGCTCAACAATCAGATGTTGGAGTGAACCACATCAAGGGAAATATCAAGAACGGTGCCGCTAAGTGCTTCTCTGAGGATGAGCATGGTGTGGTAAGATTCGGGCAGCGCCTTGTGGTTCCAAAGGACATGGAATTGCGGAATTTGATCCTCCGCGAAGCCCATGATTTGCCTTTGTCTATTCATCCCGGGGCCACAAAGATGTATCAAGATCTCCGTCAGGGATTTTGGTGGACCCGAATGAAGAGGGAGATTGCGAAGTTCGTTGCCGAGTGCGACGTGTGTCGTCGTGTCAAGGCCGAGCATCGGCGTCAGCGAGATCGCTTGACCTTTGCCTATTCCCGAATGGAAGTGGGATTCGATCGGGATGGATTTTATCACCGGTCTGCCTCGTACTTCCAAGAGCAATGATGCCACCTGGGTTGTCATTGATCGGCTAACTAAGGTGGCTCACTTCCTTCCAGTCAAGACGGGTCTCCGTGTAGGTCTTTTGGCGGATCTCTACATTGCCCGCATCGTGAGCTTACATGGGGTACCTAAGACAATTGTCTCGGATCGTGGTTCTCTTTTCACCTCTCGCTTTTGGCAAAGTTTGCAAGAGGCTATGGGAACCCGTCTTACCTTTAGCACAGCATATCACCCCCAAACTGATGGTCAGACCGAAATGGTCAACCAAGTGTTGGAAGACATGCTTCGTGCTTGTGTCCTCTCCTATGGAAAGAATTGGGAGAAATGCTTGCCGTTTGCCGAGTTTTCCTACAACAACAGTTATCAGGCTAGTCTCGGCATGTCACCTTTCGAGGCCTTATACGGGAGAAAGTGTAGAACCCATTGAATCGTGCGAGACAGTGAAAGACCTTTCTTTGGTCCGGACTCGATCAATGAAGCTGAAAGCCAAGTCCAGCTCGTTCGTGATCGGTTACGCACAGCTCAATCAAGGCAAAAGAGCTACGCGAATCGCCGTCGCCGTGAATTGAGCTTTGAGCCGGATGACTTTGTTTATCTCAAAGTCTCTCCTTTGAAGGGCCATCAGTGTTTCGGCGTCAAGGGCAAGTTAGCTCCTCGATATGTCGGTCCTTACCGTGTTATCGAGAAGAAAGGGGCTGTTGCCTATAAGTTGGAATTGCCAGCTACACTCGAAGGGGTACATGATGTTTTTCATGTTTCCCAACTAAAGAAGTGCCTCCGTGTTCCAACTGAGGAAGCTCCGTTGGAAACTCTTGATGTCCAAGAAGATTTGACCTATCGCGAGCACCCTGTTCGCATACTCGATGAGGCGGAACGAAGAATGAGGAATAAAACCATCAGATTCCTCAAAGTTCAGTGGTCGAACCATTCTGAGGATGAGGCTACTTGGGAAAGGGAAGATCGTCTCCGTGCAGACTATCCATCTTTCTTTACCGAGTGAGCCAAATCTCGGGACGAGATTTTTGTAAGGGGGGGAGGTTTGTAACATCCCAAATTGGGTTTGTGTTTCAAATGTAATAAAAATGAGGATAAATTAAAACTTTTGCTGCCTCATGTATTGTTATAGTGTTTGAAACCTCTTTCCTTTAATTGGGGGAAATTAAAACTCAAAATTTCCCCAATTAAATTCAAGTCTTAAATCTCCTGAATGAAAATCTGGTGCCCAACCCCTGAAAATAATTTTCATTGGACCTAGGAGTGATGTTTAACACCTCAGAGTTATTTCATAATTTTCATAAAATATTTGATAATTTTTGAGACAAGCCAAACATTAGTCAAACTCCTAAAATAGCCTTCTGGAATTTTTAGAGAAAAATGCAGTGCATAAAAGTCTCTGAAAATTTTATATAAGGTTCCTCCCACTATCAGCAACCTCCAGTTAAAATTTCATAAATTTTGGAGTTTGTTTGCTATCTCAAATAATTCCTCAAAAATCAGTTATTCAAATTCAAACCCTAACCGGTTTTCACTGTTCCTCGGGTTCGGATCAGACTCGGGCTCGAGCCACTTGACTCAGCCCAGTCAACTAACTGCACCGCTTCGGTCGTTTCGGCGATAGCGTTGTCCGTCGTTGGATCGGCATCGAACGGCCCACAATCGCGTGAACGATTCGGACCATCCGAGCGCGCTGATCCATTTGAACCGTTGGATTCTAAATCGAGGGTCCACAATCGCGTGAACGTTCGGACCGCCGAACGCCTCGCGCAACGTGAACCGTAGGATCCAAATCAACGGTCCAGGATTAAGTGAGCGTTCGAATCGTTATAATCAACCCGTTCTATTTCAGCCGTCCGATTAAATCCAACGGCTGACCTCTTTCGTCTTCCTCCGCGCGCGCGCTCGGCCGAAGTCAACAGCGGTGGCGTGCACAGTACCCTTCGGCAGAGCCCAGTCGCGTCTCCTTTCGGCCAACGGCTCTTCCACATTTAATGCTCCCGTCCGGCCGCCCCCACAGTCGTCGTCTCCCCTGCTGTTACCTGCCCCCGTCGCTCTCGGCCGACCTCAGCACAGTGTTTCCCCATTTTTAATGCCGTTGCTCCTCTCTTGCTCCTTCGGCTATAAGACTCCTCCAGTGGCTTCTGTAGCTTCTTTCGAACACCCTTGAGCTTCAGCATCACTTCTAGTGCACTGAGTGAGCTCAATCGAAAAATTTGCTCTCGGCCGCCATTGTTGAAGCTTCGAGTTCTTCGGTGAAAGTGGTGCTCCGGTCTTTCTTACTCAAATCCCTCGCTGCCTTAGCTTCCTCTCCTCTCTGTGAGCAATAGCCCTCACTCAATTTTTCGTTTGCTTGCAGAGAGCAGTTCAATTGCGGATTGCCCCTTTCGGTAAACCGCTATTCTTCTTCGCCGAGCCACCGACTCTCCTCGGTGCCTTCTTTGGGCTCAGTACCCCTTATTAGTCCCTAGTTGATTGGCACTTTCGCCCCTTGGACCGCAATTGAGCTCATTTGCGTTTTTCGTTTTCGGTCATTTTGAGTCATCCCGGTCATCTCCGGCTTGCCGGCGTTCTAGATCGCCGCAGCTGAAATTTTTGGTTCCTTTGGGTGCGCAAGATTATTAGCAACCCATTTTGGGCATTTGCTCACACCGCCGCGGCCAGAGTCGCCGGCGATGAGCCGCTCTTCCCCGTCAAATTTTGTCGGACGAAATCTGGATTGAAGTTTGAACTTGAGTCGTTGCGGACCGTCGATCTTTAGATCTACGGCCCACGTTCACGTGGAAATTTTGAGTTCGCCGCGCTTCTCTGTATGTGGACCATCGATCCTAAGATCTACGGCTCAGGATCGCGCGAAAGTTTGAATTATCGCACGCCCTAATCAGTGGACCGTTGGATCCAAGATCAACGGTCCCGATTCGAGTGAAACGTTCGGACCGCCGAACGCTCGGATCCACGTGAACCGTCGGATCTCAGATCCACGGCTCGCGTGTGTGTGAACGTTCGGACCACCGGACGTCCTGATCCACGTGAACCGTTGGATCCAGATCCAACGGTGAGCGTTTAGGGTTTGTGAATCCCGCGCGCGCGCGTTAGCGCTGGGACGCGGACCGTCGGATCCAAGATCGACGTTCCTCGTTCGGCCACGTCATTTCAAAATTCTGATTTTCCCGAAAGGATTTATTTATCAACTGAAAAATGTGATAACTTGTAAAATGCATAACTAACTCATTTTAAATCCTTTTCGGGAGATTCAAATTTTGTGGGTTATGTTTTCAACTGAACTTTAATCTAAAAATGTTTCCAACCCCAGTATAGCTCCAGAAATTTTTGCTAATGAATAGTAGCATTTTTGATTTATAAAAGCTGAGCAAAATTATTTTGGTCATATCTTTGGCATTAAGAATCCAAATCAATTGGTTCTTGTTGCTAAATTCTTTATAAATCATGATCTTACTACTGTAAAATTTTCGGATTTTTGAGAGAGTTTACGTTGGGTCTTTGCATTTTTATTCGTTTTATCGGTTGCTTTTTGCTTTCGTTAGGATCCAAGAGCACGTTGATAATATTATCGATCCTCAAGAACACCTTGACCCACAGCAAGCAGGCAAGATATTTGATCATAAATGTTCCATTACTTTCAAAGTCTAATATCTTGTTTACAAACTATATGTATGCATTGCTTTTGTGTCCAATTATTTTTGCCCTGTTTAGAGGTAGCTATTCCTAATGCATTGTTGCCATTAAAATGTTATCACCTGCCACAACCATAAGTTATTAATATCATTTGGTGAATTAGAGCCCTGATTTAATTATGCTCTTTTCTTGTCTTTGCGATGTCATGCTTAGAAATGCTTAGCTACCGGTAGAATTGGGCGGTTATCGACTTAGTCGATGACCTTGATCACACAAATCATTTTGTTTATTTTTGGTTCAGTACCTTATGCTTTTATTTTGTAAAAACCGAAAATGAAACAAAATGATTTGACTTGGGCACAATTGTATGTTGGTGTGATCTGTTGGTGTGATTGGAATGGTGCCTAGGTCCTCAAGGACCGAGTTACTTGTGTCACTAAGCCAAGCGCTTATGCGTGCTAACCACGCGAGAGGGATATGGGACCTCTCTTGACTTAGTACTTTGGCGTGGGTTATCTCCGAGTCGCAGGAGAGGGTTGTGTGTGTTGTGTGAAACATGATATGTGTTCTCGGTGTTCTTGTGTTGGGTGTGCGGTGGTGGAGATTCCGGGTAGGTTCTCCACCTCGAGGAGCATTGTAGTTGTCCAAGGCTTTACCTGCGACGGGTAGTTGACCGAGGCTTTACAATGACTCCGACACAACGTATGGGTTTCTATCCATACGGGCGGCTCGTGAATAATTCACAATATTGGAAATGTCTCGAGGACTTAGCGTGCTTAAGCATACCTAAGGAAGTGTGCTTAATAGCTTGGCAAAAGGAGGTCCGCGTGTGGGTACATTGGTACACCCCTGCAGGGATAAAACTATTCGAATAGCCTCGTCCTAGGTTATGGACATGCTTGGTAAGGTCGTGCAAGAACTAGACTACAACCTTTTAAATTAAAAATTGGCATGGGTGGTATGAACGGGTAATTCATGCTATTGTTGTGGTGACTACTGGTTTAGTCACTTCCAGGATTGTTGTTGTCTTTTATTTTACTGTTATTAATCTTGTTCTTTCGGTTAATTGAACATTAAAAACAGATTTGTTAAATTGCTTTCAATCTATTACATTATTGCAAATAAACTTGCTTTATGCTTAAAAATTTGAGTCCTAGCCTGATCCACTTAAATAAGCTTGCATATAGTTATTGTTCAGGTCTGTTATCATTCTTATATATCTTGCGAGTACATTCAAAGTTCTCACCCGCTTTTCTTTGAAATTTCTTTTGTTTGCAGAGGAAGAAGGTGAGCCCCAAGGGCCTCACTTTTGTGAGATGTGCTGTGGATTCGACGACTAGCTTGGCGGTCCGGTCGGTTGCCTTGTGGGTTAAAGGCACACTGATTGGCTCTTTTATTTTATAGCCATCTTATGGCACTTTTGCTTCCACTGTTAAATTTCTTTATGTATTTGTCATTTG
Organism: Hsuehochloa calcarea; assembly: GCA_036346395.1. Lineage (NCBI taxonomy): Eukaryota > Viridiplantae > Streptophyta > Magnoliopsida > Poales > Poaceae > Hsuehochloa > Hsuehochloa calcarea. The sequence goes on from CM070600.1 coordinate 38,280,860, forward strand.
GCCGGTCGGCCTCTCTTTTGTAATGACTATCCTTTATTTATGTTATCTTCTGGATTGTTGTTTATGTTTCGGTTCTATGTGAATGAATGGAATTGATGCATGAACTTTGTAAAGAGGTGTGTATACTGCATTTCTGGGAAGTATACATGTCTCGAGTCTCGGATTATCTGCTTTGTGATGCTAGGACCGAATGGATGGTTAAGCATTACAAGCCGGATAAACCGGGGTCTCACAACCCTCCATTGCCGGCGCCTCCTCCCCTGGTTGGGCGCCGTCTCCTCCCTTGGTCGCCGGACATTGGTGCTCCCGAGGTTCCTCTCCAAGATCCCCGGGCGCTTCTCCTCCGATCTGTCCTCCGGCGGGCCGTTTCCTCGCCGGTTGCTCGCTGTGGTGTGGCGGCCAAGGAAGAAGAAGGAGACCAGCGGGAGTGGTTCTTCATCGTGCTACGGGTCTTCAAGGGTAACGAGCACCTCGGTTAATTGTTTGATCGGTTTTTGTTGCGGTAGAGATCATTTGAGTCGCGTCAGATTAGAGTTCCAGAAATTACAGATTGGATCAGAATGTTGCACGGCTAGTTACGGTACTTTAGAGGCCGAATCTGGGGTTTTTCCCTTCTAGAGTTTTATTCCTGGGAACGTTAGATTTCTTTTGGCACCAAGATCAGGAAAATCCGATCTGTAGTTTGGGAGATATGAATTTTTGAATGCGATCTGCTTAGTCTGCTGGCCCTGGGTCGATGGGTTTGTCCTCGGTTTTGTTCAAATTAGGGGCCGAATCAGAACCTGCACCCAACTAAGTTATTGTAGCTCTCGAAATTATCTTTCCATGTTGATAAGGATCATTCTCATTGGATCAGTAGGCTAAAAGTTACACCATTTTCTTTATTACTGATCTGTATTCTGGACAGACGTAGATGGGTTGTGTTTAGCTGTTAATTAGCCCTCTATTTTGGCCGAATCAGGGGATTTCACCAACTAATGTTTTGTAGCCTGATCAGTTAAGAATCAGTGAGCATTGGTAATAATTAATGGAGAATTTTCTCGTACAACTGCCCGTAGAACGATAATCTTGACTTTTTGTGTAGAGGTCAAATTGAACCCTTGGGGTGTGCGGGTTGATTAGAGAGCATCGTAGAGCACTTGCAGCTGTGCCATATTCTATTATCCGTAATCCGTGGCAATGCTTGTGTAGGCGGTGAGACGGTGGGTGGAAGGACACCTTCGTTGTTTCCCAATACGTCACAACACGGAAGGCAAGTGCAATGTTTAATTTGTGTGAATTCGATGAATGTATGATAACTTGGTAAATTATGAATATTCCTGTGATTTGAGCTTGATGTGGTAGAGTTCAATACCTTATTCGATGATACATTGAGTTGAAGTTCAAGTTATGCTTTTCATTCCATGCATACATAATTCAGTTGCTGTCCACGGGAGTGGAAACTTGATTAAGTCTCATTAATTCCAATATGGGCATGTAAGACCTACCATTCCAATGTAGGCAGTTTCGGACATTCCGTATGAAACGTTCTTCATACGGACTTGGATCCCCGCTCTTGGTTAAGAGCGGGATTAAGTGAACACCGACGGGTGTGTCACTAGTTATACCGGTATAAACATGTGGAAAGTCCATTCTCCTTCAATGCATTCATTCATACCATACTTTCGTAAATTCATGGAAGTAAATGATTTACTTGGTAGATTGTTCCGATTCAGTATTCTTTGTGAATGTATATGTTGTGCTTCTTGAGTTTCACTCACTCTTGCTTTTATTTGTTTTAGGTGAATTCGGTGAAACGGTTGCTAGCGGGAGGGTGTAGTCCAAAGACGCTCCACGCATTATGAATAAATCATTCATTCGTTAAAATTCTATTTACGTTTATTCGGTTTAATTATAATGTAATGGACTGTAATAATTGTCACTTGGAGGTTCATTATTCTCGCTTTGGTTAATTCTTGTTTTAATTTATTGATGAACTGTTATTAAGCTATAGGTTGTTACCTTGATTAATCGTTTCTTTAGCATTGAATGCGATGTTAATCTTAGGAATTGAATAGTAGGTTGGCCTGTTAGGTGACATCTTGTCTTCCGAATAGACAGGGTGTTACATTTATGCTTCAAGAAATAAGGCCACACTCTTCTAGAGTAATCATCAATAATTGTCAACATATAATTAGCACCGCCTACCGATGTCTTGCGAGATGGTCCCCATAAATCAGAATGAACATAATCCAAAATACCTTCAGTAGTATGAACTGAAGTATTAAATCTCACCCTCTTGTGTTTGCCAAACACACAATGCTCACAAAATTTCAATTTGCCGATGCTATGTCCATCAAGAAGTCCTCTCTTGCTCAATTCTGTCAAACCAAGTTCACTCATATGCCCAAGGCGCATATGCAAAAGATTAGTAGCATCAGAATTAGATAATGAACTTGAAATTACAGCAACATTACCTGATATTGTAGTACCTTACAGATGGTACAGATTGGCAGATTTAATATCAGCTTTCATCACAACAAGAGAGCCTTTTAATACCTTTAAAACTCCACCTTCACCTGAATACTTGTACCCTTTAGTATCAAGAGTACTCAAAGAGATGAGGTTCCTTTTCAAATCTGGAATGTGCCTCACATCTGTCAAAGTTCTGACAATACCATCAAACATCTTGATCTGAAAAGAACCAATTCCTGCAACCTTACAAGATGAATTATCAACCATCAACACAGTACCACCTTCAATAGATTCATAGGTGGCAAACCAATCCCTATTAGGGCACATATGAAAAGTGCAGGCAGAATCAAGAATCCATTCATCATTGGTCTTAGCACATCCAGCAAAGGCAACAAGAATTTCTCCATTAGGACTATCATCTGCAACAAGAGAGGCTTTACCTTCATCATCTGGTTTACCTTTTGGCTTATAGTAGCCAGCTCTCTTTTATTTATTTTGTAGCTTCCAGCATTCAGAGATGTCGTGCCCACTTTTCTTGCAATATTTGCACGACTTGTATTTGCCTCTTGATTTTGACCGGATCTTATAGCCGTTTGGACTTTTATTTCGAGATCCATTGTTTGAGTTCTTCTCCTTTGGCCGCCACGAATAAACAAGCCTGCTCCTTGCGAGCTTGAATTTTCAGAAGGTACCATATGTTTCATCTTTTCCTTAGCATGCAATGCTTCATAAACTTCATTAAGCGTGAGAGTATCTCTACTATATAATATGGTATCTCTGAAATTTGAAAAAGAACTAGGCAGTGAACACAAAAGAATAAGACCCAAATCCTCATCATCATATTTTACCTCCATCGACTCTAGGTCGGTAACGATCTCCTTAAACACCGAAAGATGATCAAGCACAGATCCTCCTTCTTGCAATTTATGAGAGTACAATTTCTTCTTGAGATGCATCTTACTGGTGAGATCCTTTGTCATGCAGATTTGTTCAAACTTCAGCCATAATGCTGCAGATGTCTTCTGCTTCAGAACATCTTGCAAAATTTCATTTGATAGATGTAGGTGAATTTGAGATAAAGCCTTACGGTCTTTGCGCTTCTCATCTGCGGTCCATTGGATAGGTTGTTTATCAAAACCTTTCAATGCATCATCCAAATTCATCTGTGCCAATACAGCCCTCATCTTAACTTGCCACAACGAGAATCTTGTGTCTCGAGCCAGAAGTGGAAGATCATACTTCAAAATCGCCATGAGGAATAAAACTTGAAATTTGCTGGTATTGATCTGTGTAAACCTAGCAAAAATCACGACTGACTTGGTACACCTTCTGTGTACGCAGATAAAAATCTTTAACCTCCTGGTGCGCTTCTTGTGTGGACGTAGCAAAAAACACCAAAAATTTGAAACTCCAACACAGCACAGTGATTAAATAACGACAAGAAGGGAAAAATTTCTTGGAACTTGAACTTCTGGAGACCTTTTGCTAATTTTGGTGATTAGCTAATTTGGTGATTTGCTAATTGGGTAAGCTTGTTTTGGGTACCTTCAGCTCGGATGGACCTGCTTCACGTGACCTGTGCGCGCTGGTTGCTTTCTTCGGCTTGAGGGCTGGACCGGTTGAGAGAGTTGGTTGTTTTGGTTGATGGCGATCAATGACGACGCACGACGATCAACGGTGGACGATGCTGTGCTGTGTCGAGCCGAGCGCCGAGGAAACGCACGCGAGGAACGGGCGAAAAAAAACACGATGGACTGCTGCAGGCGGTAACGCCCGTGCCTGCGCGTGCCGTCACGGGCGACGAACGGATGGCGTTGCTCCGCGTGGTCGCGATGGCAGAAGACGTGTCGCTGCGCTTGCCGGCTCGGATGCTCGCGCGAGGATTTGAAACGAGCGCGTGGAGGCGGCGACGGCGGCGGCGGTAGAAACCGATCTCCTATTTTTTTTGTGTCTCTTCAGAACCCTGCGCTCTGATACCACTTGTTAGAAAAATATGGCAAAAGCGAGACACGAATTTTACGTGGAAAACCCTTGCGGGAAAAAACCACAGGCGCCAACCGGCGATGATCACTATATGTGGAGGGATTACAAGTCGCTCGGGATTACAATGAAACGGCTCATCTTCTCATACGGCATACAAGAGGTATATATAGTAAAGGACGTAGAGTCCAAGTCGGACACTTGTCCGCTAATATGAAAACTGATTCGGACTCTTCCAAATTAGAGAATTCGGATCACAATTTCAACAAGTTCAAAATAATCGGGATTGAGTTTGATTTGGAGTACACATTGAATTCATGTCGGTTTTTTGCTTTCCTTCTGTGCAGCTAACAATTCAAGGATCATTCTCTCCCATACTCGGAATTGATTTATTCTTTTTTTCTGTTTATCTAACTTCTAGTATTTCAACTTTCTATTTAGGGAGCTTTTTTGAAAACGCGTCTTCATTACCAAATTTCTTTAGAAGTTGACTCAGTTGTAGACTCTGATTTTCTGTGCAGCCTGCCGTGTGGACCCCATATCACACACGTCAAAACTCCAAATTAGGTCAATAAGGACTCGAAAGTGGACAATGCAAAGAGGTATATAATGTTGTAGTTACGGGGTTTTCTATTTGAAACCATTCTAGTCACAAAAATCATTTTGCAAGGTGATGAGTATGCAAAGAGGTCTGCAACGTTTATTTGTTTCGTGAACAACAGATTGTAGCTGCAAATTTTATTGAAGGCGGCGTTTTAACATTACAGGCGTAGTACTAGTATACGTACATACCGGGAGATTACATCCACAACATTGATTGAAGTACGTCTATAAACAGTACATTCTATTCCCTTGCAACAGCTTATTTGATTAATTAGCTAGGGCCGTCGATATCTTACATAATATCACATCAGAATTAGTACCTGAAAGTAACGTAAATATATCTTTCGCACCCAAACAGCCCCACAGAAATTGAGATCGTAATGGATCCCAAAACTGGCACTAGTTGTTTGTATCACCACCACTGCCCGCGTCATCTCCTCCATGGCTGCTGTACTGGTCTCGTGGGATTGCATGGTGGTTGTCCACAGTGGTGCCACCACCAACGCCAAGGGTGGGTTTCGCGGTGCTGATGGTCTCACCGGCGTTGTCATTTTTCAAGGTCCCCATGCCGCGAATCGCCAATCCTTGTGTGACCATGGCAAAGACGAGCATGATAGCTGTGACCGTAATCCATGCCTTCACTTGCTCTTTCATGGTGATCGAACTGGGGTGGGGGGGGGGGCAGGCAGAGACAGACAGAGAGAGATCATGATCAGTAAATAAATTCAGATGTTTCAAACCCGATATGGATGATATAGAAGAATGAAAAGTGATCATAAGCAACTAAGAACAAGAAAGAGAGTCCAACCTGCAAAATCTCCACAGTGATATCCGAAGTTTGGGTTCTACTGTGTCTTGAAGGCTATGGTTAGGCACGCTTTATATAGTGAGAAAAAGCTAACAAAAAAGGGATTGATGAATGGTACACTAGTATAAACAAACCTTCAATTGGGTTGTAAAAGGTTCTCATTCGTTCCCATGGGACCAGTAGAATCCTGTAGTGCAAAATGACAACCAAATTCGAACCTGCCTTTTTACTGTGGCCAGTAACGTAAATAAGTCGCAAATATTGTAATTTTAAACATTATGCTGATACGTGGCCCAAACATTGCTGAAGAAATAATAAATTATGCAGAAATCATCCCACACTACGGATAGTATTTCCCACTAAGGTGGTGGTTTTTGCTCGGCAATGCAACGACTTGATATTTTATTTACTGGTGGGGAATAACGCTGCCTAAACTTTAACCCGACCGTTTCGATCGGCCACTACAAGGGTCATGGTCAATCGATCAAAGCATATTGGTGAAAGCAGAAATATTAATTGCATCCAGTAAATTGGTTATTAACACTTAACAGTAGAATTTCCATGCAGTCGCATACTTATCGGATAATATTTGAGATGGAAGTAACATGTGTCCGTAGATTGGCATATTATTGGCTAATATTTCCCGATATAACAAATTAGGTGAAGTTTTTATGCAGTCGACAGGTTTCTAAAATAATATTTAGCTGAATATATGGCCATTAGTCGCTAGTGGGGTCCTTTCAGTTAGGTGAGGGGCGTTGTCACTGAAAATGCTTTCTTCTTTTTGTCAAGTTTTTCCATTACTGGATACAGTTAATGAGAAAATTAGTGAGGCTATTGTAAATATCCGATCGAAGGAACATTTCTCATGGCAGTATCCAACCGGGTCCATAGTTACATTGTAAGCCGTATCATTCATTTATATGCAAGAACACTGAGGTACGTACGCAGGAGATAGTTCGTAATTAGGTCTCCCTGTCCATCAAAGCAATTGTTCTTTTCATGTAGTCAATACAAGTAACTACTGAAGGATGGACAGGTGGCTTGGTGGGTGTTCGTTTTCACCCGCTCAGGTTCGGTCCCTGTCTTATTTAATCATAGTACAATCTTATTTAATAACGCGTGTGCGTTCAGTGCCTTATTTAATGGCAAAATTTGTAGTCTATATTTGGATGCCCATGCGCTTCTTGTGTTAGTGGGGTTTGCGTGTGTGTGTCTTTTATAGCGTCTCCCTGAAACAAATACAAGTAACTATATTTATCTATACAAGTGATACAAATTTACGATGTTTGACTCTTATAGTAACCCCTATTTGGTAATGGTGGGAGAAATATTTTTCTTGAGAGTATTGATGTGAAATCTTGACCAAAATATATTTTCCAAAACATATCTTAATTTCTGTATCGTTGTATCAACATATGCGATGTTGCTTAACTATAGATTACGAACAGCTGCTGACCACCGTATAGAGTACTCTACCATAAACATGCTGCCCTAGATATTTTAATTTACAACTTGTCTTAGCATGAGCCAAACATATGAAGCCTCTCTATAGAACGCATCATATACATATAGAATCGGTTTGACATAAATCTGTATCTAGCTAGCTATAGAATTGCTGTTTTTTTTTACCAACTCTTTCGGCAGTAGTAACAACAAATGTCCGGTTAGAATTTGCTACATCATAGGTCAATGTAGTTATATTTCACTGTAAATGATGCGGTGTTTTTAGTTGCTAAAAAAGTAGATTTCATGATTTCTGTAATTACTTTCTGATTAGATTTCGCTACACATGTGATGTTACACGTATCGTCGTCAACTGCTATATAAGTTGTTCATACATAAAAAGTGGGTATAGAACTATAAATTATACTATTTATTTTGAATCTATGTATATACTCATATATTGGAAATAGGTATAGACTCATCTAAATCATGAAAAGTATCAAAATCATAGTTCATCTACCATCGCGTAAATGGAATCTTTTTATATAAAACAGGAGATCTAATGCTCATTGATAGCATGCTTATAGTTCCTCTGAATACAGCTAAAATTAATTTCTATATATTTCCATTCCGGGATTCAAAGATGTATACCTGATTTAATCTACATTATGAGCCGATTGTACATGAGCGTATGCCATGAGCACCAATCAAATACAGAGTGTACGTGCGAAAAATCAACCATTTCTGGGCAGCTATATCCAAATATGTAGCATTGTTTTATTCTATAATAAACGAACATTGCAATACATGATGCGGTTCGACCTTTACATAAATAGCACAAGTGCACAACTTGCAAAGACTAGGGCCCAAGCAAACTTAGTACATGTATACGTACCCTAGCATGCAAGTTTGCTACGTACAAGGCATGTATCAGGCTGCTCATGGCTTAGCTTCTTGGCCCCCAATGTCATGGACATTTCCGGGCATGTTTCCCGGGCTGCTCCAGCTATCGTACTCCGGCCTCGGTATCGCATGGTGGTTGTCGATCGACGTCCCCTCCACTGTCCCCGTCTTCACTACTCCATGCACGAGTTCGTCTCTCGGCGCCATGCTGGAAGCCACGGCGTAAACGTTAGACAAGACGATGGCAAGGAAAAAGAGAGGAAGAAGCTTCATGGCGTGAGATAAGTTTGGCCTTCCAACAGCTAGCTGAAAGATGGAAAGGAAACCCTAGAAGTGATCTAATGGTTTACTGCTGGTTTCTGTTTTGGATCTTGAGGGAAGAGCTGGTGATGTGTTATTTATAAGCAGAGCTATAAATCGATAGAGCTGTATGAATCAAGGCGTCAAGTTTCTCTCTTTTTCTCTTGATTTCCGTCCGTCAGTGGGCACTGTGCAGTGGCTCTCTTTAGGTCGTGGATTCTCCACCTGTGTGAGTCAATATTTGGTGGGGTAAGCATATATTACCTCTCCAATTGAGTAACTTTCTGGAACCATCTATTGCATATGCAATTGGGGGGTGAAGATTTATCATTGTGTAACCCTCAAAAAGAAATAAAACTATGGATATAATGATGCATTATTTTTTAGATGCACTGATTTAGCGTGATACGCGGTATTTGTATTATTTACATTTTTCATGTAACTTGCAGAATGGCAGACAATAAGTTTGGTTAAAGTTGGCAATCAAAGGTGAATTCAATCAAGCGGTGAGATTCTCGACTAACCACCCTTTTTCTTTGCCCCTTTAATTTGTTGGGTGTTCAGGAACATGAAATCTCTATGCAGAGAAAGTGGATTTGATATATCAAACATACATTTATTGATATGAAGTTTATACGCGAAGATAAATTACTTTCGAATTATCGTTTCTCCATGAAACTATTTTGGTGTGCGGGTAGACGACTGATCTAGTTTGTTAGATTGGCTACTATTTTGACTGATGCGCATCAAACGGTCCGTATGTGATGTAGGCCAGCGTGCATGCATAAGTTTGCGGTGGCCAAATCAGCATCATGGTGTCGATGGGCCGATATGTATACGGACAATGCCTAACATACCAACATGTACATGGCACTGTATAGGATATATGTCCAGATTTTGGAATATATCAACGCATTCTGACATGCATCCATGGACATGAGCCCGCCTGTTTGCTCGCTACTTGGTGATGTCCTTCTGATGAAAATTATCAGCCCGCCCTATCTTCCACCACACAAGGATTTTAAAAGCCTATTGGAAAACTAACTCAAATCTATGATTTCTCGACCCAGCCGAACAATCTAGACTCTATTACGTGTAAATGGTGAGTTTTAGTCATTCACAACAATTGACTTGTGGGACTAATATTCTTCGTGAGTTGATAAAATATGTGATGTCCACAAGAGACGGTTTTAAGACAATTGTGAGATGTTCCTTATACACATGCAAAATTTTATCTCGTAGAGAGGTTTTTTAGACGCTCCAGATTCACCTAAAGTAATTTTTTTGGAAAGGAATTTTTCGAAGACACGTTCAACTCTATAGAGGTGTTTTCTTAGGTGGTTGATTTTTTTAATAAAACTACATATAAATATTGTAGAACATAAAGAAACAACTGAGGTTGAAGCGGCTAGTGCAACAAGGATAAAAGAGGTGCACATATTTTTAAGTTTTTTTTTTTCATTTTTTTGTATGCTACTAGAATAACTTAATGTCGCTACATAATGCCTCTATTTCCTTGCTGACACAATAAAGTTTCCCTATAAAATGCTACGAAGAATATAGAAGCATTTTAATAAAATGTCTCTTCACTCATAGAGATGATGCATACGGAGGTGCTTATGTGGTATTTTAAGAAACATCCTCTCCAGCAGTGTAGAGACACGAAAAAAAAACAACTCTACCATATTGAGAAAATGCCTCTACATATGGTTTGTGTTGTAGTCGACTTTGGATGGATCCATGTGTTGAATGTCATCAAGTGATGTATTCGGTATCATATGCTGATGCAAAGTCTAGAACTCAGTCTTGAGTTCCTAGAAACTCTTCTCGCAATCAGTGGACCATATAAACTTCTTGCCCTTCTTGAGCAACTCTGCTATCAACTTCGCGGTCTTGAAAAAATTCTCGATAAAACCATGATAATAGCCCACTAGATCGAGGAAAGTCCTCACGTCGGTCACTGACTTGGGTTGACCCAAGAGATTACATCGCTGACCTTGGTAGGATCAACGGCGATGCCTTTTGCTAAAAGGACATGGCCCAAGAATACCACTTCCTTCAACTCAAACTCGCACTTGCTGAATTTTGCATAAAGGCGGTGCTCGCGCTGCTTTCCCAACACAAGTTTCAATTGTTGGGCATGATCTTCATCATTCTTTGAGTAGATGAGGATGTTATCTATGAAAACCACCACCAACTTGTCTAAATACTCCGTGAATACCATGTTCATAAGTGCCATGAAGTAGGCCAGAGCATTCGTCAAACCGAAAGACATGACGTTGTACTCATACAGTCCGTAGCGAGTAGAGAAACTCGTCTTCGATCTGATTTTTATTTGGTGGTTGTCCAATCTCAGGTCAATCTTGGAGAAAACCCGAGCTCCAGTCATTTCATCGGAAAAGTCGTCAATCAGGGCAGCGAGTACTTATTCTTCCTCGTCATTTCATTTAGCGGATGGTAATCAACACACATCCGCGGATTCTTATTCTTCTTCTTCACAAATATTACGGACAGCCCCACGGAGTTGAGCTTGGGCGAATGAAGCCCTTCTCTTGAAGCTCACCAAGTTGCTTCTTCAACTCCTCTAATTCATTTGGAGGCATCCGGTATGGCCTTTTTGAGATCGGGGCTGTTCGGGCAGTGGTTCGATGACGAACTCGACATCTCAAGTGGGCGGCATCCGAGGCAATCCTTTGGAAAAAACATCAGGGAAGTTACATACTGCCGGGACTTCATGAATTTCCAGTGCCGACTTTGTTTCAAATGCGAAGAGATGTGGTTCTTGCAACTTCGACACAATCACAACTTCCTCGCTAGAGGAATTTCTGAGGGAGATGAATTTCTTAGCACAATCGATTTGTCCCCGATGTTCAGACAGCCAATCCATACGAAGAATCACATACTGAATTGAGGATGATAAGATTTGCCAAAAATCCCACACCTTCTGTCTCTATCGATACATCCCAACACTCATTTTTGGCTCTCATTTTTGACACTAGAGATTTGATGATTAAAGGAACATGCATGTGAACAATTTGAGCATCACTCAAGGCAGCAAAAGATTTATATATAAAAGAATAAGAAGCTCCATAATAAAATAAAACAGTAGCAAGATGCAAATTAACGAGAAGTGTACCCAACATGACGTCGGGTGCTTCCTACGCTTCCTCGCGCGAGATGTGGTTGACTTGGCCACGTGCAACCTTGTGAAACTACTGGGCCACCTTCTGAGCTGGGGGATGACCACATCCTTGCCCTTGCACATGCCCCTGATTAGGGCGAGGGGCTGCTTCATTCTTCACTGGGCAGGTGTTCACGTAATGGCCCTTGTGGTGGCAGTAGAAGCAAGTGACCCCGGTAGTCAGATTGCAGAGTCCACCTTGCTGTCCTGTAGGTACACGTGGTTGAACCACGGCCTGTGGAGTGTGAGTTACGAATGCTGGTGGTCTCAGTGGTGGTAGAGCTAAGCAAGGGCGAGAAGATTGCTCTCCTGCTGATTTTTTAGCCTCCCACTGGTGGTTGTGAGACTCGTGAGGGCTCTCCCCTTGTGCTCTGAGACAATGGCCTTGTCGACCAAAGTCTGAAAGTCAGGGAACTCGATGATAGACAGCTTGTCTTGCAGCTCCTCGGACAAGCTGACCAAGGATTTCTCCTAGTTGGCTTCATCAGTGGGCACTTTCTTAGGGGCATACCGAGAAAGATGGTTGAACTCGTGTAGATATTTAGTCACCGACTTGCACCCTTGCTTGAGCGCAAAAGCTCCTTCTTCTTCAGTTTCATGAGACCGGCTGGAACATGAGCCCGTCAAAAGGTAGTGCGGAACGCCTCCCATGTGGCAGCTGAGCCGGCCTGTTACATGGCGAGGAAATTCTCCCACCATGAAAGCACTGCTCGCTCCAGTTAATGAGAGGTGAAGAGGGCCTTCGACAATCACGGCACTGGGGGATCTCGAGCTTCTGCTCAACTTGACGCAGCCAATCATGTGCGTCAAACAGGTCCTCGGACCGAGAGAAGCTCGAGGGCTGAGTGCGAAGGAATTCCGAGAGTCCTCCCCTCAGTTATTGCCCACCGCCTCCTCCTCTGGATCCAGAGGCACCTGAGATAGTGGAGGTGTTCCGCGCAATAGCTTCTAGGATCCTTGTCTAATCTATTTTGTTCCGCTCGATCTGAGTGAGAACCTCCGCCAAAGTTGAAGGAGATGGAAGCTCCTCATCATCACCAGTAGGATGACCTTGGCAACTTCGGGTTCTTCTGGCCATCCCGTTCCTCTGAAATGGGTTAGGAACAACAACGGCATTGGAGATATGAAGGACAGCAGTAGAGAAGCATTCTACTAACACTACTACAAAACAGGCTATAGAAGACGCCTCATCACTGCATTTGCTCTGGAAACCGCTGCGTGATAGTAATCGCAGACGGTTCCAAGATGAACCGCTGCGTGGTATGTCATTATCACGCATTTGTTCTAGAGAACCGCTCGTGATATCTACACATCACAGCATTTGTTCGTGGTTAGAACCGTCGTGATGGTTCACGATGGTTCTAACCACGAACCGCCTGCGTGATACCAAGAATATCGCTGCACGGATCGTAGTTAGAACTGTCGTGAAGTATCACTGCATGGTTCTAACCACGAACCGCCTGCAGTGATATCGAGAATATCGCGCATTTTCTAACCACGAGCCGTCTGTGATTAGATACTCATCACGCAGGCGGTTCGTGTTAGAACCGCTCGTGACTTTAGGTTTTTATCATGGTTTGAATTTTTCCTTACTCTTCGAATTTACCATGGCTTTGATTTTTACCGTGGTTTAGGGTTTTCCTTACTCTCTGATTTTACCATGGCAACCAATACTCTGCCGTGGTTGGGTTTGGCAGCCAATCCACTGCCGCGGTAGGGTTTGGGCAGCCAATCATCGCCGCGCACATAATCCTCTCGCCGCATATAATCATTGCCATGGTAGGGTTTGGGTATTTGGGCGCCAACTGCGATAGTCTGCTTTCACGGTTCGTGAATAGAACCGCATCACGCAGATGGATTGGCGCCCAAATACCCAAACCCTACCGCTGAGAGGATTATGTGCCGCGCACATTTGGGCAAACCCTACCATGGCAATGGATTATGTGCCGCGCAGAGGATTATGTGTCATGGCGATGGATTGGTCGCCCAAACCATACCGCGGAGTGGATTGGTCGCCAAACCCTACCACGGCAGCAGGTATTGCTGCCATGGTAAAATCGAGAGTAAGGAAAACCCTAAAATCCAAGCCATGGTAAATTCAAGAGTAAGGAAAATTCAAACCATGATAAAATTAAAATCACAGACGGTTCTAACCACGAACCGCTCTGTGATGAGTATCTCATCACTGCATTTGGCTCGTGGTAAGAACCGCTCAGGATGAGATTTATCACGCATTTGTTCGTGATACGAACCGCTCAGGATATGTCATCACATACGGTTTTTGTATAAAACCATCTGTGATACTTTGTTTCAAGGCGGAAAACGAAAATTTGCACATAATGGCGAGCTCCAAAATCTCTATATTAACAGAGTCATTCATCTCCCCCTTTGCCATCTCCGTCTCCTCCTTTACCATTTCTCCTCCTCTGTCATTTCTCCTCTAGCCTCCCCTCCCGCGGCCTCCTCCACCTCCTCTACCTCGCCCCAGCCTCGTCGCCGCCGGCCTCCCACGACCTCGCCGCCTCCGGCCTCCTCTACTGGCCACACCCCACCTCCTCTACTTGCCGCCTGCCTTCCCCGAGTCTGTCGTCGCGGCCTCCTCCACCTTGCCCCGCCTCATCGTCGCCGCCTCCCATGACCTCGTCACCCCACCTCCCACGACCTCACTCTCTACTACTCCCCTTTGCTCGTGATGTAGATTACTAATGTGATGTGTTAGTACTGTGAATTGTTTGAGTTGATGCTACTGTGATGTGGGTGATGCATGTCATGTTGTTTTTAGTACTCTGTGAATGGATTGAGTTGATGCTACTGTGATGCTCTGGCTATTGTGGGAAAGCTAGCGAAATCCAAAAATCAATATCGATTCATGTGAGGCTCTGGAGGCTCCATACGGTGAAAATCTGCTGCTTTTTTTGCCATAGAAAACTATCACGACGGTTCTAAACAAGAACCGCTCGCTGGCGATACTATCACAGACGGTTCTTTTTAGAACCGCTCAGAAAATAGAATATCACGACGGTTCTATTCACGAACCGTCTGTGAAAATACACTATCACAGACGGTTGGAGAATAGAACCGCTCGTGATAGTATGTTTTCTGACGGTTCGTGAATAGAACCGCTCAGGAAAACAGATTATCACGCGGTTGCTATTAACGAACTGCTCGTGATAGTCGCTATCACAGACGGTTCGTGAATAGAACCGTCTGTCATAGCATTTTTCACAGACGGTTAAAAAACCGTCTGTGATGACCTCGTGTCATCACAGACACAAAAATTCAAACGGTTCAAAAACCGTCTGTGATGAGCTTTTCTGTAGTAGTGTAAGGGGAATGAGATATTACTCTAACCCGAAAGCATACATATAATTAACAAGAAATTAACTCCAAATATTTATAAAAAGACATAAGATCCAACACAAAACTCAGATTTCAAAGGGTTACTTTCCCAGTGCGACTGACCCGTATTGAATGAACGAGCAATCATATGGGAAGAAAATTTTAGAACACAAATCGAAAGTTAGCGCATCTAAAGAATATGGTATAGACTAGCTAAGGGTGTTTTTCGCACTAGTCATCTATAATCACATCTTACCCTTTTATTCTCATAAGTTTTAGTTGAATTTTCCACTCCTAAAGATGACCAAACTACGAGCTTCTACGGTCAGTATGGCTTTGATACCAACTTTTGTGAGAGTCCAGGGTATTGAACTTGTAATACTTAAGAATCTGATTGGTCCTAGCATTACAAATCAAATATCCTGCCATCGATATGTTTTGTACCTCACAAAATAATATCAATAACAATGCCATAGAATAATATTACAATACCGTAGACTCAAAAAGGTTACAACATAGTCAACATATAACTTCAGTTTTCATACATATGGTCGACTGGCCAAATAGAAATAATAAAAGTCAAGTACACAACGGATACCAAAAGCCATAAGACGGTACAAAAGAAAGCCGACCAGCTGCCCTTATCTATAAGGAACCCTGACTAGAAGCGGAAGAGATCGACTCAGAGATGGAACAATAGTTTCGTGTCTGTTGAGCAAATTGCGTGGGTTGGTACTAATAGGGAAGATTGTCCCAAGTTACATTGTTTGTTTCACGAGATTGTAGAAATTTTGGAAGATGGCAAATCGCTAGGACTGTCTCGAGTCCTGGCGTGGGGTGTACAACATTTTGTATGACCCGGGGGTCTAGGGAGTATTTGAGAGTCTAGGGGTGTACCAATGTACCCACACGTCGGACCGCCTTTTTGCAAAGCTAGGAAGCACACTTCCTTAGGTATGCCAGCACGGCTAAGTCCTACGAGACATTTCCAATGGATGATGCTAATTGCGAGCCGCAACTCACGAAGAGAAAGATACATTAGCCAGCTTATAGGTTGCATCCGACGGTCCATATTGAACTGCGCACGGCGCGTTTGAGGTCACACGCGGGAATTGGGAGGGTGACTGCGGACCATTGATCGCGAGATGGACGGCTTACACTCAACGCGGCACGACGCATACTGTGCACGCCCGACAATGCGCCCGACGGCGACTCCACGGCATCTCACCGGCGATTCAAGCCACAGCGGCGTGAACAGAGGCCACCTACAGGTGCGCAATAGCGATGCGCACCTGCTGGTACCACCCACATCTCCGATGGTGGACCGGAACGACGGCGCGTTCGCGAGGAGGGGCGGTGCTACGCTCGGTCAATGATGACAGCGCAAATGAGCTCCGCAGCAGGTCCTTTAAGTGGTGCCAGACTATCTAGGGACTACGGCGATGCTACCTTAGGGTCGCAAAGGAGTAGAGGTGGTCGGAGCAGTATTGGCGATGAAATCCCGTGACAGCAGCAATGGCGGCAACGTGGAGCAGGCGACCTGGACATCCAGCGAAAGACCACAGCATCAAAATGGGTCTCACATGGCGCAGAGAAACTCCCCGAGCGAGGAATTGGGAAGGGGAGCACTCACCAGCGCTGGAGACGAAGAGGGGGCTTTTCGGCCGAAAATGGGAGGATCCAAACTCCAATCGCTACCTGAGGGCCCAAGCCAAAATTGAGTGGTGGTTAATGACCACTGAGGTGAGAGGAAGCAGTGGGAGCCAGAATCGGGGAAAGAAAGCCTCCGGAGTACCGCCTTCTCCGTGGACCTCGAAGCTCAGTAATGGCGGCCGAGACGGTTTTGATGAATGGAGCTCAAGCAAGCCACAAGCGAGCGTGCTAGAGCTGTGGGTTGTTCAAAGGAATCCAATGAAAGGCCGGAGGGGCTTATATAGCTGTGGGAGCGACTGAGGGAGCTCGGGCAACCCTACGGTCAAGACTACTGCCATGGGCGCTCCGAGCGCGATGGGAGCAGGTGAGGGGCAGAGGAAGGAGACTTCGGGGGCGACGGCACGTTGTGCATTTAATGCTTGGAGCCATTGGCGAGGACGCGGAGGGGACAGGGCGCTGCTCCAGGTCCTGCGCACGTCATGGCTCTGACTCAACCGCAACACTCGCACGAGCGTGAGGAAGGAGACGACGCGGCCACCGTTGGATCAAAATCGGACGGTTGAAGTGACTCGGGCGATCGGCCAGTCCGATCGACCACTCAATCCTGGTCGTTGATCTCCAAATCGGACGGTTCAAGTGAATGGGGCGATCGGCCGGTCTGATCGGGCACTCAATCCAGGTCGTGATCTCTAAATCGAATCGGCAACGCTCCGAGCCAACGTGGACCATGCGATGACGATCCGACGGTCCGCAGCGCTCGTGCACGATCGACCGCGGCGGTGCAGCTAGTGAACTGGGCTGAGTCAAGTGGCTCGAGCCCGAGTCTAACTCGAACCCGAGGAACAGTGCCACAATTTAGGTCTTGATTTTGAACTAGAACTTTGGGAAATTTTTTTAGAGGTAGCAAACCAGCTTCAAAAATTATGAAATTTAACTAGAGGTTGCTGACTTTAGGATTAACCTTACATAAAATTTCCAGAGATTTTCATGCACTGGATTCTTCTCAAGAAATTACAGACGGTTATGCCTATGATTTGACCAAGGTTTGACTTGCCTCCAAAAATTATCAAATCATTTCAAAAACTTATGAAATAATTCAGAGGTGTCACAATTCATCCCTGGGTCCAAGGAAAATTATTTCCAAGGTTGGACACAAGATTTTTACCAAGGAGGTTTATAACCTGAGTCCATTCGATTTTTGATTTCCCACAATTCTTTTACCAGAATTATAGAATTGCTCAAAAACTTCAAGATGCCCGAAAAGTTTTAATTTATACTCATTTCCTCCCATTTGAAACACAACCCCACATTTGGGATGTTACAAAGCGTCAACGTCCTCACGACGAAACAAATCGAACCTATCGGAAGATCGGGCCACCGTTTACTCATCATTCGGCCCATGTTTCCATGGCCCAAGTGAGGGAAACCAACCTTTTAGCCCGAGACCCATTAGTGTGCTGACTTCAATAGGGCAGGGGGAGGCTAGAAACCCTAGCTGCCCTGTTTCTGTAGCACCACCTACCCTTCCACGCAAGGCCAGTGCTGCTGATGATCCTTGCCTTGCCTGGCCTCGCTGGGTCTCCGAGTTCGTCATCTTGTTCCCCAAGGGTAGCAATCGATTTTCTCCTCTTTTGTGTCCAGTTTTTCCTTTCGGTAGGGATTCATTTAGTAGATCGGGTAATCTGTAGTTCCTGTTGCAATATAGTTTTGGGCACTACAGATGCAAAATCTGGGAATGATATCTCCTAGAGTTTTATATACGACTAAATTAGCTTTTTATAGAGTTCTGGATCACAATTTTTGAATGGATAGATTGCAAGTTATGATTTTTTCAATCCGACTGCCTATTCAGCTATTTGGTTTCTGGAAGCAAACATGGTTATATAGATTAAAATTATGAAATTGATGAATTCAGGATTTTGATCTACATGAAATAGATAGATAACTTTGTGATGACTCCATAGAGTCCAAGAACACAATTTTTGAAAAAGTAAAATAGGAGTTATAAAATTTTTAAGTATATATTTCAGTTCTGACTTTCTGCTGGGAACAGTAGGGTAAAATATAAATTTTGCAAAAATTAGATGCAGAAAATAAACATTGGCATCAATTTATTGTGCTATATAATTCCTTGTGAATTCTATAATGTCTTACATCACTGTTTTTGGATGAACCAATTAAAAGTCATGGAATTTCTAAGTCAATGTTACCGAAGATGATAGATCTGCTTCGGAGTTAAACCTTGCAGGGGTGTACCAATGTACCCACATGTCAGACCGCCTTTTCGCCACATGATTTAGTACACTTCCTTTGGTATGCCGGCACAGCTAAGTCTTACGAGATGTTTTCCAATATTATGTATTAACTACGAGTCGCCCGTATGGATAGAGACCCATAAGTTGTGTCAGAGTCATCGTAAAGCCTCGGTCAACTACCCCTCACGGGTAAAGCCTTGGACAACTGCGTTGCCACTCAAGGTGGAGAACCTACCCGGAACCCCACCACCGCACACCGAACACGCAGATCCTTTTTCACCCAACACACACGACCCTCCTCCTGCCACCCGGAGCTAACACACTCCAAAGTACTAAGTCAAGAGGGGTTCACAATACCCTCATGGGGTTAGCACGCAATATTGCTTGGTTCAGTGTAATAAGATGTTCGGTCCTTGTTGACTCGGGCACGCTACCACATACAAATAAACACACCATTCAACCAATGTGCCCAAGTCTAAATATTTTTGTTTTCATTTTTAATTTTTCCAAATATGATACATACATGAGGATCATGACTCAGTTATATAAGGTGGTGTTGTAACAACCATCGCTAATGGTGGTGACGACGTGGCTCGGGATGCACTGTGGTGGTGCGGCGGTCGGACCTGGAGGATAAAAGAGGTGGTGGCGCACCAGTGAGAGAGGAGGGGATTTCAGGTGAGCATGAGCATGAGGAGGCCCAGGGGAACTCACTGGGACCAGAGATGGAGACGGAAGTGCGCCGAGGCGAGCTGGCGACGTGGGTCGGCGGCGGCGTGACAAGGGCGCCGCGGGGGTGAAGCTCCGGTGGGGGATAGCTCCGAGGGGGGTGGTGGTCGCTCAAGGAAGGTCACGGGAACCAGGGGAGGTGGGGCGGCGTGGCGCTCGTGCACTCTCGGGAGCTGCTGCGTGGCGCTGTGCGGCTGCAGAGATGAGGCGCTGGCGAAGCGAGGCGAGGGCGGCGCCGCTTAAGAAGATGATGCGCTGGCGCTCGGGCTGGGCCAGCGCGGGGAAAGTGGCTCGCGTCGGAATAGTAAGGAGGGCCCGGTGCGAATGAATGTGTTTGGTCCAGCCAAGTTGGTTCGGTTCGATCGCTACAGTGCAATTGGATCGAACCGGTTAAACAATATTTTGACTAATTAATTTCCAAATCTCCCTACTTTGACTGACTTTCTAAAAATAGCAAATTAATTTATAAAAATCTAAAATTTGGTAGAGATGTTACTGGAAACCTAGTACAAATAAAATTTTTCTAAGAGCACTGTTCATGTTTTTATTTGTTCGCATTTTAGATTCAAATTCAATTTAAGCATGCAAATAAGATGAAAACCAAATAACCTCCACTAAATTCCAGAAAAATTCAAACAAGCATATAAAAGAATATAGAGTACAACTAAAATATTCCCACACTTAAAGCCTATTTTCTGCAACAAAAGGGTTTAAAATTCTAAATTTCACAAATACACATTAGATGCTTAACAAATTCAACTTAGGAATTTTGGGTTGTTACACTTGGATCCCCGCGTTTTGTAGAATGCGGGCATAAGTGAACACCGACGGGTGTTCACTAGCTATACCGGTATGAGCAGAACTGAAGGCATGCACATTCATTCATTCATTCATTCATGTGTTATCTCTATTTCATATGTTGGTCCACTATACGCTTGATGAATTGTACCTGTTATGTTCAAAGTATTCTTTTGTACTTGCTGATTCATGGACTCACCCTTGTCGTGTTTCTTATTTTTAGGTGAACCAAGATGTAACACTTTGGCTATTCGGAGGCCAAGATGTCACTCAAATTTAATCAAAACACTAGGAACCGAACAGAAAAACACAATTAGCATTGATTCTATAACAATAATTTATACGAAGCTAACGATAAATAACAATTCCAAGTAAGAGATAGGAAAAACATTTAAAATATGAGTGCAAGGTAACCAAAATCGAGTTGGTTTATTACAATACAATAATTATCAAATAGTGGCCATGGACCAGAAATATCAATGAATTCTGATTTATTAGAAGTGGTGTGCGTCGTGCTGGACTAATCCCTCCCAAGACTTGTGTGGATATCGTGAGGATATGTGCACGATCTCAGGATGATGAGTCAATTGGCAATGGCTTTGTTGGTTTGCAAAATCTCGCTGGGGTTTGCTTCTTGCCGTCGGACCACAAAGGTCCGACCGGTGAAGTGGGCGGATCGATCGCCTGTGGGCCTGGCTCGGATCGGCAAATGGTGGCTTGATCGGACCTACCGTCCTAACATTGGGTTTTGGGGCTAATCCAAAATAGGTTGTGTAGGCAGTGAGGAGTCTCCGGATGTGGTCCCATCATTTTGGAGCTCCCAACAAAAGTTCTATTGAGTTGAAAATTCCGAAGGTTTCAGATTTTCAAGTTAGATTTTTGGCTGTTTGGACCGGTCCGACCGCCGTTGGGAGCGGTCCGATCAAGATGATATCTGGTCGACCGCCTACTGTAAATGATCGACCAAGAATGGCTTGGAGGTAAGCCAAGTTCGCATTGATGCATGTTGATTGTGTTTTATGCTTAGTTATCAATGCTTTATTGTTGCATATTGCATTGCGGAACTAACGTGGGTCAAGTTGTGAAGAACTTGTTCCCGGAAACGGTTTGTTTGTCTATTGCTGTGCAGGTGGCTTGCAGGTCAACGACGTCAACGGTGAGTGGATCGGGACTACGTGTAACATCCCAAAGTTCTGTTACCAAAATAAAAATAAATAAAGTTATTATTTTATTTGATTTTCTAACTGTCGAAGAATTTTCTCGATTGTTTGTAACCTAAAAAGAGTTTTCACTATTAAAAGAAAAAAAAATTAATTATTTAATTTCTTGGTTTTAAAGTCAAAAATAAAGTTTATTGAGTTTTAATGAATTTTCTGGGATTTTATTAGATTTAAATTGAAAATTAAAATTTTAATTACTTTCTGGATTTTTTTTAGTACTTAAAAAGATTTTTCCTAATTTTGAGAAAATAAAATCAAAAATAAAAGCCAACTTTAAGTTAGGATTATTTTTATTAAGTTCAAAATAATTCTAGGAATTTTTATGAATTTTTCTAGAATTTTTGGACTCTATTTGCTTTATTCTAAAGTGTATTCAAATTTGTGGTTTAAATGTATTTCGAAATTTTAAAAAAAAATCAAAATAAAAATAAAATGGATGCCCGGCCGGTCACCCATCCATACTTTGCTCCACCAAACAGCTCACTTAACAATGAAAGCCTCTACATCCAGTACCATCTTTCCTATTTTCTTTTCTTAGTCATTCTTCCATTTTCTTCTTTTATTCCTTACTTCCTCTCTATTTCTTCTCCAAAAGCCAAACCGTTTTCTTCTTTCCTGTACTGGTCCAGAACCGAGCAACGCCATTAGTGCTCATATGAAGCTTTCAAAACTCAAGATTTCCTATATGATTCTTCCCCAAATTAGTGGCATTCAACTCCCCTCATCACTCCACCCCCATTCCCGGCCGTTTCCCCCTCATCCGCGTATTAAATCACCGGGAACGGCCATGCCACCCGAAAGACACCCGTCCCTTGATCTCCTCCTTCGGTCCACCTCCGCCCCTATAAAAGGGAGCACCTTGTGCCCCTCATCTCCCTCATCCATCCTC
The DNA here is from genome assembly GCA_036346395.1 of Hsuehochloa calcarea. Classification (NCBI taxonomy): domain Eukaryota; kingdom Viridiplantae; phylum Streptophyta; class Magnoliopsida; order Poales; family Poaceae; genus Hsuehochloa; species Hsuehochloa calcarea. The sequence goes on from CM070600.1 coordinate 38,303,418, forward strand.
TGAAGTCTCCCCTCCTCCCTCCCTTTCTCCTGTCCGCAATCGACGTTTTTGTCGCGCCGAACGAAGCTCTCTCCGACGACGACAGCGCCCTCTGGTGGAGCCCTGCCACCATCGAGCACATGACCGCCGCGCCGCGACGTTCTACGTCGTGCTCACCTCGCCTTGGCCGGAGCATCGCCGAGCGCCGCCGCCCGTGCCGCCGCCACCGTGCGCCTCCATGGCAACCGGCGCCGCCACCGGCCGCCGTCCGCCGTGCCGCCACATCCTACCTCCTCCCCAAGCTCGTGTCATTCCATTTTGGCCATCGGCCAGTCCTGTCATGCAGCTCCTCACCGGCGCCACGGTCATCTAGCTCCATCCTCAGTAAACTTCCGTTCTTCTTTTCTTTCTTTTGCTGTAAGTTCCTCTCATTATTTGCTTAAAGTAAATTTCGTTGAGTACTCATCACGTCCGCACGCTTGCTCAGTTGGCTAGCCGAGGCTACCCTGTGCTTCGGTTGCAGCAGGTCCTTGGTTCGAATATTGGCCACCGTATTTTGTTTTAAGTTTTCATTTCTTTCCTATAGTTTCTGACATCCGGGCCCATGTCCCATACTCTCATTTATATTCCAACTAAATATCATTCTCTCACTAACACGTGGGTCATTGATGTCATACACATATACACATTCATTTGGTCTTTAGTGCAAACAATCGAATCAACCATTTCCAGTGAACAATAGAATTTTCGGAATTCATTATTTCATGTGAGAATCAAACTTACGAAATTCGCTCTCCTCGCATTTAACTCCGATTTTGTCGATTCAAATTCCTATATTCATATAAAGTCGATATCTTACTTCCAGTATTTATTTCTTAATTTTTGGATTTCATTTGGATTTTATTTGAATGCTATTTGAATTTGGATCATTTACGCGTATAGATGTCGACGACTTCGGAGAGTTAGATTTCGACGCCGTTTGAGAACATCGATTAACCAAGCAAGGCAAGTTATACCTTTGATCATATTTGATCCCATTATTTTAAATTATTTAAATTCTGTTTTAAATTATTATTGCATGCGTATTTATATTCAAGTAATTTAAATTCATGTTTTAAAGTTATAGCTATTCCAAATTCCATTGTATAGCCAATCTTGTTATTGAATCAGTCATATCTTGATACCTTAGATGAAAATCTGGTTTATGCAATAGTATGAACTAGAACATTTTGGGAAAAACTATGTTTAGCGATGCTTAGACCCAAAATTATTCAATTTGGGAACTTTCAGCCAAAGATCAAATGTTGTTTAAATTGTATCCATAGACATTGGTTTGTCATGGAAGATTTTGCAAATGAAAAGTTGGTTTGTACTTGGGCGAAATGGATGCTTGGTGGGTGCAGGTTTATGCACGGGCTCAATTCGGGTAGGATTGTGACCCGGGGTTATTTTGGAAGTCGCCTGTCGCTTAAGGACCGGTCTTGAGCCGCATCTTGCTAAGCCACATCAGACTACCACATGTCCTGTATGGGCGGGACTCGCCAAATAATTTGTAACATTCCATCGTAGTTGTGCCATTTTGGTGTGTGGGTGTCGGTTAGACAGTATTACCACATGGCGCAAGAGGGGGCTTGAATCCGGCGGGTGGTTAGCCCAATGGAAGCGAAACCTTAGCGAGGCAAGACTACGGTGGGATGGAGCATTGTAAAAGCCTTGACACGTGCTCTAGACTGCTTACCTAAGGTAGTGAGCAGTGGGATCGACGGATGCCAAACAAACTAGAGAATTCATGTCTTGTGGGTAAAGTTGTACAACCTCTGCAGAGTGTAAAACTATTCGAATAGCCGTGTCCACGGTCATGGACATGCTGAGCAAAGCCACTCAAAGTTAGACTTTGATTTTGTTTTAAAATAATTTTTGCAAATGATTTGAGGATGGTTAATCCTTGTGGTAAAATTGGGTGGTTAGCCATGTGATAGGAGGGTATCCATCACCATGTTTCATATGGAGGGTATCCATCACCATGTTTCATATGGAGGGTATCCATCACCATGTTTTATATGGAGGTTATCCTACTATAAAACTTGAGAATTTGTAAAATGAATTTTAGTTATAAAATAACTGCTTTGGAACCTAGTATAAATATTTAAAGAAAACATTGCTTTATGCAAATTCAACCAATAAACCTTCCTTTGATATATCCATGCATGCATTAACTCTGTTACTGGGTGTAACTTGCGAGCACGGTAGTTGTGCTCACCCTTGCTTCATGCAAATAAATTTCAGAGGAGAAGGACTTCGGATCTCGACGACTAGGCCGCTACCCCAGTCGATTGCCTGTGGCAGATCAGCTGGATTCCACTACTTCTTCGTCTTCCGCTGTGTTTGTTTAATGTTGGCTTGTAAGCCTTTCTTGTAATCAACTCTGATATTTATTAATAAAGTTGTGCGATTTATGGATGTTACCATATCTGTTTACTGTGTGAACTAGCTACTGATCATGGGACTAGTTCAGAAATGCACAGAGGATTCTGGGGTGTTACTTTCGGGTCCGACACTACGCTTGGAGAGCCGAGGTCCAGAACGATCAGGGATACCGGGTGAGGTTGTGTGACTCAAGCATGGTGCAGGATGGGCAAGATGGATCGAACGGGTGGTTCAAACAATTTGGTTGGATCAAAGGTGCGGATATCGGTGCAAGTCTCTAGGAGGTTCCGAGGGGATTCGGACAAGAGAGGCTTGGCGTCGATGAGAACCGCTGATCAACCTACACGTGGTGAAGCAGGCGATTGCTTCAACAGATTTGAGTGTGTGGGTCCCATGTGTGAGTGGGCCCCAAATGTGAAACTCTAGTCCTCTCTAGTATAAATAGGAAAGGGTGAGAAGGAAAACCTTAGAGGCATTCATTTGGTTTCTTCCCTTGCTTTTCTAGGGTTAGGGTTTGGAGAGGAAGAGAGGGAGAGATTGTATGCTCCTTGGGTGAGCTCTTGTCCTCCTAGTTGGAGTGGCTTTGTAAGCATCTTGTGAGATCAATCAATCTTGTGATGCTTGCTTGTGAGATCATTTGTCTCCCCTTTTGTGTTCTTCTCTCATTTGTATGAATTTGGTGCTTCCTTGATTCAAGGATTTTTACTTGGTCTTTTGACCCACTTTGTCTTGCTTTGATGTGTGGGAATACTCCTAGAATCATCTAGACCATCGATTCCCACTAGCAAGTCTTGAATCAAAGTTTTTCATATTTCTAGGGTTTGTGCACTTCTTTGTTTAATCCTTGAGAGATCGATTCTGCGAAGTGGATCTGAAGGATCGTCGCTAGAAATAGGTCTCTAATATCATTAGGGAGGTGTGCTCGAAATTTGGTCAAGTTTCATTGGTTGAATCAAAAGTTGGATCAAATTTCGTTTTGGATTTGGGGTGGATTTTTCAGTACTGGACTGAACCGGTCTGACCGGTCTTGTAACGGCGGTCCGACCGCCCGTATATTCAGACCGCTGTCCTGCCGGGTCGAACCGCTGTCCACCGGTCCGACCGCCAGTTAGTTGCCGGTCAGACCGCTGGTTGAACGTCGGTCCGACCGCCCGTGGTAGCGGTCGACCGCTGTGCCTGATCAACCCTTTGAGTTTAAGTCTCCACATTTGTGACGTGTGGTTGTCGGGGTTTGTCGAGTTCAGCACAAGGCTTCCGCTGTGTGCTTACTGATCTTCTTAGCTCTCATAGCTAAAGGAGTAAAGTTCGTGTTGAATTCGACTTAGGCGAGAAAGTTTTGAAAGCGCCTATTCACCCCCCCTCAGTCGCCTTTCCGGTCCTACAACTTGTCTTCCTCATCATTTACCTAAATTAAACAACAAAGCAAGGATGAGCCAAAGACTCAGCAAGTACAATACATACAAGTTCACGTGAAGTAGACAAGTCATTCATAACCGAAGTATGAACAATTCTCAGAACATCTACATGAATGAATGGAATGAAGCATGCATTGAAAGAATGGACTGCTGAGAGACCATGTGAGTAGGGTCCCCATTTGAGTGATGAGTATTTGACGCTGTGGTAAGAAGTTTGTGATTGAAATCATTGCGTTTGCGCTTCGGCTGGTCTGTTTCTGTAAGTGCGGAACTTCCGGTTTTGGAAAACGGAAGTTACGATAATCGGAACTTCCGCCTTGGTAAAACGGAACTTCTGATTATCCTGACGTTTGTGTTCAGTTGAAGTAATCGGAACTTCCGCACCTGGGAACGCGGTATGTCCGATAATACTGACATGAGTTTTCTGCTGTGACGACAATCGGATCTTCCAACCTGGGAGTGCGGACGGTCCGATAATCGGAACTTCCACAATGGTAAGTGCGGAACTTCCGATTATCGGCAGAACTGCGCAGAAAGGCATAGTTTGTGATTTTGAGTTTGTATGACTTTGAGTCTTGTACAAATATTGATGCTATGATATTGGGCAATAGTATGTGATGTGTGTTTGTGTGTGTTGACTGCAGGACATCGAGACGAAGTCGTGGCGAGACACGAGGTGATCGGACTAGGCGCAGGCGGCGTTGAGGTCAGAACGGTCGGGATGTGTCGAACGGGATGTGTCGAAGACGGTGTGAATCTTGAGGTGGTTGCGAGTCAAGGACAACAAGGTGTACGGGAGGCTTCCAGAAGGTGCGCAAGGGGCGAAACGGTCTTTTCGCAAAGCGGCACAAGTGGAGGCGGTTCCGTTCGGGTGTAGCGGGCTTAATGGGTTGGAGACCCGTTAGCCAAGGGCTATAAATAGAGGTGAACTCCTGGTTGTGGGGTTGAACTTTTTGAGAGAGAAAATTAGGGTTAGCTTTAGCAAAAGAGCTTTTGGAGAGTTTGTTTTGCTTTTTGGAGAGTTTGTTGAGTTGGAGAGGATGAACTAAAAATTTGTGTAATCATTCCTCTGTGTTTCCCTCTGTAATCTTTTGATTTCTATCAATGAAACTCTGAGGTTTTGGTTCTTTGTTTATGCCTCTTTTCGTCTCTCTGTTCATACGTTGAATATATAGGGTTTTTGGTGAATCTTTTGATTCTTCTTATGAGATGGCATGAAACTTGATATTTAGAGTCTTATTGATATTGCTATTATATCTTCAAAGTCTCATGAGCCGAGAATCTAAGAATCTCTTGAATTTCAGTTTGTGGCCTCTGTTACCCCTTCTTCAAGAAATTCGATTTCTCTTTAATTAGACGATCTTTGTCTGCGATTTCTTCTCATGAGGTCAAGATGTTGTTTAGGATGACGTCCTGTGAGACTTGACCTGAGAAGAGCAGCAAATCAAAAGTATTTCAAATTTTTGAATCATTCCAGTGCGCTCTGTTCTTCTGTCAGGATAATCGGAACTTCCGCCATCTAAGCTGCGGAACTTCCGATTTCTGGAACTTCCGCACCTGATTGGCCGGAACTTCCGATTTCTGACAGAACAGCCTGAAACTTGTTTTCGTTCTCTGATTTTGCTTCACTTCTCTTCTTGAGATTTCCAGAGGGCTTTGTAGGTTTGTTTAAATACAGTAAAGGGGAGTTCTTAATTTTTAAGGCTTCACCCCCCCCCCCTCTGTTGCCATTTCGGTCCTTCAACTGCTCAACAGTTTATACCGGTATAACGAGTGATACACTCGTCGGTGTTCACTTAAGCTCGTATTTAACAAAGTATGGGGACCCAAATACCGTATGAATAACGTTTCATACGGGTGTCCAAGATTGCCCACGTTGGAGTGGTGGCACTTACATGCCCATATTGGAATTGACGGGTCTTTTGATTTCCACTCCCGTGGTCACAACGAAAACATGGCATAAATAGAATGGATAACATGAAATGAACTTTTATCACATGAAAATGAAGAGTAATACTTAGCATATGAATATGACTAGCAAGTCTAGCATTACATCCACGTTCAATAATCAACATTGAATAGAATCAAATAAGGTACTTGCCTTCCGCGCTGTGATGTGCTAGGAGGCAACGAAGGTGCTCCTCCACTCACCGCATCAACGCCTACACAAATACGTATTCGCAGTAAGGATAACATGGTATGACATGGCTATGGTGCACCACCATAATCCCCTAACTTTCCAACACTATCAACGGTTTCAATTTGAGAATTAACCTATTCAGCCACCTGACGACCCTACTGGACAGCAGTACAAGAAAAATCATAATTAAAGATCTGTAACTCAGAATGACATGAAACTAGTGCTCAATCAATCTTAACAAACCAGGCTACGAATCTCTAGTTGACAAGATTCGCTAAAGCTGCCAAAACAATCGGCTAACCAGCAGTTGAAAACGTGTGACAGACATCTATCCAGACAATCGATCAGCAGCAAAGAACAAGGCATATCTTTCACTCTACAGATCCAATGGAGGTGTTCTTTATCAATCTGGAAAGATTATTAAAAATTATACAATAACCTAGATGGGTCGACATCCTAAATATTATACTAATCAGGTCAAAATTAAGGAACAAATAGACAGTTCTTCCTCGTTAGATAAACAGAACAGCGTGCAAAGAATAATTCATATCACCTATACCGTAAGGCAGAATCTCATGATCTCAGTGGCCATGGAAAGATAAATACCAGGGCTACAAAACCATAGAAGACGAAAATACCATATTCTCCTTCTAAAATGTCAAAACTGGGCACACAACCTACTATACAGATTGGATCTAATAACAGAGGCAAAACGATCCAACTAATCGAATCGAATTCTCATCTTTTATGAACCAAACAGCAAGGGGAAGCCATTGTTACCCATGTAGAACCTCAAGAACAACATGGATCAACCTCTCGAAGAACTTCCCTATCCTCCCTTCAATGGCCGGCCAAGGCGAGGAAGACGACGGCCGGCAGTGAAGGCAGGATAAATCGGCTTCGGGGAAGACCTTGGGGCAGCGCCGGGGATCGCCGGAGACCAGCACCAAGGGGGAGAGGAGGCACCAATGAGCAGGGAGGTGCTGGAATGGGGCTAGGGGGTGGCGGCTCAAGGGGGGAGGAAATGTGGGGAGGGTGAGGGGAGAAGGGGAAGGGGCCAGTTAGGGTTTGGGGCTGAAGGGGGCTCATGTGCCTTGCCCAGGTGCGCCTCCCCCCTTGCCTAGCCCACTGGTGGCCGGCCAAGCTCCCCCAGCATGGGCCGGAGGCCCAGAGTTCCAAACTCTCCTAAAAAACCCAAATTTTTTATTAAAACTTTCGCCCGAAATAAAATCCTCTCGTACCAAAACTCGGGATATTACATTCTACCCCCCTTAATAGAATTCGACCTCGAATTCTAACCATCGAAACAAGTACGATAAAATAATAGCGTAGAATTGAAAACAACGATTTAACACGTACCAGAAGCGAACAAATCTGGATACTTCTCTCGAATGCGGGACTCTTGCTCCTAGGTGGCCTCACTCTCAGTTTGATGAGACCAAAGAACCTTAATATACCTCAGGGTCTTGTTCCTCAAAACCCGCTCTGACTCTTCTAAAATTTTCACTGGCCGGGACTCGAAGGTAAGATCTTGCTCAATGCTCAGAGGTTCCAAGGGAATAGCATGTTCTGGATCTCTCATGAATTTTCTCAACATCAAAACATGAAACACAGTATGAACTCCGCGCATGGTCTCAGGAAGATCCAAATGATATGCTAGTTTCCTAATTCGTGCCACGATTGGAAATGGCCCAACGTACCTCGGGCTAAGCTTCCTTCAGGAAGATCCAAATGATATGCCAGTTTCCCAATTCGTGCCACGATTGGAAATGGCCCAACGTACCTCGGGCTAAGCTTCCTTGGTAGGCAATACTCTCAACAGAACCTTGTCCCCCACCTCGAATTCCAAATCTCGCCTTCTGACATCTTCGTAGCACTTCTGTCGGCTTTGAGCAGCCAACAGATTCTTCCTGATCTCTGCTACTCTAGCCACACTCTGTGAACCCAATTGGGACCCAAAACTGCTCGCTCTCCAACTGCATCCCAACACAACGGGGACGTGCACTTCCGCCCATAGAGAACCTCAGACGGGGCAGCTCGAATACTCGTGTGATAGCTATTTTTGTAGGCGAACTCTGCCAAAGCCAAATGATCTTCCCAACCTCCCTTCCAAGACATCACACAACACCTGAGCATATCCTCTAGAGTTTGTATGGTGCACTCGGACTGACCATCCGTCTGGGGGTGAAATGCGGTGCTAAGACGAAGTTGTGTGCCCAGGGCATTCTGCAAACTCTCCCAGAACTTGGAGATAAATTTGGCATCACGATCAGAGATAATAGTTTTAGGAACTCCGGCAGCCGCACTATCTCTCGCACATACAGGGGAGCCAAATCACTTGCTGAATTGGTTGTACGAATAGAAATGAAGTGAGTAGACTTACTAAACCAGTCCACTATGACAGATATAGCATCCTTCCCTCGCTGTGTCCGAGGTAAACCAACTACAAAATCCGTAGATATATCGTCCCACGGCCATACTGGAACCTCCAAAGGTTGCAGCAACCCTACTGGTCGCTTATGCTCAGCCTTGACCCGCTGGCAAACCCCACAAGATGCTACATATTGAGCGATATCAACTTTCATTCTCTTCCACCAAAAACTTATCTTCAAATCCTTGTACATCTTGGTCTCACCCAGATGCACGGTATACGGAGTATGATGAGCTTCCCTTAGGATCTCATCTTTAACCTGAGCCTCCTGTGGTACATAGAGGCGTCCCTTAAAACGTAATGCACCAGTCTCATCTACACTGAAGTGGCCTCGCTTGCCCTCAACAAAACTCTTCCTCACTCGCTGGAACATCTGATAGTGCTTTTGTGCTTCCCGCACTCGATCTGGAAGGGCTGACTCAACAAGCAACTGAGTCTCGGTCTGGGCGGGACCCGCAAAGCAAAAGGAAATATCCATATGCTCAAAATCAGTAATAAGACAACTGAGAGTAGGAGGTGTCGCCTTGCGACTTGTAACATCCTAAATATTGATTTGTGTTTCAAATGTAAGAAAATGAGAAGAAATTAAAACTGTTCTTGCATCTCGAAGTCCATGAGCATTTATGTAATTCTTGTAAAGGAATTATGGAAATCCAAATCAAGATCCTCAATTGACCCCAATTAAAAACCTCCTTGGCAAAGATCTTGTGCCAAACCCGTGTAAACATTTTCCCTGTGTTCTAGGGAGGCTTGGTAACACCTCTGAATTATCTCATGATTTGGTAATTTCTGGGGCAAGTCAAAGCTTGGTCAAACCCTAATTCACAAATTCTGAAATTTCTGGAGAAAAACGTAGTACATAAAAATCTCTGAAAATTCTATGAGAGGTTCCTCCGACAGTCAGCAACGTCCAGTTAAAATTTCATAATTTTTGGAGCTTGTTTGCTACCTTAAACAAATTCTCCAAAAATTAGCTGTTAATTCAAAACCCTAACTGGTTTTCACTGTTCATTGGGTTCGCATCAGTCTCGGGCTCGAGCCACTTGACTGGGTTCGATCAACTAACTGCACCGCCTCGGTCGCTTTGGCGCGAGAGTTGCGAGCCGTTGGATCGGCATCCAACGGCCCACGATCGCGTGAACGTTCGGACTAATCGCGCGCTGATCCATGTGGACCGTTGGATTCTAAATCAAAGGCCCACGATCGCGTGAACCATCCGAGCGCGCTGATCCAAGTGAACCATTGGATTCTAAAGCAAATGCCACGTGAACGTTCGGACCGTCCGAGCGCCTCGCGCAACGTGAACCGTAGGATCCAAATCAACGGCCCAGGGTTAAGCGAGCGATCGAATCGTTATAATCACCTCGTTCTAATTGAACCATTCGATTTCAATCCGACGGCGGAAAAGTCATCTCCTTCCTCGGGTCAGAGAGCGCGCTGAGTCCGGCAATGGCGTGAGCAGAGGAGAAAAAGTGCAGCGTGTAGTCACCTCTGTGGTCGCCTTTAAACGGCAATCTCTGCGCGGATTAAATGCCCGTCGTGCTCCTCCCTCAGAAGTCCATGGCTCAACTGCTCCCGTCGCTTTCGCGTGCTCTAATGGCAATGTTGACCTGAGAGCAATATCGCCATTGCACACTGCCATTCTCAGCTATTTAAGCTCTATTGCTTCACCCTTGGCTTCCTTTAGCACTTCCGGAACTCCAGCTAGCACCCACGAGCTTGTTTGAGCTGCAATCCCTAGAAATCCACTCGGCCGCCATTGTTGAGTTTGGAGCTTCGGTGAAGGCGGTACAATAGGGGTTCTCTTCTTCCAATTTTTGCTCCCTCTGCTCCACCTTTACTCTCTGAAGCTTAACCATCACTCAATTTGGTTCTTTTCGTTCAGGGTTGGATTGAATTTGGATTTCCCCATTTTCGGCCGAAAACCGCGTTTCTCTTCACCAGAGCAGACTCGCCCTCTTCTGTGCATTCTCTGTGCTCAGGTAACTTCTTATTAGTACCTAGTTGCTTGGCACCCGCTCCCTTGGACCACAGCTGAGCTCAATGGCGTTTTTCGTTTTCGGTCATTTTCAGTCATCTCGGTCATCTCCGGCTTGCCGGCGTTCTAGGCCACCGCAGCCAAAACTGTTGGTACCATGGGTGCGCAAGATTGTTAGGAACCCATTTTGGGCATTTGCTCGCACCGCCGTGACCAGAGTCGCCGGCGACGACCCTTTCTTCCCCGTCGTTCTGTCAGATGAAAATAGGGAGGCATGTTTGAACGTGATTCGAGGTGGACCGTCGATCCTTAGATCTACGGCCCAGAATCGCGCGAGAGTTTGAATTAATCGCACACCTTGATCTGTGGACCATTGGATCCAAGATCAACGGTCCCGAGTCGAGTCCGCATGGGTCGTTGGATCCAAGATCAACGGCTCATGTGCGTGTGAACGTTCGGACCGTCCGAACGTCCCGATCCACGTGAACCATTGGATCCAAATCCAACGGTTAGCATTTAGAGTTTGTGAATCGCACGTGTGCGCGTTATCCCTTGAACTTGGACCGTTGGATCCAAGATCAATGATCCACGTTTGTCGACGTCTTTTTGTTTTTGGATTTTCCCGAAAGGATTTAATTATCAACTGAAAAATATAGTAACTTGTAAAATGCATAACTATTTCATTTTAATTCCTTTTCGGTTGGTTCAAATTTTGTTAGTTATATTTTTACCTAAGCTTTAATCTCAAAATGAATCTAACCTCAGTATATCTCCAGAAAATTTTGCTAAAATGTTAGTGCAATGAATAGTAGCATTTATGATTTTTAAGGCTCAGAAAAATTGTTTTGCTCATATCTTTTGCATTAAGAATCCAAATCAATTGGTTCTTGTTGATAAATTCCTTATAAATCGTGCTCTTGCTTCTATAAAATTTTCAGAAAATTTGGAGAAAATTTGCTGATGAGTCTTTGTGTATTCTTCGTTCTTATCGGTTCTTTTTCGCTTTCTCGTTAGGTTCCGAAGAGCACGTTGATGACTTAAGTGATCCTCCGCAACATCTTGAACCACAGCAAACAGGCAAGCAATTTGATCATGTTAATCCCAGTATTTTTCAAGTCTAATATATTGATTTCAACTTGTATGTATGCATTGCTATGTTGTTGTTAAATTTTGTTTAGTATCCTATAGTTGCATAATCTGTAGGAATTGATTATCCTCTACCACCATGAGCCTTGGTTATTTGCTGTGATTTGAGTTCGATGGATGAGCTCTTGTCACTTAGTAGATTGCAAATTGAAATTGCTTAGAAATGCTTAGTTTCGGCAGTAATGGGCGATCCTCGATTTTAGTCGATGATCTTGATCACACATCTAGTTATTATTCCACAGTGTCCAGCACTTGTGCTTTGTTACTTTGTAAAGTCAAAAACTGAAAATAAAATTATTTTGGACTTGGGCACAATGGTATGTTGGTGTGATCTGTTGGTGTGAATGGAATGGTGCCTAGGTCATCAAGGACCGAGTTACTTGTGTCACTAAGCCAAGTGCTTTTGTGTGCTAACCACGCGAGAGCGATATGTGACCTCTCTTGACTAAGTACTTTGGTGTGTGTTATCTCCGAGTCGCAGGAGGGGGTGTGTGTGTTGTGTGAAAAAGGATATGTGTTCTTGTGTTGGGTGTGCGGTGGTGGAGATTCCGGGTAGGCTCTCCACCTCGAGGGGCATCGTAGTTGTCCAAGGCTTTACCTGCGACGGGTAGTTGACCGAGGCTTTACGATGACTCCGACACAACGTATGGGTTCTATCCATACGGGTGGCTCGCAGTTAATGCACAATATTGGAAATGTCTCGTGGGACTTAGCTGTGCCGGCATACCAAAGGACGTGTACTAATCATGTGGCAAAAAGGCGGTCTGGCGTGTGGGTACATTGGTACACCCCTGCAGGGTATAAAACTATTCGAATAGCCTCGTCCTAGGTTATGGGCATTGTAACAGCCCCAATTTTAATAAACAGTAATTATATGCATTTTATATTACATTTGTTATTTCTGAAGCATTTGCATACATTTTGCATTTGTAATTATCCTAATCAAAGTCTAATGGGTAATTCCAATCACAACTCCAAAGAGAGACAACAATAAATACTTATGAAATTCTCTGAGAAATAATTTAATTAAAAACCTTACAATGTTTATCATAAGTAACAATCTTCTCAATACAAGTAGCACAAGAATTTATTTACATCAGATCATATTATGTTTTACAACTTTGAATCATTTACAAAAATGTTAAAATAAAACTTGCATTGCATGTCGTCTAAAGCCTTCCTTGAAATCTTGCCACTCCATCGTTGTCCAGCCAAACCATCTTCTTCGACCCAATCCGAAACACCATTTGCAGCTCCATAGTTCGCCAACCAATCAAAAGACCATTAGTTGTTCAAAAGCAGTATAATAGAGTTAGAATAAAATAAATTGCCGTCAGGATACCATAGGAATCATCGCGTTCCTCGATCTACCTAGATTAGTCGGCACCTTGAGTATCGCGACTACCCATACCAACCTCGGGTTAACCTAAGCATCTTGACTTTTCAAGTCACCTAGGTGACCAGTTAGTCGGCACCGGATACCCAAGATACCTAGACTAAACTAAGTAAATCGGCACCGCCTTATTTCCGTAGGTTCTCATCATTCGGCATTTAGAGAAATCCAAAACCTCGATATCTTGAATTGCCTCAATTGTCGCAAATCCATTGCATAAGGAATTGCTAGCCAATGAACCAAAAATGCCCCACCCAAAAATATCCGGAGCCATCCGGATAAGCACAAATGCATGAGCCTCATTTGCAAATTGCAATGACACTCATTTGCCTCCCAAGCCAAGCACCACCACCAAAGACCAACCAAAGCACCACCCCCACCACGAAGGCAACAAAAGCAGAGCCAAGAAAACACCGGGACAAGACACTGACCCCTTTCGAGATTTCCCAACCCATCGCAAAACCAGCAGAAGCAACCCATTTCATTCTCAAGACCAATTCTCCTCAAGCCACACCCATTTCCATCTCTTCTCAGAAGCAAGAACAGAAGGCAAAACCAGCCAAGCCACCACATCCCACACCAAGAGAAGCCGAGCCAAGGCAATCAAGAGCAAGACAATCAAAGCAAAGTCCAGAGCAAATCAACATGCCAAGCCAAGCCAAAGATCACCATCATCAATCGATGTCAGAACCAAAAAGGCAAGCCAAAGAAAGCAGCAGCAGCCAGAGCAAGAGGAGGAAGGAAGCCGAGGAGCAAGAGGAGGAAAGAAGCATCGAGGAGCCAGAAGCTCGGGAGGAGGGGAGCACCAGCAGAAGGGCCCCAGAGAGGAGCACCAAAGACAAAGCCAAGATCGCAACCCTCTTCTTCCAAATTTCTAAATTCATCAAGAGGTAACCCAAGAACCATCATCATGCACATCATTTGCACATCATCAATCATCGATTTCAAGAAAATCAATCCCGGATCTCGGTAGCATCACATAGCTCTCGGTTCATTTTCTTCATCACAGAGCGGTGGGGTTAGGGTAGAGAGGAGATCACCAAGAATTACCTCGATGGCAACCAACCAATATCCATCATCCACCACCTCCAATCGGTCACCATGATCATGCATACACAAATAATCAAAGAACATTAATATCAAATCAACTGCTTTTGCTAAAATCAACATAAGTGAAATCAAATTAGAACGGGAACCAAATCGCGATGGACCGAGGTAGGATTGGGCGGTTCGAGGAGCCAAGGCACCGCGTGGCGGGAGGCCGAGCCGCCAAGCCAAGGCACCTGAGCGGCGAGTCGGGGTCTGCGAGCGAGTCGGCGGCGGCGCTAAGCACCAAGCCACCGAGGGGAGCAAAGCAATGGTGCTGAGGCGATCTGCGCACGGGCGAAGAAGGCGGCGCATGGCCTTGCCGCGCGAGAAAGAGGAGGAGGCGTAGGGGCGCCGAGGGGAGAAACAATGAGCCGGGAGAGAGAGAGCCGGGGGAGCGGCAGCCCAAGGCGTCGGCAAGAATCAAGGCGGCATCGCGAGGCCAGAGGTGGCGGCGCAATGAAGCGCAGGCTGTGGCAAAGCTGCCGTCGTAAGGAGCAGGGAGCGCAGAGGGCGAAGGAGCCGAGAGGAGACCGAGGCCGAGAGAGAGAGAGACAGAGAGGCATAGAAGGGAAGAAGAGAAGGCCACCAAGAGATAAGGAAGGAGAGATGAGAGTTTCAGGGAGAGAATTAGAGAGAAAGAGAGATAGGTGATTAGGGTTAAAAATGGACATTAGAGATTAAGTGATGAATAAAATTGGAATTAAAGAATAGTGTAAATAAATTTTAGTGTTTTGTAATGGCTATAGTTTTAGTTGTTTAAATTGATGTTAATTAGTAAGTATTATTAATACCATATCAATATTGCAATCGATCTAAGTTTTAGTCGTCCGCAATTAAATATCGATAATCGACTCTTAGAAAATAAAATCAAGCGAAGTGTATATAAATTAATCTGAGTCTTTAGGGATGATTTGACCGCCATTAGTATTCACTCGATTAAATTCAACGACCTGTTGTATTATAGGTTATTCGAAATACATTAATTAAATCAAGCAATCGCGATCAGAGATAATAGATGTGTACACAATCACCATCAAAGTCTGCCGAAAGAAGAGAGCATATTAGATGGTTGATTTTGACTGTAGGATCATTGTGGTTGTATACCTAGAATACCCGGAGAGAGTGTTTGTGAGTACTAGGTGTCCTGTTAAGGAAAACAACATCACCTAAACTCTAGGTATTGTCACCATTATAATTACACCGAAATTGAATTAACTTTAACCACCCATAAGAAATTGAATTTTTATTCAACTACAATCTATACTTAAATGCATCTAGAATCATAACCCCATTAATATGTATTTATCATGCATTTTTGAGCATTTTGGATTTCTCAATTTTATCGGTGTTTATTTGTTATTGTATTTTCTTTTTAGATTACGAATTGTGCGACGGAAACAATAACGCATCTGAGAGTGAACAAGTGGACATTCCATAAGGCAAGCATCCTCTCTGCACCATGTTGATCCCAATTTTTGAATCAGATTTACAAAACACGGTGATCTTGTTGCATGCTAATTTTCTTAAAATTAATTGTGATCTCATCAATAGGTAGTTATAACCTGACAATTGTGGTTTACCTTGAATTGATCATACACTCAACCTAAGGTAGTTTGTGGTGATATAATACTTAATTTCAATTTTGCTTAGCCATGCAGTCCTTAGAACGGTAGTGTTTGGCAGGCTTATCTTGTCAAACCTGGGGAACAACAAATACATTTTTATTTTTTGTTGATTCTTTGTTCGATTTATTTAAACTGATATGAATCTAAATCTTGTTGTTAAACTTAATTCAAATCTGGACAAGTGGATGCTAGTGATGGTGCCTAGTGCGAGAATGGGAACTGTGGATGTCTTGTGCAGGTTGATTAAGGACGAACTCGACGGCCCAATTCAAGCCCAACGTATTTCCACACGCAGATGTATGGGCGCTGCTTGGTTAAGTAAAGGGTTAATATTATTGAGTTGGATACAGAGAGTAAGGACATGTGTATTGATTTCATATGGCATAGATGCTTAAGTCTTGGGCGTGTCGTATGCCATGTGGAGCTTATATCGATATCGGATGTTCTTAGAAGGGTAGGGCGTAGATGTGTTACATCGCATGTACGTACCTTGAGGCCCGATCATGTGTAATATGTGTGGCTAACACGAGTTTGCATTTAATTGATGGCTCGGCATTCCTGTACAACATGTGAACCTCGGTTGAATATATGCTATCGATCGTTGTTTAATCGGGATCGGTTTCACATGGGTCATCCAACTCAATGGTGTTAACTTGTTGAAAATACCGAATTTTAGTTTACGGCGGCATACCAAAGGAAGTGTGCTATTGTTCTAGATGGCTTACGGGCTAACTAAATCGTGTGGGTAAAGATGTACACCCTGCGCAGGTTAAAACTATTCGAATAGCCGTGTCCACGATTCACGGACAACGCTTGGATTGATGTCACTGTATAGAATTTGCTCTAATTTTGGGTTTTGGGAATTATTAATTTCGGCATGATAGTGAGTCATGCAATTTATTGTTAGTGGTTGTAGCCACTTGATTTGATACTAATTATGATCATACTTTTATTTATTTACTGTTTTAATCCAAATTGATTTATTAAATTGCTTTACTAAAACCTAGCAAGTGTAGGTTAAGATGTATTGCTTTCGCAAAATTTAACCATTATAACCTTCCCGTTGTTAACCTTATGCATCTATAAATTCTAATCCTTTGTATAGGACCTCTCGGACACTTTATTTTAAATAGTTTGTGTAAGTCTTCTTTGAGTACCTTTCGTACTCGGTGGAATTTTCCACTTGTTGCGGGTAAAGAACGTCCTAGGTAATATTTCAAGTTGACGCATTCGTTGGTACTTCGCTTTAATCCCACAAGTTGCCCTTGGGTTGTGGCGCCCACCGGGAAGTTTATTTTATTACTTCCTTTTCATTTATGATTTACTTAATGTTTCATTGTAAATTTTTATTAATGTATTCCAATCGTATGCTTGTGATATAATGTTGTAAGGATATGTCTATGTTAGCGACTCATCACGGAGCTAACATGAGAGGCATATCCGGAACTGAATATTGGAATTGTACCTTGTTAATGATTATACTTCTAGTATTATTTTTAATTGAGACTTGATTGTTCTTGATTAAAAATTTTGCTTTTGGTATGATTATTAATTTGGTATAAAACTCAATATTCCGGGTCCTCACAAATAGTATCGTGAGTGTGTTGATCAGAGGTTAAAGCCGTAGCAATGGGCGATGTTAGGAATTTGGTTTGCAAAAGTATTTTCAAAACTAGCAAAATTTGGGTCAAAAATGTAAGTAAAATGATTCTTTTCTTTCTTACCCATCCTAGCATCTAATTCTTATCTCACAATTCATTTGATTTGTGCAAAGCAAATTTTCTCCGTTGTTCGTCTCTTTTCTTCAACAATAGACACGCTAAGTAGTCAATGGTGAGGGCAATGGTGGCAAGCGAGAAGATGTTGTTTTCTCTTGATTAGGATTAATTTAGGGTTATTTTTAGATTGTATATACCCTAATTATATTGTAGACGCTGAATTTTGGAATATGATCGTTTGTTCCTTTTGTTTCCAAATAATTGCGCATCGCCTCTGAAAGATGTATAGCAATTATATCGGAAACTAATTGTGGTTCAATTGAATTTTGTACTGGCCTTGAGGCTTAGTACACCCATTTGGATTTTCAGTTGCATGGTTTTGGAATTATGCATCCATAATAGGAATTATTGTTTAAGGGTTGCCCGCTTACTTATCTTATGCTCATTCTTTCCTCATTTAATTTCTTATGCATCATCATGTTTAAGGGGTAGAGAATACCCCAAGGTATGTGTTAGGCACCATAATTCCTACACTCTGATCATGCATATAGTGGTATGTTAATTTAAGCATATCTAATTATTTAGATTGTTAGCAAGAATCATAACTAAAAAGGATTTTTATAAATTAAGATGTATGATCAGTATTTCATATTGAAGTTAGAAGCATGAAAATGACTAGTCTATAGTAAAATAAATTGAAATTTGCTTTAGCTTATGATTGTTAACTAAATTAGAATTTAACAACTTGCCATGTTTATATAGATTTCTTGTTTAAACTTAAAAATTTGAAAGTCATCGATGTGTAGTTTGATATGTTAGATTGTTGTAAAATTAAACAACATGACTATCTTTTAAATTGTTAATGAGTGAAGATGTCATAACATGAGCTGGTGATAGTTTATTTTTATTCAATTAAAAGTAATTAAAATAGAGTAAGTTATACCGGTAGTTTTATACTCTTTGTCAAAGCAAAAAGCCATTCTTTGTTATTGAGTAATTTTGACCTAGATAGTTGGGACTGTACTCTAGTGTCCTTAAGTAATTTATAATCTTGAGAATCTTATTTGCACATGGTAGTGTGTATTTCCCAAATATAATTTTTCCCAAAATATTGATGAATTTGTTTTGTCTAGGAATTAATTTGAATACTTTGCAAAACTGTTCTAACCATTTTTGAAATGTAGAATTAATAGGAAGGTTTAAACTGCTAGTATCTAGTTTTCTAGTGCTTAGTATCACCTAACTAACCTGCCATAAGTTTTCTGTAATCTTTGAACCTAATTTCATTAGTGTTTGAGCCCTAGGACTTGTTTTACATGCAATTGATTTACCGATCAAAACCTGAACATGATGTGTAGAATAAATTCTTCTGATAATGTTAGAATCCTAGCAATACTCCTGAATTTACCTAGCTAATTTAGTAATTTTTCCAAACCCTATTTGTTCACCAGTAGCAGTTAAAAACAAGTGGTGAAATTAATTGTTTTGGTTGTTAAGGACCAGATCATGGTAGTATGAGTTCATATTATTTGTTAAATCTTATGCTCACCCAATCTCAATAAAATTGGCTGTTTATAGTTTGGTAGAATCATGTAAGTAGGCATGTGAGTCCTTGCACTCACTAAATAACTCTGATTTTTTTTAAGGAATTGATTGCATTTTTGCATCTCTGCATGCATTCACCTAATGCATTTTTCTCCAAATCGGGCAATTAGAATTAGCAAAACAAGGGTTAAGTGAGGCTACCAGCAACCCTGCTTTGTCTTCTCTAAGTCTGTATACAACCTTCCTATATTATACTAGGTTACCATTTAACCAACCATTATGAACCCTCTCTTTAGGTAATCCCTTCTCTCGTAGATAGTTGGTCGATTTTCATCCTACCGGAAGAAGAGGTGAAACTCGACATGTTTGAAGTACCTTCAAATCAAGAAAGGAAAGGTTAAACAAAACTTTCCTGTTTAGAACCTAAAACTGAAGGATAGCCTCACATGATTCGGAATTGAGTTCGGGTTGTGAATAAAAATCCGAAGTGTGACCCTAGGACCAAACCTAGCTAGTTTGCCATAGCCTTTTGTCCCAATTTCCGAACCACCTAATCTCGGGGCGAGATTACATTTAAGGGGGTAGGTTTGTAACAGCCCCAATTTTAATAAACAGTAATTATATGCATTTTATATTACATTTGTTATTTCTGAAGCATTTGCATACATTTTGCATTTGTAATTATCCTAATCAAAGTCTAATGGGTAATTCCAATCACAACTCCAAAGAGAGACAACAATAAATACTTATGAAATTCTCTGAGAAATAATTTAATTAAAAACCTTACAATGTTTATCATAAGTAACAATCTTCTCAATACAAGTAGCACAAGAATTTATTTACATCAGATCATATTATGTTTTACAACTTTGAATCATTTACAAAAATGTTAAAATAAAACTTGCATTGCATGTCGTCTAAAGCCTTCCTTGAAATCTTGCCAGTCCATCGTTGTCCAGCCAAACCATCTTCTTCGACCCAATCCGAAACACCATTTGCAGCTCCATAGTTCGCCAACCAATCAAAAGACCATTAGTTGTTCAAAAGCAGTATAATAGAGTTAGAATAAAATAAATTGCCGTCAGTATACCATAGGAATCATCGCGGTTCCCTGATCTACCTAGATTAGTCGGCACCTTGAGTATCGCGACTACCCATACCAACCTGGGTTAACCGGCATCTTGACTTTTCAAGTCACCTAGGCTGACCCAGATTAGTCGGCACCGGGATACCCAAGATACCTAGACTAAACTAAGTAA
Organism: Hsuehochloa calcarea; assembly: GCA_036346395.1. Lineage (NCBI taxonomy): Eukaryota > Viridiplantae > Streptophyta > Magnoliopsida > Poales > Poaceae > Hsuehochloa > Hsuehochloa calcarea. The sequence continues at coordinate 38,323,563 of CM070600.1, forward strand.
ATCGGCACCGTCTTATTTCCGTGAGTTCTCATCATTCGGCATTTAGAGAAATCCAAAACCTCACGATCTTGAATTGCCTCAATTGTCGCAAATCCATTGCATAAGGAATTGCTAGCCAATAAACCAAAAATGCCCCAACCAAAAATATCCGGAGCCATCCGGATAAGCACAAATGCATGAGCCTCATTTGCAAATTGCAATGACAGCTCATTTGCCTCCCCAAGCCAAGCACCACCACCAAGACTCAAAGCACCACCACCGACCAAGGCAACAAAAGCGAGAGCCAAGAAACACGGGACAGCCAAATTTCTTTCCAGAGATTTCCCAACCCATGCAAAACCAGTGAAGCAACCCATTTCATTCTCGCACCCAATTCTCCTCAAGCCACACCCATTTCCATCTCTTCTCGAAGCAAGAACAGAAGGCAAAACCACCAAGCCACCACATCCCACACCCGGAGAAGCGAGCCAAGGCAATCAAAACAAGACAATCAAAGCAAAGTCCAGAGCAAATCAACATGCCAAGCCAAGCCAAGATCACCATCATCAATCGATCTCGCAACCAAGGCAAGCCAAAGACGCAGCAGCCAGAGCAAGAGGAGGAAGGAAGCCGGAGCAAGAGGAGGAAAGAAGCATCGAGGGCCAGAAGCTCGGGGAGGGGAGCACCAGCAGAAGGGCCCCAGAGGGGAGCACCAAAGACAAAGCCAAGATCGCAACCCTCTTCTTCCACCCTAAATTCATCAAGAGGTAACCCGGTAACCATCATCATGCACATCATTTGCACATCATCAATCATCGATTTCAAGAAAATCAATCCCGGATCTCGGTAGCATCACATAGCTCTCGGTTCATTTTCTTCATCACGAGGCGGTGGGGTTAGGGTAGAGAGGAGATCGGTGAAGAATTACCTCGGTGGCAACCGAACCAATATCCATCATCCACCACCTCAATCGGTCACCATGATCATGCATACACAAATAATCAAAGAACATTAATCTGAAATCAACTGTTTTTGCTAAAATCAACATAAGTGAAATCAAATTAGAACGGGAACCAAATCCGCGATGAGACCGAGGTAGGATTGGGCGGTTCGAGGAGCTAAGGCAAAGCGGCCGTGGCCGGAGGCCGAGCCGCCAAGCCAAGGCACTGGAGCAGCGAGTCGGGGTCATGAGCCGAGTCGGCGGCGGCGCTAAGCACCAAGCCAGCCGAGGGGAGCAAAGAAGGTGCTGAGGCGATCTGCCGGGCGAAGAAGGAGGCGCGCATGGCCTTGGCCGCGCCAGAGAAAGAGGAGGAGGCGAGGGGCGCCGAGGGAGAGAGAACAATGAGCCGGGAGAGAGAGAGCCTGGACGGCAAGCGTGCGGCGGGCGCAATGAATCAAGCGGAGCAGGGCCAGAGGGAGGTGGCGGCCAATGAGCGCAGGCTGCGCAGCGCGTCGTAAGGGAGCAGGGAGCGCAGAGGGCGAAGGAGCCGAGAGGAGACTGAGGCCGAGAGAGAGAGAGACAGAGAGGCATAGAAGGGGGAAGAAGAGAAGCGTCGGCTGAAGAGATAAGGAAGGGAGAGATGAGAGTTTCGGACGGGAGAGAATTAGAGAGAAAGAGAGATAGGTGATTAGGGTTAAAAATGGACATTAGAGATTAAGTGATGAATAAAATTGGAATTAAAGAATAGTGTAAATAAATTTTAGTGTTTTGTAATGGCTATAGTTTTAGTTGTTTAAATTGATGTTAATTAGTAAGTATTATTAATACCATATCAATATTGCAATCGATCTAAGTTTTAGTCGTCCGCAATTAAATATCAGTAAATCGACTCTTAGAAAATAAAATCAAGCGAAGTGTATATAAATTAATCTGAGTCTTTAGGGATGATTTGACCGCCATTAGTATTCACTCGATTAAATTCAACGACCTGTTGTATTATAGGTTATTCGAAATACATTAATTAAATCAAGCAATCGCGATCAGAGATAATAGATGTGTACACAATCACCATCAAAGTCTGCCGAAAGAAGAGAGCATATTAGATGGTTGATTTTGACTGTAGGATCATTGTGGTTGTATACCTAGAATACCCGGAGAGAGTGTTTGTGAGTACTAGGTGTCTGTTAAGGAAAACAACATCACCTAAACTCTAGGTATTGTCACCATTATAATTACACGAAATTGAATTAACTTTAACCACCCATAAGAAATTGAATTTTTATTCAACTACAATCTATACTTAAATGCATCTAGAATCATAACCCCATTAATATGTATTTATCATGCATTTTTGAGCATTTTGGATTTCTCAATTTTATCGGTGTTTATTTGTTATTGTATTTTCTTTTTAGATTACGAATTGTGCGACGGAAACAATAACGCATCTGAGAGTGAACAAGTGGACATTCCATAAGGCAAGCATCCTCTCGCACCATGTTGATCCCAATTTTTGAATCAGAGATTTACAAAACACGGTGATCTTTGTTGCATGCTAATTTTCTTAAAAATTAATTGTGATCTGTCAATAGGTAGTTATAACCTGACAATTGTGGTTTACCTTGAATTGATCATACACTCAACCTAAGGTAGTTTGTGGTGATATAATACTTAATTTCAATTTTGCTTAGCCATGCAGTCCTTAGAACGGTAGTGTTTGGCAGGCTTATCTTGTCAAACCTGGAGAACAACAAATACATTTTTATTTTTTTGTTGATTCTTTGTTCAGTTTATTTAAACCTGATATGAATCTAAATCTTGTTGTTAAACTTAATTCAAATCTGGACAAGTGGATGCTAGTGATGGTGCCTAGTGCGAGAATGGGAAGCTGTGGATGTCTTATGCAGGTTGATTAAGGATGAACTCGACGGCCCAATTCAAGCCCAACGCACTTTCCACACGCATGTATGGGCGCTGCTTGGTTAAGTAAAGGGTTAATATTATTGAGTTGGATACGAGAGTAAGGACATGTGTATTGATTTCATATGGCATAGATGCTTAAGTCTTGGGCCGTGTCGTATGCCATGTGGAGCTTATATCGATATCGATGTTCTTAGAAGGGTAAGGGCGTAGATGTGTTACATCGCATGTACGCACCTTCAGGCCCGATCATGTGTAATATGTGTGGCTAACACGAGTTTGCATTTAATTGACTGGTCGGCATTCCTGTACAACATGTGAACCTCGGTTGAATATATGCTATCGATCGTTGTTTAATCGGGATCGATTTCACATGGGTCATCCAACTCAATGGTGTTAACTTGTTGAAAAATACCGAATTTTAGTTTACGGCGGGATACCAAAGGAAGTGTGCTATTGTTCTAGATGGCTTACGGGCTAACTAAATCGTGTGGGTAAAGATGTACACCCCTGCAGGGTTAAAACTATTCGAATAGCCGTGTCCACGGTTACGGACAACGCTTGGATTGATGTCACCTGTATAGAATTTGCTCTAATTTTGGGTTTTGGGAATTATTAATTTCGGCATGATAGTGAGTCATGCAATTTATTGTTAGTGGTTGTAGCCACTTGATTTGATACTAATTATGATCATACTTTTATTTATTTACTGTTTTAATCCAAATTGATTTATTAAATTGCTTTACTAAAACCTAGCAAGTGTAGGTTAAGATGTATTGCTTTCTGCAAAATTTAACCATTATAACCTTCCTGTTGTTAATCTTATGCATCTATAAATTCTAATCCTTTGTATAGGACCTCTCAGACACTTTATTTTAAATAGTTCGTGTAAGTCTTGCTGAGTACCTTTCGTACTCAGTGGAATTTTCCACTTGTTGCAGGTAAAGAACGTCCTAGGTAATATTTCAAGTTGACGCAGTTACGTTGGTACTTCGGCTTTAATCCCAGTCAAGTTGCCCTTGGGTTGTGGCGCTCCACTGGGAAGTTTATTTTATTACTTCCTTTTTCATTTATGATTTACTTAATGTTTCATTTGTAAATTTTTATTAATGTATTCCAATCGTATGCTTGTGATATAATGTTGTAAGGATATGTCTATGTTAGCGGCTCATCCAGGAGCTAACATGAGAGGCATATCCGGGAACCTGAATATTGGAATTGTACCTTGTTAATGATTATACTTCTAGTATTATTTTTAATTGAGACTTGATTGTTCTTGATTAAAAATTTTGCTTTTGGTATGATTATTAATTTGGTATAAAACTCCAATATTCCGGGGTCCTCACAGGCATGCTTGGTAAGGTCGTGAAAGAACTAGACTACAACCTTTTAAATTAAAATTTCACATGGTTGGTATGAATGGGTAATTCATGCTATTGTTGTGGTGGCTAATGGTTTAGTCACTTCCAGGATGCTGTTGTCATCTAATTACTGTTAAACTATTGTCCCTTACTGTTATTTGAACATTAAAAATAGGTTTGTCAACTTGCTTTTAATTGTACTACATTATTGCAAATAAAGATTGCTTTGTGATGAAAATGAAACATACAGCCTCCACTTAAATAAGCTTGCATGTAGCATATGTATAGGTATGTTACTCTACACGTAAGTCTTGCGGAGTACAATTTTTGTAATCATTGGCTTTGCTTAACTATTTGTTGCAAAGGAGGAAGGTGAGCCCCAAGGGCCTCACTCTTGTGAAATGTGCTGTGGATTCGACGACTAGCTTGGCGGTCCGGTCGGTTGCCTTGTGGGTTAAAGGCACACTGATTGGCTCTTTTGTTTATGGCCATCTTATGGCACTTTTACTTCCGCTGTTCAATTCTTGTATTTATTGTAATTTGACCAATTGGCCTCTCTTTTGTAATAACTATCCTTTATTTATCTTAACTGCTAGTTTGTTGCTTTGCTTCGGTTCTGTGTGAATGAATGGACTTGATGCATGAATTTTGTAAAGGGGTATGTATACTGCACTTCTGGGAAGTATACATGTCTCGAATCTCGGGTTATCTGATTTGTGATGCTAGGGCCAAGTAGATGGTTAAGCATTACAAGCCCGATAAACCGAGGTCTCACAAAGATTGGTATCAGAGCCATACTGACCGTAGTAACCCAAGCTTGGTCATTTTTATGATATTTTGGAAAACCTTGTTTTCAAAGTATCAAATGATTTATGAAAGCTTATGTAATTCTCAGATTTTACTCCTTACCTATCTTAGCTTTCTCCTCTCATCTTACTCTAGTTTGAGTTTTAAAAATTGTTTACCTCTCTTTTCTTCAAAGATAGTTGTTATCGTTTAATTGGGTTTTGGGAACTAATGAGTTTGGCAAATTGAAGTGGTGGCTTCCCTCTACACGGTTTTGAAGTGTCTGGAATGGATAATTTCGACTATAGGCTTGGATGCAAAACCTGGACAGCGATCTTTCAATTTTCGGACAGCAAGCTCAAAGGTTCTAAATGGGGTAGAAAATGAAAGTTTAATCCACTAAAACTTGGGGGAATAGAAGGGTAAGATGTGCTACTAGTTAGCTATGTATCTAACACTAATTTCACTGATTTAACCTTGCTCTTTAGTGGTATTAGATCTTACGTAATATTCTGATTTTTATCTTCTCAATCGATTACTCGTTCATTCAATACGGGTTAGTTTCATTCGGAAGTTGAGCTTTTGTTTGGTGATTCGTTGCGGTTTTCGGAGTCTTTTTATAAGCCTGTTTAAGTATATACACTTGCTGTTTTTGGCCTTCGATTGGGGTGATATTCCCTTCCCCTAGTCGTTAGCTTTTCGCTTTCTGTCGGCTTTGTTTGTCGGGTCTAGTTTTTAACCCAAGTTTCTTGTAACAGGATGGCCGGACACACTCATAGCGGCCAAGGGCAGTCAGCTGGTCCGGACGAGGATCTTCCTCCTCCTCCGACCATGGCCGAGGTCCTTCTTCAGATCGAGTGCAACCGTGCAGAAGACAGGAGGGTTCTTCTGGATGTCATCACGCGCAACACTTCCGCCCTTACCGGTGCTTCAGGATCTGGGCAAGGGAGTGGACACCAGCCGTGTGGGGGACTCGCGGAGTTTCTTCGCACCAAGCCCCCACTTTCTCCAGGTCTGAGGACCCGCTTGATGCAAACGATTGGCTTCGTCTGGTTGAGCGGAAGCTTTGCATAACGCAGTGCCAGGAGCACGAGAAGACGTTGTTCGCATCGCACCAGCTGGAGGGTGCAGTTTTGTCTTGGTGGGAGAGCTTTCTCGCCATGCAGCCTGACAGCCACACCGTCACCTGGGAGGAGTTTCGCACTGCATTCCGTCGGAGTCATATTCCTTTCGGCTTGATGAAGCTGAATAAGAAGGAGTTCTTGTCACTCAAACAAGGGCGTTTCTCAGTTACGGAGTATCTCTACGAGTTCAACCATTTGTCTCGTTATGCTCCAGAGGAGGTGGCCACTGACGAGGCCAAGAAAGAGAAGTTCAAGGATGGGTTGTCCGAGGAGCTGCAGGACAAGCTATCTATCGCCAAATTCCCGTATTTTCAGACCTTGGTGGACAAGGCCATCGTCACCGAGCATTCAGGGAGAGCGCTTGTGGATTCCCGCAAGCGTAAGTAGGAGGCCCACAAGTCCTATAGGGCCAGCTATCCCCGCTTGATCGGTCTCGGGGTCGCGTCAACGAGCTTGACACCCGTCGATGTCGGCAAGACCCCTCGTCCTTTGCAGGCCGTGCCCCAATCACGTGCACCTGCGAGTCAGCATGGTAGCCCCCGCAACCCGGCTGCCGAAGTCACTTGCTTCGCCTGCAACCAAAAGGGGCATTATGCGAATCATTGCCCTAAGAAGACAGAAGCAGCCCCTCGTCCTAATGGAGGACGCGGTCACGGAGGTGGTTCTTCTCAGGACCTGAAGATAGTCCCTGCTACCCAAGGTGTGGGTAGTGGTCGCATCAACCTCATCTCAGCGGAGGAGGCACAGGAGGCACCCGACGTCATGTTGGGTACACTTTCTGTTAACTCTCATTCTGCTACTGTTTTGTTTGATTCAAGAGCATCTCATTCTTTTGTTTCTGAGTCTTTTGCTGCTAGTAGTGAGCTCCTTTTTACTCCGTTGTTGGTACCGTTGCTCATTCGCTCTCCTGGTTCGGAGTTGAGAGCTGAATCTGAGTGTAGGGATGTCCCAATTGAAATTGAGGGTGTAGGATTCTTAGCAAATCTTATCCTCCTCCATTCAGCAAGTCTATATGTAATTCTAGGTATGAATTGGTTGTCCCATCACAAGGGACAAATCGATTGCGGCAAGAAGTGTGTCTCTCTAGCTAGTCCTTCCGGCGAGCAAGTTCGGTTTTCGCCGAAGCTGCTAGGTCCGCATCTCTTCGCGCTGGAAGCAAAACCAGCTCTTGATATTAGTGAAGTCCCAACAGTGTTTGACTTCGTTGATGTCTTTCCTGAAGATCTTCCAGGGATACCGCTATTTTGAGACCTCGAGTTTGTCATTGAGTTGGTTCCCGATACCGCCCCGATTTCAAAGAGGCCTTATCGGATGCCACCGAACGAGTTGGTGGAGCTGAAGAAGCAACTTGGTGAGCTGCAAGAGAAAGGTTTCATCCGCCCTAACTCATCTCCATGGGGTTGTCCTGCAATCTTCGTAAAGAAGAAGGACAATACTTTGCGCATGTGCGTGGATTACCGTCCGCTTAATGAGGTAACGGTAAAGAACAAGTATCCATTGCCCCGCATTGATGATCTCTTTGATCAATTAAGTGGAGCTCGAGTATTCTCCAAGATTGATTTGAGAGTGGGATATCATCAAGTTCGGATACGACCTGAGGATATTCCAAAGACGGCTTTCTCTACTCGCTACGGCTTGTATGAGTACACCGTCATGTCATTTGGCTTAACCAATGCTCCTGCCTTGTTCATGAACCTCATGAATTCGGTATTCATGGAGTATTTGGATAAGTTTGTCGTGGTCTTCATCAATGATATTCTTATCTATTCTAAGAACGATGAGGAACATGATGAGCATCTGAGGCTTGTGTTAGGCAAGCTTCGTGAGCACCAGCTGTATGCGAAGTTCAGCAAGTGCGCATTCTGGTTAAGGAAGTGGCCTTCTTGGGTCATGTTCTTTCAGCAGGAGGCGTAGCCGTTGATCCTAGCAAGGTCAGCGATGTTCTTTTATGGAGTCAGCCTACTTCGGTAACCGAAGTGCGGAGTTTTCTCGGGTTAGCGGGATATTATAGTCGCTTTATCGAGAACTTCTCCAAGATCGCAAAGCCGATGACGGAGTTGCTCAAGAAGGACAAGAAGTTCTTGTGGTCCAATGCTCGTGAGGAAAGCTTCCAAGTACTCAAGAAGCGTTTGACCACCGCTCCCGTTCTCGTTCTTCCTGATATCCATCGAAGCTTCGATATCTTTTGCGATGCTTCTCGTTGAGGACTCGGTTGTGTCCTTATGCAAGAAGGCAAGGTAGTGGCCTATGCATCAAGGCAATTGAGACCTCATGAACTTAACTATCCTACCCATGACTTGGAGTTAGCTACTGTGATTCATGCACTTAAGATTTGGCGACATTACCTAATCGGTAATCGATGCGAAGTGTATTCGGATCACAAAAGCTTAAAGTATTTGTTCACCCAACCGGATGTGAACCTCAGGCAAAAGAGATGGCTGGAGCTGATCAAAGACTACGATATGGGTATTCACTACCATCCGGGCAAGGCTAATGTCGTTGCCGATGCGCTCAGTCGCAAAGCACATTGCAATGCCTTGTTGCTCTAGGAGTTTCAACCCACCCTTCTGGAGGAGTTCAAGCGTCTTAATTTAGGTTTGGTTGAGCATGGTTCCCTCACTACCATGGTTGTGCAACCAACCTTGGTGGATCGGATTAAGATCGCTCAGCAATCGGATGTTGGAGTGAACAGCATCAAGGAAAATGTTAAGAACAGAACCGCCAAGTGCTTCTCTGAGGATGAGCATGGTGTTGTAAGGTTCGGGCAACTCCTTGTGGTTCCAAAGGACATGGAACTGCGGAAATTGATCCTCCGTGAAGCCCATGATTTGCCTTTGTCTATTCATTCCGGGGCCACAAAGATGTATCAAGATCTCCGTCAGAGATTTTGGTGGACCCGAATGAAGAGGGAGATTGCGAAGTTTGTTGCCGAATGCGACGTGTGTCGTCGTGTCAAGGCCGAGCATCAGCGTCCAGCAGGACTGCTTCAGCCGTTGCCTATTCCTGAGTGGAAGTGGGATTCTATCGGGATGGATTTTATCACTGGTCTGCCCCGAACATCTAAGGGCAGGGATGCCATCTGGGTTGTCATCGATCGACTAACTAAGGTCGCACACTTCCTTCCGGTCAAGACGGATATCCGTGTAGGCCTTTTGGCGGATCTCTACATTGACCGCATGGTGAGCTTACATGGGGTACCTAAGACGATCGTTTTTTACCGCGGTTCCCTTTTTACCTCCCGGTTTTGGCAAAGTTTGCAAGAGGCTATGGGAACTCGCCTTTCTTTCAGCTCCGCATATCATCCTCAAACTGATGGCCCGACGGAGCGGGTCAACCAAGTGTTTGAAGACATGCTCCGTGCTTGTGTCCTCTCCTATGGAAAGAATTGGGAGAAATACTTGCCATTTGCCGAGTTTTCCTACAACAACAGTTTTCAGGCCAGTCTCTGCATGGCACCTTTCGAGGCCTTATATGGGAGAAAGTGCAGAACCCCGTTGAATTGGTCTGAGCCCAGCGAGAGACCTTTCTTTGGCTCGGACTCGATCAATGAGGCCGAGAGCCAAGTCCAGCTTATTCGTGATCGCTTACGCACAGCTCAATCCAGGCAAAAGAGCTATGCGGATCGCCGTCGTCGTGAATTGAGCTTTGAGCCTAATGACTTTGTTTATCTCAAAGTCTCTCCATTGAAGGGCCATCAACGTTTTGGCGTCAAGGGCATGTTAGCTCCTCGATATGTCGGTCCTTACCGCATTATCGAGAAGAAAGGAGCCGTTGCCTATAAGTTGGAGTTGCCAGCTGCACTTGAGGGGGTACATGATGTTTTCCATGTGTCCCAACTAAAGAAGTGCCTCCGTGTTCCAAAAGAGGAAGCTCCGTTGGAAACTCTCGATGTCCAAGAGGATTTGACCTACCGCGAGCATCCTGTTCGCATACTCGATGAGGCTGAACAAAGAACAAGGAATAGAGCCATCAGATTCCTTAAAGTTCAGTGGCCGAACCATTCTGAGGATGAGGCTACTTGGGAAAGGGAAGATGAAGGACCGAAATGGCAACAGAGGGGGGGGGTGTGAGTGGTGCCTTAAAATTAAGAACTCCCCTTTACTGTATTTAAAACGAACCTACAAACCCCTCTGGTTATCTCAAAAAGAGTGAAGCAAAATCAGAGAAACGAAAACAAACTTGAGATCTATCTTGTCGAAATCGAAGCTCGATTCTACCCGATAGTTCCGCCTGCGGTAGTTCCGCCCGATGAAGAAGTTACGCGTGTAGTTCCGCTCCTGACCGAAGAACAGTGCGCTCGGGTTTTTTTCCAAAAATCCAAAATACTAAATCTTGAATGCTCTTCTCAGGTCAAGTTTCACAGGACATCATCCTAAACAACATCTTGACCTCATGGAGAAGAATCGCAAACAAAGATTCATTAATCAAAGCAAAAATGGATTTCTTGAAGAAGGGGCAAGAAAGACCAAAACCCACAATAAACGAGATTTTCAGATTCTTAGCTCATGAAACTTTGAGGATGTAATAGCAATATCAAAACGACTCTAGATATCAAGTTTCATGCTATTTCATAAGACGAATCAAAAGATACATCAAAACCCTAAATATTTAACAAAAACAGGAAGGGAATAAGAGAGGCATAAACAAGTAATCAAAAACCTCAGAGTTTCATTGATAGAAGTCTAGAGATTACAGAGGAAACACAGAGGAATGATTACAAAGATTTTTCAATTCATTCTCTCCAAACCAACAAACTCTCAAAAAGCAAAACACACCCTTTTGCTAGAGCTAACCCTAATTTTCTCTCTCAAAGTCTAACCCTAACACCAGGGGTTCACCTCTATTTATAGCCTTGGCTAATGGGCCTCCAACCCATTAAGCCCGCTACACCCAAACGGAACCGCCTCCACTTGTCCCGCTTTGCGAAAAGACCATTTCGCCCCTTGCGCACCTTCTGGAAGCCTCCCGTACGCCTTGCTGTCCTTGACTCACAACCACCTCAAGATTCACGCCGTCTTCGACACATCCCGACCATTCTGACCTCAACGCCGCCTGCGCCTAGTCCGATCACCTCGTGTCTCGCCACGACTTCGTCTCGATGTCCTGCAGTCAACACAGACAAAAACACATCACATAGCATTGCACAATATCATAACATCAATATTTGTACAAGACTCAACTCATACAAACCCAAAATCACAAACTTTCCTTCTCTGCACAGTTCTGGATACAATCGGAAGTTCCGCACTTTACCTTGCGGAAGTTCCGATTTCCAGAACGTCCGCACTTTTCAGGATTATCGGAAGTTCCGCGCTTACCACTGCGGAAGTTCCGATTTCCGGAACGTCCGCACTTCCAGATTTCAATTCTGATTTTTCGTCTCAGAGGAACACTCACGTCAGTCAAATCGGACACACCGCAACCCCAGGTGCGGAAGTTCCGATTCCTTGAACCGAACCCAATTCCCAGATAAATCGGAAGTTCCTATTTCCAGCGCCGGTAGTTCCGATTATCGGAACTTCCGCGCCATACACAGCGGTAGTTCCGATTATCTGTTTCAAAGACGAACAGTCCAAACCGAAAAACTCAACTCTCAAACATTCAATAAGCTGTCAAATACTCATCACTCAGAATGGAGGACCTCTCACATGGTCTCTCAATCTCCCCCTTGATGAGTATATTGACAATCACCGAAAAAGCATAAGATGAGTTTGAGTTTAAAATCAACCAAGGTCTAAACAAGAGTAGTTAAGCTCAAGACCATGTTGACAAAAGAGAAAGACTTGAGATGAGATGGCAAGAGCAATTTTCGCACAAAACTCAAGGCTTTTCTCCAGAAGGCTTTTTCTCTCCAAAATTCTCCACCTTTGGCAATAAAATCATCAAGATGTAGAAAAGGGAGGAAAAGACTAAATGATGTTCATTTTAAGCATTAGGAGCCATGTAGATTATCCCAAATGACTATTAGAGAATTACACCAAGCCATAACACAGAAGAATGCTATCAAGATCATGACAATTGATGTATAGAATAGCTAAGACAGAAAGTCCATAATCTGATTAAAGATCCAATTATTTAGCAAGTCAATTAAACCAAGATTGCAGTCTAGCTAAAGGTATCCAAGGATGATACAAGCCATGTCAAATAATCTAAGTTGAACCAAGAAGACTCATATCGAGCAGTTTAGAGTGCTACAGGTTGAAGAAAGACTCATTTTATCGAACTTGGTCTTTTTAATGATAAGCAATTTTAGCACATTTTCTTTTACAAGGCTTTTATGGTTTTATCTCAGTAAGGCAAACTCTGGACTAGGTGCCATCCACAACTGCCTCCTGAGCTTCAACTATTTTTCAAATTGTAACCATGTGCTAGATCCCAAGCCTTATGCGACCACTCCAAGCAACAGACTTAAGGAGGTGATCTTAGGTCATCCAAGGCTCCCCCTGAGTTCATGCCTAGTGCAATGGCAAGCAGTCTCATGAGAAAGATTTGGTGAGATCAGTTTTTTCGCACAAAAGAGATCATTTTTGCTTTTGAAGTTTTTAGACCAGCGATTTAAAAATAAGTCAAGTTTTCTTAACAAACTGACATAGCTTACTCAAAAGTTCAAATGGAGATACAAGACTCAACTCAGCCTAGTTGACATGGCGAAAATCATAAAAGGATAGCTTCAACCAGACTAGTCTCAAGAGCTATCATGACAAGATTTTAATTTAAGTTTAGCATTTTTTTAATCACCTTAGCATGATAAAGACTAAACTACACATAAAAAGTCATGATAGGTCTAGCAGTTTAGTATAAACCATGGCAAGATGTAAAACAGTGAAAACAGATCATAAAGGATGATTAACAAGGCTCCATTTGATTATAATGCAATGCAGGATGAAATGCACGAAAAATCCAGATTCCCCTTAGAATGAGATGCATCTTTTAATTCAGGTTGAGTTATGACAAATTTAAGAACTGGAAAAACCAAGATGAACTCCCCCTGAACCAAGGAAACAAAAACAAGAATCTGATAAGAGAAACAGAAAAGGTAGTCCTTTAGAGCATAGAAAAGATATAGAGAAAACTATCGCTCAGACAGGTTCTTATCTACCCCATATGATTCTAGGACTATCAGCTGATCTACTCATACACTAAGGAGCAAACACTGTCCCTGTCTACCCAAGGGTGGCCCGACCCCTGCTAGAACCTATAAGAAGTGAGTAAGCTCTACTTAGAGAAGGAAGAGACAGCTAATAAGCAGCATCCTAGAAGCACAAGATAAGAAATAGCAGTCAAACCAATTTGGCAAGAGAACCACTCTAACCTATGCTGGAAGGACTTCGACCCAAAATATTAAAAGAAATGCAACCAGAAAGGAGTAATAGTAAAAATATAATATAATATAATACAGTAGTAGCACATAGCTCCCCCTCACAGCAGTCCGTAAGGACAAACCACCCCAAGCTCTCCCCACAGAGCTGAAAACCGAGAGCTGTCCAGAGGCTTAGTGAAGATATCACCAATCGGTGCTCACTCTCCACAAACTGAGCACAATGTCACCCTTCTCTACATGGTCTCGAAGAAAGTGATATCGATATCAATATGCTTGGTCCGAGAATGTTGCCTTTGGGTTCTTGGCAATGCAAATCGCAGACGTGTTATCACAAAAGAGTGGAACACGATCGATAGCTAACCCAAAGTCTGCAGGTCGAGACCATCCAAAGCACTTGGCTCAACAATCGGCTGCGACAACGTGCTCGGCCTCTGCGATGGATGCGCAACACCGGATTGCTTCCTTGACGACCGGAGACAAGAGAAGTGCCAATGAATTGGCAAGTGCGGAAGTGCTCTTCCTATCTATCCTACAACCCGGTAAATCGCATCGGAGAAGGCTCTAAGAGATAGACAAGAAGAGGAAGAGTACCGATACCATAGTCAATGGTAGCTCGAAGGTACCGAAGATGCGCTTCACCGCTTTGACGGTGAGATATGCGAGAGAAGTGCGAAACCGAGCACAAAGACACACGAGAGAAGTGTATGTCCGGTCTCGAGGTGTGAGGTACAAGAGAGAGCCAATCATGCTCTGAACTCCTTTTGGTCAGCAGTTGCCGTCTTCATCCGGATCGAGGCAGTTTGTAGATGCCATCGGAGTTGATCTTGGCTTTCCATCATTCATGTCGAAGCGCTTGGGAGGTCTCGAGTGTATTTGCCTTGATGAAGAAAAGTACCCTCCCGAGTCTGTTTGATTTGGAAGCCAAGGAAGAAGCTCAACTCCCCCATCATGCTCATCTCAAATTCCGAGCTCATAACATCAGAAAACTGAGACACGAGAGTATGTGAGGAGCCGCCAAAGATGATGTCGTCCACATAGATTTGGACGAAAGGGAAGATCGCTGCCAAGGCGGCGGATGAACAAGGTCTTGTCTATTTTACCCATTTCAAAACCATGACTCAAAGATAGGACTTAAGACTTTCATACCAAGCTCTGGGAGCCTGCTTGAGTCCATACAAGGCTTTGGAAAGCCTGTAGACATGGTTAGGGTATTTGGGGTTCTCGAAACCTGGAGGCTGTCTAACATAGACTTCTTCCTCAATAAGGCCATTGAGGAAGGCACTCTTGACATCCATCTGGTAAAGCTTGAAACCCTTAGAAGCTGCAAAGGCAAGCAGGATTCTAATGGCTTCAAGTCTAGCTACAGGGGCAAAGGTCTCTTCGAAATCTAGACCCTCAACTTGAGAGTACCCCTGAGCTACCAGCCTAGCCTTGTTTCGAATGACTAACCCATCTTCACTTTGCTTGTTCTTGAACACCCATTTGGTCCCAATGATATTGTGACCTTGAGGGGCTCAACAAGGACCGACCTTGTTTCTTTCAAAGTTTTCCAACTCCTCATGCATAGCGTTTGTCCAAGACTCGTCAGATAGAGCATGACAAACGTCTTTGGGCTCAAATGAGGCGACGAAGGCAGAATGGAGACAGAAGAGAGACAAGCCAGCTTTGGAACGTGTGACACGCTCGAAGAGGTCTCCAATGATCTGCTCTGAAGGATGGTCCTTTTGAATGTGTCTTGGAGGTCCAGGGTGAGATGAAGAAGTGGCCTCTACCTCATTAGCAGATGAGATAGGAACAGAGCCACTAGCTTTAGAAGAAGCAGAAGGTAAGGGCTGATCTCCTCGAGGTGCAGTGGAAGAAGGCACCTCAAAAGGAGGAGGAAGAACTGGATCAGGTAGACAACCTTCATCTCCGTCTTCCTCATCGTCCACAAAGATGGACTCAGACTGCTCTAGAGAACCTGAGATATCAGGCCTAGTCCCCGGACTGGCCTCATCGAAGGTCACCTCACAGGTTTCTATCATTTTATAGGCCTCGCGTTCCAGACTCTATAGGCACGAGAAGAAGTCGAGTAACCCAGAAAGATCCCATCACAAGATCGTGACTCGAACTTATCTAGGTTCCCAGACTTCAGAATAAAACACTTACAACCAAACACACGAAAATGCGAAACGCTGGGTTTTCGCCCATATCTCAACTCATAAGAAGTGCGATGCAAGAGTGCCCGAAGAAAAACTCTGTTAGAAACATGACAAGCAGTAGCAATTGCCTCTCCCCAAAACTTCCTAGGTGTAGAGTACTCATCAAGCATCGTCCCGCCATCTCAACCAAGGTGCGGTTCTTCCTCTCCACAACGCCATTTTGTTGGGGGCGTATGGAGACGAGGCGGTGCTCTACACTGTCTCACCACAAAACTCTCAAAGTAGGAATTCTTGAACTCGGTTCCATTATCGGTCAATTGCTCGTAATGCACCGGGAGCTCAACGAGAAGCCTACTAACAAGACCACGAAAAAGAGTAAACGCGTCTCATCCTTGAGGCTAAGAAAAACACCCAAGAGTACCTCGAGAAGTCATCGACCACAACAAGAATATACCACTTCCCTCCTGCCGCGACTCGAGTTGGACCAAGCTGTATCCATATGGAGCGGTTGTCACAGTGCATCGATCATTGTCCTTTGGATTGGAGAGTGAGAAGCGGCAACCATCTTGCCGTGCGGCATGGAGAGCAAACTAGATCCTTGACCATCTTGAGTTTTGGCAAGCCACGAATGAGATCGTGGCGACTCGTGTCAAATGATCAAAGCCTATATGACCTAGTCTCCTATGCGAGAAGGTCAAATCACGGATTGAAGCAATTAAACACGGAGAGGATCACGGAAGACTCGGAAAAATCAGCACGAAAGATCCTCCCATATCGAAATCCCACAAACTAGACTACCCAAGAATCAAGAATTTTGCAATTGTTTTTCTTAAAGCTCACCTCGAAACCGTCATCAGAAGTCGTGAGAGGCTGAAAGCGATTATCTTTGCAGCTTACTTACTAAGGCAACATCTTTTAAAATAAAAGAATCATTAATGCTCACAGTACCTTTAGCGATGGCGCCCAAATGAAGCATCTCCAAGGTGATCGTCTCATCACCTGGAGCACGGGCTAGGGAAGAAAACTAACGAGAATCTCGAGTCATATGGCGAGAACAACCGGAGTCTACCATCCATACCTTTCCTTCCGACCCTGCGACCACGAGTCAAGCAGTAAGGTCTCGATCTTCGGGTGAATCAGCGGTGATTTTGGCACCCAATCTTGAGTAACACGGCGAGCAGATGGCGTAGTCAAGCAAGACGACCTCTATCTACCCTACGCTCTCTGTCACTCAACAAGTCGGATAGTGCGTATGCGGACACTGAAGGCATTCTTGAATCATTGCTATGGAAGAGCGAGTCGGAATTCTGGCAAGATGCTGATCACGCCGCGGGTAGACATCTCGAAAGGGAAACCGAGATCTACCCTCAAAGCGACAGAGGTTACGACCGAAGGGAGCATGAGGATGAAAATCAGAAAACTCAAAAAAACCAAGTCCTCGATGCTGCCCTAAAACATCAGTTGTATCAAACCTAGACCTCGTGTTGGTCTTAGGTGCACTCATAGTCTGGGGCTGACCATGAATGTACCTAACAGACTCATCACAATCTCTACACGCGATCTTGGCGCGCCTGAAGCAATGATCAACTAAATGTCCATCCTTACGATGAAGGTGCAATGATACCATATACGAGAGGCGAAGTCGTAGGTGGAATCACCTTCTTTGTCAAAATCCTTTGAACAAAACCCGCGACTTAAAATTGACTTTCTCGTCCCGGGCTTAGTTTTGATCACACAGGTGCTATGGTTTTGAGCACGACGGTGGATGCTTCCTCATATCCTCATGGATATCATATCCTAGACCCCGATTAAATCAGAAATTTTAGATTTGTCTAGAATGAGATTAAGCTTCTTCTTGCCTCCTACAAACCTCTCGAGAGTGTTCATAAGATCGACACTCCGAAGAGAGAGGTGCAAGAAGAGTAGGGGAAGAAGAAACAGTGAGGTAAGGTAAGGGAAAGAAGAACCAGCAAAGAGAGAAAGATTGGCTTGTGCATGCACACTGACTTTGGGGGACAGTCCTATTGCTAGCAGATTGGTTCACGTTGCTAGGCGTCTCTACCAAACCCTTAGACTTCTTCCCAAAGACACACAATACAAGCGGATGATTGTGTCTCTAGAAGGTCCTTAGTTAGTTTCACACATTTTTCATCCAAAGCAACCAAATCACATTTTAGTTTATTACATTGATTGCATGGTGAGCTAACAAGTTCCTTAGAAGCATACTGAGCCAATTTGTTACTATGATCAATCATTTCTTGAAACTGCTTGGATCTGATTCTAGTTATTGATTAACTTAGGGCAGCTTTAAACAAGAAACAATAGGCTCTAGTAGCGCGACTTGGAATTCAAGAATTTTGTGATCTGCCCGTTTTAGGTTCATCTTGAGATTATTACAATTTTCACAAGTCTCGGGCAGATCAAGCAACATGGTATATAGACCTCTAAATGAGTTGTCCTTAATCTCACAAGAGGTGCAAGCAGTAGCCTCAACAGTAGTAGATGAAGGAGGTGCTACCCTACTCATCTCTAGTTCAGCAAGAAGGCTAATGTTCTCTACTTTAATCATGTCAAGTTCAGAGGACACACTATCATGCAAGGTCCTTAGTTTTTCCATGTCATCAAGCAAAGCACAGCATGTGTCACAATCATCACGGGAGGGAGCGGATGTAAGTAAAGCTCCGTGATAGTCTAGCTACTTCCTTCTCCAACTCAAAGACACTTAGCCCTAGACTTAGCATGAAATCTACCTAGCTTAAGAAAAGCATCATTAAGCTGGTCATAAGTGGGACTAACCTCATCGGAGTCGGAGTACAGCTCGCTGTCGCTCAGTTCGCCCCCAAGGGCCATGAAGCACATGCCGGAGAAGTTGCCGTCGTCCTTGGGATCATGATCGTCCTTCCCATCATCGTCACTCCACCCCTCCACCTCGCCGTGTCCGGTTCGTCGAGGCGGTGAGGACGCGATGGAACAGACTTCTTTGCCTTCCCAAAGTTGCGGAACTTCTTCTTGCCTTGGTCAGGTGCTGAGGGCTTCGTGTTGCGGTTCTTGTCGATGTAGTCGTTCTTGCTCGGACCGCCATAGTCACCTTTGCCCTTCCCAAGCTTGGGACAGTTTGCTCGGATGTGGTTGGGGCCACCACACTCGAAACAAATCACAGGACCTCCTCTTTTTCCATCCCTCCTCCTCTTGTAAGCATGGGAAAACTTCCGAGCTAGGAGGGCTAGCTGTTCATCCTCAAGCTGCTCTATCTGATCATCAGTTATGTCACACAGAGCAGCTAGGGAGAACCCGCGTATCGACTCAGAAGAAGATCCAGAGGTGGGATCAGTGACTAAAGCCATCGACTGTGACTTCGACCTTCGAGAGACGCGAGTAAAGCGCATCAAGAGTCAGGGTCGAGAGGTCCATGCTATCATTGATGGTAGTCACTTTCAACTCCCAAACACGAAGATCAAGTGCAGAAAGCATCTGTCGAGCGTTATCTGAGTCGGGGTATGTAAGACCGACCGCTCGGAGGTTGCCCTCATGGTATGCATCGAGGGTCACCCAGATGTCGTAAGCAGAAGTCAAATGAGAAATGCGATCAAACTCACTTCTACTCAAACCCTGAATGATGATGTTCCTAGCCTTAGCATTGGCCTCAACATCAGGCATGTTTCCCACATTGATGTTTTCATCGGCAGGAACTGCAAATCTCACTTTCACCTTTCTCCAGATGGCATACCCCTGAGCCTGGATGTATGTTTCCATTCGGCTCTTCCAGAAGGGGTAATCCATGCCATCAAAGACTGGAGGCTTGGTGGAATACTTGTCCGTTGCCATGGCTCAACTGACCGGTTAAGATCTATAGAGAAGAGCTAACTCCGCTCGATGCCAATTGAAGGACCGAAATGGCAGCGGAGGGGTGAATGGTGCCTTAAAATTAAGAACTCCCCCTTACTGTATTTAAAACGAACCTACAAACCCCTCGGTTATCTCAAAAGAGTGAAGCAAAATCGAGAAAGCGAAAACAAACTTCAAATCATCTTGTCGAAATCGGAAGCTCGATTCTACCCGTGATAGTTCCGCCTGCGGTAGTTCGGCTTGATGAAGAAGTTCCGCCATAGTTCATTGTGGACAATCGGAAGTTCGATTGTCTGACCAAGAAAAACGATCTTCGTGTTTTCCAAAATCCAAAATACTAAATCTTGAATGCTCTTCTCGGTCAAGTTTCACGGGACATCATCCTAAACAACATCTTGACCTCATGGAGAAGAATCGCAAACAAAGATTCATTAATCGAAGCAAAAACGGATTTCTTGAAGAAGGGGCAAGAAAGACCAAAACCCACAATAAACGAGATTTTCAGATTCTTAGCTCATGAAACTTTGAGGATGTAATAGCAATATCAAAGCGACTCTAGATATCAAGTTTCATGCTATTTCATAAGACGAATCAAAAGATACATCAAAACCCTAAATATTTAACAAAAGCAGGAAGGAATAAGAGAGCATAAACAAGTAATCAAAAACCTCGAGTTTCATTGATAGAAGTCTAGAGATTACAGAGGAAACACAGAGGAATGATTACAAAGATTTTTCAATTCATTCTCTCCAAACCAACAAACTCTCAAAAGCAAAACACACCCTTTTGCTAGAGCTAACCTAATTTTCTCTCTCAAAGTCTAACCCTAACACGAGGGTTCACCTCTATTTATAGCCTTGGCTAATGGGCCTCAACCCATTAAGCCCGCTACACCCAAACGGAACCGCCTCCACTTGTGCCGCTGCGAAAAGACCATTTCGCCCCTTGCGCACCTTCCGGAAGCCTCCGTCGCGCTTCTTGTCCTTGACTCACAACCACCTCAAGATTCACGCCGTCTTGACACATCCCGGCCGTTCTGACCTCAACGCCGCCTGCGCCTTGTCCGATCACCTCGTGTCTCGCCACGACTTCGTCTCGATGTCCTGCAGTCAACACAGACAAAAACACATCACATAGCATTGCACAATATCATAACATCAATATTTGTACAAGACTCAACTCATACAAACCCAAAATCACAAACTTTCCTTCTCTGCACAGTTCTGGACACAATCGGAAGTTCCGCACTTTACCTTGCGGAAGTTCCGATTTCCGGAACGTCCACACTTTTCAGGATTATCGGAAGTTCCGCGCTTACCACTGCGGAATTTCCGATTTTCGGAACGTCCGCACTTCCAGATTTCAATTCCGATTTTTCGTCTCAGAGGAACACTCACGTCAGTCAAATCGGACACACCGCAACCCCAGGTGCGGAAGTTCCGATTCCTTGAACCGAACCCAATTCCCAGATAAATCGGAAGTTCCTATTTCCAGCGCCGGTAGTTCCGATTATCGGAACTTCCGCGCCATACACAGCGGTAGTTCCGATTATCCTGTTTCAGCACAGAAACAGTCCAAACCGAAAAACTCAACTCTCAAACATTCAATAAGCTGTCAAATACTCATCACTCAGAATGGAGGACCTCTCACATGGTCTCTCAGAAGATCGTCTCCATGCAAACTATCCATCTTTCATACCGAGTGAGCCAAATCTCGGGACGATATTTTTGTAAGGGGGGGGAGGTTTTGTAACATCCCGAACATGGATTTGTGTTTCAACTGTAAGAAAATGAGAATAAATTAAAACTTTTCTTGCATCTCGAAGTCCATGAGCATTTCTGTAATTCTTGTAAAGGAATTATGGAAATCAAAATCAAGATCCTCAATTGACCCCAATCAAAAACCTTCTTGTTAAAGATCTTATGCCAAACCCATGTAAATATTTTTCCTGAGTGTTAGGGAGGCTTGGTAACATCTCTGAATTATCTAATGATTTTTAGAAATTATTTGGTAATTTTTGGGGCAAGTCAAAGCTTGGTCAAACCCTAATTCACAACTTCTGAAATTTCTGGAGAAAAATTCAGTGCATGAAAAACTCTGAAAATTTTATGAGAGGTTCCTCCTACTGTCAGTAACCTCCAGTTAAAATTTCATAATTTTTGGAGCTTGTTTTCTACCTTAAACAAATTCCCCAAAAATCAGCTATTAATTCAAAACCCTAACTGGTTTTCACTGTTCATTGGGTTCGCATCAGACTCGGGCTCGACCCACTTTACTGGGTTCGATCAACTAACTGCACCGCCTCGGTCGCTTTGGCGCGAGAGTTGTGAGCCGTTGGATCGGCATCGAACGGCCCACGATCGCGTGAACGTTCAGACTAATCGCGCGCTGATCCATGTGGACCGTTGGATTCTAAATCAAAGGCCCACGATCACGTGAACCACCCGAGCGCGCTGATCCAAGTGAACCGTTGGATTCTAAAGCAAAGGCCACGATCGCGTGAACATTCAGACCGTCCGAGCGCCTCGCGCAACGTGAACCGTAGGATCCCAATCAACGACCCAGGGTTAAGCGAGCGATCGAATCGTTATAATCACCCCGTTCTAATTGAACCGTTCGATTTCAATCCGACGGCGGAAAAGTCATCTCATTCCTCTGGTCAGAGAGCTCGCTGAGTCCGGCAATGGCGTGAGCAGAGGAAAAAAAGAGCAGCGTGCAGCACCTCTGTGGTCACCTTTAAACGGCTATCTCTGCGCGCATTAAATGCCCGTCTTACTCCTCCCTCAGAAGTCCATGGTTCAACTGCTCCCGTCGCTCTCGCGTGCTCTAATGGCTGTGTTGACCCGAGAGCAATATCGCCGTTGCACACTGCCATTCTCAGCTATTTAAGCTCTATTGCTTCACCCTTGGCTTCCTTTAGCACTTCCGCAACTCCAGCTAGCACCCACGAGCTTGTTTGAGCTGCAATCCCCCGAAATTCATTCGGCCGCCATTGTTGAGTTTGGAGCTTCGGTGAAGGCGGTACAGCAGGGGTTCTCTCCTTCCAATTTTTGCTCCCTCTGCTCCGCCTTTACTATCTGAACCTTAACCCTCACTCAATTTGGTTCTTTTCGTTCAGGGTTGGATTGAATTTGGATTTCCCCATTTTCGGTCGAAAACCGCGTTTCTCTTCACCAGAGCAGACTCGACTCTCTTCTGTGCATTCTCTGTGCTCAGGCAACTTCTTATTAGTCCCTAGTTGCTTGGCACCCGCTCCCTTGGACCGCAGCTGAGCTCAATTGCGTTTTTTGTTTTTGGTCATTTTGAGTCATCTCGGTCATCTCCGGCTTGCTGGCGTTCTAGGCCACCGCAGCCAAAACTGTTGGTACCATGGGTGCGCAAGATTGTTAGGAACCCATTTTGGGCATTTGCTCGCACTGCCGCGGCCAGAGTCACCGGCGACAACCCTTTCTTCCCCGTCGTTTTGTAGGATGAAAACAGGGACGCATGTTTGAACGTGATTCGAGGAGGACCGTCGATCCTTAGATCTGACCCGAGAATCGCGAGAGTTTGAATGTCGCCGCGCCTTGATCTGTGGACCGTTGGATCCAAGATCAATGGTCCCGATTCGAGTCCGCATGGGTTGTTGGATCCAAGATCAACGGCTCATGTGTGTGTGAACATTCGAACCGTCCGAACGTCCCGATCCACGTGAACCGTTGGATCCAAATCCAACGGTTAGCGTTTAGGGTTTGTGAATCGCGCGTGTGCGCGTTATCCCTTGAACTTGGACCGTTGGTCCACGTCCACGTTCGTCCACGTCTTTTTGTTTTCGGATTTTCACGAAAGGATTTAATTGTCAACTGAAAAATGTAGTAACTTGTAAAATGCATAACTATTTCATTTTAATTCTTTTTCGGTTGGTTCAAATTTTGTTAGTTATATTTTTAACTAAGCTTTAAACTAAAAATGACTCTAACCTCAGTATATCTCCAGAAAATTTTGCTAAAATGTTAGTGTAATGAATAGTAGCATTTATAATTTTTAAGGCTGAGCAAAATTGTTTTGCTCATATCTTTTGTATTAAGAATCCAAATCAATTGGTTCTTGTTGCTAAATTCCTTATCAATCATGCTCTTGCTACTGTATAATTTTCAGAATATTTGGAGAAAATTTGCTTTTGAGTCTTTGTGTATTCTTCGTTCTTATCGGTTCTTTTTCGCTTTCTCGTTAGGTTCCGAAGAGCACGTTGATAATTTAAGTGATCCTCCGCAACATATTGAACCACAGCAAACAGGCAAGCAGTTTGATCATGTTAATCCCAGTATTTTTCAAGTCTAATATATTGATTTCAAGTTGTATGTATGCATTGCTATGTTGTTGTTAAATTATGTTTAGTATCCTATAGTTGCATAATCTGTAGGAATTGATTATCCTCTACTACCAGGAGCCTAGGTTATTTGCTGTGATTTGAGTTCGATGGATGAGCTCTTGTCACTTAGTAGATTGCGAATTGAAATTGCTTAGAAATGCTTAGTTTCGGTAGTAATGGGCGATCCTCGATTTTAGTCGATGATCTTGATCACACATCTAGTTATTATTCCATTGTGTCCAGGACTTGTGCTTTGTTACATAGTAAAGGCAAAAACTGAAAATAAAATTATTTTGGACTTGGGCACAATGGTATGTTGGTGTGAATGGAATGGTGCCTAGGTCATCAAGGACCGAGTTACTTGTGTCACTAAGCCAAGTGCTTTCGTGTGCTAACCACGCGAGAGCGATATGTGACCTCTCTTGACTAAGTACTTTGGTGTGTGTTATCTCCGAGTCGCAGGAGGGGGTGTGTGTGTTGAGTGAAAAAGGATATGTGTTCTTGTGTAGGGTGTGCGGTGGTGGAGATTCCGGGTAGGCTCTCCACCTCGAGGGGCATCGTAGTTGTCCAAGGCTTTACCTACGACGGGTAGTTGACCGAGGCTTTACGATGACTCCGACACAACGTATGGGTTTCTATCCATACGGGCGGCTCGCAGTTAATGCACAATATTGGAAATGTCTTGTAGGACTTAGCTGTGCCGGCATACCAAAGGAAGTGTGCTAATCATGTCGCTAAAAGGCGGTCTGGCGTGTGGGTACATTGGTACACCCCTGTAGGGTATAAAACTATTCGAATAGCCTCGTCCTAGGTTATGGACATGCTTGGTAAGGTCGTGCAAGAACTAGACTACAACCTTTTAAATTAAAATTTGACATGGTTGGTATGAATGGGTAATTCATGCTATTGTTGTGGTGGCTAATGGTTTAGTCACTTCCAGGATGCTGTTTTCATCTAATTATTGTTATACTGTTGTCCCTTACTGTTATTTGAACATTATAAACAGGTTTGTCAACTTGCTTTTAAATGTACTACATTATTGCAAATAAAGATTGCTTTGTGCTGAAAATGAAACATACAGCCTCCACTTAAATAAGCTTGCATGTAGCATATGTATTGGTCTGTTACTCTACACGTATGTCTTGCGGAGTACAATTTTCGTACTCATTTGCTTTGCTGATCTATTTGTTGCAGAGGAGGAAGGTGAGCCCCAAGGGCCTCACTTTTGTGAAATGTGCTGTGGATTCGACGACTAGCTTGGCGGTCCGGTCGGTTGCCTTGTGGGTTAATGGCACACTGATTGGCTCTTTTGTTTATGGCCATCTTATGGCACTTTTGCTTCCACTGTTTAATTCTTGTATTTATTGTAATTTGGCCAGTTGGTCTCTCTTTTGTAATAACTATCCTTTATTTATCTGAACTGCTGGTTTGTTGCTTTGCTTCGGTTCTGTGTGAATGAATGGAATTGATGCATGAATTTTGTAAAGGGGTATGTACACTGCACTTCTGGGAAGTATACATGTCTCGAGTATCGGGTTATCTGATTTGTGATGCTAGGGCCAAGTGGATGGTTAAGCATTACAAGCCCGATAAACCAAGGTCTCGCACGACTCAAAGCATCTGCTACCACATTAGCCTTGCCAAGATGATACTGAATAGTGAGATCATAGTCCTTGATCAGCTCTAGCCATCTCCTTTGTCTTATGTTTAAGTCCTTCTGGGTAAAGATGTATTTCAGATGCTTGCGATCAGTGAATACATCACAAGATTCGTCGTACAAATAATAGTGCCAGATCTTCAAAGCATGAACCTCTGCAGCAAGCTCTAGATCATGAGTAGGATAATTCTGCTCATGTTTCTTCAACTGCCTCGATGCATAAGCAATCACTTTGCCATCCTGCATGAGTACACAGCCAAGTCCAACTATAGACGCCTCTGAATAGATGGTGAACCGCTTCCCATGCTCAGGATGCGTAAGAATTAGAGCAGTCACCAACCTATCTTTCAAAGTGCAAAAACTGCGCTCACATGCATCAGACCACTGGAACCTAACACCTTTCTGTGTCAGCTGGGACATCGGTTTAGCAATGGTTGAAAAACCCTCCATGAAATGCCTGTAATAGCCAGCTAAACCCAGAAAACTCCTTACTTCCTTGACATTGGTTGGCCTCTTCCACTCTACCACTGTCGAGATCGTACTAAGATCAACTGAAATACCCTTTTGATTAATTACATGGCCTAGAAACCCAACCTCAGACATCCAGAACTCACACTTCTTCAGCTTGGCATAAAATTGATTCTCCCTTAGAGTCTCAAGTACTAACTTCAGATGTTGGGCATGATCCTCTTCCGTCTTGGAATAAATCAGGATATCATCTATGAATATCACGACGAAATCATCAAGGTATTGATGCAGCATACTGTTCATGGCTTCCATGAAAACTGTAGGAGCATTCGTTAGCCCAAAAGACATAACTTTATAATCATAATGCCCATACCTCGTAGAGAAAGCTGTCTTTTCAATATCCTGCTCACGAACCCGAATTTGATTATAACCTGACTGGAGGTCAATCTTGGTAAATATTTTAGCCCCCTTCAATTGGTCGAAGAGATCCTCAATGTGGGGCAAAGGATATTTATTCTTCACGGTCACCTAATTAAGAGACCGATAGTCCACACACATTCGCCAACTGCCATCTTTCTTCTTAGTAAAAAGAACAGGCGCGCCCCACGGTGAAGCACTACGCTGAATCATACCTTTGGACAGAATATCGTCCAACTGCTTCTTCAACTCCCCTTGAAAGGGTCGAGCCAAACGGTAAGGAGACATCGATATCGGTCGAGTTCCCAGAATAAGATCAATCCGGAACTCCACTCTCCATACTGGATGCATTCCAGGAAGCTCCACAGGAAAAACATTGGAAAACACATTCACTACTGGAATCTCCTCGATACGCAGTGAAGAGTCAGTCTTCTCTTTGAGAGACCAAAGCAACACAATGGTTGACGCTCGGCGACTAGGAAACAGACTAGCCAACACGAACAATGAATCAGATGGTGCACTGCCTTGAAATAACAGTTCTTCACCGGACGGGGCTTGTAAAGTCACCGTCTTCCAGAAGCAACATATCTTGGCACGGTATCAGAATAACCAGTCCATACCCAGAATAACATAAAATGGTGACAACTGAATTACCATCAAGTTGGCGCTGAAAACCTCATCATCGATAATGATGGAACAGCCAGGACATGTTGCAGAGCTAGAAATAACACCCCCCGGAGAGCTGACTACCACAGACTCAGAAATATACTTCAAACTCAACCCCGCTCTTCTAGCAAACTCCAGGGACACAAAAGAATAAGTAGCCCCTAAATCAAACAGAATGAATGCATCATGTGAATCGACTAGAAGAGTACCTGTCAGAACGTCAGGACGGCCCAGAGTCTCAGGGGTGGGCATGGCGTAGACTCCCGGTGGTGCAAGAGCAGAAGATGCACCCACACTCGGTGAAGGATAACCAGGAACTATTGTGGGAGGAAGAAACGACAGCGGTGCAGACGGTACGGGGTTCCAGTAGAACCCCGTAGGATGTGCTGGAGTAAAAGCTGTAGGAGGATCCCACCACGGAGGAAGCGTAGTGCGGCGCCGCTAGGGCCTCAAGCAACCCCGAGGAACACGGCGAAGATCTGCTGGGGTGACCCCATCGATGATACTCGTTGGGTTCTTTTTGCACACTGACGACTTGTGGCTCTCCTGACCACACTGACGGTATGTCCCCTTGAAGGAACATTCTGAATCTTGATGTCCCTCACCACACCGGAAACACTTCGTACCCTGACCTGGAACAGGGCGCATCGGTGGGGTGGAAGACGAAGAACGTGGCGCCGAAGAGGAAGGCGCCCGCGCTTTGCCTGGTAGAGAGTCAGGCCCCCGAAACCTCACAGGGAGCAGTCGTTGGAAAGACCCACCTCCCCCGCCAAAACTCCGCTTCTAACCACTACTAGAACCGCCGGTGACAACAGGGCCACCAGCACACTGCCTCTGCGAAGAGGGATCTTTCTCCAGTTCCATCCCTCTGGCCTGCTCGACCACCGAGCTGAAGTCACGCAGTCTTGTTGCTCCCAGAATTTGGCGATACTCCTGGTTGAGGCCCCGTCAGAACCTCTTAGCCTTCTCTCGATCAGCATTCGCCACTGCTGGTACAAAGCGCACCAGGTTATTGAACCCAGCCTCATACTCGGATACTGTCATCTTCCCTTGCACAAACGTTAGCAGCGATTGCAACATCTTCTCAATGAAGGAATATGGATAGAACTTTGCTCTGAAGTGCTCCACAAATAACTCCCAAGTGGCTGACCCCTGAACGGGGGTCCTAGCAGACAGCAACCCTTCCCACCATATGTCGGCCTGGCCTCTCAACTGAAAGGCTATGAACCGCGCCTTCTACGCAGAAGTCATCTCTAGAGCCCCAAACTGTCTCCCCATGTACCTCAGCCAATCAGCAGCCGGAACTGGAGTACCCGCTCCATCGAAGGTGTCCAGGCGAAGCGACATACACTCACGGAGACTCATCCTAGTCTCCGGTGAAACCGCTGCAGCAACGGGTTCTGCCGCAGGTACAGCAGCCGCAGGAAATGCCGCCTGTAATGGCTGGCGGAGTTGCTGGTTCTCCATCAGAAGATTCTGAATGAGGTCTGCTGACGTGGCCGGAGGCTCAGCGACCGGAGGCGCAGCTGAGGCAATCTCCTCAGTAGCAGCGCAAGCCAACCCTTCAGACGAAGACGAAGAAACAGCCAGACCGCGTCCACGACAACGACCACGGGTCGGTGGATGACCACGGCCACATCCTCTACCTCTTGCCATCTAAGAACATCACAACAAACAAAACCAAACATTTAACTTAACAGGAATAGAAATACGAAGCAATTCATCATCAAAGTAATAAGTGAAAGACATCAATGGAAATGGGAAGTAAAGAATTACCCAAACCCTCCTACTGTGCACAGTGTGTCAATTTAATATTTTTTGTATTACTCACGGACCTAAAGCCCGCTCTGATAACAACTGTAACACCCTGGCTATTCGGAAGCCAAGATGTCACTCAAATTTAATCAAAACACTAGGAACCGAACAGAAAAACACAATTAGCATTGATTCTATAACAATAATTCATACGAAGCTAATGATAAATAACAATTACAAGTAAGAGATAGGAAAAACATTTAAAACATGAGTGCAAGGTAACCAAAACCGAGTTGGTTTATTACAATTCAACAATTATCAAATAGTGGCCATGAAACAAAAATATCAATAAATTCTGATTTATTAGAAGTGGTGTGCATCGTGCTGGACTAATCCCTCCCATGACTTGTCTTCCTCATCATTTACCTAAATTAAACAACAAAGCAAGGATGAGCCAAAGACTCAGCAAGTACAATACATAGAAGTTCACGTGAAGTAGACAAGTCATTCATAACCGAAGTATGAACAATTCTCAGAACATCTACATGAATGAATGGAATGAAGTATGCATTCAAAGAATAGACTGCTCAACAATTTATACCAGTATAACGAGTGATACACCCATCGATGTTCACTTAAGCCCATACGTAACAAAGTCCGGGGACCCAAATACAGTATGAAGAATGTTTCATACGGGTGTCCAAGATTGCCCACGTTGGAGTGGTGGGACTTACATGCCCATACTGGAATTGATGGGTCTTTTGATTTTCACTCCCGTGGTCACAATGAAAACATGGCATGAGTAGAATGGATGACATGAAATGAACTTTTATCATATAAAAATGAAGAATAATACTCAGCATATGAATATGACTAGCAAGTCTAGCATTACATCCACGTTCGATTATCAATATTCAATAGAATCAAACAAGGTACTTGCCTTCCGCGCTTTAACGTGCTAGGAGGCAACGAAGGTGCTCCTCCACTCATCACCTCACCGCCTACACAAATACGTATTCCCAACAAGGATAACAAGGTATGACATAGCTACGGTGCCCTACCATAATCCCCAAACTTTCCAACAGAATCAACGGTTTCAATTTGAGAATTAACCTATTCAGCCACCTGACGACCCTACTGGACAGCAGTACGAGAAATACCATAATTAAAGATCTGTAACTCGGAATGACGTGAAACCAGTGCTCAATGAATCATAACGAACCGGGCTACGAAACTCTAGTTGACAAGATTCACTAAATCGGCCAAAACAATAGGCTAACCAGCAGATGAAAATGTATGACATACATCTATCCAGACAATCGATCAGCGGGAAAGAACATGGCATATCTTTCACTCTACAGATCCAATGGAGGTGTTATTTATCAATCTGGAAAAATTATTAAAAATTCTACAATAACCAGGTGGAGATCCTGATTCTTAAATTAACCAGGTCAAAATTAAAGAACAAGCGGACAGTTCTTCCTCGTCAGACAGACAGAACAGCGTGCAAATAATAATTCATATCTCCTAAACCATAAAGCATAATCTCGTCATCTCAATGGCTATGGAAAGATAAAAACCAGGGCTACAAAACTCTAGGAGTTGAAAATACTATATTCTACCTCTAAAATGCCGAAACTAGGCTCACAACCTACTGTACAGATTGGATCTAATAACAGAGGCAAAATGATACAACTAATTGAATCGAATTCTCATCTTTTATGAACCAAACAGCAAGGGGAAGCAATTGTTACCCTTGTAGAACCTCAAGAACGACGTGGATCGACCTCTCGAAGAGCTTCCCTATCCTTCCTTCAATGGCTGGCCAAGGCGAGAAAGACGAACGGCCGGCGGTGACGGCAGGATAAATCGGCTTCGGGGAAGACCTTGGGGCAGCGCCGGGGATCGCCGGAGGCCAGCACCACGGGGGAGGGGAGGCGACAAGGGATAGGGAGGTGCTAGAATGGGGCTAGGGGGTGGCTGCTGAAGGCGGGGAGGAAATGTGGGGAGGGAGAGGGGGAGAAGGGGAAGGGGCCGGTTAGGGTTTGGTGGTGAAGGCGGCGCATGGGCCTTGGCCAGGAGCGCCTCCCCCCTTCCCTGGCCAACTGGTGGCCAGCCAAGCTACCCCAGCATGGGCCGGAGGTCCAGAGTTCCAAACTCTCCCAAAAAACCTAAATTTTCGATTAAAACTTTTGCCTAAAAAAAAATCCCCTCGTACCGAAACTCAGGATATTACACATGATGATAGCATTTGTCGGAGGGAGTAGACACACAGTTGCACACACCATTGAAATAATCATTTGTTCTTATTCAGCATTTATGAGTTTGGACGGTATTATTAAGTAACTCTTTTGATGGTCGTTATTGGATATCATTATACTTAAGATTTGCGACTTCTGGATTCATGCTCTCTGATTGTAATTTAATAGTTTTCTTTCGAATGAGTTATCTTGTTTGAATTCAGATATTATTTGTTTATTGCTAAAATTAGGTTGATTGCTTTGCTAGATGCCCTTCGGAATAAACCTTAATTTGCTCTTAATGCTTGGTATGTTAGAATTTGTTCAGATTGATGACTAGGGGTAGAGGTTTCAGGAAATATATTAGCTTTCGCATAGCTAGGGTGTTGCAGTTGGTATCAGAGCGGGCTTTAGGTCCGTGGTGGATAAATTAATTAAAATTTGCTAGTTGTTAATCAACTTAAAAATTTGACAAACTGGTGCATAGTAGGATGGCATGGGTCAAGCAATGCATTTCTGTTTCCGTTATGTTGCATCGTTAATCTATGATATGAACTACTATACCTATGAATTGATTCTATGATTGCTATGAGATGATATTTTATACTTATAATTGGTTATACTGGTTACGTGCGATGATAGTTTACGTTGAGAAGTTGAGGTTGTGGTTGTGGCCCTGGGCTTTGCCAGGTTACACCACCATTCGTGGTATGGGAACTTAGAAGTAGCTACCTCGATTACCGTAGTTATAGGTGTTGTTGGTGAGTTTATTTAGAAAAGTTGTTCTCTTCCTTGAGCTTGAATTTCGGGCAATTCTAGTTATAGTTGCGGTTGATGAATTTTCCTTGAGATGGTGTTTTCAATACAGCTGGTGAGTTTTCATTGGTCTTCCTTGGTTCCATAAAGCCATTACTTGTTCTCCAGACTGCTGACCTATTGTTGTTTTGTGTAAACATCGGTTAACAACAAGATTGATCTTTTCATGGGAGTTGTCACACCCTTCCTATTCAGAAGCCAAGATGTTACCTAAAGAACTAACATACAACCACATTGCGGAAGAATTTGAACTGTAACTCCTCTAAGTACATAAAGAGATCAACTTTAATAGTAGCATGAGAGGAATAAAGACTGAATTCATCTTAGTATAATCAGAGAGTGATTAAAAAACCACTAGCAGCATTTAAATAAACAGAACATGGAGAGAAATATCAACCAATCATAACTTTATTTATTACAGTTCCTCAATTAACGAATGGAAGACATAATCGAAACTTATTATTGAAGGTAAAATATGGTGAACTGTGTGAAAACTGTTTGTCTACTCCCTCCCAACATATTCATCATCAACGTTCACCTAAATAAAGAAACAAACAAGAATGAGCTAGAGACTCAGCAAGTAAAATAAACAATTGATCACACAAAATTCTGAACATGACAACCACAATACGAATTATGAACTTAGCTCTGGAAACTTATGTGTATGTATGGAATGAATGGATACATTGAAAGGAATGGACTGCACACATGCTCATACCAGTATAGCGAGTGACACACCCGTCGGTGTTCACCTAAGCCCGTACTTAACAAAGTCTGGGGATCCAATTACCGTATGAAGAACGTTTCATACGTGTGTCCGAAATTACCCACATTGGAATGGTGGGTCTTACGTGCCCATACTGGAGTTGATGGGTCTTTACAATTCCACTCCCGTGGACTGAACATGAATAACACATGAGTGAAATGAAACATATGCAATGAATGTGTACCACTTTCTTCCACATGGATTACCAATTAAGAACGGAATATATAACATTGAATATGAACATGGACCACAAGATTAACAGTACAACAACGATCATTCAATTGAAAGCAACATATATTAACACATTGTACTTGCCTTCCGCGTTGTGACGTGTTAGGAGGCAACGAAGATGCTCCAACAATTGCTGCCTCGCCGCCTACACAATTATTTATTCAAAATCAGGGCGACATGGTATGACAATACCACCGGTGATCTACATTAACCCCCTGACTATTCAATACAACAAATATACCCAAAACTGAATTCATACAATTCATCCACCTGAAACGACTCTAGATAGTGGCACAGAAAAATTCATATCTATTGATCTGTCACTTGGAACGAGATGAGTCCAGTGCCCAAATAAACTTAACGAGCAAACCTACAAAACTCTAGTTGACAATATTTCCTGATTGGGCCAAAATAATTAAATAAACAGTAGTTGAAGGTGCCTGACAGAAATATGTCCAAACGAACAGAACAGCAGCGAAGAACATAACATAACTTTTAATATATAAATCCAATTAGAGTGTTATTTATCAATTTAGAAAGCTGATTAAATTATCTACATAAATTGTTTTGGGTGCCCAATCTGAATGTGATCCTAACCAAGTCATATTTTATTAAACAACTATACTGACAATTCTCGTTAGGTTTCTCAGGACAGTAGGAAAGAATCTATCGTAACTTTTGAACCATAGATCGGATTCTGGTGATCTTGGCGGCTATGAAAAGCTAAGAACCATGGATACAAATATCTAGGAGGGGAGAGCCTGCAAAGAGGCCTCTAAGAGGCAGAAATCGACCTCCCAAGAAACTGGACAGATCTAAACTTTCTGACAGCATCAATTCAATTCAATCAAACTAATCCAATTCACATCTAAATAACAACAAACAGCAGGGAAAATGACTCGTTACCCTTGAAGAATCTCAGGGAGACGCTGGTTGACCCCACACGAAGAAGATCCCTCTCCTCCTTTCTCCCCTCGTCTCCCTCCACCTCTCCTTTGCGAAAATCGGCGGTAGGAGGAGCAGCGCCAAGGCAGGGAGGGGCGGCACCACAAGCAAGGAGCGGAGGTGGGGAGGGGTGGCGGCTTGGGGAGTGGGGAGGCTATGGTTTAGGTGAAGGAAAACCCCCCTCTAGGCCGGCCCCCCTCATGGGCCCCTCCTGGGCTACAGCCCAAGCCCACGTTGCCTGGAATACACAGAAAACCCCCCGAAGAAAATGATTATTCTGGATTTTTGTTTCACTCCTCTCCCGAGACTCCTTCCGATAGGCCGATTCAATTTCAGGATATTACAGGAGTTTTGCCCTTCTTATTGGAAAATATGACTTATTTAATCGCTTGATATTCTGGACACTGAAAGTTTTCTGTTGCAAGTTCTTTAACATGAGAAAACTTTGGCTTTATGTATTTCTTTTGGATTATTTCGAGTGTTGAAGTTTAATGCCACTTTTTCTTAAAAGAGTTAAAATCTTATTGTGATGTCTCGTTATGTTTAAGCGAGAGGTGGTAAACATAGAAGTTCATTGATAAAGTATGAGTTATCAAGTTGGATTTGTAGCGTGATGCATGATTGGTCTTAACCCAGATCCTTAGAATGGAACTTGACTAATTTGATGTTGTCATAGAGTAATTACCTAATGAGTAGTGATTAAGAGTATGTCCATACCAAATTGGAGTCATAAGATTTAGTAAGAAGTAAGGAACGTTGATGAACTGGTTTGGATATTAAAAATTGTTTAGTTGGCTAAACTTGTTGGGTTACTGGGTTATTGGGTCTTAATGGATTAATCTAATTGTGTGGGAAGGAAAATATAATATTGTGTTGGACTGCTGTTCTAGTAGATAATAACCTAAATTTTTTTAATTGGCTATTTGATGATGTTATACTTGCTCGTGAGAATGCAAATCGAGAAAGGACTATTAATTCGTCTATGATTGAATAATCGTCAATGGTTTATGATAACCTCCAGCTTGGAATTGGTGTGAGCATTGTCAAGAGGTTGAAGGGATTGAATATCAATGAATCTAGAATTTATCGGAGGAGTTCTAGATAGTGGTCTATATAAAACGATGCGATGAATTTGGTTGTAGTGTTGGTGAGACTTTCGATCGATGCGAGATTTTGATTCTTGAAATTCTAGGGTGATTTAGCCGAAATCTAAACATGAAGAGGAACTGTTGAATATGTGTTTGTAAGTATTAATGTGATTCGCAAAGAAAGGTTGGTAGCGACTAAACTTTATAATGAAGCCAATCGATAACAACGATAGTTGGGATGCAATTGTTGTGTGTTAAGGTTTGATGTTGAGCATCACTATGAGTTGAACTGACATGATTTAATAGGTGGTTTATGCCTATATGACTGGAAATCATCGGATGATAGCATGTCCTTGATGAAAGGGTTTTGGTATAACCTTTTATATTGTGTAGTAGATTACCTCTAAAATAAATTGTTGGTTGTAGTGAGGTTGTAAGATTTTGGTATACTCTCAATTTAAGGATGAGATGTTAAAGTGGTATGTATCAATTTGGTGAGCCTTTGGGGGCTTTATAATGAAAGAGTAGATGCTGGCAATTCGTGCTAAGAATGAATTATTCTTGATATTAGTAAGAATGTCTACAAGGGATTGTGACTTGTGGGAGTGATGATGATTCTTTTGGAAAGAAGGTAATTTAATCACCTTTCGTAATATCGGTTAAATAGAAAATGTTGGAGTTTTGCATTCGTGATCTTTTGGAGCTCATGATTTTTGAGGTAGCTAAACCTGTTTCAAGCAAAGTGACATGTTGAAAGATCTTCTTGGTTCTTAAGTGGTCCATTCGATTTATTCTTAAGAGCTTACCTTGGTTAAGCTGGCATCATGGTGTAGTGATTATAAAAAAAATAACGTTCTTTGTTAAAGGAGAAAAAAATGAAGTAGAAGTACTTGAGACTGAAGTCAAGTTTTGTAACTTACGGTTTATTTGAATAGTGCCTAAACTTTCTGCTTTTGCCCATATGGGTTTTCCAATTTTCAAAGGCAATACTTCCTTCTCATTTGAGGTTTGATATTCTGTTCATGCAGAATTTGTGCCCTCAACTGTGGACTTCCCTTATATTTTCTAAGTTCATTGCCTAATTGACAATTTCCCTTAGTCCTATGCTTATTGGAAGTGGCAAACATTTTTCTTTGTGCTGAAAATCGTTTTCAATTGCCTGTTACTTTGAGAAAAGAATAATAGATTTGTTTTACGAAACCTTATAGAGCGTATAGTAGCAGCTGGTTGGTGGTGATCAATGAATGACTTTGTGAGACATTGGGAGTTAAGTTGTTGAGACGCATTGAGTGATAAGTTAATTTCTTGGAGTAATCCTTGGAGAGGGTTTGACTTAAATAGAAAGTTTTGTCTTGGTGCCAAACTGATGACATTATTGCAACTAATAGAACCTAGAGTGGTTTGTGGTCCAAGATCTTTTGTTCATGTTAAGTGGAACATTAGAATTGTTTAAAGTACGGAAAATCTTGGTCAGTTTATTAGAGCACCACGATTGGGTACCTTACACGGTTGTGTAGAAGAATTATGACGGTATAGTTTAGTGAGGATAGAATTGTGCAAGAAAAAAAATCCATGTTGATGTTAATGAGTAAGTATGTTTAGATTATGGAAATTTTTAGGGATTTAATATGAGAATTTATCTGTCTTTTATATGAGAAGTTCGATACAGGAGTCTTGGAGGTTAATTTTTGGGCTTTGAATTTTTATGCTAGAACTTTGGTCACCCAATGATAATGTGTAGAAGAAATGAAATTAGGGTGGATTTCGAACAATGGAATGATCGCTGATAGAACTCTTTTAATGAAGTACATGAGTGTAATACCCCGGAAACGAAAAGAGTAAAGAATCGAATCGAGTAATTTGAATGGAAGCCAGGGAAAGAAAAGACAATTAAAGGAGTAGAAATTCCTGAAAAATAGAAGAGATTTTCCATAAACTCTCGACAACCTGGGCCTGGGCCATGGCCCAAGAGAGGCCCATGTGGTGGCCGACCATAAGAGGAGGGGGGGGGGTTCCCACCCCCCCAAACCCTAAACTCCACATTTCTCTCCCCCTCCCCCCTTTGGAGCCGCCGCCCCCCCTTCCCCCTTGCTGTGCACCGCCTTGTATGTCAAACTAAATTTTCGTTGCTTTCGTTGAGAATCCGTTTGCTTTTCGTGAAGTCCTGTAAAGGAAAATGCTTGTTTTGTGGCAGAGGTCATTTGGATTACATGTTTCATGAGTAGATGAACTGTTTCGAACAAATTTGGCGTGTTGAAAAAAAAATTTATTTGTTCTTAAGTAGTTCCGTTGGTTGAACTGAAGAACTTACTTTGTTCATGTGGCAAGGTGTTATTAGTTCAAGAACTAATTGTTGTGTTAAAGGAAAGAGTGCAGTAGAGTATTTGATAATTTGAGTCAAGTTTTGTAACTTGTGATTATTTGAATCGTTCCTAAACCTCTTGCTCTTTCCGCTCAAGAGATGTCGAGTTTCAATCGCAATGTCTTTCTTTCGTATCGGATGTTATTTGCTATTCTCTCTTGAGGGATGTGTGCCCTCAACTGCGAACTTAGTTTTTGTTTTCCAAGATCACCTTTAGCAGAATATTTCTTTTGGTTTCTTGGCCGCCGTGGTGAGCAACGCTTTCCTGTATGAATGAACTTGTTTTTGTTCGCCTCTTCCTTTTGAGAAAGGATCACAGTTTTGTGTTGCGAAGTGTTTGCAAGGTGAAAGTTTGGCAACTGTTTGGTGGTGGATTAGTAATCGTAGCAATGATATTTTGCTACCAAGTTAGCGGAGGAGTAGTAGAATGTGAAATGGTTTTGATCTGTATCCCTTGGAGGGAAATTGATTCACAGAGATGTTTGACTTGAAGTAAGTCCAAAAAAGTGTTACCGATTAACACAGGTATAGTGAAATTCTAGAACTTCAATTCAGGATTTAAAAGGTTGGTGATTATCAGAGGTATGGAAACCTTCATTGAATTTTTAGAGTAACGCAATTGGATAGCTGTAACACCCTGACTATAAGGAAGTCAAGATGTCACCTACAACCACTACTCTTTAAATGAATAACCTCAAAACGCATGATAAGGTGAAGCAAGTATTAAGATTATATGGAAACAAGTATTCATCAACCAGTTTAATCAACGGAATGAAATTAAACAATTCAGAAAGATATGGTAAATAAGGCCAAGTTGGCTTATTACAATTCAACACAAGATATAAATAGAAGACAAAATTAAGTTCTCAAATATTTTGAATAATGGTAGTGAGTGCATCGTGTTGATCTACCCTTCATGAAACCGTTCTTCCTTGTCATTTACCTAAATAAAACAACAAAGCAAGAATGAGCCAAAGACTCGACAAGTAATCAGATGTAACAATCCAATATACCAGAGCAATATATCACAATCATAATTTGAACATTTACTAGAAACGAATTTATGAATGGATGAAATGGAATGATGCATTGAAGGGAATGGACATATTGCGGCATATCTGGGTATAGCGAGTGAATCACCGTCGGTGTTCACTTAAAGTAATCGTATGAAGAACGTTTCATCGACGACCGTCCAACGTGGCCCACATTGGAATGGTGGACTCGCGTAACGTGGCCCACATTGGAATGGTGGACTCACGTACCCATTCAGAATTGATGGGATTTTCAAGTGCCCATCTTTGGAATTGATGGGTCTTACAAATGTAATACATGCATGTCATGATGATCCCATGGCAACATTGAATAGTACTCATAATTGAAAAGAAACACATGGCATTCATCTACAAGTATGAACAAATATAATCATTCATTCACACATCACATATTGCATCAATCATAGAATACAAATTACTTGCTTGCTCGTGCTACCAACGGGTTGGGAGGTAATTGAGATACCCTCCACTCACCGCTTCACCGCCTACAATATAAAATAATCGAAATGAGGACAAGCGAGTATGGAAAAGCTACACGTGTCCTCCCACAATCTCTAGCCAAACCAACCAAACAAAAGTTCAATTTGATCAATTTACCTAACATTCCAAATATCCCTAATCTGGCAGTTTTACTAGAAAATTAACCAATAAAAAACCGTAAGTCCAAAAGACCTGAAACCAGTGCTCAACTTTTCTTAACTTAACTGGCTACAAAACTCTAGTTGGTGGTAAACTCTAATTCGGCCAATACAGAGGTCTAACCATCCAATGAAAACTATAACTGCAGTCTGCCCAGATTTCAGAACAGCCCTAAAGAAAAGGCTCTAACTTTTAAACCACTGATCCAAATAAAGTGATCTTTATCAGCCTGGAAACATGGTGAAATTATCTTCAAAAACCTAGTTGGGTGGCCGACCTGATTTTGACTCTAACTAGATCAAAACCTAGGTGCAACCGACTATACCCAGAATTTTTGACAGACAGAGCAGCGCGCACTAAAAAAATCATATCTCCTAAACCATAAGGCGGAATCATGTGATCTCGGTGGCTATGGAAAGCTAAGAACAATACCTACAACTTTCTAAGAGATGAGAAGATCAGAAAACGTACAGAACTTACCCGAAACTGACGAACAAAAGTGCTGCACTGCAGGGACGAGGGTGGCAGCCACAAGGGGAGGAGAGGGGAAATGGGGAGGCGGCTAGGGTTGGGGTGCCTCCCTCCCTTGGCCGGCCCCCTTGGGCTGTTCTCCCCTCTTGGGCCTTCGGGTGGCAGCCCACGGCCCAGTTGGCGAAGAAATGCAGAAAACCCCGCTGAACTGGAAATTCGAGTTTGCATTTGTCTTTACCCTCGACCGTTCTATTAATCGAATTCTATTAGGAGTATTACATTCTACCCCTTAACAGATTCGACCTCGAATCTAAACACGATCTTATTCAAAGAAAATCTGCGATCGAATTATTAACGAAAAACACGTACCATAAGCGAGCAGTGCGGATACTTATCGCGCACGAGGGTCTCCGGCTCTCAGCGCCTCTCTTTCGGACTAGAAAACCACCACCCAAAGACCCAAAGCGGCGCTGACCTAACACTCAACCTGAACTTTCTAGGTACCCTCATCAGAAGAGGATCGAAGATAAGACCATACTCAATGGTCAACGTCTTAAACTATAACTCGAATCTTGAATGGTTCAGCTGCCCACTCAGCACCAGAACACACCCGACGTTGCGTGCTTGGCGTGTACCGAGACGGTCAAAGCGAAATACCAACTTTCTAATTTACGCAACTTTCAAAACGAAGAGAATCCAATTGAAAATAGAGAGTCCTCATCGCGTCCACTCAATGCTAACTCTCAACCAAAAGATTAAATTCCAAATTTGATAATTCATCTCAAAACAAATCCATTTTCTAAATAGGCGGTTTACAAATGAACACCACTACAACCAAGGAGAAATTCTCGAACGCCTAAACCAAACACCGGCGGTTTATGCGAATTGGAAAGAATCTACATGCCAACAAAGCCTCAACTCAAATTGCGTAAAACACCGGTCCACAATACCAAACTCAAGCGAGAATCAAGAAAACATCTAATTATCGATGAACATTTATTTCCACGATTTCTCTCTTCTAGGGATATAATTTCTCTCGAACCTTGAATTTGACTTCATCGCATACCACACGAGCTTAAACCTCTTTGTTAAATA
Organism: Hsuehochloa calcarea; assembly: GCA_036346395.1. NCBI lineage: Eukaryota > Viridiplantae > Streptophyta > Magnoliopsida > Poales > Poaceae > Hsuehochloa > Hsuehochloa calcarea. Next base: position 38,363,997 of record CM070600.1, read on the forward strand.
TCCTCAAATCATGCTCAAACTGAATTACATCATCCACACCATTGTGAAGAGACTCTATGAAATCTAGGATACTCTAGGTAATACAAAATCGATTTGATTAAAGGCATCCATAACACCACAATAGCAGGCACCACACAATCACATTACCTTCAATTTCCAATAACCACAATTCAAGATCCTTAGCACGCACGGACATGTATTACATCGAAGAGATCTATCAATGGCCATTCATTGCTCAGAAACTCTATTATCCCACTTCCTCTACGCACAATCATCGTGTAACCAATAGTCTAGCATAACAATGCAAACCCAAATTTAACCTCCAAGATCTCTACCACAAATTTCAATTACAACATATAGGGAAATCAATGGATTGACTCTCCAACATTTTCCCAATTCTAACATACTCACTCAATTGCATACTTAGAAATTTCTCACCTAATCTCGCATCATTATCCAATTGCGTTGCTCTATAGAAGTAATCAAGGTTTCCATACCTTCGATAATCACCGACCATTCAATCATGAATGAAGTTACGAAGTTTCACTATACCATAGGTTCTACTCGATCGTAACACTTTTCAAACTTACTTGAAACCAAACATTTGGTGAATCAATTCCCCTCCAAGGATACAGATCAAAACCATTTCACATTCTACTACTCCTCCGACAACTTGGTAGCAAAATATCATCGCTACGATTACTCATCCACCACCAAACAAATTGCCAAACTTCACCTTGCAAACACTTCGCAACACAAAGCGTGATCCTTTCTCAAGAGGAAGAGGCGAACAAAAACAAGTTCATTCATACAGAAAGCGTTGCTCACCACGGCGCCAAGAAACCAAGAAAAATATTACGCTAAAGGTGATCTTGGAAAGCGAAAACTAAGTTCGTAGTTGAGGAACACATTCCTCGAAAATAATAGCAAATAACAACCGATAAGAAAACGTAATTACGATTGAAACTCAAATCTTTTGAGTGAAAAGGCGAAAATTTAGGCATGTTTTAAATACTTCAAGTTACAAAACTTGACTCAGACTATCAGCTACTTCTATTGTACCCTTTTTCCTTTAACACAACAATTAGTCCTAGAACGAATAACACCTTGCCACATGAACAAGGTAAGTTCTTTAGTCCAATCCACGGAGCTACTTAAGAACCAATAACATTTTTCAACACGCCAAATTTGTTCGGAACAGATCATCTACTCATGAAACATGAGATCCAAATGTCTTGACCACAAAACTCAAACATTTCCCTTTACAAGACTTGAGGAAAACAAGCGGATTCTCAATGAATAGACGATAATTTTCTTTGATTGCAACCTCACTTAGCGAACCCAAACCAAGGACCCTTTAGGGCTAAATCACACGAAACTCTTAAGAAGCGATAGTATAATCCTATACCTCAAGTTACCCAAAATATTTTCAGTTTCCAGATGATTCATGAACTCCCAAAAGGTCATGAAAACAAAACTCGAAGTATTCTCATGTTAGCGATATCACCAAGGGCGATCAAATTTCCACACGTATCAACATCAAACTCACTACAACATTTAGAAAATATTTCGAAAGACCCACGTGGAAAGAATGGGTTGATTCTTTCTCAAAAGAAGAGGCAAATAGAAACGATCTTCACCAACTAAAGAATTGCTTACCACTCGCGGTGAACACGTAACCAAGGGAAAACCAATTAGGCAATGAACTCATTGAACATAGGTGGAGTCCACAATTGAAAACATGAGCCTCACAAGAAGAGAATGTCGGATCTTTACAGATAAGAACAACGAGCATTCAAGATCAAAACGCCGCATCATCAAGAACCATTATAACTCGCAACAAATCATTTTACGTGGCAAACTTCGTTTATCATAATAAATTGGGACCTCCAATAGGTCATGAACACAAAACTCAAATTGAATCATTTTGGAAACATCAAGAAAGGTGGTCAAACTTCTTTCTTTATAAAAGAATCAACCTTACTCTCACATTCTTGATCGTGTCAATAAACCTTCTAAAGGAAACATGACAAATCGGGTCATAAAATTTTCAAAGATCACATGGAATTGTAATAACAACTTCTTCTAGAAAAGAATCACGGTACAAAAACCACAAAGTTGAATAAACTTCACACCCAAAGACTACAAAACTATAGAGAAAAGAGGTTTCGATATTTTCTTTTCCAAAGGGAGGTTCTAAACTCCAACACTCCAAATATTCCAAAGAAATGAATATAGTCGAAATTTCTTCAATGAACTTTGTGAAAGGAAATTTTCATTCTCCGAATCACAAGCGGATAACCAAGTCGCCCTTATCAACAAGAGAGATAGGGCTAACATAAAGAGAACGATCTTGTCAAGAATAACGTTCACAAACAAAGAAGGAGAGCTCAAGAGCGAGAAAGGCAAGAAACTATTTTGAAAAACAAATAGGGTCTAATAGAAACACAGAGCCCACAATCTTTGTTTGGGTGCAACCCCGACTAAAGCATAACCCAAAGACTCCAAAAGGGTTTTAACGCTTTTCTTGAAAAGGGATGCATCAAATTTCAACAAGCGAGAGGGTTCCAAAAGGAATACATTGAGCCAAAACTTTCTCGTGTTAACGAACTTGCAACAAGAATTCTCATTAGGCAAACCATCAAGCGAGTAAATGAGTCATTTTTTTCCAATGAGAAAGAAAGAACAACCATGAAAATATCAATGTTGCCAATTTACAAGGATCATTTGTAGTAAAAGCAATTCGACAATCGAAAAACAATAATGTTTTGAGTACCATTAAAGGCCTCTCAAACTCGTCTACCAAAATTATGAACCCAAGAGAAATTCATCAATCGCCACCGGACAAGAATTTGTCAAATTCGAAAATCAAGGAAGAGAACGAGTTACTAAAGCAACCCAAGAGAAATATGCAAGATCAATACACACTTGATAAAGAAATTGCAAAAGAATTCTTCCAATACCGAGATTCCAAACAAATGAATGAGTTAAATTTCCCCACAGGTAAAACAAGTCTTTGTGAAAAGAGGAATCTTGCATTTGAACTATGCTCACGTGGAGCAGAAATATCACAAGAGTCGAAAAGGCAATATTCGTTTCAAAGAACGAATCAGAGAACTGCTGGAGCTTGCCTTCTTCATTAAAACCCCAATTTCAAAAGAATTCACGAACTGCCAGGAACCACAACCAGGAAACCAGATATCGGTTCGAAAGGCAATAAGTTCATCAATGAGCTCATGCTCGATCTGAGCTTATGGAGCAGAGGTAAGAAGTTCTCTAATATCCTACTACAAACAGTGGTGTAGCCTGGCAAAACCCAGGACAACAACCACGAACTCAACTGATCAACGCCCGCTAGCAAAACACATAACTAGTGCAATCAATTATGAATATATATATATATATATCGGATCATCTCATGACGATCATAGAATAATTTCATAGATAGAGGATATCACATCATATCATGGATTAACACATCATAGCACAACACAATTTAACAACGACTCAATATTCGAGTCACCACAATTGAAATGCGGAAGCAACAGTTTACCCAACCCCTCCTAATGTGCACAGTGTGTCAATTTAATATGTTTGAATGAACCACGGAACTAAAGCCCGCTCTGATACCAACTGTAACACCCTGACTATAAGGAAGTCAAGATGTCACCTACAACCACTACTCTTTAAATGAATAACCTCAAAACGCATGATAAGGTGAAGCAAGTATTAAGATTATATGGAAACAAGTATTCATCAACCAGTTTAATCAACGGAATGAAATTAAACAATTCAGAAAGATATGGTAAATAAGGCCAAGTTGGCTTATTACAATTCAACACAAGATATAAATAGAAGACAAAATTAAGTTCTCAAATATTTTGAATAATGGTAGTGAGTGCATCGTGTTGATCTACCCTTCATGAAACCGTTCTTCCTTGTCATTTACCTAAATAAAACAACAAAGCAAGAATGAGCCAAAGACTCAACAAGTAATCAGATGTAACAATCCAATATACCAGAGCAATATATCACAATCATAATTTGAACATTTACTAGAAACGAATTTATGAATGGATGAAATGGAATGATGCATTGAAGGAATGGACATATTGCGGCATATACTGCGGTATAGCGAGTGAATCACCGTCGGTGTTCACTTAAAGTAATCGTATGAAGAACGTTTCATACGATCAGTCAACGTGGCCCACATTGGAATGGTGGACTCGCGTAACGTGGCCCACATTGGAATGGTGGACTCACGTACCCATTCAGAATTGATGGGATTTTCAAGTGCCCATCTTGGAATTGATGGGTCTTACAAATGTAATACATGCATGTCATGATGATCCCATGGCAACATTGAATAGTACTCATAATTGAAAAGAAACACATGGCATTCATCTACAAGTATGAACAAATATAATCATTCATTCACACATCACATATTGCATCAATCATAGAATACAAATTACTTGCCTGCCGCGCAGCAGCGGGTTGGGAGGTAATTGAGATACCCTCCACTCACCGCTTCACCGCCTACAATATAAAATAATCGAAATGAGGACAAACGAGTATGGAAAAGCTACACGTGTCCTCCCACAATCTCTAGCCAAACCAACCAAACAAAAGTTCAATTTGATCAATTTACCCTAACATTCCAAATATCCCTAATCTGGCAGTTTTACTAGAAAATTAACCAATAAAAAACCGTAAGTCCAAAAGACCTGAAACCAGTGCTCAACTTTTCTTAACTTAACTGGCTACAAAACTCTAGTTGGTGGTAAACTCTAATTCGGCCAATACAGAGGTCTAACCATCCAATGAAAAACTATAACTGCAGTCTGCCCAGATTTCAGAACAGCCCTAAAGAAAAGGCTCTAACTTTTAAACCACTGATCCAAATAAAGTGATCTTTATCAGCCTGGAAACATGGTGAAATTATCTTCAAAAACCTAGTTGGGTGGCCGACCTGATTTTGACTCTAACTAGATCAAAACCTAGGTGCAACCGACTATACCCAGAATTTTTGACAGACAGAGCAGCGCGCACTAAAAAAATCATATCTCCTAAACCATAAGGCGGAATCATGTGATCTCGGTGGCTATGGAAAGCTAAGAACAATACCTACAACTTTCTAAGAGATGAGAAGATCAGAAAACGTACAGAACTTACCCAAACTGACGAACAAAAGTGCTGCACTGCAGGGACGAGGGTGGCGGCCACAAGGGGAGGAGAGGGGAAATGGGGGAGGCGGCTAGGGTTGGGGGTGCCTCCCCCCTCCCCTTGGCCGGCCCCCCTTGGGCTGTTCTCCCCCTCTTGGGCCTTCTGGGTGGCAGCCCACGGCCCAGGTTGGCGAAGAAATGCAGAAAACCCCATTGAACTGGAAATTCGAGTTTGCATTTGTCTTTTACCCTCCACCGTTCTATTAATCGAATTCTATTCCGAGTATTACATTCTACCCCTTAACAGATTCGACCTCGAATCTAAACACGATCTTATTCAAAGAAAATCTGCATCGAATTATTAACGAAAAACACGTACCATAAGCGAGCAGTGCGGATACTTATCGCGCCACGAGGTCTCCGGCTCTCAAGCGGCCTCTTTTCTGACTAGAAAACCACCACCCAAAGACCCAAAACGACGCCTGACCTAACACTCAACCTGAACTTTCTAGGTACCCTCATCAGAAGAGGATCGAAGATAAGACCATACTCAATGGTCAACGTCTTAAACTATAACTCGAATCTTGAATGGTTCACCGCCCACTCAAAGACTGAACACACCCGACGTTGCGTGCTTGGCGTGTACCCGAGACGGTCAAAACGAAATACCAACTTTCTAATTTCTGCAACTTTCGAAAACGAAGAGAATCCAATTGAAAATAGAGAGTCCTCATCGCGTCCACTCAATGCTAACTCTCAACCAAAAGATTAAATTCCAAATTTGATAATTCATCTCAAAACAAATCCATTTTCTAAATAGGCGGTTTACAAATGAACACCACTACAACCGAAGGAGAAATTCTTGAACGCCTAAACCAAACACCGGCAGTTTATGCGAATTGGAAAGAATCTACATGCCAACAAAGCCTCAACTCAAATTGCGAAAACACCGGTCCACAATACCAAACTCAAGCGAGAATCAAGAAAACATCTAATTATCGATGAACATTTATTTCCACAGCTTTCTCTCTTCTAGGGATATAATTTCTCTCGAACCTTGAATTTGACTTCATCGCATACCACACGAGCTTAAACCTCTTTGTTAAATATCCTCAAATCATGCTCAAACTGAATTACATCATCCACACCATTGTGAAGAGACTCTATGAAATCTACGGATACTCTAGGTAATACAAAATCGATTTGATTAAAGGCATCCATAACACCACAATAGCGGGCACCACACAATCACATTACCTTCAATTTCCAATAACCACAATTCAAGATCCTTAGCACGCACGGACATGTATTACATCAGAAGAGATCTATCAATGGCCATTCATTGCTCAGGAAACTCTATTATCCCACTTCCTCTACGCACAATCATCGTGTAACCAATAGTCTAGCATAACAATGCAAACCCAAATTTAACCTCCAAGATCTCTACCACAAATTTCAATTACAACATATAGGGAAATCAATGGATTGACTCTCCAACATTTTCCCCAATTCTAACATACTCACTCAATTGCATACTTAGAAATTTCTCACCTAATCTCGCATCATTATCCAATTGCGTTGCTCTATAGAAGTAATCAAGGTTTCCATACCTTCGATAATCACCGACCATTCAATCATGAATCTGAAGTTCAAGTTTCACTATACCATAGGTTCTACTCAGTCGTAACACTTTTCAAACTTACTTCGAAACCAAACATTTCAGGTGAATCAATTCCCCTCCAAGGGATACAGATCAAAACCATTTCACATTCTACTACTCCTCCGACAACTTGGTAGCAAAATATCATCGCTACGATTACTCATCCACCACCAAACAGTTGCCAAACTTCACCTTGCAAACACTTCGCAACACAAAACTGTGATCCTTTCTCAAGAGGAAGAGGCGAACAAAAACAAGTTCATTCATACAGGAAAGCGTTGCTCACCACGACGGCCAAGAAACCAAGAAAAATATTACGCTAAAGGTGATCTTGGAAAGCGAAAACTAAGTTCGTAGTTGAGGAACACATTCCTCGGAAAATAATAGCAAATAACAACCGATAAGAAAACGTAATTACGATTGAAACTCGAAATCTTTTGAGTGAAAAGGGCGAAAAATTTAGGCATGTTTTAAATACTTCAAGTTACAAAACTTGACTCAGACTATCAGCTACTTCTACTGTACCCTTTTCCTTTAACACAACAATTAGTCCTAGAACGAATAACACCTTGCCACATGAACAAGGTAAGTTCTTTAGTCCAATCCACTGAGCTACTTAAGAACCAATAACATTTTCAACACGCCAAATTTGTTCTAACAGATCATCTACTCATGAAACATGAGATCCAAATGTCTTCACCACAAAACTCAAACATTTCCCTTTACAAGACTTCGGGAAAACAAACGGATTCTCAATGAATAGACGATAATTTTCTTTGATTGCAACCTCACTTAGCGAACCCAAACCAAGGACCCTTTAGGGCTAAATCACACGAAACTCTTAAGAAGCGATAGTATAATCCTATACCTCAAGTTACCCAAAATATTTTCAGTTTCCAGATGATTCATGAACTCCCAAAAGGTCATGAAAACAAAACTCAAGTATTCTCATGTTAGCGATATCACCAAGGGCGATCAAATTTCCACACGTATCAACATCAAACTCACTACAACATTTAGAAAATATTTCGAAAGACCCACGTGGAAAGAATGGGTTGATTCTTTCTCAAAAGAAGAGGCAAATAGAAACGATCTTCACCAACTAAAGAATTGCTTACCACTCGCAGTGAACACAGAACCAAGGGGAAAACCAATTAGGCAATGAACTCATTGAACATAGGTGGAGTCCACAATTGAAAACATGAGCCTCACAAGAAGAGAATGTCGGATCTTTACAGATAAGAACAACGAGCATTCAAGATCAAAACGCTCGCATCACTGAAGAACCATTATAACTCTGCAACAAATCATTTTACGTGGCAAACTTCGTTTATCATAATAAATTGGGACCTCCAATAGGTCATGAACACAAAACTCGAAATTGAATCATTTTGGAAACATCAAGAAAGGTGGTCAAACTTCTTTCTTTATAAAAGAATCAACCTTACTCTCACATTACTGATCGTGTCAATAAACCTTCTAAAGGAAACATGACAAATCGGGTCATAAAATTTTCAAAGATCACATGGAATTGTAATAACAACTTCTTCTAGAAAAGAATCACAGTACAAAAACCACAAAGTTGAATAAACATCACACCCAGCACTACAAAACAATAGAGAAAAGAGGTTTCGATATTTTTTTTTTCCAAAGGGAGGTTCTAAACTCCAACACTCCAAATATTCCAAAGAAATGAATATAGTCGAAATTTCTTCAATGAACTTTGTGAAAGGAAATTTTCATTCTCCGAACTGTCAAACGGATAACCAAGCTGCCCTTATCAACAAGAGAGATAGGGCTAACATAAAGAGAACGATCTTGTCAAGAATAACGTTCACAAACAGCAAGGAGAGCTCAGTAGCCAGAAAGGCAAGAAACTATTTTGAAAAACAAATAGGGTCTAATAGAAACTCAGAGCCCACAATCTTTGTTTGGGTGCAACCCCGACTAAAGCATAACCCAAAGACTCCAAAAGGGTTTTAACGCTTTTCTTGTAAAAGGGATGCATCAAATTTCAACAAGCAGAGGGTTCCAAAAGGAATACATTGAGCCAAAACTTTCTCGTGTTAACGAACTTGCAACAAGAATTCTCATTAGGCAAACCATCAAACGAGTAAATGAGTCATTTTTTTCCAATGAGAAAGAAAGAACAACCATGAAAATATCAATGTTGCCAATTTACAAGGATCATTTGTAGTAAAAGCAATTCGACAATCGAAAAACAATAATGTTTTCGGAGTACCATTAAAGGCCTACTGAAACTCGTCTACCAAAATTATGAACCCAAGAGAAATTCATCAATCGCCACCGGACAAGAATTTGTCAAATTCGAAAATCAAGGAAGAGAACGAGTTACTAAAGCAACCCAAGAGAAATATGCAAGATCAATACACACTTGATAAAGAAATTGCAAAAGAATTCTTCCAATACCGAGATTCCAAACAAACAATACCGAGATTCCAGTTCAGTTGGAGTAAAAGAAATATTTCATTTGAGTATCCAAGCAAATTTCTCTTTTGGTTTCCGTGGTGTTCTTTCGCAAATTGATTCATTGGAAGTGGAATTGCTTTACTGATGAATTGTCACATTTGGGATTTAACCTTTTTGGTGAAGAGTTAACATTGCGTGGTTGCGATGAGAACTCTCTTTTTTTTGCAGTTGGATTCTCTTCATTTCCGACAGTAGAAGAAATTAGGAAGCTGGCTTATCGCTTTGACCGTCACGGGTACATACGCGAAGTACGCAACGTAAGGTGCGTGCCGGTGCTGAGCGAGCAGCAGGACTATTCAAAGTTTGAGATTAAGTTAAAAACGTTGACCATCGAGCGAGGTCTTACCTTCGATCCTCTTCTGATGAGTGTACCTAGAAAGTTCAAGTTGATTGTTAGGTCAGACATCGCTTCACATCTTTGCTTTGTGGTTTCTCTATTTCGAGAGAGAGGCCACTTGGGAGATAGAGTCTCGCATGCGCGGCAAGATATCGCACTGTTCGCTTCGCACGTGTTTATCCTTGATAATTTCCAGGCGTAGTTTTTGTTCGAGTGGATTGGCCTGTAGATTCGAGGTCGAATCCTATTAAGGGGGGTAGAATGTAATACCCCGGAAACGAAAAGAGTAAAGAATCGAATCGAGTAATTTGAATGTGTGAGGACCCCCGGGTTATTTCCGTAAGACCGAGGTTTACCTGGTCTTAAGGAAATAACTCTAGGCCTCAAGTAAATGAATTCCACCTTAACTCCATCCAAGTGAGGAGCCCGACCGAAACTAGAGCCCCGGTGATCATGCGCGCTGCTCCTTTGCAAGCACTACCTGATTATCGGTTCTCCAAACGGTCAAAGCCAACACTTAGACAAGTTAAGGTGGGATTCATCACAGCGAGTATGAGGCCGTGTTGGCTCCCAGGATCAGCGACCAACACGCTCATACTCTCATTCAACGTTGATCACATCCATACAACAACGTACATTAACAATCCAAAAGACATACAACATAATAGTTAAGTCTACACTATTACATAACGGCCGACCGGCCAAATTCAAATAAGAGTGATAAATAACAGCGGAAGCAAAATAAATAAACCAAAAGTCCAGCAAGGTATGCCCATAACCCAAGGCAACCGACTGGGGTTAAAAGATAGCACTACTCGTCAGTGTCGCCTAAATCGGCACTGACGAGCTCATCGGGCTCGACATCGTCCTCACCTGAAAAGAAAAACAAAAAGGCCAGCCAACATCTGGCTGAGTACAAGTGCACTCGCAAGTCTTACACAAAGAAAAATAGTTATGCATATTGGGCAATCAAGGGATAGCATCAGTGGTTCTAGTTTTGCATAAAACGCAACATCTTACATTCCTAGACCATCTAGTTTTCGAAAGCCAAGTTATAAATCATTTGTTCAAGAGAGGGTTTCACAAGACATATGTAACAATATGGATCAATCAATATCAAGGTGGCTGTCCACTTTGATAAACTAAAGTACATGAACATCCCATTCATGTCGTAACCAATTTATAACTGTGTCAACTTTTAATTTCCAAGTCTAACGATGAAGCATACTTAAACCAAGTGTTGTCCATAACCGTGGACACGGCTATTCGAATAGATTATCTCTGCAGAGGTGTACTACTTTACCCACATGACCCGACTAGCCGTAAGCCTCCGGATGCCTCCGAAAATAGCACACTTCCTTAGGTATGCCGGCCGGGGAGAATCGAGATACAGTCATTTTTAGCAAGAAAATCTTATTGGGATGTACCACCCATATGTGGGAATCCCAACTTAGACATAAGCATATAGCAAATGCTAAGCGGGCACACATGTTGTACTGGAGTGGCCAGTGTGAGGTAGTTAGTATGTTGCATCCCACAACATAGGTAATCGTGCTCATTAAGCACAATATATATCACACTGGGGTTCCAAAGGAACATAGGATTTCACGGTCTCTATGTCCCCACACCGCCTGCGGTCTTACCCAATAAAACATTCCCCTTACTTAACCGTACGGTACCCATATCCCGCATGTGATAGTACGCTCGGTACTTGGAGTGTAACGTCCATGGCTCGGTCCTTAATGGTCCAGACAAGACAACCACAAACCCGAATCTCGTGCATAACAGCACCCACACTAACAACCACTTGTCCGGACCCAAAACCATTTAACAACAACAAGTTTTGAACCAAAATAACCAGATATAACAATCTGGACAAAAATTAATAACAGAATAAGAGTTGTTATGTGTCTCCCACAATTGACGAGCTAGTCCCGCCAATTGATCTACTGCGTTATCTAGACCCGCAATGGCTAAGCAATAGACACACAACAATCATATCATCACAAACCTATCTTAAGCATATGTGTATATGAAATATCAGGGATAACCATCAAGCATAGGATATAACTAATCTACTCAAACATAAAGGTATACCGAAAATAGCATGCAGGCAATATCATTGCATTTCAAATACTAATGTAAGAAAACTGGGATCAATATGATGCAAAAGAAATTTCAAAGGATGCTTGCCTTGCTGGGAGTTCACTTGCTCACTCTCGGTTACGTAGTCGTTCATTAGCGACAACTTGGACTCTATAGAAATAGCGATACCGAATGAACACCGAGAAAAGCGAAAAATTCAAAGTTCTCCAAAATGAATGAAATTTTCACATTAGCTAGATTATGATTTTATATGAATTTAGGTGAAAGAATTATTTCATTTGGATTTCGTAAGTGAAAGTTATGACAGTTTGAAAATTGGTTTTGGGAAAAATGCTGAAAATGGGCTTCGGTTACTGTTCATCCGAAATCCAATTTTTAGCACAAATTTGTAGAACAGTGGTGAAGAAAATGATTACATATATAAATAGATAATAAAATTATAAGACCAAAATAAATTGGTTCAACTCATTTAGAGTTCAAATGAATTAGTTATGAATTTTCAAAGTTAAAAGCACTTTGTAGTGTAAAAGTAATTCTTTTCTGAAATTTCTACAACATAAAAATACTTTTAACTCAATCTAACCTAGCCTCTGTCATAATCAAAGTAGGCCATCCAACCACACAATGCCCTGATTAATGCTCTCCCAACCATACAACATATTCGATAATTGTACAAAATCCACCGACTTATGGGCATAAGACCATGCCTAAATCCATCAATCATTCTCTGATATATTATTTATGCTAATACTAACTATCTAGCTCTACTAGTATCGCATCGGTAATTCATATTTGCATCCATCCAAAATTTCCACCGACCGATGTTTAATTGACTAACCGACACCTAATGAGCTTTATAATTTAAATGCACATCCAATACTTAATAGCTCACAAATCGATCAACTCATATTCATACCACCGAACTCAGTCATGAACGACCACTACCAATCCAATCATATAGGTGCCACTACGATCAACTAATAATCCTTTATCTACTAATCCAATTGAGAGTACAAATCTACCAACTCGGCACATAGGACTTAACTATTACATACACGGCAATCCAATTATTTATCCCCAATCAAATAATCCAATGCTACCTTCTCCCAAATTCTAGCATACATGTCTCATGTAGCTACTACTTCGGACATCCGATCAATTTGCTAATGCTTAATTAAATCATCCGATTCAACTAATCCAACAAGGTACATAATCCGACATCCAACGAGCAACAATACACATATATAAAAGGTATATCATTAATCATCAACACATACTCCATCCACCAAGTAATAGATTATAAAAATCTTTATACATCCTATCCTCAAAAATAACCAATCCAGTGTGACATGAAACCTCCCATTAATGTCTCATCCAAAGATCACCACTAACTTCCATGCGACTTTATATTAATACCGTCCGATCAATTAATCGACTCATATATTTTATCTAGCATCCACCGATCAAAGATACATATTCCTCTACGACGATAAAATTATTTGTATCTACCGATATACATCACATGAACACGCCTACGCACAAATATAACCTAACCGGATAATTATACCGGTCATAAGCCATCAAAACATTTTTATAAATATATATGTAAAAATAGATGTCATGCTCATGACTAATATTCAATATGCACAACTAATATCGTAAGCACAAATCGACACTAAATATTTTACCGCGGCACTAGACGTGCGAAATACCACCGAGTGTCTTATCGGCTATGCGTCCACGTCCACCGTAGTCGTTGCCGTCCTTGTGCCGCCGCATGCACCACGCCGTCCTCTAGCACGACATGCCATGCCGGCTCGCCTCGCTCGGGCCGTCACGCCGCTACAAGCATGGTCGTTGCATGCATGCGCCGTCTTTGCCGACGCTATCGAGGCCGGCCGCATGCATGACCCGCCGAGCCGGCCGCCTTGTCGCCTTGTCGTCCTCCGTCGCAGCTCCCCCTCGGCTCGGCCGTCTCCGCCTTTGGTGTCCTTCGTGGCGGCCACCTCGTCGGGTATGTCGCCGGGCCGCCGTGCCGCCCGGCCACCATGCCGCCCGAGCGCCGGAAGCCCGCTGTGCAGCTCACCTGGCCGCTCACCTGGCCGCCTGCTCCCGCCAGCTACACTGCGCCTTAACTGCCTAGAACCGGCTCCATCTACTGCCTGTGCTCTTCATGCTGCTGTGCGCTGCTGCATGTTGCTGCCCTACCGCCTGCTGCTGGCCCTCACGGAGCTTCCCAGCTGCGTGGCTGCTGCACTGCCGCTGCTATGCCGAGCCGCTACTGCTGCATGAGCTGCTACAAGCTGCTGCTCTTCCTGCTGCTAGTTGCTACAGTGCATTCCTCCCTTCCCCCTTCTCTAGAATGCACAAATGACCATGCATGTCAAATATAATTGGATGAATGGAATCCCTAGATGATGAGGATCACCCAGGTATAACATGCATTGAAGGATTTGTGATTTTTGGTGGAGTTTGAGAGGAGAGAAGATAGGAATGAACTATTGCAAAATCCAAGTTCTTGCTCTCGGCTGTGTGCTCTCGGCTGTGCTTGGCTTTGCTAGATGGGGGAAGTGGCAGCTCGGTTGGGGAAAGAAAAATGGGTGGCTGTGTAGTGCTTGGTTCGGCTGGGAGCAGGACAGGTAGGGAGATGGGGTCTTGGCCGAACAAGAAATGGCAGGGGGAAATAGAGCTTCGGCTGGGGCAAGAGAAATGATGGCAGTGGCCTGTGTGGTTTTGGTTGGTGTGTGGAAAGGAAATGGCAGCACAAAGAAAAGGCAATGAGGGGATGGGAGAGAGATGGCAGTGAAGAGATAGAATAGAGAAAGGGGGAAAGATGGCAGTGGAGTGGAGGTGACAAGATGCTTCAGCTGGGCAGAAAAGATGGCAGAGTGGTTGTGTGATTCGGCTGAAAAATTCGAATGAACAGTGATTCCAGAATTTGCAAAATGGCTGAGGTGTTCAGGTAATTTTTAGACATAGTTTCTTAGCTCCAAAAATTACGAAATTTTTAGTAGAGGTTCCTGACATAATGTAGATGCTCAGGTAAAAATTTCAGAAATTTATCCATAGAGTGCTGCTCTCTAAAAATCTTTAAATTTACTGTTTGCGAGGAAAAAGATTAGCAGTATAGTTTTTCATCTCTTTTTCTTTTACGTCGCCAAACGACCTTGCATGTGTAAACCGATTATATAAAAGGAAAGCCCTCGAGACAACGCTCGCAACGACATAACATGCGTTGTCAAATTCTTGATTTTTGCTAGTGATTGCGAGGAGAGAAGTTAGAAAAATAAAGAATAGACACGCATGTATTTCATCTGCTAATTCTATTCTCCATTTTGCGAAATCACTCAAACTGCTATGCATGCGAAAACAAATTATAGAAATGGATTGCTCGTGCGATGACGATCGCGGTGGTATGACATGCATGACTTGGTTTTGAAATTTTAGCTGAGATTTGAAGGAGGGAAACGACAGGAGTTAGCAGGGTCAGAAATTGGAAGAGATGACCTAAAGAAGGACACGCGTCGTTTACCGTGGTCGATCGAATTGGAAAATAAGAACGGTGATACTAATGTATGCATCATGATTTTTGAAATGCATGCGGAAACGAGAAACAAAATATTTAATTTAATTGCAGTCGCTCAAACAATTTGATTAAATATTGGTTATGATTATTATTGTTTTTTTTATGCATCTTTTAAACAAATTTGATTTGACTTGGAAATGCAACCTTTTAATTATCTCAATTTGATTTTACCAGCAATCTTTTTACTTAAACACGGAAAATTTTAAAACAACGCCAAATATTTATTAGATCGCCTAGTTAAATATTAACATCCCGATTTTGAAAATCAGGATGTTACAAACCTCCCCCCCTTACAAAAAATCTCGTCCCCGAGATTGGACGGAAAAGGCTAGGGGTAGAAAGACTTAGTCGCTTTATTGAAATCCAATCTTCTTCCCAGAGACTAATCGACTCGATCTTCACCAATACCACTGCTATAGTACTATCCCAATAATATTGGTTTGGCAACCACTGATTGTTGCTCATCCAATCGAAATCCACCAATCATATTTAGTCTATAGCAAGCACACTCCAATCTATTACTCCACCATTTTTACATTAACCACCAAAATCGCTTGCTCTGATGTAACCTTTGAAACCACCATAAATTCATATGTTTAGTTTGATTTCCTAAAAGAACACTGACTTACTTCTCAATTTTAACAATCCATAAGCGATCACAAACATCTATTAATCCATTCTCACAATATAAATTATGGCTTAACTCTGATCTCGATCGTATTATCGGTAATACCAATAACCCTAAGTGAAACCAGCATATTGCTCACATATTCCAGTATACTTACTTTATAATTTCTATCATAGGGTATCTCCAATATAACTCCCAATTCATGAGTACTAAAGGACTGTATTTCAGGGTCTACAATCCACTAAGTGATATATGTTATCAACCACCCATAAATAATTTATTGGTTTCCATCAAATTTTCTCACGGCAATTTAAATTCCTAAAAGAGGGTACATCTATGCAAGATCAATTGTGTCCTCAGCAATGTCTCCATATCTCTGCTGCTTAATCCTTTAGTTAGCATGATCAATCCACTTGCGATAATCAATCCATTAAATACACCCAATTATCTTTTACGGTCGAATCCACTCATACCCACTCTAGGATCAAATTAACCTCCAAAATCAACACAATTATCCTAGGTTATCGATATACCTCTTTATCCACAGTCAACTCCGACCTAAGTAAATCAAATCATCAAAAAGGTCATCCATCCAAGGTGAGTTTATAATCCGACTATAATCCGAATAATCTGAATCAACACTTTGGTCTAAATCAAGTTATTCACGATAATTATCTAAGCTCAATTCAATGATATTAACTCAATGTCTTCCATAGTCTATTTATCCTCAAGCATTATCTAAATCCAACCACACATATAATCATCCCTAATTAATCAAATTATATCATCCTTGGAATAACTATTCCTACAAAGATAAATCTCATATTCAATCCTCATAGTCACCCACTATATGACCATTCAATCACATAATCATTCTTCATCTCTAGAAGTACTACGATCCAGTGGTATACTCAATTACAACTTCACAAATCTCAAATTACCATCATGTGTATCCATCAAAATTTCATAATATTATCACATTCTCAATCTCAACTTTATCACACTAGACCTGAATCTGACTGACAATCTTATCGACATATCAACTAAGAAATATCTAACATCTAATATCCACAATTGAATCACAAGGTTATTACTCCAATCCTATACATGTATCCCATGAGTTCCACCTGCATATCTTCCAACATAAATCCAACATCACCAATAGGCAAGATTATACCTCACTACAATAATTCTATTTATACTCATGTCATAACCTCTGATGGTAACGCCTATGATAATCCACAATTGATCTCACAAAAGTTAATACCTCATGGTACAAAAATCAAATTAGTTAATCTAAAATCAGATCCAAGATCCTTGAGTAATAATCCAATTTCTTTATCATCAAATATCATTTTGATCATGCAAGTCCACCAACATCGACCAAACACAAAAGATCTAATTAAAGATAAAATAGCAGTTATTCAATCATATCATTCTCCTTACCGATTCTGCTATCAATCTTTTAATCAACATGCGACTTCCATTTAAGAGATGAGAGGGAAAAGCATGAGGTAGAGGAAACAACAGGGGTAAGGTCCTTAATTTAATTTAGATATTTTTAAGCTTTAAAACACAAGAACCAACTTGAAATAAATTAAAAGAAAGCAATAGGGATAGCACATAATTTATTTTTAACATAAGGCTAGATTTTAGTATGTTTGCGAAATACAACGCCCGAAGGCAAACTGGCAAACACACCATAGCCAAATAGCAACTACTAGGAACAAAAGAGAGCAAATAATCGTATTGCACAAACTAACGTCTACAAGCAAGTGAATATAATTAGAGGGTATATAATCTAAGAATAATTCCTAACTTAAACCTAATATCGCAGCAAGGCATCGTCTTCTCCTCCTTTCGTCGATGCTCTTCAAGGGTGACAACTTAGTGTTTCTAGTATTGGAAAAGAGAGACGAGCAAAGGAGAAAATAATTTTTGCACAATTCAAATGAATAGTGAGATAAGAATTAGAGACTAGGATAGGTAAGTAATAAAAAGATTCGTAACTTAAACTTCTGAAATTATTTTGCTAATTTAAAATAATTTGATCAAAAGACTTGCTAACACTAACGCCAGTGCTATCTCTAACCTACAACCAGTATAGCTCTGATACCAACGCTGTGAGGACCCCCGGGTTATTTCCGTAAGACCGAGGTTTACCTGGTCTTAAGGAAATAACTCTAGGCCTCAAGTAAATGAATTCCACCTTAACTCCATCCAAGTGAGGAGCCCGACCGAAACTAGAGCCCCGGTGATCATGCGCGCTGCTCCTTTGCAAGCACTACCTGATTATCGGTTCTCCAAACGGTCAAAGCCAACACTTAGACAAGTTAAGGTGGGATTCATCACAGCGAGTATGAGGCCGTGTTGGCTCCCAGGATCAGCGACCAACACGCTCATACTCTCATTCAACGTTGATCACATCCATACAACAACGTACATTAACAATCCAAAAGACATACAACATAATAGTTAAGTCTACACTATTACATAACGGCCGACCGGCCAAATTCAAATAAGAGTGATAAATAACAGCGAAGCAAAATAAATAAACCAAAAGTCCAGCAAGGTATGCCCATAACCCAAGGCAACCGATCGGGGTTAAAGATAGCACTACTCGTCGATTATCGCCTAAATCGGCAGCGACGAGCTCATCGAGCTCGACATCGTCCTCACCGAAAAGAAAAACAAAAGGCCACCAACATCTGGCTGAGTACAAGTGCACTCGCAAGTCTTACACAAAGAAAAATAGTTATGCATATTGGGCAATCAAGGGATAGCATTAGTGGTTCTAGTTTTGCATAAAACGCAACATCTTACATTCCTAGACCATCTAGTTTTCGAAAGCCAAGTTATAAATCATTTGTTCAAGAGAGGGTTTCACAAGACATATGTAACAATATGGATCAATCAATATCAAGGTGGCTGTCCACTTTGATAAACTAAAGTACATGAACATCTCATTCATGTCGTAACCAATTTATAACTGTGTCAACTTTTAATTTCCAAGTCTAACGATGAAGCATACTTAAACCAAGTGTTGTCCATAACCGTGGACACGGCTATTCGAATAGATTATCTCTGCAGAGGTGTACTACTTTACCCACATGACCCGACTAGCCCGTAAGCCTCCGGATGCCTCCGGAAAATAGCACACTTCCTTAGGTATGCCGTAGGGAGAATCGAGATACTGATCATTTTTAGCAAGAAAATCTTATTGGGATGTACCACCCATATGTGGGAATCCCAACTTAGACATAAGCATATAGCAAATGCTAAGCGGGCACACATGTTGTCTTGGAGTGGCGGTGTGAGGTAGTTAGTATGTTGCATCCCACAACATAGGTAATCGTGCTCATTAAGCACGATATATATCACATGGGGTTCCAAAGGAACATAGGATTTCACGGTCTCTATGTCCCCACACCGCTGCGGTCTTACCCAATAAAACATTCCCTTACTTAACCGTGACGGTACCCATATCCCGCATGTGATAGTACGCTCGGTACTTGGAGTGTAACGTCCATGGCTCGGTCCTTAATGGTCCGACAAGACAACCACAAACCCGAATCTCGTGCATAACAGCACCCACACTAACAACCACTTGTCCGGACCCAAAACCATTTAACAACAACAAGTTTTGAACCAAAATAACCAGATATAACAATCTGGACAAAAATTAATAACAGAATAAGAGTTGTTATGTGTCTCCCACAATTGACGAGCTAGTCCCGCCAATTGATCTCTCACGTTATCTAGACCCGCAATGGCTAAGCAATAGACACACAACAATCATATCATCACAAACCTATCTTAAGCATATGTGTATATGAAATATCAGGGATAACCATCAAGCATAGGATATAACTAATCTACTCAAACATAAAGGTATACCGAAAATAGCATGCAGACAATATCATTGCATTTCAAATACTAATGTAAGAAAACTGGGATCAATATGATGCAAAAGAAATTTCAAAGGATGCTTGCCTTGCTGGGAGTTCACTTGCTCACTCTCGGTTACGTAGTCGTTCATTAGCGACAACTTGGACTCTATAGAAATAGCGATACCGAATGAACACCGAGAAAAGCGAAAAATTCAAAGTTCTCCAAAATGAATGAAATTTTCACATTAGCTAGATTATGATTTTATATGAATTTAGGTGAAAGAATTATTTCATTTGGATTTCGTAAGTGAAAGTTATGACAGTTTGAAAATTGGTTTTGGGAAAAATGCTGAAAATGGGCTTCGGTTACTGTTCATCCGAAATCCAATTTTTAGCACAAATTTGTAGAACAGTGGTGAAGAAAATGATTACATATATAAATAGATAATAAAATTATAAGACCAAAATAAATTGGTTCAACTCATTTAGAGTTCAAATGAATTAGTTATGAATTTTCAAAGTTAAAAGCACTTTGTAGTGTAAAAGTAATTCTTTTTCTGAAATTTCTACAACATAAAAATACTTTTTAACTCAATCTAACCTAGCCTCTGTCATAATCAAAGTAGGCCATCCAACCACACAATGCCCTGATTAATGCTCTCCCAACCATACAACATATTCGATAATTGTACAAAATCCACCGACTTATGGGCATAAGACCATGCCTAAATCCATCAATCATTCTACGATATATTATTTATGCTAATACTAACTATCTAGCTCTACTAGTATCGCATCGGTAATTCATATTTGCATCCATCCAAAATTTCCACCGACCGATGTTTAATTGACTAACCGACACCTAATGAGCTTTATAATTTAAATGCACATCCAATACTTAATAGCTCACAAATCGATCAACTCATATTCATACCACGAACTCAGTCATGAGCGACCACTACCAATCCAATCATATAGGTGCCACTACGATCAACTAATAATCCTTTATCTACTAATCCAATTGAGAGTACAAATCTACCAACTCGGCACATAGGACTTAACTATTACATACACGGCAATCCAATTATTTATCCCCAATCAAATAATCCAATGCTACCTTCTCCCAAATTCTAGCATACATGTCTCATGTAGCTACTACTTCGGACATCCGATCAATTTGCTAATGCTTAATTAAATCATCCGATTCAACTAATCCAACAAGGTACATAATCCGACATCCAACGAGCAACAATACACATATATAAAAGGTATATCATTAATCATCAACACATACTCCATCCACCAAGTAATAGATTATAAAAATCTTTATACATCCTATCCTCAAAAATAACCAATCCAGTGTGACATGAAACCTCCCATTAATGTCTCATCCAAAGATCACCACTAACTTCCATGCGACTTTATATTAATACCGTCCGATCAATTAATCGACTCATATATTTTATCTAGCATCCACCGATCAAAGATACATATTCCTCTACGACGATAAAATTATTTGTATCTACCGATATACATCACATGAACACGCCTACGCACAAATATAACCTAACCGGATAATTATACCGGTCATAAGCCATCAAAACATTTTTATAAATATATATGTAAAAATAGATGTCATGCTCATGACTAATATTCAATATGCACAACTAATATCGTAAGCACAAATCGACACTAAATATTTTACCGCGGCACTAGACGTGCGAAATACCACCGAGTGTCTTATCGGCTATGCGTCCACGTCCACCGTAGTCGTTGCCGTCCTTGTGCCGCCGCATGCACCACGCCGTCCTCTAGCACGACATGCCATGCCGGCTCGCCTCGCTCGGGCCGTCACGCCGCTACAAGCATGGTCGTTGCATGCATGCGCCGTCTTTGCCGACGCTATCGAGGCCGGCCGCATGCATGACCCGCCGAGCCGGCCGCCTTGTCGCCTTGTCGTCCTCCGTCGCAGCTCCCCCTCGGCTCGGCCGTCTCCGCCTTTGGTGTCCTTCGTGGCGGCCACCTCGTCGGGTATGTCGCCGGGCCGCCGTGCCGCCCGGCCACCATGCCGCCCGAGCGCCGGAAGCCCGCTGTGCAGCTCACCTGGCCGCTCACCTGGCCGCCTGCTCCCGCCAGCTACACTGCGCCTTAACTGCCTAGAACCGGCTCCATCTACTGCCTGTGCTCTTCATGCTGCTGTGCGCTGCTGCATGTTGCTGCCCTACCGCCTGCTGCTGGCCCTCACGGAGCTTCCCAGCTGCGTGGCTGCTGCACTGCCGCTGCTATGCCGAGCCGCTACTGCTGCATGAGCTGCTACAAGCTGCTGCTCTTCCTGCTGCTAGTTGCTACAGTGCATTCCTCCCTTCCCCCTTCTCTAGAATGCACAAATGACCATGCATGTCAAATATAATTGGATGAATGGAATCCCTAGATGATGAGGATCACCCAGGTATAACATGCATTGAAGGATTTGTGATTTTTGGTGGAGTTTGAGAGGAGAGAAGATAGGAATGAACTATTGCAAAATCCAAGTTCTTGCTCTCGGCTGTGTGCTCTCGGCTGTGCTTGGCTTTGCTAGATGGGGGAAGTGGCAGCTCGGTTGGGGAAAGAAAAATGGGTGGCTGTGTAGTGCTTGGTTCGGCTGGGAGCAGGACAGGTAGGGAGATGGGGTCTTGGCCGAACAAGAAATGGCAGGGGGAAATAGAGCTTCGGCTGGGGCAAGAGAAATGATGGCAGTGGCCTGTGTGGTTTTGGTTGGTGTGTGGAAAGGAAATGGCAGCACAAAGAAAAGGCAATGAGGGGATGGGAGAGAGATGGCAGTGAAGAGATAGAATAGAGAAAGGGGGAAAGATGGCAGTGGAGTGGAGGTGACAAGATGCTTCAGCTGGGCAGAAAAGATGGCAGAGTGGTTGTGTGATTCGGCTGAAAAATTCGAATGAACAGTGATTCCAGAATTTGCAAAATGGCTGAGGTGTTCAGGTAATTTTTAGACATAGTTTCTTAGCTCCAAAAATTACGAAATTTTTAGTAGAGGTTCCTGACATAATGTAGATGCTCAGGTAAAAATTTCAGAAATTTATCCATAGAGTGCTGCTCTCTAAAAATCTTTAAATTTACTGTTTGCGAGGAAAAAGATTAGCAGTATAGTTTTTCATCTCTTTTTCTTTTACGTCGCCCAAACGACCTTGCATGTGTAAACCGATTATATAAAAGGAAAGCCCTCGAGACAACGCTCGCAACGACATAACATGCGTTGTCAAATTCTTGATTTTTGCTAGTGATTGCGAGGAGAGAAGTTAGAAAAATAAAGAATAGACACGCATGTATTTCATCTGCTAATTCTATTCTCCATTTTGCGAAATCACTCAAACTGCTATGCATGCGAAAACAAATTATAGAAATGGATTGCTCGTGCGATGACGATCGCGGTGGTATGACATGCATGACTTGGTTTTGAAATTTTAGCTGAGATTTGAAGGAGGGAAACGACAGGAGTTAGCGGTCGAAAATTGGAAGAGATGACCTGAAGAAGGGACACGCGGTCGTTTCGCCCGTGGTCGATCGAATTGGAAAATAAGAACGGTGATACTAATGTATGCATCATGATTTTTGAAATGCATGCGGAAACGAGAAACAAAATATTTAATTTAATTGCAGTCGCTCAAACAATTTGATTAAATATTGGTTATGATTATTATTGTTTTTTTTTATGCATCTTTTAAACAAATTTGATTTGACTTGGAAATGCAACCTTTTAATTATCTCAATTTGATTTTACCAGCAATCTTTTTACTTAAACACGGGAAAATTTTAAAACACTGCCAAATATTTATTAGATCGCCTAGTTAAATATTAACATCCCGATTTTGAAAATCAGGATGTTACAGAATGGAAGCCGGGGAAAGAAAAGACAATTAAAGGAGTAGAAATTCCTGAAAAATAGAAGGGATTTTCCATAAACTCTTGACAACCTGGGCCTGGGCCACGGCCCAGGAGAGGCCCATGTGGTGGCCGACCATAAGAGGGGGGGGGGGGGTTCCCACCCTCCAAACCCTAAACTCTACATTTATCTCCCCCTCCCCCCTTTGGAGCCCCCGCCCCCCTTCCCCCTTGCTGTGCACCGCCTTGTACGTCGATTTTGGGTAATATTCGTTCATTTTCTGTCCTATCCATCTCTTAGAAAGTTGTAGGTATTGTTCTTATCTTTCCATAGCCACCGAGATCACGTGATTCCGCCTTACGGTTTAGGAGATATGATTTTTTTAGTGCGCTGTTGTTCATCTGGTCGACGAGAAGGATCTGTCGGCTTGATCCTAGGTTTTGATTTAGTTAGATGCATTTCTAGAACCTCAACCCAAATAAGTTATTGTATCCCTTTAAATTAAAAGCTGATAAATATCATCTCCATTGGATCTGTATAATGAAAGTTATGATATTTTTTTACCAGCATTACAGATGCAGGCGGATAAATGTTAGTGTTTTCATCTATTGTTTAGACTACTATAGAAGCTGAATCTGGTGTTTTTCCCTTCTAGAGTTTTATTTCTGGGAATGTTAGCTTTCTTTTGGAACCAAGATCAGGAAAATCCGATCTGTAGTTTGGGAGATATGAATTTTTGATTACGAACTGTCCGGTCTGTCTGAAAACTGAGGTCAGTAGGTTTGTCCCTCGGTTTTGTTCAAATTAGAGGCCGAATCAAAACCTTCACCCAACTAAGTTATTTTAGCCCTTAAAATTATATTTCCAAGCTGATAAGAATCATTCTCATTGGATCAATAGGTTGAAAGTTACGCCATTTTCTTTATCTCTGATCTGTATTCTGGACAGACGTAGATGGGTTGTGTTTAGCTGATAATTAGCCCTCTGTTTTGGCCGAATCAGGGGATTCAGCCAACTAATGTTTTGTAGCCTGATCTGTTAAGATTCAGTGAGCACTGGTTTCAGGTCTTTTAGAGTTACAGATAATTGATGGTGAATTTTCTCGTACCGCTGCTCAGAAGGGCTGAAATCTGGCTGAATAGTTTATTTTCATTTTGGGTCTATGTGGTATATTGGATAGTCAGGGGTTATTGTAGAACACCGTAGCGATGTTATATCGTTGTTCTTATTTTGGGAACATGCTTGTGTAGGCGCGAGGCATCATGTGTGGGAACACCTCCATTGCCTACTAACGAGTCACAACGCGAAGGCAAATCTTGTATGTTAGCGGTGTTGAATTCAAAGGAATGCATAATGATATGTTGTTTACATGAATGTTCTTGTGCTTTGTTCATGGTGTTGATATCTGCAAGTGACTAGTGTGGCCTTATTGGTACATTATGTTGAGTGTGAATACATACTTATACTTGTTTACACATGTGGTTGAATGCCATGTGTCTTTTCCACTAATGTGTGTTATTCATTCATACCATGAGAAATCATCATGTTCATTCATAAAATTCATTATGACCACGAAGTGGATTCTTTTAGTAAGTCCCATCAATTCCAGTATGGGCATTGAAAGACCCATCAATTCCAAAGATGGGCATTTGAAAACCCACCATTCCAATGTGGGTAGTGTTGACCACCATTCAATGTGGCAACTTGGACACCGTATGAAACGTTCTTCATACGGTGATTGGGTCCCCGTACTTTGTGAAGTACGGGCTTAAGTGAACACCGACGGGTGTATCACTCGCTATACCGGTATATGCAGTCGATAAGTCCATACCTTCAATGCATTCTTACATTTCATCCATTCATGTATTCATTCCATACACACATGTATGTGTTCCAATAATTGTTCGTAATTCAACTGAATTGTGTTGTCCACTCCATGCTTGATTACTCTTGTTTAGTACTTGCTGAGTCTTCGACTGACCCTTGCTTTGTATGTTTTAATTAGGTAATTGAGGAGGTCGACAAGACGATTTGGTGGGGTAGTTCGGCACACTACACTTCACTTTTATCCAATCAGAACAATTATTATTGCCATTCAGTCAAGCCAAATTGTTGAACTAAGTTCCAGATTGTAATAACCCTATGTTGGTATGGTTTGACTGTACGTGGTATTATGACCGTTTATCCATTCTTTACCATGATTCTAGTGATCGTTCATTGTCATTCTTTAGGAATTTATGTTGATTGAATCTGGATAATCTAGTTTTAATGCTATGCTTAGTAGTTTGATAGGTTTGCGTGACATTTTGGCTTCCGAATAGCCAGGGTGTTACAATGAGAATGTGTGATGTGAATTCCAAGTTGTTCATTCTTAAGGGATTGAGGTGGCATGATTACGTATGAAGATCCATTTTGGAATGCATTTGGAAGTCATCTGTCAAAGTAATTCTGTCAGTATAGGAGTTGGCTAGAGTATGTTTATGTGGAAGTCATTAGAGTCTCTCTACAAAGGTGTGGATGGTGAGTTCGGTTTGAGCATAGCGTTGAGGTTGCCAATTTAAGAGAAATGAGTTAGTGTGATATACGATGAATTGGAATTCTATAATTTGGGAGAAACTTTTATTCCTAACTAGTAGGCGTCAGTGCGTTGCAACGGATCTTAAATAAATAATACCACAAATGCTAAATTGTATAAATGTTTAATCCAGTTATGTTATGACTGAATACTATACCAGTGGAATTTTAAAACATGTCAGGCTGCTCCCAATCTTTGGTTCTCAACCTACCTTTCCCTTTACCGCTGTATCCCTATCAAAAAGAGGAAAAAATCCCCACTTTTACTACTCAATCTCTTTTCATTACATGTACCATAAAATAGTTAACATTCAGAAATTTATCAATTTACATAAAATATCTTTGATGATAATTTTGCTCAAATCTATACAAAGATCACTTTATGAAATCAAATACTAATACCACAGTGATACAAGCCATTTCTTTGATAAAATACAGCACTGGATTTCATTGATAGAAGAGGGAATTCACAAAGTTTCAACCGCCTACAATTGAACATAGCGAAAATTGATGAAATTGCATAAACTAAAGGATGATGAATTTACTCAAAATCAATACCGTTTATTATACCTTGTTAGCACTTGCATTCATTGAGCCCCATCATTTCTATGCATACTACCCCCACATCAATTTCAACTACAGTGACACAAGCCATGTATATACACCATTACATAAATAAAGGGCCATTTCCACAGTTGGAACCTAACTAATGAAGTTGCAGATGCATCGATTGAGGCAAAACTTGACACAATGTAGACCAAACAATTTGGTAATTATAGTATTCTCAAATGCGCAGATATGATTGTAGTAAGCTAGAAGCATATGTAATATAAACATATTTCTTGCATTCAGAATAAAACTTCTGGCCTTATTTGTGAAGCTTGGAAAGTTTAGAGACAGAAGGAACCACAAAGGACAAACCTTTACTTCAAATTTCTTCATTGTATTTATCAAGTGCCAATCATCATTTGTTAGATAAAAGAAGCTTCCACTCTTACCAAGAGATGAGAGCTCCCGGAGAGCCTCACTTCCGCAAAGGGGTAATATATAGTCAGCAACATCTACCTTGAACAGCTTGCGTAGTGTCCTGCGATTCAGTTCAGAACAAATGATACGTCGATCAACATGATGACACCAGAGCAAGTGTACAACATATATCTTTATCATGGGAGTGATGACCAACCGAAACACCTGTGGGCAGTAATCCTTCCATCTGAAGTCACGAGAATTGTGAGGAGGAATATATTTTGAGCCTTTTGGAGGGAACTTTGTCCATACCTTTTCCTCTGGGTTGAAAGACGGCGATTTTAGATCAAGCGTAATTGGACCTTGCTTGTCGACTACATGCCTGTGTTAACACATCATTGGTAAGGCAGAGATGAATTTAACCGTGGATAAAAAAATTAAAAGAAAAATGGCTAATATACTTGCAAGGAGTTCAGTAACAATTTGAGACATCAATGAAATGTTGTGAGTTGGTGGAAAATTCACATAGAAGGGTGAAGCACCTACCTTGTAATCAAAATCAAATTGGCCAACCCACAAAAAAAATCACTTTTTAACCATTACTTACATCACCCAAAGCAAACTCTTTGATGATTCACATGTCAATATTTCCTAATTCAAACTTGTAAATCAGCAAAGGTACCGAAGCCAATGCGAATTTCTCCGACGTTATGCGTTATGTGGTGCCAAAGTAGTAACATGGTCAAATCCCACAATTGAGCAATCAAAATGTTCGTAATTCACACCCGCCATTGAAGCCAAACGGAAGCACGCACCTGATCCCAAGCTGCAAGTTGAGCATAAGCAAGTAGTTCTTGTGCCCCTTGTCGATGGTCTCCCCCTTCCATTTCACCTGCCGCGGCGGCACCCACTTGGCGATGTGCGATGCCGGCGACGGCGCCGACAGCCCCCTCCCATCACTGTCGTTGTCCATCCTGACGCTCCATAGCGAGCCCACCACCTCGTCCGCCAAGGCGGCTCCATCCACAATGTCGCACGTGATGTCCCCGTCCGAATCTCAAATGCAATTCTTGTCGTACTTCCGGTCGCCGCCGAAGCTATTGCTCGGCCCGGACTCTGAGCTCGCTCGCCCATTGGGCGTCCTCTTCCCAGAATAATACAGTGACCTCTGCAGCGACGCTGACTCGGTGCCGCCATGCATGAAGCCTAGCAAGTCCCTCATGAACACGTCATGGGGATCACACGCCGTCGGGGACGCCGCCGGTGGAGACGAGAAGTACACGCCCTTCTACTGGACAATGCCGATGGGGCTGTCACGCGTCCAGTAGCCGACATAGATGCTACCATCGGCCCAGAGGAAGGTGCCCTGACCGCGTGGGTACTCGTCCTCCCAACCAAAGTTGGCGGCGACCGGAGAGAGGAGGGCGGAGCAGTTTGGCGTGGGGTGGGAGATAGACCTCTAGTTGGGGGAATCAGGCCGGTTGGTGGTGACGGGTGAGCTTGTCAGCTAGCCAAGCCATGGGGGAGGAGACTACCGGATGAGAAGGCGATGACGAAGGGAGGTGGGCCGCACGAGAAGATAAGATGATAACCTCCGTGAGCCGTCGGTGCTACGGGAGGCGACAGGAAGGAAGGCGAGGACGGAATGGTCCCCTGACACCGCGGACATCGGGAGGTGCATCGTGACGGAGAAGCAGGGGGAAGAGGCAGGGGATGGCCCTGTGTGGAGTCGGCGGCGCCTGAAGGGGGTAGGGGTGGTGCGGAGTGACACTGGCATCGAGAGGAGGGCGGGCGCCAGCCGCAGCGGCTCTGGGAGTTGGCGGCGACCGGGGAGTGGAGGTCGGAGCGGTTTGGCGTTGGGTGGGAGGGGAAGAGAAGCGAGGCGGCGGTTTGGCGTGGGGGTGGGAGGGGTAAACTTAGAATTATAGTAATTAAGGAAAAGGGAAATTGAGAAAAGAATGTTTTCTCGAGTAGTGAAACACTCTCTTGATTCTTGTTTGAGCTATGTGTTTATGACGAATGTTTTCGCAAATTCAGTTTGACTTTATGATTGGAATGTGTGGTTCTTATCGGTTTAGAAAGAATAAAGGGAAATGATGGTTTTAGCCATTCGAGTGATTTCGCAGTTGGCTTATATGGTGTTTTTCTCCAATTGCCTACTTGGAAAGTAGAAAAGTTTTCATGATGAATCTTTTGATTTTGAGTTGGAGTCTTTTGGATAGAAGCTGGTTATGAGTGGGTTACATTGTGAAACCTTTATTTTTAGCTGGGTTCTGATTGTAAATAGTTTGTTTAAAAATGAATTTTGTTTTGCATTCCTGGTTAACAGTTGTGCTCCTTGTTATGGTGAAGGAATCGATTGAGACATGGAACAAGAGTTCTGTGTGTTTTGTGTTGGTTGTGTGGTTTGGTACCGAAGGGAAGATTGGCCTAGGGTACATTGATTAGTTTTTTTGGAAGTTACAGTGATTTTGGAAGGTAGAGTGTCGCTAAGACCGTCTCGAGTCCTGGCGTAGGGTACACAACGTTTTTGTGACCCAGTGTCGAGGGCCTACTTGAGAAAATCTAGAGTGTGAGGTTTTATTAGAGCTGTTCACCCACGAGTAAGACCGTGCCTTTGAGTCCTGTCCGTTGAGTGGCTCTAAAAAGATCGAAACGAGTAATAAGGCGTAATATGTTAGTTCGTCAATGTGCGGTGGTCGCATCAGACTGAGCGGAAAGCAACTTGGGAGCTAGAGTCCCGCATGTGCGAGCAAAATCCAGAATTGTTTATGTTGGGTACGTGTTTATCATTGTTAAATTCCAGTCGTAGTTTTATTTCGAGTAGATCGGTGTGTAGATTCGAGGTTAAATCCTGTTAAGGGGGGTAGAATGTAATACTCCGATTTCTTATAAGAAAGAAAGCACTCAAAAGACAAATTAGACTTAACAAAATGGGGTTTCTGCAGTTTTTCGGCAACCTAGGCCTCAGGCCTTGGCCCGGGTGGCCCGTAAGGGGCCGACCACGTATAAAAGAAGAGGAAAACCCTAGTAGCACTGTAGCTATAGTGCATCACACTATTCATGTGACTGTAGCGACCCCCATGTTGCTCTACCAAGATGAGGAGAAGAGGAGAAATGAAGGAGAGGAAGGAAGAAGAAGAAAGGAAGAAGGAAGAAAGGGGAGGGAGGAAGAGGAGAGGAAGGGCGCAATCATGCAGTGAGACTTCGATCTCCAGTGGTTCATCAAGGGTAAACTCGATCTCCGATCACTCAGTAGATTAATCGATTCGTTTTGATGCTGTCAGTAGTAGATCAGTTTTGTACATCGATGTTGCTCGTCTGTTTTGGGTAGGTTATGTTTATTTTCTAGTCTGGTCATCTCTAATAAAGTTGTATCTCTCGTCCTTAGCTTTCAATAGGCGCAAAGATCACTCGATTTAGAGTTACGGTTTCGGAGTTATGATAGTTTCTTTCCGACATTCAAGAAGGGTTGGCGAGAATTAGCAGTTACCTTGTCTGGCCAATATGACTTAATTAGAGACCGAATCAGAAAGCTCACCCATCACGAATATTGTAGGAAATCTAGTAAGCTCTCTAGATTAGTAAAGATCACAATTTTTAGTTGTGTGAATAAAAAGTTATGGATTTTATACTACCGCAGCATTTCTAACTGACAAATTGAAGGAACAAAAACTTCACCTGATCATTAGATTTGTTAGAAGGCCTAACAGAGGACCTTGCCAACTAGGTTATCTTAGAAAGTTTTGTCTTATTTCCAGAGAGTCCAAGATCACCCCGTTCCGAGTTTCGTAGTAAAAGATATAATGATTTTAGTACCGCTGTCCTATGGGACCTTCACTAGACTGTCGGGAAAATTTAGTAGAACCCTTATTCGAACCCTAGGTTTCGGGGAGTCGGGTTAAGGGGTGTGAATGGAGTTCTTTTTCCTCAGCTTTCTTATTGTTAGCAATATTCTTATGTAGGAGGAGGAGTTCTGGAGTTAGGGGCATCGTCCTTGCCTCCCCGCACGTCGTAGCAGAAAATGGCAAGTACAACTGTATGTTTGTGATTGATATGTATTTTTCCCTGCTTGATGATTATATAATGAATGATGATGATATGTACTTGTTCATAGTAGTATCGGATTACCATAGTTATGTTAATGTTATTTCTTTATTCATCTGATTCATTAATGCATGCAAGTATTGTTCTTGCAATTTGGATCTCTGTTTTGAAATATTCTCAAACGGGTCTTGGATCCCCTCATTTTGTAGAATGCGGGCATAAGTGAACACTAACGGGTGTTCACTAGCTATACCGGTATGAGCAGAAGTGAAGGCATGTACATTCATTCATTCATGTGTTATCTCTATTTCTTATGTTGGTCCACTATACGCTTGATGAATTGTGTCTGTTATGTTCAAAGTATTTTTTTATAGTTGCTGAGCCATGGACTACCCTTGCTGTGTTTTTTATTTTTTAGGTGAACCATGATGACGACATTTGTGGGAGGGAGTAGACACACAGTTGCACGCACCATTGAAATAATCATTTGTTCTTATTCAGCATTTATGAGTTTGGACTGTATTATTAATTAACTCTTTTGAGGGTTGTTATTGGATATCGTTAAGCTTAAGATTTGCGAGTTATGGATTCATGCTCTCCGATTATAGTTTAATAGTTTTCTTTCGAATGAGGTATCATGCTCGAATTCAGATATTATTTGTTTATTACTGAAATTTGGTTGAATGCTTTGCTAGATGCCATTCAGAATAAACCTTAATTTGCCCTTAATGGTTGGTATGTTAGAATTTGTTCAAATTGATGACTAGTGATAGAGATTTTAGGTAATATATTGACTTTCGCATAGCCAGAGTCTTACACCCACGCTCTTCGCTCCCCACCGCTCGACCCTCCTGCCTAGGAGGCCGCAACAACTCCACCGTCGCCTCTGCAGCAGCCGCTATTTTTTTGCCGGAGAGGCTGGGCGCCTTGCGCCAAGGCGTCTCCAGCTCTACGTCCTAGGGGTGAGTGGTTCTTATCTTCTCCGCCTCCAGCTCTACGTCCTAGGGGTGAGTGGTTCTTATCTTCTTCATCTCGTCGTTCAGTGATTCTTGGTTATTAGGTCAGTGATTCTTGGTTATTAGGTCGAGTTCTTGGAATCTGGTCCTGCTTGGTGTGGTCTTGGTTGGGTGAGACGCTTGTCACTATCTTGGTTCCGCGGTCGAAATGTGGTAGCTCTAGAGCATTCATCTATTGAATTGAATTGTTTACCGGGAAGAGAGCATCATGAGCCCAGTTAAATTGAGTCATTCTTGGTGTCCATCATTAATCTGGTGCCTTTGGGCTGTTCGAAAATTTGGGGTTTGCTGGATTGCTGAGTTTGTTGGTGCTTGATTTCTCTTAAATGGTGTCTGTCTTGGTTTCTTAGTTCTCGATTCTTGGATTTTGGTATTCTTTCTTTGCCTTGTAATGCCGATTTTAGTTGATTTTTGTCAAAAATGGACGTCGATGGGTTGCTGTGATGGAGACTGACTGGAGAGTGGTTCATTACTTTCTTCTGCTTCCATGTCACTGCCGCACGCTAATTTGTTTTCTGCTGACATATTATCAATACAATGGTGGACAAAGTATATGCACGACCACCGATTTTGTTATCACGATTCATGAAAATGGTTCTTGTTATTCGATCAATGAAAATCTTCTGACAGCTCAATTAGGAAATCTAGATTGGCCTCGTTCAGAATTTGGGACATCCAATGATGGTCCTGGGATCAGCCAAAGCTATTTACATAATTACATACCCATGTACATGTTTCATTTCCTCGTCGTATGTTTTCTTGCATTCTTGGAAGTTTTAGCCCGGGTTCTCTCTGTTTCCGGAAGAAAATAAAAAAGGCTGCTTTTTGTGCCTCCCTCTGGATTTTGTGCCCTGTATACCTTTAGTAGTTAATTTTCTTTTTTTGTTTTAATTCACCAGCAAGTCCTCCCTTACGCTCACCATAGTTCTGAAGATGAGGTATTTGTCAAAACAGACAAGGGTAAAAACCAATTTAAAAACAGTGGGGAGAGAAGAAAATTCAGCAATAGTTGAGTTGAGAGAGACATATATGAGATGTTAAGCAGTCCATTAATATTGCTAGTTAATTTTTGTTTTAGAAAATAATTTGGACACTCTAAAGATGGCTAATCTAACTATAGTCAAGACCTACAGTCAGTATGACTCTGATACCAGCTCTGTCAGGACCCAAGAATGCAATTCTGGACTCTCTATGTATTCTGCACTAGTTCAGGATCAAGCTAGTGCACATAGTGTCAATATAGATGAATATCGACCCACACAAGACGAATAACAGCATGAATGATTAATTTGAATAACGAATAAATGTTTTTACCTTATGGTCGAGTTTATATTTATTAAGCCTCGCAGGGCTAACAATAATTAAATAAGCAGTTGAACAAATAAACATCAGCGGAATCAAATCAATTCACCACAGGAAACCGACTGAGATCAAGACCTAACGATCGGCACCTTAGTAGAACTCTTCCTCAAAGACAGACAAAGACTTGTACACTTCTGTTGATTGATTATAGCAAGCTGGAGTACACAATCATACTCACAAGATATACCACAGAATGCAATGTATAGATGATGGCTTATTCCAAAGGAATGGCTTCGTGATTATTTTGCATAAAGCAGCATTTGCAATTGAGTACAAATAATAGATTGAAAACATATTTAAAACAAATAAATAGTAGATAGTTATTTTCACAAAGACACAAAGCCTAATCAAATTATTTCACATAGCCATATGACTTAGATCACACAGCTCCCTTCCCAAATATTTTATGAAAATCTAACCCTCGTGTGAAATCCCCAAGCATGTCCATGACCGTGGATGCGGCTATTCGAATAGATTGTTTAACATTCTGCAGAGGTTGTATACTTTACTCATAATATAACCAGTGTAGCTAGCACTAGTCATAACAAAACCTTTTAGAAACATCATCTCAAGTATTGACACTCCCGATGTGCTTTACCTCCACCCACCGTTGGACAGGGAATACACAATGCTTTGGTACGATACAAACCGTTGGACAGGGAAACAGCGAACCGCCCCGCGATGTGATCTACCTGGTAGTCCATACCTCCACCCACCACTGAGCTTCCAACCTACCACCAGAGTTGTCAATATCAAGACTCCTAAGTTAGGCTTGTGCCAACAGGCATGTGGTTGTACG
Organism: Hsuehochloa calcarea; assembly: GCA_036346395.1. NCBI lineage: Eukaryota > Viridiplantae > Streptophyta > Magnoliopsida > Poales > Poaceae > Hsuehochloa > Hsuehochloa calcarea. The sequence goes on from CM070600.1 coordinate 38,398,503, forward strand.
AAAGGCTCAATTCAATAGCGCACAAAGAAGCCCTTAATTGACCAAGTCAATACTTCCAATTTCTAACTATGTTATAAAGATTATCATTCCCATTCACAAAGTTCCATCATATCACTTAGTATCCACCACTTGCCTAAGTCCAAATCCTTTCCCACCCTGTTGGTTTAGTGCAACATATGCTATCACAAAGTAATAACACATAGCACACAGTTTTACACAAACTTCTATAGTGACTTAGTCAAATTAATAATTGCAACTAAAATGGTATATGTCACTCGTAGCATGGCTAAGCAATAATATTCATCTAAGCAACCCATGTTGGTGATATGATAATACCAACTAAATAATGAACCAGCCTACGGTGACAAAAGATCATGATGTTACAATAGACAAGGTGGATATAAAAAATTAGGATTAATTACTACACCCAAAACACTTAAATAAATACTTAAAGTAGAATGTAGTTCCTCGAATCAAAGTAGTTATGAAAACTGGGTTCCGCATGATCAAAGGTATAACTTGCCTTGAAATAAATTCTGATACTGGTCTTGGTTTTGGTGAACTCCTTCTTCAATATTCCCCGGAGTATCAACGTCCACTCACAAACGAAAATAACTAAATAAATAAAAATAAAGACGAAAACAAACTCCAAAAATTAAACAAAAAATCTCAGAAAGGTAGAGCTTGAATTTAGATGAATTTAGTAATTTGAATGGGCTCGAATGAAGTTCGGATGAAGAAGATATGGCTTTTCGAAATTCTAAATAAAAAGAAAATGCTCAAAAAGAAATTCGAGTACTGTAGTACTATTGAACGAGCACTGTACACTGAGTACTATTCATCGCATTCAACTACATGTACTCGGAAGGAGTTTCGACCACATAGTTGGAAGTTTTTGACTGCATGGTCGTAGAAGGCTATGACTACCAGGTCGTGGAAGGTTGCGACTATCTGGCCGTTGAAGGTTACGACTGTTTGGTCTTGGAAGGTCCTATGGTTCACGGTTTCACAGAACATTGATATGGCTGGTGGACTCCACATGGCATAGACAGAGTGATCTGTCTTTGTTTTTATTGATTAAGGTTGATATTTCCTTCTTGTGGACTTGTACCCTCAACTGTGGTCTCATCTTTGCTTTTCCGAGATCAGTGCTATTTGACTATTTTTGTTGGTATTGTGTTTACTGTGAGGGGTAAAATATTTTTCTATGTGCTAAAGGATTAACCAATTCGTTTACAAGGGTCTTACAAATGTATAGTGACAACTGGATAGTGGTGGTCAAGTAAGTGATTTTGTGAGACTATGGTTTCCAACTTATTTATGTTGCATTGGATGGTGAATTGATTTCATGCTATCAATCTTGAAGGGAATTTGAGTTAAATAAAATGACTCTCTTTGGTGCTAAACTAATTACGCTGTTGCATTTAGCAGAATCTATATTGATTTGTGGTCTAAGATCTTTTGTTCATTTATAGTGGAATAGTACAACTATCGGAAGTATGGAAATCTTGATCAATTTATTAGAGTATAGCGATTGAGTAATTGGCATGGTTGTGTAGGTGATTTATAACGGTGTATTGTAATTAGAGTGGGATTAGCGAAGTAATCTAATCATTATGGCAATTAATAGGATGGCCGAGATTGTTGAGCTATTGTTAGGTATGACTTGGTTTCAGTGAGTAATCCTCTGAGAGTTAGAATCTTTCCAATGATAATTTGGTTAAGAATATGTTTATCTATTAACGTTAATGAACGAGTATGTCTATATTGTGGGAATTGAAGTCATTGAATCTGATGTTGTCACCATCATTTACACTAGAAGTTAATTGTAGGAGTCTTGGAGGTTGAAATCGGGCTTGTGTTGTAACACCCTGGCTATTAGGAAGCCAAGATGTCACACAAAACTAATAAATACTAAGAATGTACGACAATAACGATTTAATCAAACTTAATTAATAAGAATCCATAAGAAACAACGACAAACATTAACAGTAACATGAGAGGGAATAGAAACATTCATAATAAAAACGTACGATGAGCGATACCCAAACTGGATTATTACGAATTGGAAACTTAACGAATAGTTGACATGAATGGAGGATAACAATAATATTTCTTATTTGATAAAGGTGATGTGCAGCGTGCTGGACTACCCCTCAAAAGGACTTGCCCTCCTCCTCATTTACCTAAATAAAACACACAAAACAAGGATGAGCCAAAGACTCAGCAAGTACTTAAACAAACGACAGAATCATTAAGCGAACAAAGCAAACCACAATCTGTTTATGCAAAACACCTTTGAACTCAAATGTATATGAATGAAATGGTATTATGCAATGAAGGAATGGACTGCTCACAACATATCTGGTATAGTGAGTGACACACCCGTCGGTGTTCACTTAAGCCGTGCTTAACCAAATGCGGAGACCTCAAATACCGTATGAAGAGCGTTTCATCTGGTGTCAACATTGCCCACATTGGAATGGTGGGTCTTACATGCCCATTCGGAATTGATGGGACTTAATCGATTTCCACTCCGTGGGCGGAAACAAAACATGCATGAATGGAATGAATCATGTATCACAAGAAACATAAATATTGAAACTGTAGGACCGGAAAGGCGACTGAGGGGGGGTGAATAGGCGCTTTCAAAACTTTCTCGCCTAAGTCGAATTCAACACGAACTTTACTCCTTTAGCTATGAGAGCTAAGAAGATCGATAAGCACACAATGGAAGCCTAGTCTTGAACTCGACAAACCCGACAACCACGACACAAATGTGGAGACTTAAGCTCAAAGGGTTGATCAGGCCTTTGGCGGTCGGACCGGTTACCAAGGCGGTCGACCGGCGTTCTACCCGATATCGGCCGGCAACTAATCGGCGGTCGGACCGGTGGACAACGTTCGACCAGGCGGGACAGCGATGCGAATATCTGGCGGTCGGACCGCCGTTACAAGACCGGTCGGACCGGTTGATCCGATCTTGAAAAATCCACCCCAAATCCAAAACGAAATTTGATCCAACTTTTGATTCAACCAATGAAACTTGACCAAATTTGAGCACACCTCCTAATGATATTGGAGACCTATTTCTAGCGGCGATCCTTGGATCCACTTGCGAAACAATCTCTCAAGGATTAAACAAAGAAGTGCACAAACCCTAGAAATATGAAAATCTTTGATTCAAGACTTGCTTGTGGGGATTGATGGTCTAGATGATTCTAGGAGTATTCCCACACACCAAAGCAAGACAAAATGGGTCAAGAGACCAAGTATAAACCCTTGAATCAAGGAAGCACCAAATTCATCCAAATGAGAGAAGAACACAAAGAGAAGACAAATGATCTCTCAAGCAAGCATCACAAGATTGATTGATCTCACAAGATGCTTACAAAGCCACTCCAACTAGGAGGACAAGAGCTCACCCAAGGAGCATACAATCTCTCCCTCTCTTCCTCTCCAAACCCTAACCCTAGAAAAGCAAGGGAAGAAACCAAATGAATGCCTCAACCGTTTTCCTTCTCCCCCTTTCCTATTTATACTAGAGAGGACTAGAGTTTCACATTTGGGCCCCACTCACACATGGGACCCACACACTAATCTGTTGAAGCAATCGCCTGCTTCACCACGTGTAGGTTGATCAGCGGTTCTCATCGACGCCAAGCCTCTCTTATCCGAATCCCATCGGAATCTCGAGAGACTTGCACCGATATCCGCACCGCTGATCAACCACCGTGCCGAACCACCCGTTCGATCCATCTTGCCCATCTGCACCATGCTTGAGTCACACGACCTCACCGGTATCCATGATCGTTACGGACCTCGGCTCTCCAAGCGTAGTCGATCCACTCACCGTTGACGTCGTTGACCTGCAAGCCACCTGCACAGCAATAGACAAACAAACCGTTTCCGGGAACAAGTTCTTCACAACTTGACCCACGTTAGTTCCGCAATGCAATATGCAACAATAAAGCATTGATAACTAAGCATAAACACAATCAACATGCATCAATGCGAACTTGGCAAACCTCCAAGTCGCTGCCGGTCGGCCACCACGGGGCGGTCCGGCCGATTCATCTGGTCGGACCGCTCCCACAACGGCGGTCGGACCGCCCAAAGACTTAGCCAAAAATCCGGCTTGAAAATCCGAAACCTTCGGAATTTTCAACTCAATAGAACTTTGTTGGGAGCTCCAAAAATGATGAAACCACATCCGGAGACTCCCTCACCGCCTCCACATCCTATTTTGGCTTAGCTCCAAAGCCAATTTTAGGTCGAGCCGGTCCGACCAGGCCACCACTGCCGGTCCGGCCGTCCCACGCGCGATCGGCCGCCCCACCACCGGTCGGACCGCTTTGTGGTGCGGCGGCGTAAGCAAACCCAGCGAGATTTTGCAAACCAACAAAGCCATTGCCAATTGACTCATCATCTGAGATCGTGCACATATCCTCACGATATCCACAATCTCCCCTTGATGAACACATTGGCAATTCCCAAAAAATGTGGTTTTCAAATTGAAAAGTAAAAATCGCCGTTTTCGCATAAAGGCACAACTTGGTCCATAAGCAAGAAAAAGCTTAGGAACCGACCAAGCTGGCTTCAGAATAGTATAGGCAAGTGAGATAAGGCAATGAACGCACAAAAGAATTCAAATTCAGGAAGATGGCCAAAAATCTCACTAAGGTCCATATGAAAGACAACATGTTCTATTTGACCTTTGATCATTGTGAGTCTTCTTGAATTTCAATTCAAATCAGAAAAGGGCAATAAAACCCAGAGACTCAACTCACTATGATCACAAATTTTCAAAAGGTTCACAAAATTTTTATTTGTGTGTGTGTGTGTATTCTTTTATGCATGAAACCTTATGTGAACCAAAAGCTCTAAAGCAGCATTTTCTTCAATCCTTCTCCCCCTTTGACAATGAATTCATCAAGATGCATGAGAAAAGAACGAGCATGAAGAAATGACTTTATTTGAAATTTAGCAAAAGGAGCCATGACCATTATCTCGTAGACGAGACAAGACATATACCAAGCCATATAAAGAGTAGAAGCTATATTCAATCATGGCAAAACATGTCTTTAAAGCTAACACCAAGATAGCGAAATCTGAGATTAACAATTAAAACCATGAAAGGTTGCTCAATGTCATAAATTCACTAAAAGCAACCAAAAATGAGTCAAGCCATGTCTATAAGCAAAAGAGACTCAAAGCAGAATTGAGGCATTTTGAGCATTAAGAGAATTCTTTTGAAGCAAAGCTCAAGCACTTAGCCCTTTTTGTGCAAATTTTCTTTTTCTTTCTCTTCTTTTTTTTTTACTGTGCTAGATCTCAAGCCTTGCTGCGACCATCTCAAGCGATAAGCTTAAAAGAGTGGTCTAGGTCATCCAAAACTCCCCCTGAGTTCATGCCTAGTGCAATGGCAAGCCGTCTCATGAGAAAGGATTGGTGAGATCGAGTTTTCATACAAAAAAATCTTTTTTTTTTTATTTGCTTGACTTAAGAAGGTAAAAGCTCATTTTCATCTCAAAATAAGTTCAAGACTCAATTCAGCTTGTAAGACATGGCAAGAATCATAAGAGGATCACTAGAGCAAAACTAGTCACAAGATCCAACTAGACATGATTCGATTCAATTTGCTCACAGATATAAAGCTAGCAAGGGAAAAGCTAAGCCAAAACACGAAGAGCCATAAAAGAAGTCCAGCGGACTATCACTTGATATGACAAGGTATAGAGTATGAAATCAAGCCATACAAGGATAATACTCAAAGCTCCACAATTTTTATTATGCAATGCACGACATTTGAAATAAAAATGCATTATGATACAATGAAAACAGAAAAAGCAAATTCCCTCAAAACATCCAAGCCTCGATCTTGGGATTTGAGATAGAAAATCAGGGTGTCGATCTTGAGATGAGCGATGCACAGGAATAGCAAAAGAAGCGAGAAAAATGATTAGGCACAAAATCATAAGAATGCCCATGAGCACCACTGGACCTCTCCAAAGCGATCTACCAAAGGACCGATACTCCCCTGTCTAGGTGCTACCCGTGGTCTATCCTCATGATATCCTAAACCACCTTTTGCTGGACCCACCAAAAGAGTCAACAAGATTCTCTACACGCCTAGGCACGTATGTGGTACCTTGAATAAGTTTGCCCGCTCTAGAGACTATCATTGAAGAAGAGACTCCTCTAATGGATCTCAAGGTGCTCATCCTCTCTTTCCTCTCAATCTTTGCTCTCCGGAAGCAAAACTCAGCCGTGTGGCCCTCTTTCTTGCGAAGGTGCAATGGTACTTGACCTTTTGAGGGTCCATGACCGAGAGACAAGCACCTTTCTTGCTAGAAGGAGATTGAGCGAGAATCTCTGATTTAAGAACAACCTTTGAAGACAAAGAAGATTCTTGCTCAACCAAACCACTTTTCACAATTCTAGCAATCTTTGGGTGAGATTCTTGGAAAGCTCTAGGGACTTAAAGCCTAGGCCCTTTGTTTTCACACTCACCTTGGATTGATCTAGAATCAAGTTGAGCTTCTTTTTCAGCTAGAAAACCTCTCAAGAGTCATTTTGAGGTAATCGTTCTCTTTTGCCAAAACTCCACAATTTGAGCACTTTAGAGAATCGATTGCCTCAACATGTTTGCTCTTAAGAAGATCGACTTCCACTTTGAGCCTCACAAGACACACAATAGGACTCTCAATCCTATTCAAGCTGCTCCTTAAATTTGACTCTAAAGCCTCTTGTATCTTACCAATAGCAGTTTCAATTTCACATGCAACATACAAGAGGAAGAATCAATAACTTTCTTGGAAGCGATAAGAGATATAGATCTTTCAATTTTAGCTTTCTCTTCAAGAGTCTTGTTTAAAGCTTCAATCTCAATTGTAAGCTTAGGGCAATTTTCACAAGAGGCAATTCTAGAATAAGCAACCATTTGATCATCTCTTGCATTTTAATTCGATTATTCTTACAATGAGAACAAGTGTGACTAGCATCAAATTTTTGCAATTCTTTTAAAGAGCTATCCAGTTTCAATTCTAGCAAAGCACAGTTTGAGCAATTTAAAGGAATAGCTTCTAAAGCAGTCACATCAAGCGGAATGGCATTCATGCAAACAGAACTAGACTTGAGAGATTCTAGTTCAGAAAGAGCATTTTTCAATTGTTCTTTAACAGAGGAATGAGCATTATTCAAGCTTGACAATTCATTAAGCAAGCTAGAGCATGAATCACGAGAGATCATCGAGTTAATGGATTTGAGCCTAACCACTTCTAGGTTCAAATTATCAATCATTGTATCTGTTTCTTGATCACTTTAGCTTGCTTATGCAATTTTTGTTCAGCAAGCACTAAAGCCCTTTTCATGTCAGGAAGTGAAGGGCATACCTCATCGGGATCACTGAAAGGATCCTCGCTGTTGGAGGAGTAGCTGTCGTGGCTGTTCTTGGCCATAAAGCACATGCCTGTGAAATCACGTGCCTTCTTCTTGCCACGGGAGTCACTCTTGTCGTCCTCCGACTCCGAGTCCACATCTTCCATGCTCACATCCTCTAGAGCTTCAAGGACTCGGCTGACAAACTTGCGATAGTTTGTCTTCTTGGACTTAGCATCCCTCGCTTGAGGATGCCTTTGTGACTCCTTCTCCTCCTTGCCCTTTAGCTTGGGGCATCTAGAGCGAACGTGGTTGAGCTCACCACACTCGAAGCATGTGATAGGTCCACCTCTCCTCCTACTCCTCACATTATTGTAGGCTCTCGTGAATTTTGTGGATAGGAGGGCTAAGTCATCCTCAGGTAGTCTCTCAAGTTGCTCATCGCTCAAGGAATGCAAAGCAGACAAAGAAAATCGAGATGAGCTAACATTAAAGGAATCAGCATATCTACCCTTAGATTGATCGATCACTAAAGCCATTGGCTCTGCATGGGGGGGAGGCGAGATAAAATCAATCTCATGCGTCTTCAACCTCGAGTAAAGCTTATCCATGGTAAGCTCACTCATGTGATGTTATCATTTATGGCGATGATCTTCATTCCCGCACCTTCACATCCAAAGCACCCAAAAGTGGCGTGCATTTTCGACTCGAAAAAAACCGGATCAACAAATGCGGAGATCATGAAGAATTTTAGAAAATCTCCCCACGCTCATCTAAAGATTCACGGTCTTTGCTCGATTTTGGAGTATGCTTTCTTAAATTTGGTTCTGTCTCACTTCCTTGATCGCGATGGACCCCTCGTGATAATCACAAAGAGTCGCGGATCTCATGAGCGACGACAAATGAGCAACACGCTCAAACTCCGATCGACTAAGGCCTTGAATTAAAAATTCGAGCCCTGCATTGTTCTCCACATCCGAGTGATCAAATTGTCATCGGTGGCACGACATAAGGATTCTTCACCTTAAGCCAAATCGCATGCCCTTGAGCCTCGATGTAGGCCTCCATTCGGCCTTCAATAAGCAAAATCAACTCCATCAAAAACATGTGGCTGATTGAATATCGCTCGATCGCCATGGCTCCAAAGACCGGTTAAGATCTATAGAAGCGAGCTAACCGCTCGATACCACTTGTAGGACCGGAAGGCGGCGAGGGGGTGAATAGGCGCTTTCAAAACTTTCTCGCTAAGTCGAATTCAACACGAACTTTACTCCTTTAGCTATGAGAGCTAAGAAGATCGATAAGCACACAGCGGAAGCCTAGTCTTGAACTCGACAAACCCGACAACCACACGACACAAATGTGGAGACTTAAGCTCAAAGGGTTGATCAGGCACCGCGGCGGTCGGACCGGTTACCAAGGGCGGTCGACCGACGTTCTACCCATGATCGGCCGGCAACTAATCGGCGGTCGGACCGGTGGACAACAGTTCGACCAGCGGGACAGCGATGCGAATATCTGGCGATCGGACCGCCGTTACAAGACCGTCGACCGGTTCGATCGATCTTGAAAAATCCACCCCAAATCCAAAACGAAATTTGATCCAACTTTTGATTCAACCAATGAAACTTGACCAAATTTGAGCACACCTCCCTAATGATATTGGAGACCTATTTCTAGCGGCGATCCTTGGATCCACTTGAAAACAATCTCTCAAGGATTAAACAAAGAAGTGCACAAACCCTAGAAATATGAAAATCTTTGATTCAAGACTTGCTTGTGGGGATTGATGGTCTAGATGATTCTAGGAGTATTCCCACACACCAAAGCAAGACAAAATGGGTCAAGAGACCAAGTATAAACCCTTGAATCAAGGAAGCACCAAATTCATCCAAATGAGAGAAGAACACAAAGAGAAGACAAATGATCTCTCAAGCAAGCATCACAAGATTGATTGATCTCACAAGATGCTTACAAAGCCACTCCAACTAGGAGGACAAGAGCTCACCCAAGGAGCATACAATCTCTCCTCTCTTCCTCTCCAAACCCTAACCCTAGAAAAGCAAGGAAGAAACCAAATGAATGCCTCAACCGTTTTCCTTCTCCCCTTTCCTATTTATACTAGAGAGGACTAGAGTTTCACATTTGGGCCCCACTCACACATGGGACCCACACACTAATCTGTTGAAGCAATCGCTTTGCTTCACCACGTGTAGGTTGATCGGCGGTTCTCATCGGCGCCAAGCCTCTCTTATCCGAATCCCATCGGAATCTCCCGAGACTTGCACCGATATCCGCACCGCTTTGATCCAACCAATTTGCACCGAACCACCGTTCGATCCATCTTGCCCATCTGCACCATGCTTGAGTCACACGACCTCACCCATATCCATGATCGTTCGGACCTCGGCTCTCCAAGCGTAGTCGATCCACTCACCGTTAGACGTCGTTGACTGCAAGCCACCGCACGACAATAGACAAACAAACCGTTTAGGGAACAAGTTCTTCACAACTTGACCCACGTTAGTTCCGCAATGCAATATGCAACAATAAAGCATTGATAACTAAGCATAAACACAATCAACATGCATCAATGCGAACTTGGCAAACCTCCAAGTCACTGCCGTCGACCGCCCCACGGGGCGGTCCGACCGATTCATCTTGATCGGACCGCTCCCACAACGGCGGTCGGACCGCCCAAAGACTTAGCCAAAAATCCGGCTTGAAAATCCAAACCTTCGGAATTTTCAACTCAATAGAACTTTGACTGGAGCTCCAAAAATGATGAAACCACATCCAGGAGACTCCCCTCACCTGCCTCCACATCCTATTTTTGGCTTAGCTCCAAAAGCCAATTTTAGGTCAGACCGGTCCGACCGGCCACCACTGCCGGTCCGATAGTCCCACAAGCGATCGACCGCCCACCACCGGTCGGACCGCTGTGGTGTGCGGCGATAAAGCAAACCCAGCGAGATTTTGCAAACCAACAAAGCCATTGCCAATTGACTCATCATACTGAGATCGTGCACATATCCTCACGATATCCACAGAAACCTATCCACATCATGAGCACAACGCAATAGCAATCATAAATTCACCACATCGTGATGCATTCCCTTGAAAACAACACAAATTAACAACGAAGATTTGCCTTAGTGCTGCGCGACGTACTAGGAAGCAACGAAGGTGTCCTTCCACCCACAGCCTCACCGCCTACACAAGCATTTACACGGAATAAGAATAACAAGGTATGACGTATCTACACGTGTCCTATCATACCCTCTAAACAACCCACACAACCAAGGGTTCAATTTGACAACTTCACCAAAAAGACCAGATTACTACTCTACTGGCAGTTGTACGATAAAATTCACCATTAATTATCTGTAACTCCTAAACACCTGAAACCAGTGCTCATCTTTTCCTAATGAACCAGGCTACGAAACTTTAGTTGGTGAGATCCTCTGATTCGGCCAAAACAGAGGACTAATCTACCCAAGAAGACACCGACAGAAACCTGTCCAGATTTCAGAGCAGTCGTAAAGAAAACTCTGTAACTTTCAGTATATAAATCCTATGGAGATGATCTTTATCAATCTGGAATCATCAAGAAATTATATTCAAAAACCTATTTGGGTGGCCTCCCTGAATCTGTATCTATCTAGAACAAAACTGAAGAGCAACCAACAGTCTCCAAAATTTCTGACAGACAGAGCAGTGTTCGGTTAAAAATTCATAACTCCGAAACCGCTGGGTGGAATATCGTGATCTCGGTGCCAAACGAAAGCTAACGAAACCAGGAACATATCTCTAGGAGAGGTCAACCCGAGATTTGGCCTCTAAAGGGTCGAAACTGCCCGCGCAAGGAGATGGATGCGTTCTGGAATCTCCAGAACAGAACCCCATTTAGATCTAATCCACCATTAATCAATAAAACCGAATCAAACTACCACTAAAAACATTCGTTACCCTTGAAGATCTGCAGGGAGACGTGGATCCACCTCCCAAGAACCTCCCTCCCTTCTCCTCCCTTCCCTCTCCAAGACCGGCCACAAGATCGCCTGCGAACGGTCGGCGGCGCCGTTGAAATGTAGACGGCCGGGGAGCTTGGGGAGACACGGGGATCTCCGCAGACAAGGCGTCGTCAAAGAGCAGCAAGAAACACCGGGGAGGAGGGAATGGGGTGGCGGCTCTAGGGGAGAGGAGGGAGTGGGGAGGCGGCTAGGGTTGGGGGCGCCTCCCCCCTCCCCTTGGCCGGCCCCCCTTGGGCCGGCCTCCCCCTCTTGGGCCGCCTGGGCCGCGGCCTGCGGCCCAGGTTATCGTAAAAATGCGAAAACCCCCTGCCCCAACAAAAAATTCTATTTATTTGCACTCTTTTTCGTGCCCGACTTATTTTAAAACTCCCGACTCAAAACCGGGTATTACATTCTACCCCCCTTTAACAGGATTCGACCCCGAATTCTACCAACGAAACGAATACACGATTAAAAAATATCACGGAATTGCAATCAACGAATTAGCACATATCAGAAACGAACAGGTCTAAATACTACTCGCACATGCAAGACTCTAGCCCTGAAGTGGCCTCTCTCTCGAACTAGAGAAACCACAACACAAAAACGTAAAACGATGACTGACCTAACGCTCAACCTGAACTTTCTAGGTTCACTCATTAGAGGAGGATCGAAGGTAAGACCTTACTTGACGGTCAACGTCCTTTACTAAATATCAAACTTTGAATGGCTCAGCTGCTCACTCAGCCCAGAACATAACAGACGTTGTGTACTTCGCGAATGAACCCGAGACGGACAAAACGATATGCGAACTTCCCAATTTCTGCAAGTTTCAGGAACGAAGAGAATCCAATTGGAAATATAGAGTCCTCATCGCAACCACGTAATGCTAACTCTCCGCTAAAAGATTAAATCCCCAAATTTGACAATTCATCTCGGAAATAAATCTTTGTGTTTTTTTTAAGTAGGCAGTTTACAAATGAACACCACGACAACCAAAGGAGAAATCACTCGAATGCCAAATCAAATACTTCTTGTGGTTTATCAGAATTGGAAGGAATCAAACATGCCCACACAACTGTAACACCCTGACTATAAGGAAGTCAAGATGTCACCTACAACCACCACTCTTTAGAAGATTAACATCAAAACATATGACAAGATGAAGCAAGTAATAAGATTATACGGACACAAGAATTCATCAACAAGTTTAACCAACGGAATGGAAATAAACAATTCAGAGGGATAAGGTAGTTATGACCAAAATGGCTTATTACAATTCAACACAAGTCATAAATAACAACAGTAAAAGTTATCAAAATATTTGGTTTATGGTAGTGAGTGCATTGTGTTGAACTACCCTCCACGAGATCATTCTTCCTTGTCATTTACCTAAATAAGACAATAAAGCAAGAATGAGCCAAAGACTCAGCAAGTAATTGTATGTAACAATCAAACATACCATGAACAATATATCACTATCATAATTTGAACATTTACTGAAAATAACTTTATGAATGGATGAAGTGGAATGATGCATTGAAGGAATTGGACATATTGCAGCATATACCGGTATAGCGAGTGAATCACCCGTCGGTGTTCACTTAAAGTAATCGTATGAAGAACGTTTCATACGACCGTCCAACGTGGCCTACATTGGAATGGTGGACTCACGTAACATGGCCCACATTGGAATGGTGGACTCATGTACCCATTCTGGAATTGATAGGATTTTCAAGTGCCCATACTGGAATTGATGGGTCTTACAAATGTGATTTATGCATGTCATGATGTGATTCCATGGCAATATTGAATAGTACTCATAAATGAAAAGAAACACATGGCATTCATCTACAAGTACGAACAAATATAATCATTTATTCACACATCACATATTGCATCAATCATAGTATACAAGTTACTTGCCTGCCGCGCTGCAACGGGTTGGGAGGTAATTGAGATACCCCTCCACTCACCGCTTCACCGCCTACAATATAAAATAATCGACATAAGGACAAACGAGTAAGGCAATGCTACACGTGTCCTCCCACAATCTCTAGCCAAACCAACCAAACAAAAGGTTCAATTTGATCAATTTACCCAAACCTTTCAATTATCCCTAATCTGGCAGTTTTACTAGAAAATTCACCAATAAAAAACCGTAAGTCCAAAAGACCTGAAACCAGTGCTCATATTTTCTTAACTTAACTGGCTACGAAACTCTAGTTGATGGTAAATTCTAATTCGGCCAATACAGAGGTCTAACCATCCAATGAACAACTATAACTGCAGTCTGCCAAGAATTCAGAACAGCCCTAAAGAAAAGGCTCTAACTTTTAAACCACTGATCCAAATAAAGTGATCTTTATCAGCCTGGAAACATGGTGAAATTATCTTCATAATCCTAGTTGGGTGGCCGACCTGATTCTGAATCTAACTAGATCAAAAACTAGGTGCAACCGACTATACCCAGAATTTCTGACAGACAGAGCAGTACGTGGTAAAACAGTCATAACTTTTAAACTACTGGGTGAAAATTCATGATCCAGGTGCCAAAAGAAAGGTAATGAAACCAGGAACAATTCTCCAGAAGACACAGATGTCCAATTCGGCCTCTAAGACACCCAAAACTGAGGTACAACATACTGGACAGAATCAATCTACTAACAGAATTAAAACGAAACTATAAATCCAAGCGGATTCTCAACTCTAATGGAATCAAACAACGAATCGGAGGTCTAATTACCCTTGAAGACCAGTAGGACGATGAAGATCCGCTGCACACGGGTCTTCCTCGCTTCCCCTCGCTTTCCTCTCTTCGGGCCGGCCAGAGGAGGCGGCGAGCAGGCGTCGGCGGCGAGGGAATGGAGATGATGGAGGGGCCCTTGAGGAGGAGCGACGGGGATCACCGGAGATAGCACCACCACAGCGAGGAGGCGCCAAGGAGCAGCAAGGAGGCCGGCTTGGGGGAGGGAGAAGGCGGCCAAGGGGGAGGGGAGGAGGTAGGGCGGCTAGGGTTTGGGGGAGTGGCGCCCCTTTTGGCCGGCCTACATGGGCCGGCCGGCCTCTTGGGCCACAGGGCGCGTCCTGCGGCCCAGGTTGACGTACAATAACAATTACCCCATTGTTTGGAAAATCCGACGAATGATGTTTGTTTTACTCCCTCCGATTTCTTTCTTTTTACCGATTCGATTCCGGAAAGTTGTAAATATCGTTTTCGAATAAAATTCCCAGACAAATGAAACGATACAACCTAACTGGATAAATGAGGTATTACACTCTAACCCCCTTAGAAAAGATTCGACCTCGAATCTACGCAACAAACTTCGAGAAAGATAGATGAACAACTTAGGTAGTTACAGAAGCGAGCAGTCGGGTATTGTTCTCTCATGCGGGACTCCAACTCCCAAGTGGCCTCTCTCTCAGACTGATGAGACCAAAGAACTTTGACATACTTCAGGGTCTTATTCCCCAGAACCCGTTCTGAATCTTCTAATATCTTCACTGGCCGGGACTCGAAGGTAAGGTCTTGCTTGACAATCAAAGGCTCCAAAGGAATGACATGATCTGGGTCTCTCAGAAACTTTCTCAGCATCGAAACATGAAACACGTTGTGAACCCCACTCATAGAATCGGGAAGGTCCAAACGGTAAGCTAGCTTCCCAATTCGTGCCACGATTGGGAAGGGTCCAACATACCTTGGACTAAGCTTCCCTTTGGTGCCGAAACGCACTAGCCTTTAGATGGCGATACTCTCAACAGAACTTCATTTCCCACCTCGAATTCCAAATCTCGTCTTCGACATCCACAGTAGCTCTTACATCCGGCTTTGGGCGACCAACAAATTCTTCCTAACTTCGCCACTCTAGCCATCGTCATTGAACCCGATCGGGACCCAAGGCGCCGCTCTCAACCTCATCCCAAAGCAGCGGGACTGCACTTACGCCCATAAAGAACCTCGTATGGTGCAGCTCGAATCTTGGGAATGATAACTATTGTTATAAGCAAACTCGCCAAGGCTAAATGCTCTTCCCAATTCCCTTTCCAGGATAAAACACAACACCTGAGCATGTCTTATAATGTCCGATAGTGCGCTCGGATATCCATCTGTTTGGGGATGAAAGGTTGTGCTAAGGCGGAGTTGTGTGCCCAATGCACTCTGCAAACTTTCCTAGAATTTGGAAGCGAACTTGGCATCTCGGTCGAAACAATGGTCCTTGGCACTCCGTGCAAGCGCACAATTTCGTACATAAAGAGGAGCCAAATCGCTTGCGAATTGGTTGTCGAATAGGAATGAAATGTGCGGACTTCTTGAACCGGTCCACAATTACCCAAATAGCATCCTTTCCTCATTGCGTGCGAGGTAAACCAACCACAAAATCCATAGATATATCGTCCCATGGCCAAACCGGTACCTCCAAGGGTTGCAATGATCCTGCTGGTCGCTTGTGCTCGGCCTTGACCATTGGCACACCCACATGAAGCCACATATTTGCGATATCAATTTTCATCCGTTTCCACGAAACTTTTCTTTAAATCTTTGTACATCTTGGTCTCACCGGGATGTGCGGTATAAAAATACGATGGGCCTCTTTCAAAATCTCCAGTTTAACCTGAGACTCCTGTGGCACACAGAGGCGCCCTTTAAATCGCAAAGAATCAAATTTGTCCACACTGAAGTGACCCTGCTTGCCCTCAGCGCAATGCTTCCTCACTCGTTGGAACATCGATCTTCTTTGTTGTCTTTGCTTCACCGATCCTAAGAGCCGATTCTAAAAGCAAGCGAGTCTCGATGCAGCGGTACATAAGCGAAAGGAAATATCCATACGCTCAAAGTCGGCAATAAGACAAGCGAGGGTAGGAGGTGTCGCCTTGCGACTCAAAGCATCGACTACCACATTAGCCTTGGGATGGTGCTTGAATAGTAAGATCATAGTCCTTGATCAACTCTAGCCATCTCCTCTGTCTCAAGTTGAAGTCATACAGGTAAAGATGTATTTGAGGCTCTTGTGGTCGGTGAATACATCACAAGATTCGCCAGTACAAATAATGGCGCCAGATCTTCAAAGCATGAATCAACTGCGACAAGCTCTAGATCATGGGTGGGATAATTACATTCATGCTTCTTGGTGTCTCGATGCATAGGCAATCACTTTACCATCTGCATGAGTACACAACCAAGTCCAACTATGGGCGATCTGAATAGATAGTGAATCTCTTCCTGTGCTCGGGAAGAGTAAGAATTGGAGCGATCACTAATCTATCTTTCAAAGTGCAAAAAGCTGCGCTCACAAGCATCGGACCATCGAATCTAACACCTTTCTGTGTCAACTGGGACATTGGTTTTGCAATGGTTGAAAAACCCTCCACAAACCGCCGGTAATAGCCAGTTAAACCCAGAAAACTCCTTACTTCTTTGACATCGGTTGGTCTCTTCCACTCTACTACTGTCGAAATCTTGCTAGGATCAATTGAAATACCCTTCTGATTAATAACGTGACCCAGAACCCCAACTTCAGAAATCCAGAACTCACACTTCTTCAGCTTGGCATAGAATTGATTCTCTCTTAAAGTTTCAAGCACCAACCGCAAATGATGGGTGTGATCCTCTTCCGTCTTGGAATAAATCAAGATATCATCTATGAATACCACAACGAAATCATCAAGGTATTGATGCAGCATACTGTTCATGGCTTCCATGAAAACTGCAGGAGCATTCGTTAGTCCAAAAGACATAACTTTATACTCATAATGTCCATACCTCGTAGACAAAGCCGTTTTCTCGATATCCTGCTCACGAACTCGAATCTGATTATAACCCGATTGGAGATCAATCTTGGAAAATATCCTAGCTCCTTTCAACTGGTCGAAAAGGTCCTCAATGCGAGGCAAAGGATATTTGTTCTTCATAGTCGCCTGATTAAGCGCCCGATAATCTATGCACATACGCCAGCTGTCATCTTTCTTCTTAATAAAAAGAACAGGCGCTCCCCATGGCGATACGCTTCGTTGAATCATACCTTTGGACAGCAGGTCGTCCAATTGTTTCTTCAATTCTTCCTGAAATGGCGAGCCAATCGGTAAGAGACTTGGACAAAGGCCGAGTTCCCGGAATAAGATCAATCCGGAACTCAACTTTCCTCACCGGAGGCATTCCGGGAAGTTCTATAGGAAAGACATCGGAAAACTCCTTCACAACTGGAATCTCCTCAATACGCTGCGAAGAATCAGTCTTTTCATTGAGGAACAAAGTAATCCGATGATCGATGCACGCGCTAGGGAATAGGTTAGCCAAACACAATCTTGAATCGGATGGTGCGCTGCCCTGGAATACCAGTTCTTCACCGGAAGGAGCTAGCAAGGTCACCGTCTTCCAGAAACAACAAATCTTGGCACGGTATTGGAATAACCACCATACCGAATAACATCGAATGGTGCCAATTGAATAACCATAAGATTCGCGATGAAAACCTCATCATCTATAAGTATAGAACAACCGGACAGACGGTAGAGCTAGAAATAAGTCCTCTGGGAGCCGACTACCACCGATTCGAAATAAGTGAAAACTCAAACCCACTTTTCTAACAAACTCCAAAGACACGAGCGAGTAAGTAGCCCCGAATCAAGCAGTACAAAGGCATCATGTGAATCCACTAGTAATGTACCTGTCACCACATCAGGACGTCCCAAAGTCTCAGGGGTGGGCATGGCGTAGACCCCCTGATGCACCGGTGCAGAAGACGCACCGACACTCTGCGACGGAAAGCGGTAACAATTCTTTGGAGGAACAAGCAGCGGAGGTGCGGATGGTGCGGGATTCTAATAGAACCTGCGGAGGCGCCGGAGTAAAAGCTGCAGTGGAACCCATGTTGGAGGGTCTTGTGGTGCGAGAACCTTTGTCGAGTCTGGCCCGAACCTCTGTGAAAGCTGGAGGAAGAAGCTGCTGGAACGGTCTCCCATTTGATGATACTAGCTGGATTTTGCTTACACACTGAGGACTTGTGGCCCTCCTGACCACCTTCTTGGCATGTTCCTTGAAGGAACATTCGAAGCTCGATGCCCGTCACCACACGAAAACATTTCATGCCCCGACACAGAGCAGGGGCAATCGTAGGGCGAAAGATGAAGAACGTGGCGCCGAAGAAGAAGACTACCACTGCTGAACCGGACGGGAGTGTTGGTTCTTTTGAAACCTCTTAGCAATGGGTCGCTGAAAAGACCCACCTCCTCCACCGAAACTCCGCTTCTGGCCACTGCCAGATCCACCGGTAGCAATAGAACCACTAGCAACATGCCCTTGCGACAAAAGGATCTCTTTCCAACTCCATCCCTCTAGCCTGCTCAACCACTGAGCTAAAATCACGTAGACCTGTCGCTCCCAGAATTTGGCGGTACTCCTGATTGAGGCCCCGCCGGAACCTCTTAGCCTTCTCTTTATCATCACTTGCCACGACTGGTACAAAACGCACCAGATTGTTGAACCTAGCCTCATAATCAGATACTGACATCTTCCCTTGCACGTAAGTCAGGAGTGATTGCTCCATCTTCTCAATGAAGGAGTCAGGATAAAACTGTGTCCTGAATCTCTCCACAAACACCTCCCAAATGTAACAGACCACAGGCTGAGTCTGGAAGACAGGACTCCTTCCCACGGATGTCGACTGGCCCTTGGTGAAAGGCCACAAATCGCGCCTTCTGCGCGGATGCCAGCTCTAAGGCTCCAAACTGGCGCTCCATGTACCTCAACCAGTCCGCAGCCTGAACCGGTGTGCCTGCTCCGTCAAAAGTATCCAGACGAAGCGACATCCACTCACGGAGGCTCATCCTAGCCTCGGGTGGAATAGTAGCGAATGAGTTCCGCCACGAGCGCGGCGGCGCGAGGAATGGCCGCCGCAATTGTTGGCGGAGTTGTTGATTCTCCTTAATAGGTTACGAATGAGATCATTTGTTGCGGCCGGTGGCTCAGCGACCGGAGGCGCAGCTGAGGCAATCTCCTCAGTAGGAGCACCAGCCAACCCTTCAGACGAAGACGATGTAGCTGCCGGACCGCGGCCACGACCACGACTACGGGTCGGGGGACGACCACGACCACGGCCTCTACCTCTTGCCATCTATGAACAATACAACAGAAAGAAAACCAAGTACTTAGCTCAACGAACTGATAACAAAATAATTGGAACATAACCAAGCAATTGCGGAAAAACAATGGTTTACCCAACCCTTCCTATTGTGCACAGCGTGTCATTTTAATATTATTACCATGGACCTGAAGCCCGCTCTGATACCAACTGTAACACCCTGACTATAAGGAAGTCAAGATGTCACCTACAACCACTACTCTTTAGAAGATTAACATCAAAACATATGACAAGATGAAGCAAGTAATAAGATTATACGGACACAAGAATTCATCAACAAGTTTAACCAACGGAATAGAAATAAACAATTCAGAGGGATAAGGTAGTTATGACCAAAATGGCTTATTACAATTCAACACAAGTCATAAATAACAACAGTAAAAGTTCTCAAAATATTTGGTTTATGGTAGTGAGTGCATTGTGTTGAACTACCCTCCACGAGATCATTCTTCCTTGTCATTTACCTAAATAAGACAATAAAGCAAGAATGAGCCAAAGACTCAGCAAGTAATTGTATGTAACAATCAAATATACCATGAACAATATATCACTATCATAATTTGAACATTTACTGAAAACAACTTTATGAATGGATGAAGTGGAATGATGCATTGAAGGAATTGGCCATATTGCGATATACGGTATAGCGAGTGAATCACCGTCGGTGTTCACTTAAAGTAATGTCGTATGAAGAACGTTTCATACGATCGTCAACGTGGCCCACATTGGAATGGTGGACTCACGTAACATGGCCCACATTGGAATGGTGGACTCATGTACCCATTCTGGAATTGATGGGATTTTCAAGTGCCCATACTGGAATTGATGGGTCTTACAAATGTGATTTATGCATGTCATGATGTGATTCCATGGCAATATTGAATAGTACTCATAAATGAAAAGAAACACATGGCATTCATCTACATGTACGAACAAATATAATCATTCATTCACACATCACATATTGCATCAATCATAGTATACAAGTTACTTGCCTGCCGCGCTGCAACGGGTTGGGAGGTAATTGAGATACCCCTCCACTCACCGCTTCACCGCCTATAATATAAAATAATCGACATGAGGACAAACGAGTAAGGCAATGCTACACGTGTCCTCCCACAATCTCTAGCCAAACCAACCAAACAAAAGGTTCAATTTGATCAATTTACCCAAACCTTTCAATTATCCCTAATCTGGCAGTTTTACTAGAAAATTCACCAATAAAAAACCGTAAGTCCAAAAGACCTGAAACCAGTGCTCATCTTTTCTTAACTTAACTGGCTACGAAACTCTAGTTGATGGTAAACTCTAATTCGGCCAATACAGAGGTCTAACCATCCAATGAAAAACTATAACTGCAGTCTGCCCAGAATTCTGAACAGCCCTAAAGAAAAGGCTCTAACTTTTAAACCACTGATCCAAATAAAGTGATCCTTATCAGCCTGGAAACATGGTGAAATTATCTTCCTAAATCTAGTTGGGTGTCCGACCTGATTCTGACTCTAACTAGATCAAAACCTAGGTGCAACCGACTATACCCAGAATTTCTGACTGACAGAGCAGTACGTGGTAAAACAGTCATAACTTTTAAACTACTGGGTGAAAATTCGTGATCCAGGTGCCAAAAGAAAGCTAATGAAACCAGGAACAATTCTCCAGAAGACACAGATATCCAATTTGGCCTCTAAGACACCCAAAACTGAGGTACAACATACTGGACAGAATCAATCTACTAACAGAATTAAAACGAAACTACAAATCCAATCGGATTCTCAACTCTAATGGAATCAAACAACGAATCGGAGGTCTAATTACCCTTGAAGACCAGTAGGACGACGAAGATCCTCTGCACACGGGTCTTCCTCGCTTCCCCTCGCTTTCCTCTCTTCGGGCCGGCCACCGGGAGACGACGAACGGCGTCGACGGCGGCGGGGAATGGAGATGATGGAGGGGCCCTTGAGGAGGAGCGACGGGGATCACCTGAGATAGCACCACCACAGCGAGGAGGCGCCAAGAAGCAGCAAGGAGGCCGTCTTGGGGGAGGGAGGAGGCGGCCAAGGGGGAGGGGAGGAGGTAGGGGCGGCTAGGGTTTGGGGGGGAGTGGCGCCCCCTTTGGCGGCCCTCTTGGGCCACTGGCGCGGCTGCGCCCAGGTTGACGTACAATAACAATTACCCCCCCCCCCCGCTGTTCGGAAAATCCGACGAAAGATGTTTCTTTTACTCCCTCCGACTTCTTTCTTTTTACCGATTCGATTCCGGAAAGTTGTAAATCTCGTTTTCGAATAAAATTCCCAGACAAATGAAACGATACAACCTAACTGGATAAATGAGGTATTACAACAATGCCTACTCAAATTGTAGAAAACACCGATCAACAACACAAAACTAAAACGAGAATCAAGAAAACACCTCATTATCCGATGAAACATCATTTTCCTCAATTTCTCTCTTCTATGAATAAAATTTCTCTCAAGCCTTGAAATTCGAATTCATCGCATACCACCTGCGTTTAAAACTCTTAGTTAAACATCCTCAAATTATGATCAAACCAAAGGACATCATCCACACAATTGTGGAGAGGCTATATTGAATCCACCGAATACTCTAGATAATTTCATTCTACTAACCAAAATCGATTTAATAGAAGGCGTTCAAGGCACCACAGAATATGTTCCACACCATCACATTACCTCCAATTTCCAAGAACAACAACTCAGAATTGTTAACCCGCACAATCATGTACTACATCAGAAGGGTTATATCAATTATCATTCTACTGTTCAGGAAACTCCATTATTTCACTTTCTCTACACACAATCATTGTGTGACCAAAGGTCTAGCATAAGAATGCAAGGTCCAGACCTAACTTCCAAAACCTCTACAATTTTTTTTTTCTTATAACAGATAGTGAAATCATCAAATTAAATATCTAACATTCCCACAATTCTAACATCCTCACTCCTTAACATCATCCGAAATTACCCACACAATCTCACAATACTATCCAATTGCATTACTCTATAAAATTAATCAAGGTTTATATACCTTTGATAATCCTCGACTTTTCAATCATGAACTAAAGTTCTGGAATTTTACTATGCCATAGGTTCTACTCAACCATAACACCATTCAGGTCTACTTTGAAACCAAACATTCCCTGTGGATTAAATTTTTTTCCTCCAAGAGATACATATCAAAACCAATTCACATACTACTACTCCTCCAATAACCTGATAGCAAAATATCACCACTACCAAAACTTAGCCACCACTAAACAGAGGCCAATATACGCGTTGCAAAACTTTGTAACAAAAGTTGCTGGGTCTTTCTCAAAAGAAAGAGGCAAATAAGAACAAGCTTCGTCACACAGGAAAAACGTTGCTCCTCACAGCGAGCACGAAACCAAAAGAAAGAATCCGGTAAGGAGGAACTTAAAAGAAATAAAAAGTGAACTCATAGCTAAGGGCACACCTCCCTCAAAAAGGAATTAACAAGTAACAACTAATAAGGAAAATGACATTACGGTTGAAACTCGACATCTCATGAGCAGAAAGAGCAGAATGTCTTGGCAAGATTCAAATAACCACATGTTACAAAATTTGACTCACATTCTCAAATACTTCTACTGCACTCCTTTCTTTAACATAGCATTTAGTCCTTGAGATAATAACACCTTGCCACATAGAACAAGGTAAGTTCTTTAGTCCAACCGACCGAACTACTCAAGAACCAATAAAATTCTTCAATACGCTCAATTTGTTCGGAACAGTTCATCTACTCCTGAAACATGAGATCCAAATGACCTCAGCCATAACACTCGTAACATTTTTTTTTCAGTACTTCACGGAAAGCAAACGGATTCTCAACGAAATTGACGAAAAATTTCCTTGATTGCAACCTCACTTTGCGAACTCAAACCAAGGGGCCTTTAGGACTAAATCACACGAAAACTCTTAAGAAACAATAGGATAACTTCAATACCTCAATTTACCCAAAAATAATTTTAGCTACCAAATGATTCAAGAGCTCCAAAGTACCACGAAAGCTAAACTTGAAATGTTTTCATTTGAACGTGAGAGACCATGTGAGAGGTTCTCCATTCTGAGTGATGAATATTTGACATCGTGTTGAATAGGTTGAGAGTTGAGTTTTTCGGTTTGGACTGTTTCTGTGCTTACGAAAAATCTGGGTTTTGAGTTCGGTTGTGGTAATCGGAACTTCCGCACCTAGGGTAGCGGAATGTCTGAAAATACTGTCGTTGAGTGTTACTCTGAGATGATAATCGGATCTGAAAATCTGGAAAGGCGGATATTCCGAAGATCGGAAGTTCCGCAATGTTAAGCGCGGAACTTCCGATAATCCTGACAAGTGCGGTCGTTCCAGAAATCGGAACTTCCGCTGTGGTGAACCCCTGGTGTTAGGGTTAGACCTTGAGAGAGAAAATTAGGGTTAGCTCTAGCTAAAGATTTTGTTTTGTCTTTTTGAGAGTTAGATGTTTTGGAGAGAATGAACTGAAAATCCTTGTAATCATTCCTCTGTGTTTCCTCTGTAATCTCTTGGCGTCTATCAATGAAACTCTGAGTTTTTGATTACTTGTTTATGCCTCTCTTCATTCCCTTCCTGTTCTTGTTGAGTATTTAGGGTTTTTATGTATCTTTTGATTCGTCCTATGAAATAGCTTGAAACTTGATACCTAGAGTCGTTTTGATATTGCTAATGTATCCTTAAAGTTTCATGAACTAAGAATCAGAGAATCTTGTCTATCGTGGTTTTTGGTCTTTCTTGCCCCCTCTTCAAGTAATCCGATTTTGGCTTGATTATTGAATCTTTGGTTGCGATTCTTCTCCATAAGGTCAAGATGGTGTTTAGGATGATATCCTGTGAAACTTGACCTGAGAAGAGCATTCAAGATTTAGTAGTTTGGATTTTTGGCCAAAAACCCGAGCGTTCTGTTCTTCGGTCAGGATAATCGGAGCTTCCGATTTTACACAGCGGAACTACCGCAAGCGGAACTTCCGCACCTTACTGGCCGGAGCTTCCGATTTCCAGAAGAACAGCCCGAGGCTTGTTTTTGTTATTTGATCTTGTTTCATTTACTTTCTTTAGATCTCGAGAGATTTTTGTAGGCTTGTTTAAATACAATAAAGGGGGAGTTATTAATTTCAAGGCACCATTCACCCCCACTCTGTTGCCATTTCGGTCCTTCAGAACGATATCACCAAAGGCGATCAACTTACTACAACTATTAACATCAATCTCACAACAACAATTAGAAAACACTTCGAAAGATCCACGTGAAAAGAATGAGTTGATTCTTTTTCAAAAGAAGAAACAAATGGAAACAATGTTCACTAACTAAACAATCATTTACGATTCGCAATGAACACAGGGCCAAAGGGGAAAAATCAATTAAGCACAGAACTCATAGAACATAAGTGGAGTCCGCAGATAAAAACATAAGCCTCACAAGAAGAGGATGTCAGACCTTAACAAATAAGAACAACGAGCATTCAAGATCAAAGCGCCCACTTCAACGAAGGACCATTATAACTTTGCAACAAATCATTTTACACGGCAACTTCGTTTACCAAATAAAAGTTGAACCCCCAAAAGGTCATGAACACAAAACTTGAAATTGGATCATTTTAGAAACATCAAGAAAGGCGGTCGAACTTCTTTCTCTATAAAAGAATCAACATTACCCTCACATTACTGAGCATATCATTAAGAACAATAACATACGTTTCTGGTAACAATCAATTTACATTACTATTCTATCAATAAACCTTCTAAAGGAAACAAGACAAAGTGTGGCTTAGATATCCCCAGCATTAAGTGGGATTGTTCTAAAAAAGAAACCTAATACGAAAACCGCAAAGCTTAAACAAACCTCTGACACAACACCACAAAAGGGTTTTAACATTTTTCTTCAGAAAAAAAATGCATTAAACTTCAACATGCGGAATGATCCAAATGAAATTCATGGAGCCAAAAGCGTTATCGTTTTAACGAACTTGCAGCAGAAAACTCTCAGCATTCAAACTATCAAACGAGTAATTGAGTTGCTCTTTCCCAATGAGAAAGAAGGAACAACCATGAAAATAGCAATATTGCCAATTGACGAAAATGACCAGTAGTAAAAGCAACTCAACAATCGAAAACAACAATGGTTTCAGAGAACCATTAAAGACCCAATGAAACTCATCTACCATGCATCATGAACCCAAGAGAAATTTATCAACCACCACCGGACAGGAGCTTGTCAAATTCAGAATTCAAGGAAGAGAACGACTTTCTAAAGTAATCCACAAGAAATATGCAAGGCCAATGTACACTTAATAAAGAACTTTGCAAAAGAAATCTTCCAATGCCCGAAATTCCAAGCGAACAATTAAGTTAAATTTTCCAACAGGGGTAAAGCATAACTTCCGTGAAAAGATAAATCTTGCAATTTAACTATACTCACGCGGAGCAGTAATATCACAATAGTTGAAAGTACAATAACTGTTTCAAAGAACGATCAGAAACCTACTGGAGGTTGCCCACCTCATTATAACCAACCTTTCAAAAGAAATTCACGAACTACAAGAAACTACAACCAAGAAACCGGATACAAGTTTGAGAAAGACAACAACTTCAACAATGAGCTCAGGCTCAACACAGAACTATGGAACAGGGGTAAGAATTTCTCTACTCTCATACCACGAACAGTGGTGTAGCCTGTCAAAACCCAGAACAACAACCACGAACTCAACTGCTCAACGTCCGCTACCGATACGCATAGCTAATTCAATCAATTATGAATATATAGGATCATCTCATGGCAATCATATAATAATTCATAGATATATAGGATACCACATCATGTCATAGATTAACAACATGAGAGATAGTACAGAAACAATTCTACACAGTACTACATAATGAACCAAATCACTAGAAATGTGGAAGCAATGGATTTCCCAAACCCACCTACTGTGCACAGTGTGTCATTTTTAATACTTTTCTACTAACCACGGACCTAAAGCCCGCTCTGATACCAACTGTAACACCCTGGCTATTCGGAAGCCAAGATGTCACACAAAACTAATAAATACTAAGAATGTACGACAATAACGATTTAATCAAGCTTAATTAATAAGAATCCATAAGAAACAACGACAAACATTAACAGTAACATGAGAGGGAATAGAAACATTCATAATAAAAACGTACGATGAGTGATACCCAAACTGGATTATTACGAATTGGAAACTTAACGAATAGTTGACATGAATGGAGGATAACAATAATATTTCTTATTTGATAAAGGTGATGTGCAGCGTGCTGGACTACCCCTCAAAAGGACTTGCCCTCCTCCTCATTTACCTAAATAAAACACACAAAACAAGGATGAGCCAAAGACTCAACAAGTACTTAAACAAACGACAGAATCATTAAGCGAACAAAGCAAACCACAATCTGTTTGTGCAAAACACCTTTGAACTCAAATGTATATGAATGAAATGGTATTATGCAATGAAGGAATGGACTGCTCACAACATATACCGGTATAGTGAGTGACACACCCGTCGGTGTTCACTTAAGCCGTGTAACCAAGTACGGGGACCTCAAATACCGTATGAAGAACGTTTCATACGGGTGTCCAACATTGCCCACATTGGAATGGTGGGTCTTACATGCCCATTCTGGAATTGATGGGACTTAATCAGATTTCCACTCCCGTGGACGGAAACGAAATAAATATTGAAACCTATCCACATCATGAGCACAACGCAATAGCAATCATAAATTCACCACATCGCCATGCATTCCCTTGAAAACAACACAAATTAACAACCAGTACTTGCCTTCCGTGCTGCGATGTACTAGGAAGCAACGAAGGTGTCCTTCCACCCACCGCCTCACCGCCTACACAAGCATTTATACGGATTAAGAATAACAAGATATGACGTATCTACACGTGTCCTATCATACCCTCTAACCAACCCACACAACCAAGGGTTCAATTTGACAACTTCACCAAAAAGACCAGATTACTACTCTACTTGAAGTGGTACGATAAAATTCACCATTAATTATTTGTAACTCCGAAACACCTGAAACCAGTGCTCATCTTTTCCTAATGAACCAGGCTACGAAACTTTAGTTGGTGAGATCCTCTGATTCGGCCAAAACAGAGGACTAATCTACCCAAGAAGACACCGACAGAAACCTGTCCAGATTTCAGAGCAGTCGTAAAGAAAAGTCTGTAACTTTCAGTATATAAATCCTATGGAGATGATCTTTATCAATCTGGAATCATGGAGAAATTATCTTCAAAAACATATTTGGGTGGCCTCCCTGAATCTGTCTCTATCTAGAACAAAACTGAAGAGCAACCAACAGTCTTCAAAATTTCTGACAGACAGAGCAGTGTTCGGTTAAAAATTCATAACTCCGAAACCACTGGGTGGAATCTCGTGATCTTGGTGCCAAAAGAAAGCTAACGAAACCAGGAACATATCTCTAGGATAGGTCAACCCCAGATTCGGCCTCTAAAGGGTCGAAATTGGCCGCGCAAGGAGACGGATGCGTTCTGGAATCTCCAGAACAGAACCCGATTTAGATCTAATCCACCATTAATCAATAAAACCGAATCAAACTACCACTAAAAACATTCGTTACCCTTGAAGATCTGTAGGGAGACGTGGATCCACCTCCCAAGAACCTCCCTCTCTTCTCTTCCCTTCCCTCTCCAAGACCGGCCACAAGATCGCCGGCGAACGGTCGGCGGCGCTGTTGGAAGGAGACGGCTTCGGGGGGGAGCTTGGGGGCGACACCGGGGATCTCCGTAGCAGCAAGACGCCGTCAAAGAGCAGCAAGAAATACCGGGGAGGAGGGGAATGGGGTTGGCGGCTCTAGGGGGGAGAGGAGGGAGTGGGGAGGCGGCTAGGGTTGGGGGGCGCCTCCCGCCTCCCCTTGGCCGGCCCCCCTTGGGCCGGCCTCCCCCCTCTTGGGCCCCCTGGGCCGCGGCCTGTGGCCCAGGTTATCGTAAAAATGTGAAAACCCCCCTCCCCCATCAAAAAATTCTATTTATTTGCACTCTTTTTTGTGCCCGACTTATTTTAAAACTCCCGACTCAAAACCAGGTATTACATGTGTTTTATGCTAGAACCTTGTTTGCCCCATGACCATGTGTAGAAGTAGTAGAACAAAGTGCATTCTGAATAGTGTGTTGATCATTGGTAGAATCTCTTGAGGTGTAGTAAATGAGAGTATGCGGTGTGAATTTTAAGTTGATTATCCTTAACCAATTAGGGTGTTGTGATTATAGGTGAAATCCATGATGAGGTGCATTGAAAATTATTTATCAAAGTAATTCCATCAGTAGAGGAGTTGGCTAATGATGAACCCTAAGGTTTGATTTGTTGGCCCGATCTTTCGATGAGAACGATAAGTCCGGTAGGCGTCGCTCAACTCTGACGATCCTGGCTATGAACACGCAAGGCTCGAAACCACGCAATCGCTGAACTGATCGACAAGTCGTTATCAACCATGCACGAATACCCGGTTGACCTGACCACGAAGGTCGATTCCTGCATACACCGAAAAAGCACGCAAGAACAAGATAAAGCAATCTGAAATTGCAAATAAATATTGAAATATTAAAATTGGGATTTCAAAAAGCGGTATTATGGTTGGTCTAGTCGACACAAGCCAATACACGAAGTTGCAACAAGTCTAACTTTTAACTAAACAAAATCCAAGGAAACTAGAGGGGGTGCGTCCTCCTTAAATAGGGGATGAGGAGCCACAAATCTAAAAGAAATAGAGGGGTGGGACTAAAGGTATGAATTACTGTTCACATGAACAGTAATCACGCCCCCAGGTGGGCCGGCGGCATATGGGCCAATTCCGGTACGATTACAAGGCCCAAATCGGCCCAAATTAGTGACATAGCACCTTATTTTGACAATTCCGAAGTCTACAGAAGGAATTTGGAGGTGAGGCTGGATCCGTTGGAAAGATATCGTCGTTAGCTTTCCAACAAGCCCAAGAACACCCGAATCGGACTCCGTTTGCAAAAGTTATATCTGTTTTAAGTTGGTGCTGTCAGGTTGATTCCGAACTGATCTGACCAAAATGTATCCAGCTTGAACTCCTGCTTAGCACATGTAGTAGCACCATGGCATGTACACATAGTACCATGGTATGTAGACGTAGCACCATGGCATGTAGACGTAGCTCGATCTAATTGGGTAATATGGCATTGCATTAGCCGAAAGTCCAATTGGAGAAGATGTTGGTGAAGTAAAGGAAGTAGAGGATGCGGTCTGTGAGTTGAAGCGATGGTTGTATCCTTAGGGTCGATGTCCTCATCATCCTCCCTTTCTTGAATTTGAGTCGTCCTCGACTCATTTGTTTTCTCGAAGTCATCACTCTCCTGCAAAAGGTTAGTAGCAACAGGAGGCAAAGAAACATGCACTTCTTCTAATGGACACGGGGTTTCTTTACAAATCATAGTATGACATTTAGATTCATGTTTTTCCATATCAATGGAATCAATTTTTGTAGCTAACATAACAGGAGCTTTCAATTTAATTTCACTTGGAGCTATAATCTTTTCATCAACTTGTGTCTTCTCCTTACTTGTTCTCGTAGTTCTTTCTAATTCATCCTTTAATATAGCAGTAGGACACATTGGAAGCAGAGTGATTTTCTTTTCTTTATATGTGAAAGTATAATGATTATATCTACCATGATGTTCAGTATATCTATCATATTGCCAAGGTCTACCTAATAATAATGAGCATGCTTGCATAGGTACGACATCACAATCAACATAATCATGATATGATCCAATAGAAAAGTGTACGCGCACAAGCTTAGTTACCTTCAACTTACCACAAGAATTCAGCCATTGGATGTAGTAAGGATGAGGGTGTTGTGTTGTGGTCAAGCCAAGCTTCTCGACCATGTCTATGCTAGCAAGGTTGTTGCAACTCCGCCATCAATAATGACTCTACATGAGCGTTCCTTGATGACGAACTTGGATTGAAACAAAATGTGGCGTTGATTTTGTTCAACAAGTTCCATTTGAGCACTTAGCACACGCCAACAACTAGGCTTTGGTACATGTCGACGCCTCATGGTTTATATGTTCTTCCTCGGTTTCATCACCAAATTGTTAGTTGCAACCAACACATGTTCTTCCTCAATATCGCTAGCTGAAGTGTACTCACCATTGTCCTTGATAAGCAAAGCTCGCTGACTTGGGCAATCGCACATCAAGTGCCCAAATCCTTTGCAACGGTGACATTGCACATCTCTAGATCGCCTCAGAAGCAGCAATGTAAGAAGCACTTTTGTAAGGGCTTGTACTTTTCGGGTTTGCTTGCATCGAGGATATGTATAGGAGTTGAAGAAGCAACGGGGTGCAGGTCGAAGTGGAGGAGGATGCCATGTGATGTTCTTTGCCTTGGCCGACCTGCAAAAGTTCCTCCAATATTGCCCCTGGAGCGAGATTGTCGACCCTGCACTTCTCTCTCAGCTTTGCAAGCAATATGGAATAAACGGTTGATAGAATCATATTCTTTATAGTCTAAAATGTCCTGAATTTCACGGTTTAACCCTCCCAAAAATCTAGCCATCTTAGCATCCTCAGTTTCTTCTAAACCACAACGCAACAAACCGCTTTGTAATTCTTGATAATAGTCTTCTCTGTAACTACTACCCTGTCTTAAGCGTTGTAATTTATTAAGCAAATCACGTGAATAATATGAAGGTACAAACCTACGTCTCATTGCTCTTTTCAAAGCATTCCATGTTCTAGGTATGTCCTGATGAGTACGACCATATTCACTCCACCAAATAGATGCAAAATCTGTGAACTCACTAGTAGCAGCCCTAACCTTTTTATTGTCAGGAAATTCATGGCATGCAAATTTTTGGTCCACAACTAACTCCCATGTGAGATAAGCATCGGGATCATATTTACCAAAGAAAAAGAGGTATAGTGAATTTAATTTTACCAAGTGAATCATTATGGTCACGTACCTCATGTGGTGGCTCTCTTCGCATACCTTGTCGATTGAAGCGTTGTTGTCGGTGATCACGATCATTAATGGGATTGAAATCACCATCGAACCCCGTATCAGCAACATATGGGTTCGCTTCATCTTCTACCTCATTGGCCCATGAGCGAGCAACGGATGGGTTACGGCGCGGTCGTGCAATGCCGACAAGGCGGGGCGACAATGTAAGGTGGAGCTTTCTAGCCGCTCCACACGTAGCCAACGCACAAGTTAGTTCGATGGTGCGATCTAGAATCAACTCCATACGCCCTGAATGTTGATCCAGCATGCGAGAAAAGCGCCGCATGATTTCTTTTGTGCGAGGACTGAGCGGTGCATCTTCCTCATTGTTGTGCCTGCTATGCTCCCCTTGTGATGATGAACATGCTATTGTTAGTATCAAAGCAAAGAACAAATCACAGTGTATATGTCCCTATCAACTACAAGGTTCTGGAGGCTCAATCAAGTCACTCACACTCAGGCTTATACCTAGTTCTTACAAGTTCTTACCAATGCAAAGAAGGAAGTGGTACAACCGGTGGTGGTTCGTGATACTCTCACTTGCGATCAGCCCAACGATTGCGAGGAACGGCACCTGCTGAGTTAGTAGGAAGTGGAGCTCGGAAGGCTAGTATGTAGCAAAGGAATAGCAATTATTCAATTCAGCATGCAAAGTTGTAAAGCAGTTCAAAGTACTAGTCACAAGTGTTGATCCTAGTCTAATCAAAGTTTAGCTAATCAAAGCCCCACTAAGAGATGTGTATGTACGCACACGCAAAGATAAATGCGACTTGATGTAAGCAATGGAAAACCTTACAACAAGTGCTAGGAGAGACGCTAACCAACTACTCAAACTTCTTTGTAGGGCACAAGATGGTTCACACGATGTAGTACACAAAAATGGAATAACGTGCAGCGTAAACAGCCCTTTAGTTTAAGCAGAAAATAATAGTTAGTCTCAAGAGATGAAAAAGTAAAGTTTTATATGGCTTATATATACTCGTTTGAAAGGTTTCGATGAGATCTACAACTTTGCAGTTGAGACGAACCCCAAATTCTGATGGGAAGACTAAAAGAAACAGCAAAAAACCGAAACTGAAAACTTGTGACGCGAATTCGGAGCCGAAAATGATCGATTTTGGGTTCCCTGGAGGGAGACTATTGCATTAAGTGGAAAGTATGCGCCTCGTTGTTAGCTTTCCAACGAGTCCAAGAATGTCCAAATCGGACACCATATGCAAAAGTTATGCCCGTTTTACTGAAGTTCTCTCGGAAACGGAATCGTACTCGGACTGGAAACCGACTCGGTTTCAATCTTTAGATTGCTATATCTTTTGATTCCGTGGGCTAATTTTGCTGAAATTTTTTGTGCCAACTTGTGGCTATATGTAGAAGGGCTCCACCAGTTTTCACTGATTTTGGTGTAAGATTGTTTTTTTTTCTTTTTTTTCCTACCACGGCTTCTGTTTTGTGTGGCGGCCTCTTTCTCCTTCTATTTTTTTTGCCGGCTCTAGGGTTTTTCACAAGTCACGAATACAGCAAAGTGTTCTCTCTTTTTTTTGGGTGCAGATTAGAGGAGTTCTAACCCACGAATTTTCTGTTTTAGATGCAAAAACTAAGAACCCTAAAAGAACGATTGCGGCATAAAGGAAAAACACGAGAAGCAATCTAGACAACGACGAACTAGACAATAACTAGAACTAAAGATCGGCAACTAGACACGACAATGTAACTAAATATTCAACAAGCAAACTGAAAAGAAGAAAATTGCAAAGGCTCAAAGGGCTTGGTATGGATGATAGATGCGAATTTTTCTTTTGGCAATTTTCGGACTCTAGGTATGAAAACGAATCTACTACTAGAAAACAGGAAACTCTCACCAAGAACTCAGAGCTCGATACCACTTGATGAACCCTAAGGTTTGATTTGTTGGCCCGATCTTTCGATGAGAACGATAAGTCCGGTGAGACGCCGCTCAACTCGACGATCCTCGGCTATGAACACGCAAGGCTCGAAACCACGCAATCGCTGAACTGATCGACAAGTCGTTATCAACCATGCACGAATACCCGGTTGACCTGACCACGAAGGTCGATTCCTGCATACACCGAAAAAGCACGCAAGAACAAGATAAAGCAATCTGAAATTGCAGATAAAGATTGAAATATTAAAATTGGGATTTCAAAAAGCGGTATTATGGTTGGTCTAGTCGACACAAGCCAATACACGAAGTTGCAACAAGGCTAACTTTTAACTAAACAAAATCCAAGGAAACTAGAGGGGGTGCGTCCTGCTTAAATAGGGGTTGAGGAGCCACAAATCTAAAAGAAATAGAGGGGTGGGACTAAAGGTACTAATTACTGTTCACATGAACAGTAATCACACCCCCAGGTGGGCCGGCGGCATATGGGCCAATTCCGGTACGATTACAAGGCCCAAATCGGCCCAAATTAGTGACATAGCACCTTCTTTTGACGATTCCGAAGTCTACAGAAGGAATTTGGAGGTGAGACTGGATCCGTTGGAAAGATATTGTCGTTAGATTTCCAACAAGACCAAGAACACCCGAATCGGACTCCGTTTGCAAAAGTTATATCTGTTTTAAGTTGGTGCTGTCAGGCTGATTCCGAACTGATCTGACCAAAATGTATCCAGCTTGAACTCCTGCTTGGCACATGTAGTAGCACCATGGCATGTACACGTAGTACCATGGTATGTAGACGTAGCACCATGGCATGTAGACGTAGCTCGATCTAATTGGGTAATATGGCATTGCATTAGCCGAAAGTCCAATTGGAGAAGATGTTGGTGAAGTAAAGGAAGTAGAGGATGCAGTGCAGCAGGTTGAAGCAGTGGTTGTATCCTTAGGGTCGATGTCCTCATCAGCTAAAGTATATTTTTGTGGGATCAGTAGAGACTCTCTACAAAGGTGTGGATGATGTATTCGGCTTGAGCGTAGCGTTGAGGTTTCTAATTTAAGAGAAATGACTGACTGTTATCCGATGGTTTGGAATACCATGATTTGAGAGAAAGTTTATTCCTAAAATAAAATTTTGAAAAGAATGATTTTTTTGGGTCGTGAAATACTTTATTGATTTTTGTCTGAGATGTGTGTATATGACATAGGTCATTTGCAATTTGAGTTGGTGTTATGTTGGCATGTGCAGTTTTTTCTGGTTCAGAAAAGAACAAAGAAAATGGTTGATTTGGGCATTTGAGTGATTTCTCCGTTAGCTTACATGGCGTTTATTTTCAAACTGCATAACTGAAAAGTGGGAAGGTTTCCTTGATGAATCTTCTATTTTTGGATTCGGCCCTTTTGGTGGGAAGTTGGTACTGCGTGTTTGTGGTGAGAATCCTTTACTTTCAATTGGCTCTGTTTATAAAAGAGTTTGTTTAAAACGAGTTCTGTTGTGCGTTCCTAGTTAAAGATGGTGCTCCCTGTTAAGGTGAAGAGATCGATTGAGAGATCGAACAAGAGTTTTGTGTGTTATATGCAGGTTGTGTGGTTTGGTACCAAAGGGAAGGTTCCAAAGGTGCATGGGTTTGTTTATAGAAGATGCGAGGTACGAAACGTTTTCTATGACCCAGTGTTGAGAGAGTACTTGAGAGATCTGGATTGTGAGGATTTGTTAGAGACGTTGACCAACAAGTAAAACCTTACTTTTGAGTACCAACTAGTGTGGATTCTAGAGGAGGCAGAGCGAGTTCTGTAGAACAAGACATTGATGTATTTCAAGGTGCTTTGGTCACATCAGTCCCAGAGGGAAGCGACTTGGGAGTTGGAGTATTGCTTGCACGAGCAATTTTCAGACTTTTTCACGTCAGGAAGGTGTTCGTTGCTGTTTAATTCCAGTTATGGTTTTTCTTTGAGTAAAACGACGAGTAGAATTCAGGCCGAATTCTATTTAAGGGGAGGTGGAATGTAATATCCGGTTTTATCATTAGAAGACCTAAAAGGATTACTGAGAAATTTTAGGAGGAATTTAGAAGCATACATTTTGAATTTTCTTTAGAAGGGTATAGAAACATGGGCTTTAGACCCACGATAACCTGGCACATGGGGGGACTGACCTAGAAAGGGAGCTAGGGATGGAAACTCCTTGCCCTATTTGGTTTTTCCCTGCACCTCCTCGCCATTTCAGTCCAGCCACCACCTCCCTGCAGCCCTTCTCTCCCACGCCAATACTTCTTGTGATGCACACTATTTGACTAGATAATCCATGCTGGATCATTTGTATGGATGTATGGTAGAATGAACAGTAAAATAAGAGGAGTGAGGAAGAAGAAAGGAAGAGAAGGGAACTTTTGTGGGGATTCGTTGAGATTTCACCTCCCTCATCTCGATCTCCAAGGGTGACGCTCGATTGTCAAATTTCTTTTGGTTTATTGTTTTCTCCAGTCGGTAGAAGTTACGTGATTAGATCGATAAAGTTGTTTTGTTGCAATTGAGTTTTTAATTCCAATTGTGTATAATCTTGAAACTTCACCTCCTAGAGATAAGTAGAGAATTTAGATAGCTATCCACATAGTATTTTTGCATGATAATTGGATTGGTACATAATTAGTTATGATTTTTATAATCTAACTGCCTGTTCAGTTCCTTAGTTTCGGGCAACATGCATGGTTATATACATAAAAATTTGAAAATGGCCAAATTTCAACTTTTGATCTGTAGGGAAAATATAGATGACTTTACCATGATTCTAGAAAATCCAAGAACACATTTTTTGGACAAGTATAATAGGAGTTATAGAATTTTGAATTATGCAATTCAGTTCTGACTTTCTGTTAGGAACAGTTGTGGAAAATGTTAAGTTAGCGAAATTTGTTACATAATAGAAAAATTAGCTTAAATTTATTATGGTATGTAATGCCCTGTGGATTCCATAATGTCTTAGATCACTGTTTTTTTGATATGTAAATGTTATGAAATTTCTATGTCGGTATTACCGAAGATGACAACTCCGTCTTCGGAGTTAAAAATAAGTTTTTAGACTAAATATTTAGGAATTTTTATCAGCAGAGGAATGATTGTTACATGTGTGTAGATTCCAGAAAGTTTAAGTTCATGATTTTTTGAGCTATAAAGCAAAAGTTATGATATTTTCTACTATGACTGTTCCGTTTTGAACAGAACGGTGTTCGAGAAGGAACATGATGTTTTGGGTTGCGAATAGGAGAGGTTATGTTTATTTAGTTTTATTGTAATATTATGTGCTATTGGGTGGCCTTCTTACTATGTTTTACGAATGCTAGTTGGTGGTGTGAGACCAGGGTTAGAGTCTTCTACTCGTCGTGATCCATCACACATTTGAAGCATGTACAATTTAAGAGTGATATTGCGTGGTTGGCAATATTTTGAGCCGTGGCATGATTTAATTTGATATACCATGGGAAAATTGTTCAACTCAAATTGTTGATATGCTGCTCGATGATTGATATTACTCCTGAGTGATAATGTAAGCTATGCATTTCATTGCATATCAAGCATACATGTGACTTTAAAGACCCACACGAGTGGGTATTTGAGATCCCCATATTCAAGATATGGGCAATGGGTCTGCGTCTAAAAAGTATGGGCTTGGTCCCCGCATTTGATAATGCGGGCATAGGTGGAAACCGACGGTTGTTACACTCGGCTATACTGGTATAAGCAGAAGAGAGATTTTTGACATGTGCATGATCTACATTGCATTGCACTCATGAATTAGAATTGTATGATTTTATATTGAGAACAACTTGTTGATACTTTAATGCTTGATTTTAGTTAATCATTGTCCAGCCACTTCATCACTCCCTCCTGCTCCAGCGCCACGCGTATCCCGACGGTTCCCTGTACATGGCCTTGCAACTGCAATATACATACACAATTCAAGAGGGCAGGATAATCTTAATACAAGAATTAATTCATAAGAGAAAATTAAAAGGCCAAATACGTATGTGGCTTGTAGGCTGCAGAGGTCAGCCATGGGCTGAGGAGAGCTCGTGGCCATGCGGTCGACGATGTTGACGAAGACTTTGTGAAGAAGAGTGACGACGATAACATACCTCCTCGCCTTGGTCCTCGCCGTAATGCTCCGCGTGCTCACCATGGCGCACGATCGATGTCTAGCAGCTAGCTAGCTACGTATGTACTATTGATCAATACCGTGAGTCCTCACCATGGCCCGCGAGACGAAGAGACGCCATCGCGAGATGAAGAGACACATCATAACGTCGGCGTGTGAGATGAAGAGACACATCGCGTGGGAGTCGAAGCAATGAATTATCACATATGGTTATTATTAAAAATCGTTTGTAATGAGGCATCCAGCTTGAGTTGTAAAGACGATGATGCTTTGGTTACAAACGATTTTTTAGGTGCGGATTCTAATAAATCCAATCTGTTGGACTTCTGTATTTATTCGTTTAATATATCTTTTACCACAAGTTGTTGGCCTATAAATAACCATCAGAGAACTATCTAAGAAAAAATATTCTCTCACAAACTTCCCATCTTTTCTTACTTCCATTTCTTCTTAAAGTTCTCATTAGTAGAAGAGTATCCCTACGATAAGGCGAGCACCTCACTGTCTATGATGTGTAACTTCCGATCAAGATGTACAGTAGTATACTTCTGCTTTCCTATGTATCAGAAGTTACACATCAAGACACTGAAGTACTTACAAATCAATCCCAAGGAACTGGGGTTGGAATCACGACTAGCCAGTTAGAAGAAAGCAGGTTGTAGAAGGAATGTAGCTATAGGGTTTTTGCGACATTTTGTAATATGTGCTTTTATCGATCTGATCATTCACACTGTTATTTCCCTTGCAGTTGTGGTTCTCATTTCAAACAGTTCCAATAAATAATTGTATGTCATATTACTAATATCACAGACGATTCTTCAACATGAACCGTCTGTGATACTTCATAGACAGTCATAAACTTGAACCGTCTATGATATGGCCTCTTCAAAGATGGTTCTTGGTGCAACCAGCAATACAAATGGTTGCTAAATTAAAACCGCCTGTGATTGTATTTAATACTGGCTGTTTTGGAAAACTGCTTGTGATGAGATGTCTAATATTAGCCTTTTTTTTGTAGTAGTGACCATGTTACTCACATCCCACAACGCCGCACCCAACCATGCGCACCTCTGCTCTTCGCATCCACCGCCTCTCCTTTCATCCCCTTCTCTCTCCCTCTCCCCCCTCCTCACACTCACTAATGGCTGGTGACACTAGCGAGTCGACGGGTGCGGCGGGCGGCTGCGGCGCGGTGGCTAGCCATGGTAGGCGACTAGCCATAGCGACTGAGGGAGGCATAGATTCTCCACTGACGACAAGTCTTGATGACAGCACGGTGGCCACCTCCTTCACCGACGAAGTACTGCGACTTTCCATTTAGAATATCACATATCTTACAAGTATTGTCATAATTCCATTTTGTGAAAAACTTTGTTGTACTGACCAGGAAATGACTGCAATAAGCATTGAGATTTTGAGTATAGGTATTGGTATTGAAGTAAACTGTAGGAAGATGTTGTTTGCTACCGTTCATTTTCATAATTATCGCACAAAGTTCTTGTTTTACTATATTGCACTAATGTGATGCTCATAGATATATGTATCACCATCTTTTAATAGCTTGATTTGTTTTATGTGTTAAAGGGAAATATTATTTCTGTAAGGTTTGGGTTCCGTTGCAACGCTCGGGCACTGTACTAGTATTTTTAATAATATGTTCAAACATCTCTAAAATTTATTTATCACTAATAGTATTTATTCTCGCCATCATTCCATAAAATAAGTTGTTTTCGCAACTAATTGTGTAAAGTAGTCAATTTATTTGAAAGAAAGTGTAACTAATTATATTGGAACATTATGTTCCATGTGAATACAATATCCATAATACAAGGTTCACCCAAAGCTAACATTCGATTGCATGATAATCGCTTAACCGTCGTCTTTTACCCTATTTTTAAGTATCAATGGTGTACCCCAACATAAATGTTATAGCTCCACTATTGATGATACGTGTTATTTTTCAAGTCCTCCCGATCATTCTCTGTTCTTTACATCATCATTGCTCTGTTATTTACGTGTCCACAGACCAA
Source organism: Hsuehochloa calcarea (assembly GCA_036346395.1). Lineage (NCBI taxonomy): Eukaryota > Viridiplantae > Streptophyta > Magnoliopsida > Poales > Poaceae > Hsuehochloa > Hsuehochloa calcarea. The sequence continues at coordinate 38,438,191 of CM070600.1, forward strand.
ATATCTTTGGAGTGGGCTATGTATTTTAGCAGTACAACAGGAAATGCCAAGCTATTGTATGGGGGCTGGATTCAGCTGTTTTCTGAAAAATCCAGAAGGTTGGTGGCATTTCAGCTGTGGTTTGGTCCATATGAAATACGACAAATGCTGCATGTTTTAACTTTCTCGGATTGGGAGCCAGCTTGCAACTATGGTAGGTAGCAGCAGAAGTTTTAGACTGGAGGACGATCCGAAGCTGTCAGATAAGACTGGCACCATCGCCATGTTCGTTTTGTCCATCCTGTTTTGTCGCACCGGTGGAAGAGCTTCCTTCAGATTGTTATAGTCTGGTTGTTAGTTTCGATGGCACTGTAGTTTTTTCAGATTGTTTCACTGCGAGCCACATGTGACGTGTCAATTTACCGAACCACATCAGCAAGACTTTTTTTTTGTTCGTCCGAGGCTACAAGAGAAGAATTACTGCAACATGATTCATTTCATACGCTTTATTAATTAATTTGAGGATGGGCCTTGTTTCCCAGAAATGTCGCAATCGTTTCCGGGCCAACCAAGGTAGGAGCCCAGTCCAGCGGAGGACAAAAGCATGGTTCAGAATTCTCTAGTTACTTTTTTTTTCCCTGCTTCAACAAGCTGGCAAAATAGTGTTAGGTGATTGGAAAACGCTTTGGGTGACCATAGGCATAAATAATTTATCAAATTCATAAAGTCCTTGTTTGTGAAGAAAATAAATTAGGATTATATATCCATATCCTAAATACATCTTAACAGTGAATTATAGAATTTAGACTATTAAGTTGTGTGCCATTTTTAGTTGCACTTATGTCCACTGGTCGGCTGGTCGGCATGTCACTTGTGTAACTGCTTGTACTTAGCTTTAGTATGGGGACTAAGATTTTTCACAAATATTTCATCGTTGTCTTAATTTGGTTGTGGTTTTATTGTTTCCGGCCCATTTTTTTTAGAGAATGTTTCCAGCTCATTCATTCCCCAAGGTTAGGCCTCGGCCTAGATGGACCGAAAAGTACACGGAAATGCTACATGCCACGTGCGCGGAAAATAGCACACGGCCCATGGCGCGGACATGTATCACCCTCGGCTCGGTTCCCGGCTTGGTGACTTAGGCTGTTTGGTTGAACGCTAAAATTAGTTTAGTTAAAATTTTGATATAGCCAAATAATGGCAAAACGAACGTTATTTGAACGTGACAAAACCAAATTTTTGCTTTACTAAAACTTTTGTAAGCGATTTCTTCGCCCGCATTGGCCTCCTTTGGTCCGATGACTGGAAATTTAACAAGCTTTTAAGTCTGATCCCCCGGAAAGTCTGCATGTCAAAAGTCAAAGTCAAAGTCCAAGTTGTCACCAACAACTACTATCACTACAAATTTTAAATCATAATCAAGTATTACTACCTTATAAACTTCACGAATAAACATTTGGCAATATGGTAAATCTTAAATTTCAGGAAGATGGTTAATCATAATTCAAATGTAAAATGATCGAAATAATTCCCCAAGGCATCATAGGTAAATTTCAATTAAGGAAAGACATCAACTAGCAACATTATCAACCATGAGGAATTATGGGAACCACACTTTCTCCAATTATTACAAGTCCAAAATGAATGAACTATGAAGTGGGGTGAACTATTACATAAGTGCAATAGTTCCATGTTCTATTTCCACCCCAAATAATACCGTCATCAACGTTCACCTAAAACGACAAATAAGCAAGAGTGATTCCAAGACTCGGCAAGTACAAATAAAAATAACAACGAGCATCGTCTCATCAATAATTTATTCTTATTATCTCATAAAACAGTTTCATCTTTCATGAATGTAATGTAATGCAATTCATGCTGATACCACACTTCACTTTGCTGATACCAGTATAGCGAACTCTAACGCCCCTCAGTGTTCATCTCATGCATGCATTCTCAAATATGGGGCCCATTGCCCGTCCTTTTTGAAACAGAGATCTCATTGTCCATATCTTATATAGAGGATCTCATCCCAGTCGCGTGGGTCATATCATTCCAACATGAATGTTTGATATGCAACACAATGAATAATCAATATTCTTTTTCATAATCACCATCAAATTAATTATAAAAAATATGTAAGTACTATGAAATAAGCATACTTCACAAGAATAATCATAATAACCATTCATCTAACCAAATGATATTGACAATCATTCAATATCACTCTAACATGTACTTGCCTTTCTAGTTGTGACGACCGGAGTAATAAGAGGGTGATACCAATACCGAAGCTACTCCGTCTACAGGAAACACCCAACTCAATACAACTACGGTAATGCAAATCAACATTTAATCTATCATGCTACTTCACGCTCTCCAAATCCACAATTTTCCTCTTTACCAAACAGCCCCCATGCTATCCCAGCACTATAACTATCATAACTTTTAACCCACACGTAGTAAAATAGTGAAATTTATCATTCTGGAATCTATACATAATTTCCTACCACTTCTCATGTGATCAAAAGTTCAGATTAAATTATCTCAACCCCCGTTTCGAACCCATATGACAGATCTATCATCTTCTTGACAACAGATTTAATAAATTAATATCTATTAATCCACATGTGAAAATATAATAAACTATGAATTTTCAAATGCTACAAGGAATTGTCTACCATAACCTAGTTATACCAAAAATTATATTATGCTATTAACTTTGTCAAATTAATGATTTCTCATGACTACTTCGAGCAGCAACCCGGTTCTGGACTACCGAGTACCAAAAAATATAACTTATATTCTACCTAACAAAAAATCATGTTCTAGAACTCTCTGGAATCCTTATGAAGTTAAATACCTTTTTCATGTAGATCGAAACCCCAAATTAATCAATCTACTATTTTCAATCTATAGATTTATGCACGCTGCCAAAACCCAACAACCTGATTAGACAGCAGACTTACAAAATTCATAACTTACAATCTACCCATCCGATCAACCTGAACAAAAATTCTACAGAAAACTATCATGATTCTCTACAGCTTTCTAACAGACAAAATTTCCAAATTTTGGACCACCGGTACCCAAATCTATGGTACAACACAGTCAGCAGAATAACTGATCTACTCACACACACTCAACACACACCACACTCACACCACCTACCCACTCACACACACGTGTGCATATCGCCCTCACGCGTTAAGAATTTATTGAAAACACCTTAGGCCATACGGAATGCGGCCACAGGTTTTCCCATTGAACGCCCAAATGTGTGTATGTACTGCTAAAACTGGTTGACACCGGTGTCAAGTCATGGACTTGGACCCTGGTAAGCTGGGTGTACACATACACACCTAGCCATCTAGCCGCATACTAGACTCTTACTTTCGATAACTAATATGATCATGTCATGCATATTTAAGAAAATATATCTCTCTAAGGTACAAAATAGATGTCATTTAGCTCCTTCCACAGGGAAAAAAATGGAATTATTAATACCATAGTTATTGACATGGTTTATCTATTTTGATTGTGTACTCACTATATGTTCTTTGTTCAAGAGGTACAAATGAATAGCTAGCCATGTAGCACAGCTTAGTAGTGTGACACTTTGTATGTCTGGCTGATGATTAAAGAGAACCATTCCCACCAACAACATGCGGTGTGTTACATGTGTGGAATCTTCGCTATGACATTTAGGATTTGAGTCTATCAAAGGTGAGTTGGGAGGTTGAAGAGGAAAGTTCTAGCCAACAGTTCCCACTCTCTATAAGGAAAGAGGTAGAAATCAATAAAGCCGGAAAAGATCTCGATTTCACAAAACCGAGTAGTGGTGCGCTAACATGGTTGTACCAAGTATTGAGCTAACTATATTTGATTGAGCAAGCTAAATAGCATAGGCCATGATAGTACGGCTTTGCTAATACGACGTGACAAGGACAAAAGATATAGGGGGAGCAGAAATGACCAAAGGCATTGTTCAGGTATCTCTAACGGTAATTATTAAAGCCCTACGAAGTGGTGCATTAGCCTGTTAGGTATTTAGGGTCCTCTGGCAACCTAAAGCATATAGCATATAGCATATAGCATACATGTAGGATGAGGAAATCATATGCTACCAAGGTCTGCTTTTTAGGTTGGCGGAGCACATGCACAGAGCAAGGATCTTGTGTATTTCCATGATCGGTCTAGTAAAGACTAATAACATGTCGCAGGATTGTTTCTCCTGGCCAATTGCATGCATGTCCTTTTGTCTGAGTGTGCGACGGTATATAGCACTGTACCACCAGTGAAAAAATTTCGCCGAAATTAATTCGGGTTTACCGGTGGGCCCTGGTAAAATAAAGTGCCCGCCAAATTTTTTTGGCCCTATTTGAAAACTCAACCCGGCCCACCCGAGCGGTGCATCCATTCTCCTTTTGCCTTCTCTCGCTCGCCCTAATTCCCAATCGCTCGTGCGCTGAGGCGTTTTCTCCGGTGCTCCTGAGGCGAGGATGCGAGGGGCTTCGCCAGCGGCGGCGCCTCCACTCCGTGAGGTGACTCCAGCATCCGTTAGGTGACCTCCGTAGCTCCAACTGTGATCTGTGATCCATAGCTCCACTCCCTAGTCCCAAATTCCCTACCTGCCATCTTGTTTCACTGAGGGGGCTCCTCTTTTCTCCAGTCGCTAGGGGCATGAACGGGCGCGGCAGCAACCCGGTCGCTGGTGGGAATGCGGGGGATGGTGGCAGGAGGGGTGGCACTGATTGGGGTGGCGGAAGACGGGGTGGCACTGATGGGGGTGTCGCAACGAACACTGCTGCAGCTGATGACTTAGGTAAATCGAGGCCCTAAAACTTCTGTTTATCGATTTTATTATGGTGAAATTATGCCTTCCACGAAGGCTGAAGTCTTTGGCCACGGCTAGACAAGAAGGCAATAAAACACTGGTTCTAGTACCAGACTAATATAATATGTTAATCTAATTAGTGTTTTGAGATTTGACAGACAAGAGTACACTCAATCTGCTAATAAGCTATCTTTAGAAGCATGGAATAAGAATAGGATATGAGCCTGATGAGGACATCTCTTCCACTGATACAACCATCCCTACTACTTCTGATGTGTAAGGACTGATTACTAGATCATGTGCTTGCCAACTAAATTATCAAGTTACTTCGTTTCTCGGAGTGCATCTATATTCTATGAACTCTATGATGCTACCTAAAGCACTGATATTGTTTTACTTAGGAATCAAGCATCGGGAGGCAAGCTAAATAGAGATGATGGCAGCACCAAGAATGGAGATGATCATACGAGGAATGAATATTTATATACTGGAGGTTAGCAGACTCTAGCATGAAGACTATATATCAAGTTGTTTAGACTAACACTTAGCAATATTTAAGTAAAAGAACTTGGTGCTGCCCCACCTATGCTAATGAGCCATGGGCCTTGTAATTCGGGCTAGACACCTAGAGTTTGACACTGTTCACGTAGTACTATTTACATGTGAACAGTACCCACGGTCGATGCCCCTCTCTCCCTCCTTTACATAGTGGCGCCACCCTTAGGGTTTGGCAGGTTTTGTTGATTGAAGTTTAGCTTTGCTACTTCATACTTTGTCCTCTTGTTCGGCGAGATCAACAACGATATTGTTCTTCAGAACCGCACCTATCAATACAATTTAAATTCATATTCGTAATTTCAGATTGCCTATTTATCTTATTCTTCCGTGCTTCTTCGGTGTATGCAGAAATTAATCTTCGTGATCAAGTCATCCGGGTATTCTTGCACGGTTGATAACAACTTGTCGAGCAGTTCAACGATTGCGTGGTTTCAAGCCTTGCGAGTTCGTAGCCAGGATCACGAGAGTTGAGCGACTACTACCGAACTTACCTTCTCACCGAAAGATCGAGCCAGAACAGGACCTTCGTGGTTCATCAAGTGGTATCAAAGCTATAGTTGATCGGTGAGAGTTTCTAGTTTTCTAGTAGTAGATTCGTTTTCACACGTAGAGTCCAGAAAATTACCAAAAAAAATATATTGCATCTATCATCCATACCGAATCCTTTGAGCCATTGCAATTTGTTTCTGTTATTTCGCATTGTTGAATTTTCGTTGCATCGTCGAGTCATTGTGTTAGTTTATGTCTAGTTTGGAGTCTCTTGGAAGCCATCTAGTTCTACCGCAACACTCATCATCCCCTGTAGCACCGCTACCTTCGTTGCCTTAGCACCCATCACCCCCTACGCCGCCGCTACCTACCGACCTTTGCTGCAGCCACCAAAATGCCTCGCGCAGCAATCGATCGACCACCATAGCGCCTGCCGCCATTGCTAATCACTACCGTGGCTCCAACGCACTCTACCACCGTTTGACCATCTTGTTGGTGCGATCAGTAGCCACTTTACTCCCGTGAGCTAAAAGAGGTTGTTTCGTATTGCCAGAAGGAAATCTAAGATTCATCTGACTTCGGCAACGCGATAAAAAATCAGAGTTTAGAAAGAGAGAGAGGATTTCAAGGAGTTTGTGACGCATACACCTTTATACCCCTGCCTTTTACAAAACGTTTGTGACCCATATACCTCCCTTGGCCCACAAGTGGATTTCGATGAGATTTGAGTCAGTTGCGGATTTGCAAAAAAAGCGGAGGGTAAAAAAAAAGAGGGCAAAAAACAGAGAGCAAAAAAAAAGAAAGAGAAGAAGAAAAGCAGAAAAAAAGAAATTCAGAGCTGGCTCCTTTCTTGATTTTGTTTGTTTAGATTGGCATAGTTAATACATTGCTCGCTTGCTTTGATAGTTCTTGTGTTAGCCTTCTCGTTGTTGCTCCTATTCGTTCTTGCGAGTTGCACTAACTAGGCTTAGTTTAGACTATGATCAACACTTGTGACTAGTATTTTAAACTATCTTTCAACTTTGCATACTAATTTGAATAATTGCTACTCCTTTACTACATACTAGCCATCCGAGCTCCACTTCCTACTAATTTAGCAAGTGCCGTTCCTCGCAATCGTTGGGCTATTCACAAGTGAGAGTATCACGAACCAGCCACTGGTTGTACCACCTCCTTGCTGCATTTGTAAGTGCTTGTAAGAACTTGGTAATGCGTTGTGAGAGAGTGACTCGTGAAACTCCAGAACCAAGTAGTCCATAGGGACATATACACTGTGATTTGTTCTTTGTTTTCTACTAATAATGGCATATTCATGCGGATCTACACTTGGCGGAAACAACAACAATCACTATTTGGAGCATGCGGATGAGGGGTTTCTCACACCTCGCACGAGAGAGCTCGTGCGGCACATTCAGTATTCGCTCGGTGATAGTGTACGCAATGCCTTGGATAAAATCAATGTCAATATCACAGCGCTCCGAACACGTGTTGCGCTCCTCGAACATCAGCCACTTACCAAAACCACGGCCCAAGGTGAGCCAAGAGTGGAGGAGCCTCCCGCACCACCTGCTGCCCGCTCTTGGGCAGATGATGTGGAAGAAGAACACATGAACAACTACATTACTGATACAGAATCTGATGGATTCAATGTTCACAATGATCGCAACCATCGTTGGCTTCGTCAAAATCATCAAGGTATAGGAAGAAATCAACATGAGGTACATGACCATAATGATGTATATGGTAAAATTAAATTCACTATACCTCCTTTTGCTGAAAAATATGATCCTCATACTTATCTCACATGGGAGCTTACCGTAGAGAAATTTTTTGCTTGTCATGAATTCCCTAAAGATAAGAATGTTCGGGTTGTTACTAGCGAGTTTTCTGATTTTGCGTCTATTTGGTGGATCGAATATGGTCGTACTAATCAGAACATACCTAGAACATGGAATGCTTTGAAGAGAGCAAGAAGGCATAGATTTGTACCTTCATATTATTCTCGTGGTTTGTTTAATAAATTACAACGCTTAAGACAAGGTAGTAGATCTGTGGAGGATTATTATCAAAAATTACAAACTGATTTGTTGCGTTGTAGTTTAGAAGAAACTGAAGATGCTAAGATGGCTAGATTTTTGGGAGGTTTACATCGTGAAATTCAAGGCATACTTGACTATAGGGGGAGCAGAGATGACCAAAGGCATTGTTCAGGTATCTCTAACGGTAATTATTAAAGCCCTACGAAGTGGTGCATTAGTCTGTTAGGTATTTAGGGTCCTCTGGCAACCTAAAGCATATAGCATATAGCATATATGTAGGATCAGGAAATCATATGCTATCAAGGTCTGCTTTTTAGGTTGGCGGAGCACATGCACAGAGCAAGCATCTTGTGTATTTCCATGATCGGTCTAGTAAAGACTAAAGAACATGTCGCACGATTGTTTCTCCCGGCCGATTGCATGCTTGTCCTTTTGTCTATGAGTGTGCGACGGTATATAGCACTGTACCACTCGTGATGTGATTTGAGTAATGTGGCATACGACAACTCAAGAATGGGAAGAGAGTGTGGGTCACGATAACTAAAAAATATGTGCGACCCTCTGTATAACTCGTTAACAGTAAAATTCCGTACAGTCCCTATTTTTCCTGACTAATAATGCTTGGTGTCATAAATCTGGTGTTGCAGAATTGGTCTCTAACAATTACGCAGAGGGTAGGTTCCTCTACTGACACAACACCATGACCCAATATCACCGATAACATACCTGTCGGCAAAGGCCAAGTTCAACGACATAATAATTGTCTGAAATTTTTTCACCAGATAATATAGCAGCCTGCTAAAGTCCTAATCGCAAAAGTGTTTCCCGACAGATAACGTTTTGCTGACAGGTTATCTGACGGGGGTTTGAAAGATTTAACAACACACCACGGGCTCAAACTTTAAATATCTGCCCTCCTGCTCATCCACTGTCACCGGTAGACACTCTGCCTTTGTTGTCAGTAAAGTATTTACCGACTGGCAGTTTGACCCACCCTCCAGCTCAAAATTGATAACACATAAGATGACCTTGCATATCTATGGAATAATCGATAGATAGTCTCGAATTTTGAAAACTATTGGCCGCCTAGCACACAAGAATTCCAAATCTAGCCACTCTGTGAGACCCCGGTTTATCCGGCTTGTAATGCTTAACCATCCACTTGGTCCTAGCATCACAAATCAGATAATCCGAGACTCGAGACATGTATACTTCCCAGAAAATATACACCTCTTTACAAAGTTCATGCACCAATTCCATTCATTCACATAGAACCGAAACATGAACAACAAACCAAAATATAACATAAATAAGGGATAGTCATTACAAAAGAGAGGCCAACCGGCCAACAACAAAAGAGACAACAATAATTAAACAGCGGAAGCAAAAGTGCCATAAGATGGCTACAACAAAAGAGCCAATCAGTGTGCCTTTAACCCACAAGGCAACCGACCGGACCGCCCGAAAGCTAGTCGTCGAATCCACAAAGACAACTCGCAAAAAGTGAGGCCCTTGGGGCTCACCTTCTTCCTCTCAGAACAAAAGCAAACAAAGAAACTGGGTGAGTACTTTGAATGTACTGCAAGATATATAAGAATGATAATGATCTATGCAATAACTACATGCAAGCTTATTTAAGTGGAGCAGGTTAGGACTCAAATTTTTAAGCATAAAGCAAGTTTTATTTGCAATAATGTAATAGATTGAAAGCAATTTTGCAATCTGATTTTATTTGATAAAAACAGTAGTAATCAAGTATCAACAACAGTAAAACAGTCCTGGAAGTGACTAAACCATTAGTCACCACAATAGCATGAATTACCCATTCATGCCAACCATGTCAAGTTTTAATTTTAAAAACAAAAACAGTTGTTGAAGTCTAGATCTTGCGGGAAATCCCCAAGCGTGTCCATGACCTAGGACGAGGCTATTCGAATAGTTTTATCCCTGCAGGGTGTACCAACTTACCCACATGTCAGACCGCTTTTTTGCCACATGATTAAGCACACTTCCTTGTCAAACCCAACAATCACACCAACATGCCATTGTGCCCAAGTCAAATCATTTTGTTTCATTTTCGGTTGTTACAAAACTAAAGCATAAAGTGCTGAACCAAAAATAAACAAAATGATTTGTGTGATCAAGGTCATCGACTAAGTCGATAACCGCCCAATTCTACCGGTAGCTAAGCATTTCTAAGCATGACATCGCAAAGACAGTAAAAGAGCATAATTAAATCACCGGGCTCTAATTCACCAGCGATGATAATAACTTATGGTTGTGGCAGGGGATAACATTTTAATGGCAACAATGCATTAGGAATAGCTACCTCTAAACAGGGCAAAAATAATTGGACACAAAAGCAATGCATACATATAATTTGTAAACAAGATATTAGACTTTGAAAGTAATGGGACATTTATGATCAAATATCTTGCCTGCTTGCTGTGGGTCAAGGTGTTGCTGAGGATCAACAATATTATGAATGTGCTCTTCGGATCCTAACGAGAAAGCAAAAGCAACCGATAAGAACGAATAAAATACAAAGACCCAACAGTAAACTCCCTCCAAAAATTCTAAAATTTTTACAGTAGCAAGGTCTTGATTTATAATGAATTTAGCAACAAGAATCAATTGATTTGGATTCTTAATGCCAAAGATATGACCAAAACAATTTTGCTCAGCTTTTATAAATCAAAAATGCTACTATTCATTAACAGAATTTTCTGGAGCTATATTGAGGTTGGAAACATTTTTAACTTAAAGATGAGTTAAAAACATAACCAACAAAATTTGAATCAACCGAAAAGGATTTGAAATGAATTAGTTATGCATTTTACAAGTTATCACATTTTTCAGTTGATAAATAAATCCTTTCGGGAATTTCAGAAATGAGAATCGACGTGGCCGAACCTGGGACGTTGATCCAGGATCCAACGGCCCAAGCCCGGCTAAGCCCCGGCACTGACGCTCGCGCGCGCGCGAAGCCTCAAACGTCAACCGTTGGATCTGGATCCAACGGTCCACGCGGTTTCAACGCGTTGGTCCGAACGTTCGCTCCGACTCGCGCCGTTGATCTTGGATCCAACGGACCACGCATCGAGGCGGCGCAATGACTCGATTTTTTTTTCAGCGCGATCCCGAGCCGCAGATCTTAGGATCGACGGTCCAAAATGACGCACGTTCAAACCAACGTCCTGTTTTCGTCCGGCAAAAATGTCGGAGGAGAACGGCTCGCCGCCGGCGGCTCTGGCCGCGGCGGTGCGAGCAAACGCCTAAAACGAGTCCCTAATACTCTTGCGCACCCAATGGTACCAATGGCGTTAGAATGAGGTGGTTTCCCGAACGCAAACAGCCGGAGAGAACCGAGGTGACCGCAAAGACGAAAACGAAAACAAAGAAATGGCTCACCAAGCGGTCCACGGGAGGCCGTGCCAGCCACTAGGGACTAAAGAGGGTTACACAGGCGCAAGGGGTGCACCGAGTAGAGTCGAGGCGGCTCGGCGAAGAAGAATGGCGATTCGGCCGAAAAGGGGAAGTCCAAATTGAGTTGCTCCTTTCGTCAAAAGCCAAATTGATGAGGGTTAAGCTTCGATGAGTAGGGGAGAGCGAGAGGAGCAAAGACTTGTGGAAGAAGACCCCATTGCATCGACTTCACCAAGCTCCAAAACCGACAATGGCGCCGAGAGCTTCCCGAGAATCTGTGGCTCCAGCCTGGCTTATGAAGTGCTAGCTAGAGTCATGTGTGGCTAAAGGAAGCTAAGGGCGAAACCAAGGAGCTTAAATAGCCGGGGATGGCGAGGGAACAACGGCGATAACCCGCTCGGGTCAAACGGCCGCTTGAGCGAGAGAGCGACGGAGCGGTTGGAGAGGGGCGCTGAGGAGGAGCACGACGAGCAATAAATGCGCGCAGAGAGCCGCTGAAAAGCGATCGGGAAGGGACAAAGACGCCGCGACTTTTCCTCTCGCGCGTCCGAGCCATTCTCGACGCCGAGCCGGACGGAGGAAGGAGACGACGCCTACGACCGTTGGATTGAAATCGAACGGTGAAATAGATCGGTTCGATTTAACGATTGAACGCTTCGCCGATCTCGAACGTGCGATCTTGATCCAACGACTCATTAACTCCGCGCCCATCAAGTCGCACGGTCTGATTAGTTGGTTCGACCGAGTCAAGTGGCTCGAGCCCGAGTCCGGTTCAACCCGAGGAACAAAGGCAAACAGATGAAATTGAATTTTAAACATCTGAGTTTTGAGGAATTATTTGAGGTATCAAACAAACTCCAAAATTTATGAAATTTTAACTGGAGCTTGCTGACTGCAGGAGGAGCTTTCCATAAAATTTTCAGGGATTTTCATGCACTGAATTATTCTACAGAAATCCCAGAAGAGAGGAAAATGGGGTTTGACCAGTTTGACTTGCCTCCAAAAATTATCAAATAATTTCTAAAAATCATGAGATAATTCGGAGGTGTTAAACATCAACCCTAGACCCAAGAAAATTATTTCCAAAGGTTGGGCACCAGATTTTCATGAAGGATATTTGTGTTGGTGTCCAAATGATAATTTGATTTTTGATTTCACATAATTTCCTTTACAAAAATCATGGAACTGATTACAAAAATCAAGATCAGAGAAAAAGTTTTAATTTCTCCTCATTTTTATTACATTTGAAACACAAACCAATTTTGGGATGTTACACACTCTACCCCCGAAATTCCATTTCTAGCCCCCCCCCAGCAAGGCCCGTCATTACACAAAGAAGTCATTGCATCTCCGCACAAAGAAGGTTGATATCTTTGTAGCAATTCCTGGTTTTCTAAAAAATCTATTGAAGTATATTTTTTGGAGGAATTTCTAAATATAGAAAATTAGCACAAAAAATTATAAATTGTTTTGTGGAGCCTCTCGGCAAAGTTTACTTGCTTGTGTCATTTTTTCAAAATTTTGTCTGTTCATTTTTTCTGAAAAATTAATTTAATTATACTAATTTTAGGAATTCTCTAATATAGAAAAGCAGGTCCAAACTTTATTCCCCCGGCCGAACTATCTACGCCATTGAGTTCGCCTCGTCGCATTCTACGTCGTTCTTCCGTCACATTCTTTCGAAAACCAACGAATCATCGCCGGCCATATCGAGCCATGATGCTGAAAACGCGTACGTCACGTTCCCCGCTTCCTGGGTAAGTTTTTCCAAAATTGATTCGAGTCATTATCTCCACCTCGTCGCCTGCTAACCCATGGCATACTATTAAGGGCAATTATCTGCAAGAAAAAATTGGATTAGTGGCAAACATCTACCGGCAATATCCAAGAGATTAAGGGTCTCATTACCTGCCGAAAATAATTATTTTCTAGAATAATATATCTGTTGGCAATGTTTTAACATTAGCTACAACATATCTGCCATAGAAACAGTCAACCAGGTCATCGTATCTGCTGGGGATAGTACCCATCTCTTTGGCGCGCAGTTGAAACAAGACACCGAGGATTGTGCGCGAATTAACCCCAATTTTTCCTAACGCCGCCTTTTTTTCGCCTTCCTCCGCGCCTCTCCAGTAGCCTCCACCCTTCCTCCAGCGCCTCCGTCTGCCCCTCTCTTCCAAATACTTTGTGTAATGACCCAAAATTTCAAGTTTGGTTAAAGTTTAAAATTTATTTGGAATTGTGAAATTTCAAATTTTCCTTAAACCGCTTTTAAGTTAAAATAAATTTATTATCAAATTATATTAACAACTTTAAGTTGGAACTATTTTATTTAAATCCGAATAATTCTAGGGACTTCACAATTTTTCTAGAATTTTTGGGATTTATTTGCTATTTTCTAAGCCCTTTTGAATTAACCGATTAAATAAATTAAGAAATCAATTTAAAATCCGAAAATAGTGTCGGGCCGAATCCACCATCATGCGGCCCAAACTATTTGTTTTCCAAATTTATTTGGCCCCCGCCTCGATCCATCTATTATTCCGACAGTCGGATTAAATCCGACGCCAAGCCATGCCCGCCTTCTCCTCGCTCTCTCTTGCGCGACCCCACCGCCGATCCGCTTTCTCGCTTCCACGTGGCTCGCGCTGCGTCTTCCCGCCGCCGTCTCCGCTGGCCGCCACCACGACCGCCATTAGCGCTGCCCGGCTCGCCAACCGCCGCCTCAACCGCCTCGCTCCTCCTGCGTCCTCGCAAGACGATCCGCGCCCACCTCCGCACGACCCCCACCTCTTGCCCCCTTCTCGCGTGCTTGCGCCACGATCCCGCAACCGCCGCCGCCACGACCTCCACGTCGCTCACGCCACCTCGGACCCCCTCGGCCCCTATAAAAGCAAGCCCGGGCGCCTCTTCACTCATTCCGCCGCCACCACTCTCTCCCCTCTCGTGGTGCTCGCGGATTTGAAGCTTCTTCGCCGCCACCACCGGTTTGAGTTCCATTTGCGCCGCCCGACGCCGCGCCCTCACCGCCGCCACCAACCGCATCGCTGTGACACCGCTGGCCGGGCGCGCCTCGCCGCCGGAGGACCCTCGAGCCGCCGTCTCGTCGCCACCCGGCTCGCCGCCGCTTATCTCTCACCGCCGGCGCCTCGTGCTCGTCTCGCCGAGTGGGTGAGAGCCTCGAGTCCCGCCTTCCCCTCCTCTTTTGCACACCACCGCACCCGCCGCGCCAGAAGGCGTGGCGACCTTCGGTCCTCAACGGCCATTCTGCTCACCGTGGCGGCTCGCCACGCTGCACCTCGTGGGCGCCACCTCGCCGGGTCCGACGTGGATCCGACGCGCGCCTAAGTCAGCCCACCTCCTCACCAAGCACGTGAACTGGGTCCATGTAAACCGAGCCTATGACACGTGGGGCCCACCGCCGGAATTATTTTTAATTTCGAAAATCGGAAGGTCGACGTCGATTATGCAATAAATGATTTTCTTTAGAAATTTAAATCGTAAAATTTCGTAATTAGGATTAAATTTGTAAAATTCATATCTTTTGCATCTTAACTCCAAATTGAGTGATTCAAATTGCTAAAATTCTAGAAAATTATTATCTAGCTAAATAAAATAAAATAATTTCATTTTGATTTGGTTTTATTTATCTTTTGAATATAGTTGAATTTCTTTTGATTTGTTGTATTTTCACGCTTAGACTTGACGATTAGGGATTTGGACCCTCATCAAGATTTAGAATTTCAAGACTTCAACGAAGGCAAGTTACGCTTTGACCATGTTGACCCTAATATTTTAAAGTTATTTATTTCAGTTTCTAAATAATTATTGCATGCATAGTTTTAATCAATTATTTTACTTCCGCTTTAAATGCTTAGTTATACCAATTCTTTTGTATGGCCAATGTGAATGTTGGAAGTCATTCCTTGTCACCCTTAGATAAAATTTATACAAAGTATATATGCTTAGCAAATGCTTAGGTCATGATTTGAGTTTTTGGGGAATTTAGCCAAATCAATTCAATTTGATTTAAAAAGTTTAATCCATGGTATTATCTTACCATGGAGGTGCAGTAAAGATGGTTTTAATCAAAATGAAAATGATTTGGACTTGGGCTAAACGGAGGAATGGTGGGTGCAAGTTTATGCACGGGTTTAATCTGGTTAGGATTAAAGCCCATGGTTTGAATTGAAAGTCGCCCAAGTCAATTGAGGACCGGCCTTTGAGCGCATTTTGCTACGCCTATTCGTACTACCACTTGGTCTGTGGGCGTAACTCGCTTAATAATTTGGGATATTCCATAGATATTCGTGCCATGTGTATGAGTGGGTGTCGATTAGATGCTAGCCCCACTGGCGCAAGAGGGGCTCCTGAGGATGGTTAGTCCAAAGGAGGCGAAACCTTAGGGCATGAGTACTTTGGGGTAGAACATTGTAATGACCTTGTGATAGTTGCTTAGTCGCACGCCTTCGAAGCGTGTAATGGCCGACATGTTAAGCAAACTGTCTCGTGGGTAAAGTTGTACCAACTCTGCGAGTAAAAATCTATTCGAATAGCCGCGTCCTCGGTTATGGACATGCTAGCAAAGCCACTCCGAGTTAGACTTATTTTTGGTTTTAAAATGTTTTAAATAGTTGTTTCAGAAAATTTATCCTTGTGGAAAAATTGGGCGGTTAGCCATAGGAGGGTATCCTTCACTACCAAATATGGAGGTTATCCACATTGAAACTTTGTCATTTCTAAATTTGATTTTAGGTAAGATATAAAATGGCCTTGAAATTAATATTATTTAAAATCAAAATGCCATTTTATGCAAATAACCACGCCATTATCCCTTGACTACTTTATGCATGCATTACCATTCAATATTGGGTGTGACTTATGCGCTGTTGTAGTGCTCATTCTTGCTGAATATCTTTATTCAGGAGAAGACTTCTACCAGACGGTGAGGACACCGACGTTTAGGCAGCGCCTGCACGATTGCTGTGGCGCGTAATTGTTCGGCCTACTACTCTCGCTTTACTTCCGCTGTGCTATTTACTTAATTATTATTTGGCCATTGGGCCCGTTTGTATCCAACTTTGAATTACTCTATTAATGAAATGCGTGATATGTTTGTTATACCATTTTGTAACTGTGTACGCTGGAAATCCTGGACTAGTGTATGAACACAGAGGATTCGGGATCCTTCGTTCCCGGGTCCGACAAAAGTGGTATCAGAGCCATATCGACTGTAGGTCGTAGCCTTAGAACTGTCTTAAGGATTTATTTCCAAAAACTAAAACTATTTTGAGTCTGTCCAGAGTCCTTCTCAACCCTTCTTTCTAAAAAGCTTACTGACTTACCTTTTCCTCAAAAGTATAGATGGCTGAAAGACCCACTGCTACTTCCCATGGAGTTTCTGTTGGATATTGGGCAGAGATTCTTTGGGAGATGATGCAACACCTGGAGTACCATAAAAGGCCAGACTACCAAGGCTACAGGGGCGAGATGGAAGGACGACCCCTCTGGAGAGTCGAAGTGCTGCTCTACGCCGACCTTGCAGGACGCACCCATTTCCACGTTTTCCATGCCCCGATCAGACGCGATACCTTCGCTGATGGCATCCAGGATGCAGCGAGAGAAGCAGTCCGCCATCTCCGCTATATCTATGACCCCTACTTTCAAGGCACCGGGTTCCATTATCACCCGCTGTATATTCCGACCAGAGTTGACAAAGACTTTCCGCGGCCACAGGCGAGGATCTTCCGAGCCGATGCACCAAGTGGACCTAGAAAAGGCCATGGACTATGCATACGAAACACCACGAAGACTTGGGAACTGCCCAAGATCGACTACAGGAAGCGGAGGAGAGGTTAAAAGCCGCAGAAGAGGAGCTGGCTCGCTACAAGGCGAGCGAGGCTAGCTCTAGTGAGTTAGATTATACCCCTAGTACCCCATAGTTGTTTTTCCTGTAGTGCGATCATTAGACGAGAATTATGAGCTATCAATTCCTTTGTGGTAGCCATAATTTCATGAAGAAAAAATATTTAATAAAGAATTTCTTGGAAAATTGTTCTTCGCTTTGAGTGCTTTGCGTGTTCTTGGGCTATTAGAATTTACCCTTTAGATCTTCCTCTTCCTTCTAGCTCGCCTAAATCTTGGAGTTCTAGCAGATGGTGACAACTCGCATCGGCAGCGGTAGTGCCCGAGGACAGAGCAACGAGAACTTGGATTATCGGGAGAATCCGTGCAAAGAACCACCACCGCCACCACCGGAGGACCGGATTGGCGTCGATGATGGAGAACCAAAACCACGATTAGCCTCCAAGCCCGATCCCTCAACAAAGATGCGAATGTGCGAGCAACAACTCGATCGCACCACCCCTCCACCTCCGCAGAGATTTACCATGGCAGAGTTCATGCGTATGCGCCCACCAACTTTCTCCAGAAGCACAGAGCCGATGGACGCCGATGACTGGATCCGTGCTATCGGAAAGAAACTAGATATAGCTCAATGTAATTGATCGTGAGAGAGTCCTGTTCGCTTCTCATCAGCTCAATGGCCCCGCATCGGAATGGTGGGATAACTTCAATATCACCCATGCTGATGCGCAGGCTATCACTTGGGAGGAGTTTGTGCGGGCTTTCCGCCATGCACATATTCCCGCGGGAATAATGACCTTAAAGAAAAGAGAGTTTCACGCACTTCGCCAAGGCAACCGCACAGTGGGAGAGTACCTGCATAGGTTCAACCATTTTGCTCGCTACGCCCGCCAGATGTGGCTAGAGATGAAGAAAGGCGGGAAAGGTTCATGGAAGGCCCGAATGATGAAATCTCCGTCCAAACCGATCTCCCAGACTACACCGACTTCCAAAGCACTGGTGAACAAAGCTTTTCGCCAGGAGGCCAAACATCAGGAGATGGAGAACCGCAAGCGGAGGATGGCCGCCCAAAAATTCAACTCCGGAGGACAACCCAAGCCTCGCCTTGTTCAACCTCCGCCACCCCAACGTGGAAGATTCGATCTTCTACCCATAGAGCCCCAAAGACCGCACAACGTCCCAACTCCTTTGGTTTCGCAACAATGCACTGCGCAGCGGTTTAATGAGAAGAACCCAACGTCTTCAACAAAGCGGGAGTGACATGTTTCCATTGCAATGAGATCGGCATTATGCCAACAAATGCCCGAAAAGACAAAGCAGCAACACCACCTAGACCAACAACAGAGTTCCAACCACCAACGCCACCTCAAAGCCAACAACCGGTTCACAAAGGGACGTGAACCACGCCACGCCAGAGGAAGCTCAGAGCGACCCGATGTCGCCCTTGGTACGCCCTTATTAATTCGTTACCAGATCGCTTTGTTTGATTCGAGCTTCGCATTCCTTTGTATCCAATGCTTTTGTGGAAAAAAGCGGGTTACTTACCGCCTCTAGACAACCCTATGATAATCCATTCCCGGTTCGTAAATGAGAACCAGTTCTTTTCGCCTCAACCTTACCTTGAAATATCCGAGTCCCTTCTCGCAGACTTGATAGTCTTGCAATCTCAAGGTCCGATGTAATACTTGGTATGGACTGGTGGCCAAAAATCAAGGACGAATAGATCGTGCTAATAGGTCTATCATCCTCACCAATGAGCAAGGAGTCACAGTTGAATTCGGGCCCAAGACACATCTGGAGGAAGATCTTTTCGACCAGTTTAAAAGAGTCAAGCTTGAAGATATACCAAGAGTGCAAGATTTTCCAGATGTCTTTCCTCGACGATTTATCTTAAGATGCCACCGGATAGGGATATAATGTTCTTAATTGACTTAGTGCCGGAACCGCTCCAATCTCGGCGACCTTACGAGACGCCTGCTAACGAATTGGCGAGATGAAGAAACAAATTGAAGAGTTACAGAGCAAAGGGTATATTCAACCAAGTACATCACCTTGGGAGCACCAGCATATTTGTCAAGAAGAAGGACAATAGTATGAGGATGTGTGTGGATTACGATCACTCAATGAGGTGACAATCAAGAATAAGTACCCATTACCTGTGATTGATGACCTGTTCGACCAGCTTGAAAGGAGCAAGTGTTTTCTCAAGATTGACTTGAGATCGGCTATCACCAATCAAGATCGCACTGTAAGATGTTCAAGACCGCCTTCACCACTAGATATGGATATGCGAGTTTACATGAATGTCTTTCGCTTGACGAACGCCCCTTATTTCATGAATATGATGAACAAAGTGTTCATGGAATTCTTGGATAAGTTTGTGGTTGTCTTCATCGATGACATCCTTATTTATTCAAAGACCGCAGAAGAGCATGAGAACCATCTCAGGATAATTTTGGGAAAACTCAGAGAGAACCAGCTTTATGCCAAATTCAGCAAGTGCGAATTTTGGCTAAGCCAAGTGGCATTCCTTGGACATATTGTGTCAGCAGGAGGAGTAGCAGTAGATCCAGCCAAAGTTGAAGCAGTGTTGGATTGGAAACAACCGAAATCTGTCACAGAAGTGAGAAGTTTCCTTGGATTAGCTGGGTATTACCGCCGATTCATTGAAGGATTCTCCAAAACGGCAAAACCAATGACACAACTTCTGAAGAAGGAGAAGAAATTTGAATGGACAGATACCTGTGAGAAAAGTTTCCAAGAGCTGAAGACGAGACTAGTCTCCGCCCCTGTATTAGTCCCACCGAGATCCATAAGGATTTTGTGATTTTCATGACGATCTCGCCAGGGACTCGGTTGTGTTTTGATGCAAGATGGCAAGGTTGTAGCTTATGCATCTCGTCAGTTGAGGCCTCATGAAGGGAATTACCCGACTCATGATCTTGAGTTAGCCGCAATTGTGCATGCTTTGAAGATCTGGCGGCATTATCTCATTGGCAATCGCTGTGAGGTTTTCACGGATCATAAGAGTCTGAAGTACATCTTCACCCGGTCTGATCTTAACCTTCGGCTGAGAAGATGGTCGGAATTGATAAAGGATTATGACCTTGGGATTCATTACCATCCGGCAAAGCAAATGTGGTTGCGGATGCCCTAAGCGTAAGGCGTGTGCAACACCATCTTAGTTCAGGCGAATCAGCCCGAGTTATGCGAAGAATTGAAACATCTGAACTTGGAGATTGTTGATCAAGGGTGCGTGAACGCTTTGGAAGTTCAACCAACTCTTCAGAGCCAGATCAGAGGGAAGCAGTTAGAAGATGAGGACATCAAAGAAATCAAGAAGAATATGAGAAGAGGCAAAGCGCCAGGCTTTTCTGAAGATGAGCAAGGAACAGTGTGGTTTGGAAACCGCATTTGTGTACCAAAATGTACCAAGATCTGAAGGAAAAATATTGGTGGGTCAGTATGAAGCGAGGAATTGCTGAGTTCGTCGCTCGTTGTGATGTTTGTCAGCGAGTCAAGGCAGAGCATCAAAGACCCGCTGGTTTGCTACAACCGTTACCAATTCCCGAGTGGAAGTGGGAGGAAGTTGGTATGGATTTCATCACCGGACTCCCTAGGACCCAATCAGGATGTGACTCCATCTGGGTGATAATTGACCGATTGACTAAAGTGGCTCACTTCATCCCAGTCAAGACAACATACCAAAGTAACAAGTTAGCGAGTCAGACATGGCCAAGGTAGTTTGTCTACACGGTGTACCTAAGAAGATTGTGTCCGATGAGGTTCCCAGCTCACCTCTCGGTTTTGGAAGAGCCTCGCACGAAGCTTTGGGAACCGACTCAACTTTAGTACAACCCTATCATCCCTGCATGATGGCCGACGAACGTGTCAACCAAATTCTTGAAGATATGCTTGAGCCCGTGCTATAGATTATGGAAAAGTTGGGACAAAAATCTACCCTATGCGAGAATTCTCATATAATAATAGCTACCAAGCCGCTTGCGATGTCTCCTTCAAGCTTTGTATGGTAGGAAATGCGTAACTCCACCCTTTGGGATCAAGTAGGAGAGCATCAATTCTTTGGACCAGAGTTGATCAAAGAAGCGAAAGCAAAGTTAAAACAATAAAAGAACGCCTAAAGGTGGCACAGCACTCTACCAGTAAGAGTTATCCGATAATCGTCGGAGGAGTTGATATTTGAAGTAGGAAATTTTGTCTATCTCCGAGTTACTCCCTTAGAGGAGTGAGAAGATTCGGCACAAAAGGAAAACTCGCACCTGCATTTGTAGGACCTTACAAGATTTTGGCAAGAAGAGGTGAAGTTGCATATCGCCTGAGCTACCAAAGATCCTTGTCCGCTGCTCACAATGTCTTTCATGTTTCCCAACCAAGAAGTGTCTCAGAGTGCCAATCAAGAAACACAGATTGAAAGCATCGATCTTCGTGAAGATCTCACCTATGTGGAATGTACCGATCAAGATTTCGATGTGGCGTAACGATTACCAAGCAAGGTCATCCGCTCATGCAAAGTCCAAAGGAGTAATCACTCCAAGAAGAAGCCACCGGGCGAGAAGAAGATCCAAAGCCGATTATCCCCACCTTTTTGTCGACCAAGTCTCAATCTCGGGACGAGATTCCCTTTAAGGGGGTAGGTTTGTAATGTACCCAAAATTTCAAGTTTGGTTAAAGTTTAAAATTTATTTGGAATTGTGAAATTTCAAATTTTCCTTAAACCGCTTTTAAGTTAAAATAAATTTATTATCAAATTATATTAACAACTTTAAGTTGGAACTATTTTATTTAAATCGAGAATAATTCTAGGACTTCACAATTTTTCTAGAATTTTTGGGATTTATTTGCTATTTTCTAAGCCCTTTTGAATTAACCGGATTAAATAAATTAAGAAATCAATTTAAAATCCCAAAATAGTGTCGGGCGAATCCACCACCGCGGCCCAAAACTATTTGTTTTCCACCCATTTGGCCCGCCTCAAGACAATCCATCTATTCGACCGGCTTAAATTAAAATCCGACGGCCACCAATGCCTCGCCTCTCCTCGCTCTCTCGCGCCACGCGACCCGCTGCCCCTCCGTTTCTCGCTTCCACGTGGGCCGCGCTGCGTCTTCCCGCCGCCGCTTCTCAAGGCCGCGCCCACGATCGCCATTAGCGCGCGCCGAGCTCGCCAACCGCCGCCTCCAACCCTCCGCTCCTCCGCGCCCTCGCGCGACGATCCGCGCCCACCTCCGCACGACCCCACCTCTTGCCTCCTTCTCCGCGTGCTTGCGCCACGATCCCGCAACCGCCGCCGCCACGACCTCCACGTCGCTCGCCACCTCGACCCCTCGGCCCTATAAAAGCAAGCCCGGCGCCCCTTCTCACTCATTCCGCGCCACCACTCTCTCCTCTCTCGCCTGTGCTCGCGGATTTGAAGCTTCTTCGCCGACCACCGGTTTGAGTTCCATTTGCGCCGCCAGACGCCGCGCGCCCACCGCCGCCACCAACCGCATCGCTGTGACACCGCTTGGCCGCGCACTCGCCTTCGCCGGAGGACCCTGAGCCGCTGCCTCGTTGTCACCCGGCTTCGCCGCCGCTTATCTCTCACCGCCGGCCGCCTCAGTCCTCGTCTCGCCGAGTGGGTGAGAGCCTCGAGTCCGCCACTTCCTCCTCTTTTTACACACGGCACTGCCGCCGCGCCAGAAGCACCGGCGACTTTCGGCCTCAGCTCCGGCTGGCTGGCTCGCCATGGCACTCGCCACGCTTGCACTCGTGGCGCCACCTCTCGTCGGGTCCGACGTGGATCCGACGCGCGCCCAAGTCGGCGCCACCTCCTCACCAAGCACGTGAATCGGGTCCATGTAAACCGAGCCTATGACACGTGGGGCCCACCGGTCGAATTATTTTTAATTTCGAAAATCGGAAGGTCGACGTCAGTATTAAGCAATAAATGATTTTCTTTAGAAATTTAAATCGAAAATTTCGTAATTAGGATTAAATTTGTAAAATTCATATCTTTTGCATCTTAACTCCAAATTGAGTGATTCAAATTGCTAAAATTTAGAAAATTATTATCTAGCTAAATAAAATAAAATAATTTCATTTTGATTTGGTTTTATTTATCTTTTTGAATATAGTTGAATTTCTTTTGATTTGTTGTATTTTCACGTTTAGACTTCGACGATTCTGGGGATTTGGACCCTACTGAAGATTTAGAATTTCAAGACTTCAACGAAGGCAAGTTACACTTTGAACATGTTGACCCTAATATTTTAAAGTTATTTATTTCAGTTTCTAAATAATTATTGCATGCATAGTTTTAATCAATTATTTTACTTCCCGTTTTAAATGCTTAGTTATACCAATTCTTTTTGTATGGCCAATGTGAATGTTGGAAGTCATTCCCTTGTCACCCTTAGATAAAATTTATACAAAGTATATATGCTTAGCAAATGCTTAGGTCATGATTTGAGTTTTGGGAATTTAGCCAAATCAATTCAATTTGATTTAAAGTTTAATCCATGGTATTATCTTACCATGGAGGTGCGATAAAGATGGTTTTAATCAAAATGAAAATGATTTGGACTTGGGCTAAACGGAGGAATGGTGGGTGCAAGTTTATGCACTGTTTAATCTGTTAGGATTAAAGCCCATGGTTTGAATTGAAAGTCGCCCAAGTCGATTGAGGACCAGCCTTTGAGCGCATTTTGCTACACCTATTCGTACTACCACTTGGTCTCGTGTGGGGCGTAACTCGGCTTAATAATTTGGGATATTCCATAGATATTCGTGCCATGTGTATGAGTGGTGTCGATTAGATGCATCCCCACTCGGCGCAAGAGGGGCTCCTGAGGATGGTTAGTCCAAAGGAGGCGAAACCTTAGCGGGCATGAGTACTTTGGGGTAGAACATTGTAATGACCTTGTGATAGTTGCTTAGTCGCACGCCTTGAAGCGTGTAATGGCCGACATGTTAAGCAAACTGTCTCGTGGGTAATGTTGTACCAACTCGCAGAGTAAAAATCTATTCGAATAGCGCGTCATGATTATGGACATGCTAGCAAAGCCACTCCGAGTTAGACTTATTTTTGGTTTTAAAAATGTTTTAAATAGTTGTTTCAGAAAATTTATCCTTGTGGAAAAATTGGGCGGTTAGCCATAGGAGGGTATCCTTCACTACCAAATATGGAGGTTATCCACATTGAAACTTTGTCATTTCTAAATTTGATTTTAGGTAAGATATAAAAATGGCCTTGAAATTAATATTATTTAAAATCAAAATGCCATTTTATGCAAATAACCCCGCCATTATCCCTTGACTACTTTATGCATGCATTACCATTCAATATTGGGTGTGACTTGCGAGAAGCATGTTGTAGTGCTCATTCTTCTTGAATATCTTTATTCAGAGAAGACTTCTACCAGGACGGTGAGGACACCGACGTTTAGGCTGCGCCCGCAGACGATTGCTCGTGGCGGTTGTTCGGCCTACTACTCTTGCTTTACTTCATGTGCTATTTACTTAATTATTATTTGGCCATTGGGCCCGTTTGTATCAACTTTGAATTACTCTATTAATGAAATGCGTGATATGTTTGTGATACCATTTTGTAGCGTATCTACTGAAATCTGGACTAGTGTATGAACACAGAGGATTCGGGATCCTTCGTTCCCGGGTCCGACAGCCTGCTTCCCCCTTCCTCCAGCGGATCTCCCGACCACCCGTGCCCTCCCAAAGACCGCCTCCACCATTCCTCGAGTGCCTCCCCACCGCCCCTCTCTCTCCCCACTACCGCTTCCCCTTCCTCCAACGCATCTCCCTACCACCCCCTCTCCGTCGCCTCCACCCTTCCTCCAGAGCCTCCCGACCACCCTGCTCTCTCCAGTAGCCGCCTCCTTTCCCCTTCCTCCAAATGTCTCTCCCAACCGCCCCCTCTCTACCAGCGCTGCCTCCTTTACCCTTCTTCCAGCGCCTCTCCCGACCACCGCCATCCTCCCAACACCGCCTCCCTCCTAGCATCACCTCCTTTCCGCCTTCCTCCAGCAACTCTCCCGACTGCCCCCTCTCTCCCAGTGCTGCCTCCTTTCCCCTTCTTCCAGCGCCTCCCAACCCCCCATCCTCCCAGTGCCGCCTCCCTCCTAGCGCTTCCTCTACCCTTCCTCCAGCGCCTCCCGACCACCCCCGCTCTCCCAACTTCGCCTCCTTTCCGCTTCCTCCCTGCGCCTCCTCCCTCCCAGCGCCTCGCCTCCCCGGCCGCCCCACCACCCAACGCCGCCCTTCTCCTAGTGCCGCCCACCTCCCTCCCCGGCTGCCCTCCTCCCAGCGCCACCCTCCTCCCTTGGCACCCCGTCCTCGCTGGCCACCTCACCTCCAAGTGCCGCCCCACCTCCCGGTCGCCTCCCACCCAGCGTTGCCCTCCTCCTGGGACACGTCACCTCCCAAGCCGCCCCACCTCCCAGCGAACAAAGGAGAATTTTTAGAGTTTGCACATGGGTAATCCGTTCCTCGATTAATCTATCTGTACCTCTGCATGTATGTACATGTGACTCAAATTTTTAGGGTTTTTCTCCTGCTTTCTTTTACAAATATTTGGTCAGTCTGATGAATGGCTGCTTGGCTGGTTTCGTTGCTTTGAGCGATGATGCTTTGCGCCGATGCGATGTGATATGATGAGGTTCTAGACTGGCCGGGGTGCAAGGGAAACTTCCCCCTTTTTTGTTAGGATATTGCTGTGAGTTTTTCAAGGACTTAATGTGTTGGATGGGATATTGATAAGATTGTTAATGGTGTTGGATGTTGGAAGGGAAATTTCTTTTTAGTAGGCTGGAGTTTAGAATTTTTGTGCAACGTCTGGGATTAGAAGTTCCAAACAAGCTGTTTGTTGAAATTATTTGGTCTCAGTCTATGTGCTAGTCCTACCAAGGAAACTTATTCCTCCGTTTGACGCTTCATTTCAAAGCACAATTTAACATTAAGTATTTCATGTTCAAGACATGTGTTACATGAACAGGAGCTCAGTGTGTGTTATGAATTCAATATGTGTTGGTATATTAGTAATTTAAGAATTTAAGCCTTCTGATTAATTACCTATTGTTTATACTGGTAACAGGCGTTTTAAAGCATTTAAAATCAGGAAAGTATTGAAAAGTACGAGTTGCATGATTTGAGATTGAGTGCCGATTCTTTTGTGATGAAGCTATAGTTTATAATGGTTTGATGGGATTTTGTATCAAATGCTTTTTACTTTGCACTATTTGATGGAAAGCTGGAATCAGTTTGTGTGGTCATACTTTTTCCTAGTGTCAAACCACCTTGGCTCAGAGGCTAATCCTTTGAGAGACGACTGACCTTTCTATTGATATTAACATAAATGGAGCAAAAGATAGGGAAAATATGGTGCATATTATAAATATTTGTATGTAATAGAGAACAAAACCCCTTTTCACTTGTATGCTTCTATTTGGTCATATATGTGATGTGGTTCTGCATCCTGTGTTATTTTATTTTGTTCTGATTCCTTAAGAAATGCAGGAGGAGCTCTTCCTAGAAGACAAGCCTCCTGTGTTTCTAGTGAGTACTATTTTGCTCTGCATCTTTGATTACAGCTGGTTAATTAGCCATTTTGTCCTTTCTATGGATGATAATATGATGTGGTTTGATGGCTATTTAGGTCTCAGATAGAGCTGTGCTGCGTACATGCAGTGGTACATCAGGACAATTAGGGACTGCTAATAGTGTGAGACCCCGGAGTATTTAGCTTGTAATGCATAGCTGTCCACTTGACTCTAGCATCACAAACCAAATATTCCGCGCCTCGGTGTATTATGTACCTCCCAGGAGCGGTACACATACACCCTCACAAACATCAATATCAATCCATACACAAGTTATTAGAGCATCAGAAACATTAAAGTTTACAACATATGAACATACAAGGTTCAGTTTCGTACAAAAGGGCCGACCGGCCAAATGACAAGATAAATATCAAGTACGCAGGGGAAAACAGTAAATAAACTAAAATAAAATCATAAATTAACCATTAATAAAGTCCCATTGGCTTGCCATAACCTGCAGGGCAACCGACTGGGTTGAAACCAAAGCAAATCGACGATCCTGCGTAATAATTCCTTACCCGATTCGATCTCATTACCTGCTGTCCAGATTAGTAAATAAAAGCAAACAGTGAGTACACGAATGTACTCCACAAGACTTACGAATAACAAACCTATACATAGCTACATGCAAGCTGAATCAAAGGAGAAGGTTATAGGGTTCATTTGACGCATAAAGCAATATTTCATTTGCAATATTGTAATAGATTGAAAGCAATTTAACAAATATATTTTTATTTGTTTAAATAACAGTGAGACAACATAATAACAATAAATAGATGACAACAACATCCTGGAAGTGACTAACCCAATAGTCACCACAACAATAGCATGAATTACCCATTCATACCACCCATGTTAAGTTTTAATTAAAGGTTGTAGTCTAATTCTTGCGAGAAATAACCAAGCTTGTCCATAATCTAGGATGAGGCTATTCGAATTGATTTAACCCTGTAGGGGTGTACCAATGTACCCACACGGCAGACCGCCTTTTTGCCAAGCTATGAAGCACACTTCCTTAGGTATGCCGGCACGGCTAAGTCCTACGAGACATGTCCAATATTATGTATTAACTACGAGTCGCCTGTATGGATAGAAACCCATACGTTGTGTCGGAGTCATCATAAAGCCTCGGTCAACTACCCCTCACGGGTAAGGCCTTGGACAACTACGATGCCCCTCAAGGTGGAGAACCTACCCGGAACTCCACCACCGCACACCCAACAACAACAACACAATTCCTTTTTCACACAACACACAAACTGCCTCCTGCGACCCGGAGCTAACACACGCCAAAGTACTAAGTCAAGAGGGGTTCCCAATACCCTGGTGTGGTTAGCACGCAAAAGTTCTTGGATCAATGGCGCAAGTAATTCGATCCTTGTTGACTCGGGCACCATTCACAAACCCAATAACCACACAATCAAACCAATGTGGCCAAGTCTAAAACATTTGACTTTTAGTTTTAGTTTTCCAATTACAATTACATACATGAGTATCCAGACTCAAATAATTATAGTGATGATAACATGACTATCGCCGAGGCGATGATCCCCATTCTACCGTTCTAAGCATTGCTAAGCATGACATCGCATAAGCATAATTTGTTGGACCGTAAAGGCGACTAGAGGGGGGGTGAATAGGAGCACGCTCACTTTTTCCCAAATTATGAACTCAATACAATTTAACTCCAGTAGCTATTAGAAAGCTATGAAGATCAATGTACCAAGACAAATGGAAGACTAGTATTGAATCCAATTAAACCCCTAAGCAATATAACAAAATCAACTAAGATTACCAAGACTCACAGCACGGGCGGTCTGACCGTTATACTCAACCGGTTGGACCGATTGCCAGGCGGTCTGACCGGCGTTGTGCTGGCGGTCGGACCGCTCCAAAATCGGTCTGACCGGTGATGACGGGCGGTCTGACCGGCCGACTCCAGAACCGATCTGCAACAGTAAAATCAGCCCGATGACGAACTTGCAATTAGGTGAAACTTTTGATTCTCAACTCTAATCTTCATGAAACTTTGCACACACCTTCTATATGCTATTGAGGACCTATTCCAATTGAATATTATGATAATTCTTGGAACGATCTTGAGCAATTGCCAATTGATTAACAGAGGGTCTAAAACCGGGCAAGAACGAAAACTTGATCCTAAAGCTTGTTCGTGAGAGATTGATGATCAAGATGATGCTAGATAGATTCACACATATCACAGCAAGCTAATTCACGTGAAAGAATCAATCACAAACTCGCGGATCAAGGAAAGCCCTAAAATCACCAAATTGAAAGCAAGAACGAAAGAGACTTATCTCAAGCAAACCTTGCATAGATTGATTTCGTGATTGAAGTGGATTACATCCACACCATCATGGATCAAGAGACAATCAAGGATCACGAAATTCACCACAAACCATCAAGAGCCCTAGCCTCCACCTCAACTCCCTAAAGACAATTAGGGTTTTGAAACATAAAAGGAGAGAGAGAGAGTGCAGCCACCATCTCCTCCTATTTATAGTGGAGGCTTAAAACTCTTAGGGTTTGACTTAATTGGGCTCGTTAAGGCCCACTAACAAGCGGGTCACATACGCACGCTTGCGGCGCCGTCTTTAACCTTTTGACCTAAACCGCTTCACCATGCGTCATGGATTTGCCAATAGGTCACCATTGTCCATCTTGTGTCACGCTTGAGTCGTTGACCCCCCGCATCGTCGATCGCTCGGACCTCAACTCTTCAAGTCTAGTCCCGATTCTCCTCGCCGTTGACCGTCGTTGACCACCAAGCCACCGCAAAACCACGACCAAGAAAACACGATTCGGGAACAAGTTCTTCACAACTTGACCCATGTTAGTCAAAACATGCATCATGCAAATCATATGCCATGAAACCAATGACTTTGACCTAACAAAACAACATCGCCACGGTTGGCCGACGTTCAAGTAGTTCTGGGTCGACCGCTCGGTGAGCGGTCAGACGCTTCCATGGCGGTCGGACCGCTCCACAATGAGCGGGCCGGACCGCCTTAGACTTAGTGAAATTCAAGCTCCCAAAAACCAAAACCTTCTGGAAACTTAAATCCAATAGAACTTCTTACTGGAGACTCCAAAAATTATGAGACC
Organism: Hsuehochloa calcarea; assembly: GCA_036346395.1. Taxonomy (NCBI): domain Eukaryota; kingdom Viridiplantae; phylum Streptophyta; class Magnoliopsida; order Poales; family Poaceae; genus Hsuehochloa; species Hsuehochloa calcarea. The sequence continues at coordinate 38,468,121 of CM070600.1, forward strand.
AAGTGCATTGGGATCCCCTTACTTGTCTACAACACCTATTTTTGGCCCAGCTCGATTTGAACACTTTTGGTCATCGCCGGTCCGATCCGCCCAGATGGCGGTCCGACCGATATGGGACCGGTCGGACCATTGCAAGGACCGGTCGGACCACCCCGAGCAAGAAGCTCAGAACTTTGTCGAAAAGCGTGAAACGACAAACCGTAAACGCCATTGCCAATTGTCACATCATCCTAAGATCTGGAGCATATCCCCATGAAATCCACATAATTAGACCATATAACATCCACCGGGCTCTAATTCACCAGCGGAATTATTAACTTAGGCTAGTGGGAGGGGATGAAAATTTATAGGGAATTCATGCAAAAGGATTAATTACCTCTAGTCGACAAATATAATTTGACAACTAAAGCATGCATACATATAGTCGCAAAACAAGATAATAGTTTTGAATATAACAGATCAACAAGCATCAAAGGAAGAACTGCTTGCCTTTATTTGCTGGTACTCTGGACATTATCACGATTAATTTGGTTGCACTCTTGCATCATCGTCGTCTAACGATAAGAACTGACAAAGTGAAAACACCGAATAAACACCAAGAATTCCAAGAGTCTCCAAAAATTAAGAAATTAATACAGAAGATAGAAAAAAGGTGTTAAATGCATTTAGGTGATAATTTTTAGTTCAATTGGAGTTCATTTCACTTAATTAGGAATTTGTGAATTTTAATAAACTTAACAGACACCTCGAACTCACAAGCACTCTCTATATTCATTCTATGTATACATCCACGATGATCATAGAGTCAAAATAAATCCTCTTATATTCTTGATTTAACTATCTGAATTCCTTTACTAATTGTACCATTAACATGCTTCTATTATGCTTTATAAACTACAACTAGTTCCATTATAGAATTCACTAAGCTGTTATGACACTATTCATTTCTACTAATCCTCTCTGATTTGACTCACTAATGCACTTGACAATTGCAACACTTATCCACTAATCACCTAACTAACTATCTGTGCATCTAACTATATGAGACATAGTGCTAAGTATGCATGTATATGGGAAACACTAAGGGATGGTTGGTTTCCTATGACTACTATTTGTGCTGCTAGTTAGATAAGGTTCAAAGGCTTAATTAGTCAAGTATATTTTTATATACTAGTATTACCAAGGTAATTAGTACAGCGACAAATCTGATCATTATCATATAATCTTGTTGTTCACATAACCTACAACAAGAGGTTTTCTCTCGACAGAAAAGCTACAGCCATACTTTCTTTAAACTCAACAACAAATTATTTAACAAGAGTGATCTAATTGACATACACCAAATTTGTGATCATAAGAGTTATAATTTAGCAGATGGGTGCTACTGACATTTGAAATTTCTCTTCTCTAATCATCTTGTTAGCCAAAAGACTATGTTGATTGATCAGCTCCTCTTCCACCAATTTATTTATCCTCCTAAACGCTGAACACAAGGAGTGATTTATTTAGTTCATCAAACTATTAGTCTTTTGTCAATTCTAAAATGTTGTTAGATTACAGTTCGTATACCTACAATAGGAAGTTTTTCTGAACACAGTGCTAGTACTAAACTTCCTTCAAACTCAATCTTCTAGATTGCTAATTCGCTAAAGTGATATAATTGGCATTTACAAAGATTGCTAGCAAAAGACAGATGGTTTTGAAAAAGGGTGCTACTGACAATACCGCTTCTCTCCTAATTATTGTTTGTTTTCTGAACAATCAACTGTTCATTCAACAGACAACAAAGTCTATTTGAACTGAAGTGGTAATCTTCAAACAAATCTCAAACTCCAACTTTGCTAAATCATTTAGGTAACCTAATGACATTCCCAAAATGTGTTAGCAACATTCGGTTTGCTTTTACCAATAGTTTCATGGTCCAATGACGAGGGGAAAATACTGAGACGATGCAGTGGGAACTCGGGGCGGTTTGGAGCGGCAAATCGCCGACGACTGGAGCGGCGTGGAGGCTATGGCGATGGCCAAAATGGGTCGCCAGGGGGTCAAGGGTGCTAGGGGTGGTCTTGGGGCGGCTAGAGAAGCACTGTGGCGGCGCAGCTAAGGCGAGCGGCGGCCGACCATGGAGAAGAAACGGCACGGCGGCACACGGGTGAGGTTGGTGTCAAATTGGTGGGAGCATGAGCATAAGGTGGATCTAAGGTACTCAGCAGAGTCGGTGGAGGAGGCGGAGGAGGTCTGTGGTGGGCCGGCGATGCGGCCGACGGCGGTGCGAGGAGGCTGTCCGTGGTGGGGTTGCTCAGGTGAAGGGGAGCTCCGTTCGGGGGTTGGAGACTGATGAGGTAGCCGAGGCGATACTCCGGTTGCAAGGAATTGATGTGGCAAGCTTCAGTGCGACGATGGCGACGGCGGTGGCGCTTCGAGCCGGAGATGGAGAAGATGGAGCCGTTGATAAGCGCCTGAAGAGGAAAAGCAAAATTGATTTAGGGGATTGATTGCTATGGCCCCGGAGCTTGTTTTGATGTGACTAGAACTGAAGGAGGGTCACAATGTTGGCCGGAATGGCGAAGTGCCCATGACGGCCGGTGCGGACATTCCACGGCTTGTAGTTCTTAGAGCTCCAGGAGGAGGGGGCTGGAGGGGGTGCAGCTTGGGCGGGGCTCGGGCGAGCTGGCGGAGGTACTGGTTGGAGCGGAGGGAGAAGGGGTCGGCACTGATGGCGAGTCAGAACGCGACGGCGGTGCCGGTGGAGAAGAAGGGGAATGGGAAGGGGAGAATAGCGGCGAGGAGCAGAGGTTTGGTTGGGAGGAAGAGATAGGTAGGGGCGGGAGGAGTTTGGTGGTGTGAGCTGCAGGAAAGGGCAGTAGGACGATGATGCACTCGGTGGTAATGGATTGCTGAGGGAGAAGAAGGGGGAGGGAAAAAGAAGAAGCCGAGTGCGGTGGTTGGTGGCGAAGCTGGGGAGACTCCGGCACAAAGCAATCTTTATTTGCAATAATGTAGTACATTTGAAAGCAAGTTTACAATCTGTTTTTATTTTCAAATAGCGAACAAGACAACAGTATAACAGTACTTAGATGAGAACAACATCCTGGAAGTGACTAACCCAATAGTCACCACAACAATAGCATGAATTACCCATTCACACCACCCATGTCAAGTTTTAATTAAAAGAAATGTTGTAGTCTAGTTCTTGCACGACCTTACCAAGCATCTCCATAACCTAAGACGAGGCCATTCGAATAGTTTTATCCCTGCAGGGGTGTACCAATGTACCCACACTCCAGACAACCTTTTTGCCAAGCTATTAAGTACACTTCCTTAGGTATGCCGGCACGGCTAAGTCCTCGGAGACATTTCCAATATTATGCATTAATGCGGAGTCACCCGTATGGATAGAAACCCATACGTTGTGTCGGAGTCATTGTAAAGCCTCGGTCAACTACCCCTCACGGGTAAAGCCTTGGACAGCTACGATGCCCCTCGAGGTGGAGAACCTACCCGGAATCTCCACCACCGCACACCCAACACAAAAACACAGATCCTTTTTCACACAACACACACAACCCTCCTCCTGCGACTCGGAGCTAACACACGCCAAAGTACTCAGTCAAGAGAGGTCCCATATCCCTCTCGTGTGGTTAGCACGCAAAAGCGCTTGGCTTAGTGAGACAAGTAACTCGGTCCTTGATGACTTGTGCACCACTCCATTCACACCAACAGATCACACCAACATACCATTGTGCCCAAGTCTAAAATAATTTTATTTTCAGTTTTGACTTTACAAAGTAACAAAGCACAAGTCTTTGGACATAATGGAATAATAATAAGATTTGTGTGATCACGATCATCGACTAAATCGATGATCGCCCATTACTACCGAAACTAAGCATTTCTAAGCAATTTCAAGTCGCAAACTACAAAGTGACAAGAGCTCATCCAACGAACTCCAATCACCGCACATAACCTAGGCTCAGGTAGTAGCGGATAATTAATTCCTACACATTATGCAACTATAGGATACTAACCATAATTTAATAACAAAATAGCAATGCATACATACAAGTTGAAATCAATATATTAAACTTGAAAATACTGGGATTAACATGATCAAACTGCTTGCCTGGTTGCTGCTATTCAATATGTTACTGAGGATCACTTAGGTTATCAATGTGCTCTTCGGAACCTAACGAGAAAGCGAAAAAGAACCAATAAGAACGAAGAAAACACAAAGACTCAACAGCAAACTTTCTCTGAAAGCTTTGAAAATTTTACAGCAGCAAGAGCATGATTTATAAGTGATTTAGCAACAAGAACCAATTGATTTGGATTGTTAATAGAAAAGATATGAGCAAAACAAATCTGCTAAGCCTTATAAATCCCAAATGCTACTATTTATTACAACTAAAATCTTCGCAAAAATTTATGGAGCTAAAATGAGGTTAGAACCCTTTTTAGATTAAAGTTTAGTTAAAAACATAACTAACAAAATTTGAATCAACCAAAAAGGAATTAAAATGAAAAAGTTATGCATTTTAAATGTTAATTGCATTTTTCAGTTAACAAATAATCCTCATCGGAAAATCCGACATTAAAAGAACGTGGACGAACTTGGATCGTTGATCTTGGATCCAACGGTCCAAGGCCCCGGGACAAGGTGCACGCGCACGCGGCTCACGCGGCTCACAAACCCCATCGTTGGATTTAGATCCAACGGTCCACGTTGATAGAAACGCGTTGGATGGTCCGAATGTTCACACGCTGCGTGGGTCGTTGTTCTTAGATCCAACGATCCACGTTGATTGAAACGTTCGGACAGTCCGAACGTTCACTCGAATCTGAGCCGTTGATCTAGAGATCGACGGTACACATGGATCGACGCGTTCGGATGGTCCGAACGTTCACGCAATCCTGGGCCGTTGATCTAAAGATCGACGGTCCACAGGGAACTACATTCAAACGCTTGCACACAGTTCGCCCGACAAAACTCGACGGCGAAGGGAGGCTCACCGCCGGCGACTCTGATCACGGCGGCGCGAGCTAAGGCCCAAAACGGGTCCGTAATAGTTTTGCGCACACAATAGGACCATTCACTGCGGCTGCGGTGGTCTAGAACGCCGGCAAGCCGGAGTTTACAGAGGTGACAAAAATGGCCGAAAAATGAAAAATGCAAAGAAGCTCCGCTGCGGTCCAAGTAAGCGAGTGCCAAGCATCTAGGGACTAAAGTGGAGCTACCTGAGCACGGGAGAGACACAGAGAAAGGTTGGAGCTGCTCCGGCACTGAGGAAGAAGAAAGGGGATGAACTTCGGCTGAAGCAGAGAAAATCCAAATTCAGCCAAGCCCTGAGAAAGATAAGTGAAATTGAGCGAGGGTTAAGCTCAGGATAGTAAAGAGGGAGCAAGAATTGAAAAGGGAGAGCCACTGTGGTACCGCCTTCACCAAAGTACCCGAGGTGCGGCAATGGCGGCAAAAGTGCTTTCGGGTGAATCAGGCTCAAACAAGTACCGAGGTGTCTAGCTGGAGCTGTGGAAATGCTAAAGGAAGCCAAGAGATGAAACAAGCGAGCTTAAATAGATGAAATGGCACAGAGCAACGGCAATAATCCCCCTCGGGTCAAACTTGCCATGAGAGCTCTGAGAGTGATGGGAGCAGTTGAGCTAGGGACATTTGAGGGCAGTGCACGACGTACATTTAATGTGAGCAGAAGGAGACGTTTAAAGGTGATGACCGAGGTGACCCTACGCTGCTCCAGGTCCCACACACGCCATGGCTCTGTCATAGCTGCAACGTTCGCTCAGATGCGAGGACGGAGACGACGCGGCCACCGTTAGATCAAAATCGAACGGTTCAAATGAACGGGATGATCGGCGGTTCGAACGTTCATTTCAATCCAGGCCGTTATCTCCAAATCGGACGATTCAAATGAACAGGACGATCGGCCGGTCCGAACGTTCACTTAAATCCAGGCCGTTGATCTAGATCCTATGGCTCACACTGCGCAAGATGTTCGGACGACCATGGCGGTGTAGTTAGTTGATTGAACCAAGTCACTTGGCCCGAGCTCGAGTCTGACTCGCGCCTAAGGAATAGTCAAAACCAACTAGGGTTTCAATTAAACAGCTAATTTTTGGAGGATTTGTTTGAGGTAGCAAACTAGCTCCAAAAATCATGAAATTTTAACTGGATATTGCTGACTTTAGGATTAACCTAACATAAAATTTTCAGAGATTTTAATGTACTGCATTCTTGTCAAGAAATTTCCAGGAGGTTAGAGTGAGGGTTTGAACAAGGTTTGACTTTGTTTGACTTGCCTCCAAAAATTATCAAATAATTTCTAAAAATCATGAAATAATTTAGAGGTATCACAAGTCATCCCTAGAGCTCAGGAAAAATATGTACATGGGTTTGGCACAAGATCATTACCAAGGAGGTTTTTTACTAGAGTTATTTGAGGATTTTGATTTTTGATTTCTATAATTCCTTTACAAGAACTACAGAAATACTCAAGGACTTCAAGATGTAAGAAAAGTCTTTATTTTTACTCATTTTCTTACGTTAGAAGCAAGGTCTTAGAATTGGATGTTACAAAACCTCCCCCCCTTACAAAAATCTCGTCCCGATATTTGGCTCACTCGGTAAAGAAAGATGGATAGTATGCACGGAGACGATCTTCCCTTTCCCAAGTATCCTCATCCTCAGAATGGTTCGACCACTGAACTTTAAGGAATCTGATGGTTCTATTCCTTGTTCTTCGTTCAGCCTCATCGAGTATGCGAACAGGGTGCTCGCGATAGGTCAAATCTTCCTAAACATCGAGAGTTTCCAACGGAGCTTCCTCAGTTGGAACACGGAGGCACTTCTTTAGCTGGGACACATGGAAAACATAATGTACTCCCTCAATTGCAGCTGGCAACTCCAACTTATAGGCAACATCTCCCTTCCTCTCGATAATACGGTAGGAACCGACATATCGTGGAGCTAACTTACCCTTGACGCCGAAACATTGATGCCCCTCATTAGGCTCAAAGCTCAACTCACGACGACGGCGATCTGCATAGCTCTTTTGCTTGGATTGAGCTGTGCGCAAACGATCACGAATAAGCTGGACTTGACTATCGGCCTCATTGATCGAGTCCGGGCCTAAGAAAAGTCTTCACCAGTCTCAGACCTGTTCAACGGGGTTCTACACTTTCTCCCGTACAAGGCCCCGAAAGGTGTCATGCCGTGACTGGCTTGAAAGCTATTGTTGTAGGAGAACTCGCCAAATGGCAAGCACTTCTCCCAATTCTTTATATAGGAAAGAACACAGGCACGGAGCATGTCCTCCAACACTTGGTTGACCCTCTCCGTCTGGCCATCAGTTTGAGGATGATATGCCAAGCTAAAGGTATGACGGGTTCCCATAGCCTCTTGCAAGCTATGCCAAAAGCGAGAGGTGAAAAGAGAACCACGATCCAAGACAATTGTCTTGGGCACACCATGCAAGCACACGATGCGAGAAATATAGAGGTCCGCCAAAAGGCCTACACGGAGATCAGTCTTGACCGGAAGGAAGTGCACCACCTTGGTTAGCCGATCAATGACAACCCATATGGCATCATTTCCCTTGGAGGTACGGGGCAAACCGGTGATAAAATCTATCCCGATCGAATCCCACTTCCACTCAGGAATAGGCAAAGGTCAAGCAGCTTCTGCTCGCTGGGCGATGCTCGTTAACACGATGACATCGTCGCTTTTCGAACGAACCGCATACAAACGGTGCTCACGAAGTTTGCCTAATACAAGCCTCAGATGCTCATTGTGTTCCTCATCATTCTTGGAGTAGATAGGAATATCATCGATGAAGACCACGACAAACTTATCTGAATACTCCATGAATACCGAATTCACGAGGTTCATGAACAAGGCAGGAGCATTGGTTAAGCCGAACGACCTGACGGTGTACTCATACAAGCCGTAGCGAGTAGAGAAAGTCGTCTTTGTAATATCCTCGGGTCGTATCCGAACTTGATGATATCCCACTCTCAAATCAATTTTGGAGAAAACTCGAGCTCCATTTAATTGATCAAAGAGATCGTCAATGCGGGGCAATGGATACTTGTTCTTTACCATTACCTCATTAAGCGGACGACAATCAATGCACATGCGCAAAGTATGGTCCTTCTTCTTTACAAAGATTGCTGGACAACCCCATGGAGATGAGTTAGGGCGGATGAAACCCTTTTCTTGCAGCTCACTAAGTTGCTTCTTCAACTCCACCAACTCGTTCGGTGGCATCCGATAAGGCCTTTTGAAATCGGGCGGTCCTGGGAACCAACTCAATGACAAACTCGAGGTCTCGAACTGGTGGCATCCCTGGAAGATCTTCATGAAAGACATCAGCGAAGTCACAAACTGTTGGGACTCCACTAATATGTAGAGCGGGCTTCGCTTCTAGTGCGAAGAGATGCGGACCTTGCAGCTTCTGCGAAAAGCGAACCTGCTCGCCGGAAGGACTAGATAGAGAGACTCACTTCTTGGCGCAATCGATTTGTCCCTTGTGCTGAGACCACCAATCCATGGCAAGAATTACATCTAGACTTGCGGAATGGAGGAGGATAAGATTCGCTAAGAATCCTACTCCTCGATCTTAATAGGAACTTTGGTTAACAACTACACCAAAAACAAAGCCGAAAGAAAGCAAAAAGCTAACTACTAGGGAATGGAATATCACCCTAATCGAAAGCCAAAAATAGCAAGTATACAAACTTTAAAAGCTTATAAAAAGACTCCAAAAAAATAGCAAGGAATCACCAAAACCAAAGCTCAACTTCCCAATGCAACTAACCCGTATTGAATGAACGAGTAATTGATTGAGAAGATAAAAATCAGAACATAGCTTAAGATCTAATACCACTACAGAGCAATGTTAAATCAGCGAAAATAGTGTTAGATACTTAGCTAACTAGTATCACATCTTACCCTTCTATTCCCACAAGTTTTAGGTGATTAACCTCGATTTTCTACCCCATTTAGAACCTTTGAGCTTGTTGTCCTGAAATTGAAAGATCATTGTCCATGTTTTGCATCCAAGCTACTAGTCAAAATTATCCATTCTAGAAACTTCAAAACATTGTAGAGGGCAGCCAAAACTTCAATTTGCCAAACTCATTAGTTCCCAAAACGCAATTAAACGATAACAACTATCTTTGAAGAAAGGAGAGGTAAACAATTTTTAAAGCTCAAATTAGAGTAAGATGAGAGGAGAAAGCTAAGATAGGTAAGGAGTAAAATCTGAGAATTACTTACGCTTTCATAAATCATTTGATACTTTGAAAATAAGGTTTTCCAAAATATCTTAAAGACGACCAAGCTTGGGTTGTTACGGTCAGTATGGCTCTGATACCAACTCTTGTGAGACCCCGGTTTATCAGGCTTGTAATGCTTAACCATCCACTCGGTCCTAGCATCACAAATCAAATAAACTGAGAATCAAGATATGTATACTTCCCAGGAATGCAGTATACACACCCCTTTACAACAGTATGTATCAACTCCATTCAAACACATAGAACCAGCAAAAGCAACAAACCAGAAGTTAATATAAATAAATGATAGTTATTACAAAAGAGAGGCCGACCGGCCAAATAGCATCCAAATACTAATTAAACAATGAGGCGAAATGCCATAAGATGGCGATAAACAAAAGAGCCAATCTGTGTGCCTTTACCACACAATGCAACCGACCGGACCACCAAGCTAGTCGTCGAACCCGCAGCACATTTCACAAAAGTCAGGCCCATGGTGCTCACCTTCCTCCTCTGCAACAAATAGTTAAGCAAAGCAAATGAGTACAAAAATTATACTCTGCAACACTTACGTGTAGAGTAATAGACCTATACATATGCTACATGCAAGCTTATTTGAGTGGAGGTTGTATGTTTCATTTTCAACACAAAGCAATCTTTATTTGCAATAATGTAGTACATTTGAAAGTAAGTTTACAATTTGTTTTTATTTTCAAATAGCCAAACAAGACAACAGTATAACAGTACTTAGATGAGAACAACATCCTGGAAGTGACTAACCCAATAGTCACCACAACAATAGCATGAATTACCCATTCACACCACCCATGTCAAGTTTTAATTAAAAGAAATGTTGTAGTCTAGTTATTGCACGACCTTACCAAGAATGTCCATAACCTAGGACGAGGCTATTCGAATAGTTTTATCCCTGCAGGGGTGTACCAATGTACCCACACACCAGATCGCCTTTTTGCCAAGCTATTAAGCACACTTCCTTAGGTATGCCGGTACGGCTAAGTCCTACGAGACATTTCCAATATTTTGCATTAACTGCAAGTCGCCCGTATGAATAGAAACCCGTACGTTGTGTCGGAGTCATCGTAAAGCCTCGGTCAACTACCCCTCACGGGTAAAGCCTCGGTCAACTACCCCTCACGGGTAAAGCCTTGGACAACTACGATGCCCTTGAGGTGGAGAACCTACCCGGAATCTCCACCACCGCACACCCAACACAAAAACACAGATCCATTTTCACACAACACACATAACCCTCCTCTTGCGACTCGGAGCTAACGCATGCCAAAGTACTCAGTCAAGAGAGGTGCCATATCCCTCTCGTGTGGTTAGCACGCAAAATCGCTTGGCTTAGGGACACAAGTAACTCGGTCCTTGATGACTTAGGCGCCATTCCATTCACACCAACAGATCACACAAACATACCATTGTGCCCAAGTCTAAAACAATTTTATTTTCAGTTTTTGAGTTTACAAAGTAACAAAGCACAAGTGATGGACATAATGGAATAATAATTAGATTTGCGTGATCAAGATCATCGACTAAATCGATAATCGCCCATTACTACCGAAACTAAGCATTTCTAAGCAATTTCAAGTCGCAAACTACTAAGTGACAAGAGCTCATCCAAAGAACTACAATCACAGCACATAACCTAGGCTCTGGTAGTAGAGGATAATCAATTCCTACAGATTATGCAACTATAGGATACTAACCATAATTTAACAACAAAATAGCAATGCATACATACAAGTTGAAATCAATATATTAAACTTGAAAATACTGGGATTAACATGATCAAAATGCTTGCTTGGTTGCTTCTGTTCAATATGTTACTGAGGATCACTTAGGTTGTCAATGTGCTCTTCGGAACCTAACGAGAAAGCGAAAAAGAACCGATAAGAACGAAGAAAACACAAAGACTCAACAGCAAACTTTTTCCGAAAGCTTTGAAAATTTTACAGCAGTAAGAGCATGATTTATAAGGAATTTAGCAATAAGAACCAATTGATTTGGATTCTTAATGGAAAAGATATGAGCAAAACAAATCTGCTATGCCTTATAAATCCCAAATGCTACTATTCATTACAACTAAAATCTTCGCAAAAATTTCTGGAGCTAAATGAGGTTAGAACCATTTTTAGATTAAAGTATAGTTTAAAACATAACTAACAAAATTTGAATCAACCGAAAAGGAATTAAAATGAAAAAGTTATGCATTTTACAAGTTAATTGCATTTTTTAGTTAACAAATAATCCTCATCGAGAAAATCCGACATTAAAACGACGTGGACGAACATGGATCGTTGATCTTGGATCCAACGGTCCAAGGCCACGGGACAAGGTGCACGCGCACGCGGCTCACAAACCCCATTGTTGGATTTACATCCAACGGTCCACGTTGACAAAAACGTTCGGATGGTCCGAACGTTCACACGCACGTGGGTCGTTGATCTTGGATCCAACGATCCACGTTGATCGAAACGTTCAGACGGTCCGAACGTTCACTCGAATCTGAGCCGTTGATCTAGAGATCGATGGTACACATGGATCGACGCGTTCGGATGGGCCGAACGTTCACGCGATCCTGGGCCGTTGATCTGAAGATCGACGGTCCACAGGGAACTACGTTCAAACGGTTGCGCACAGTTCACCCGACAAAACTCGACGGCGAAAGGAGGCTCACCGTGGCGACTCTGGTCACGGCGGCGCGAGCTAAGGCCCAAAACGGGCCCATAATAGTTTTGCGCACACAATGGGACCATTCACTGCGGCTGCGGCGGTCTAGAACGCCGGCAAGCCGGAGTTTACACAGGTGACAAAAATGGCCGAAAAATGAAAAAAATACAAAGAAACTCCGCTGCGGTCCAAGTAAACGAGTGCCAAGCATCTAGGGACTAAAGTGGAGCTACCTAAGCACGGGAGAGACACAGAGAAAGGTTGGAGCTGCTCCGGCGCTGAGGAAGAAGAAAGGGGATGAACTTCGGCCGAAAAAGAGAAAATCCAAATTCAGCCAAGCCCTGAGAAAGATAAGTGAAATTGACCAAGGGTTAAGCTCAAGAGAGTAAAGAGGGAGTAGAGGGAGCATGAATTGAAAAGGGAGAGCCACTGTGGTACCGCCTTCACCAATGTACACGAGGTGCGGCAATGGCGGCAGAAGTGCTTTCAGGTGAATCAAGCTCAAACAAGCACCGAGGTGGCTAGCTGGAACTGTGGAAATGCTAAAGGAAGCCAAGAGAGGAAACAAGGGAGCTTAAATAGAGGAAATGACAGAGAGCAACGGCAATAAGCCCCATCAGGTCAAACTTGCCATGAGAGCTCTGAGAGTGATGGGAGCAGTTCAGCTAGGGACATTTGAGGGCGGTGCACGACGGGCATTTAATGCGAGCACAAGGAGCCGTTTAAAGGTGATCACCGAGGTGACCCTACGCTGCTCCAGGTCCTGCACACGCCATGGCTCTGTCACAGCTGCAACGTTCGCTCAGATGCGAGGAAGGAGACGACGTGGCCACCGTTGGATCAAAATCGAACAGTTCAAATGAACGGGACGATCGGTCGGTCTGAACGTTCATTTCAATCCAGGCCGTTATCACCAAATCGGACGGTTCAAATGAACGGGACGATCGGCCGGTCCGAACGCTCACTTCAATCCGTAGTTGATCTAGATCCTACGGCTCACACTGCGCGAGATGTTCGGAGGACCGCGGCGGTGCAGTTAGTTGATTGAACCAAGTCACTTGGCTCGAGCCCGAGTTTGACTCGCACCCAAGGAATAGTGAAAACCAACTAGGATTTGAATTAAACAGCTGATTTTTGGAGGATTTGCTTGAGGTAGCAAACTAGCCCCAAAAATTATGAAATTTTAACTAGATGTTACTGACTTTAGGATTAACCTTACATAAAATTTCCAGAGATTGTCATGCACAACATTCTTCTCAAGAAATTTCCAGGTGGTTAGAGTTAGGGTTTGAACAAGGTTTGACTTGGTTTGACTTGCCTCCAAAAATTATCAAATAATTTCTAAAAATCATGAAATAATTCAGAGGTGTCACAAGTCATCCCCAGAGCTCAGGAAAAATATGTACATGTGTTTGGCACAAGATCTTTGCCAAGGAGGTTTTTGACTAGAGTTATTTGAGGATTTTGATTTTTGATTTCCATAATTCCTTTACAAGAACTACAGAAATGCTCAAGGACTTCAAGACGTAAGAAAAGTCTTTATTTTTACCTATTTTTTACATTAGAAGCAAGGACTTAGAATTGGGATGTTACAGCTCACGTGGCTCACAAACCCCACCGTTGGATTTAGATCCAACGGTCCACGTCGATCGAAACGTTCGGACGGCCGAACATTCGAACTAATGTGGGCCGTTGATCTAAAGATGGACGGCTCACAGCGAAAGAACTTCCGAACGGTCCGAACGTTCATGCGAACCTGGGTCGTTGATCTAAAGATCGAGGGTCCACAGAGAACTACGTTTACACGCTCGCGTACAGTTCGTCCGGCAAAAACCGATGGTGAAAGAAGGCTCACCGCCGGCGACTCTGGTCATGGCGGCGCGAGCTAAGGCCCAAAACGGGACCGCAATAGCCTTGCGCAAACACCGGGACCATTTGCTGCGGCTTAGGTGGTCTAGAACGCCGGTAAGTCTGTTTTGACGGTGGTGACACAAACGGCCGAAAAATGAAAAGCGCAAAAGAGCTCCGCTGCGGTCCAAGCAAGCGAGTGCCAAGCATCTAAGGATGAAAACGGAGCTACCTGATGACTGGAGAGGCACAGGGGAGGTCGGAGCTGCTCCGGCGACGAAGTGCGATGCTTTCGGCTAAAAATTGGGGATCTCCAATTCGGCCTAGCCCTCGGGAAGATAAGTGAAATTGAGCGAGGGTTAAGCTCTAGTGAATAAAGAGGGAGCAGATTGAGCACAAAATGGATAGGGAGAGCTACTGTGGTACCGCCTTCACCGTGAGCTTGAAGCTCGGCAATGGCGGCCAAAATAGTTTCGGGTGAATGCAACTCAAACAAATCCGTGGGTGCTAGTTAGAGTTGTGGAAATGCTAAAGGAAGCCAAGAGAGAAAAGACGGGTGCTTAAGTAGCGGAGATGGCAGAGAGCAACGGCAAAATCCTCCTCTGGTCAATCCTACCATGGGAGCACTGAGAGTGATGGGTGCAGTTGAGCTATGGACGTTTGAGGGCGGTGCACGACGAGCAATTAATGCGAGCAGAGGTAGCCGTTTAAAGGTGGTCACCAAGGTGACCCTACGCTGCTCCAGGTCCTGCGCACGCCATGGCTTTGACTCAGCCGCAATGCTCGCTCAAACGCGAGGAAGGAGACGACGTGGCCACCGTTGGATCAAAATTGGACGGTCCAAGTGAATGGGATGATCGACCGGTCCGATCGGCCACTCAATCCAGGCAGTTATCTCCAAATCGGACAGTTCAAGCGAATGGGGCGATCGGCCGGTCCGATCGGCCACTCAATCCAAGCTGTTATCTCCAAATCGGACGACTCTCCTATGATCGCATCAGCGTTGCTCCGCGCCAACGTGGGCCACGCGACGTCGATCCAACGGCCCACAGTGCTCGCGCCAGATCGACCACGGTGGTGCAGCTAGTTGATCGAACCAAGTCACTTGGCTCGAGCCCGAGTCTGACTCGCGCCCATGGAACAGTGAAAACCAGCTGGGGTTTGAATTAAATAGCTGATTTTTGGAGTATTCAATTGGGATAGCAAGACCACTCAAAAATTTATGAGAATTTAACTGGAGCTTTCTGACTTTAGGATTAACCTTACCTAAAATTTCTCGAGATTTTCATGCATTGCAATTTTCCCCATAAATTCCAGAGGGTTTGAGTTAGGGTTTGACCAAGCTTTGACTTGGTTTGACTTGTCTCCAAAAATTATCAAATAATTTCTAAAAATTATGAAATAATTCAAGGGTGTTACCAAGCCTCCCTAGAACTCAGGAGAAATATTCACAGAGGTTTGGCACAAGATTTTTGCCAAGGAGGTTTTTGATTGGAGTCAAATGAGGATTTTGATTTTTGATTTCCATAATTCCTTTACAAGAATTACAGAAAATGTTCAAGGAATTCAAGTTGCTAGAAAAGTTTTAATTTCTACTCATTTTCTTACATTGGAAGCAAGGACTTAGAATTGGGATGTTACAACGAGAGTGACTCCAATGGGAAGAAGAAGGCTCATGACTTCACCGGCATGTGTTTCATGGCCAAGAATAGCCACGACACTGACTCCTCTAATGACGAGGATCCTTTCAATGCGTTCTGATGAGGTTTGCCCTTCGCTGTCGATATAAAATGGGCTTTGGTTACGCTAAACAAAACATGCATAAGCAAGCTAAAATGATTAAGAAACGGGACACTATGATTGATTATTTGAACCTAGAAGTTGTTAGGCTCAAATCCATTAATCCTGGTGATATTTGTGGTTCCTACTCTAGCTTCCTTAAGGAATTGACAAGCTTAAAATCTGCTCATTCCTCTGTAGTGAATCAATTAAAAGATGCTTTTGATGAACTAGAATCTCTCAAGTGTAGTTCTGTTTGCATGGATGCCATTTCTTTTGATGTGACTGCTTTGGATGCTATTCCTTTATCTTGTTCAAACTGTGCTTTGCTTGAATTAAAATTTGATAGCGCCTTGAAATAAGTGCAAAAATTTGATGCTAGTCACACTTGCTCTCATTGTAAGAATAACAGGATTAAAATGCAAGAGATGACTGAAATGGTTATGTACTCTAGATCTGCTTCATGTGAAAATTGTCCTAAGCTCACAATTGAAATTGAAGCTCTAAACAATACTATAGAATAAAAAGCTAAAATTAAAAAATCCATGTCTTTTACTGCTTCTAAGAAAGTTATTGACTCTACCTCTTGTGTCTTGAATGCTGAAGTTGAAACAATTGTTGGTAAGATACAAGAGGCTTTTAGAGTTAAATTGAAGGAGCAGTTGAATAGGATTAAGGATTCCTATTGTGTGTCTTGTGAGGCTTTGAACGTGGAACTAGCTCTTCTTAAGATTAAGCATGATGAGGCAATCAAGTCAAGAAAGTGCACTAGATGTGAGGATTTAGCCAAAGAGAATGATTACCTCAAAGTGACTCTTGAGAGGTTTACTAGTGGGATAAATAAACTCAACATGATTCTTGACCAATCCAAAGTGAGTGTGAAAACTAGTGGCCTAGGTTTTAATTCCCTAGAGCATTCCAAGAATCACCTACCTAAGATTGCAAAAGTTGTTAAAAGTGGTCTGTTTGAGGTAGAACCCCCTAAGCCATATAATGTTGTTTTTAAATCTGCGGGTTTTGCTCAAACTTCTTCTAGCAAGAAAGGTGCTTCTGTTTCATCAATACAAACCCCTCAAAAGGTCAAGTACTATTGCACTTTCTGCAAGAAAGATGGCCATATTGTTCAATTCTGCTTCCGTAGAGCAAAGGTTGAGAGAAAAGAGAGAATGAGCGCTTTGAGAACCATTAGAGGAGTCCCTTCACCTGCTGTAGTCTTTATAGCAAGGCAGCCTATTTTTCGTACTACTCATAGGTCTAGGTTCGTAGAGAACTTCATTGACTCTTTTGGTGGGTCAAGGCAGCGATCTGGTTTAGGATATCGTGAGGAGAGACCACGGGTAGCATCTAGACAGGGGAGTATCGATCTTTTGGTAGATCGTTTCGGAGAGGTCTAGGTGGTTCTCGTGTGCATTCTTATGATTTTGTTCCTAATCATTTTTCTGCTGCTTCTACTGTTGTTCCCAGGCATCGTGCATCTCAGAACTGGATTCCTAGATCTTTTATCACTAACCCCAGTACTGAGGCACAGATGTTTTCTGCTTGTGCTTTTTAGGTCCGTCGTGCGAGGAAGGAGGACATATGGCTTGTTGACTCCGGGTGTTCTCGACATATGACCGCAGATTCTAGATGGTTCTCCTCCCTCACATGTGCATCTGACAATGAATTGATTACTTTTGGGGATGCTTCTACCGGGACCTTGACAGCCAAGGGCACTGTGCGCATCAACAACAAGTTCATGCTTAAAGATGTCGCTTTGGTAAGTAAGCTGAGGTATAATCTGCTATCTGTTTCTCAGCTGCTTGATGAGGTTCTAGAAGTAAGGTTTAAAAGTGGTGAGTGTAGAGTTCTAGATTCCTCGGGTGAGCTTGTCTTTGAGATCTCCAGGTTTGAGAAGATCTTTTGTGTAAATTTCAGTATTTCTTAAGCTTCCAGTCCTAGATGTCTTGTAGCCTCTGATTCTCATGATCTTATTTTGTGGCATCGTAGACTTGGGCATATAGGCTTTGATCATCTGTCTAGAGTCAGTTGTAAGGATTTGATTAGAGGTTTACCTAGGCTGAAGGCTGTTAGAGATCTTGTGTGCTCGCCCTGTAGACATGGTAAGATGGTGTCTGTTTCCCATCCACCTCTTACCTAGGTGATGACTAATGGACCAGGACAGCTTCTGCACTTAGACACTGTTGGTCCTTCTAGAGTTCAGTCAGCTGGTGGGAAATGGTATGTGCTGGTGGTTGTGGATGATTACTCCAGGTGGCTTTTGGCTTCTTTAGTGAACTGGTCCTCAGACTTGTTGTTGATATTCCTGGAGCTTTGAGAACCATTAGGAGTGACAATGGGACAGAATTCAAAAATTCTTCCTTTTCTACCTTCTGCTCTGATAGGGGAATTGAGCATCAGTTTTCTTCACCTAGAGTTCCCCAGCAGAATGGTGTTGTAGAGAGGAAGAAGAGGACCCTTGTAGAGATGGCTCGGATCATGTTAGATGAGCATTCTTCTCCTAGGAGATTTTGGGCTGAGGCGATCTCTACTGCTTGTTATATATGTAATAGGGTTTTCTTGAGATCTGTGATTGGGAAGACCTCTTTTGAGCTTAGATTTGGTCATTCACCCAAAGTCTCTCATTTCAAGATTTTTGGTTGCAAGTGCTTTATTCTTAAACATGGCAACCTTGATAAATTTGAGTCTAGATGTTCTGATGGTATATTTCTTGGTTATCCTGCTCATTCTCGTGGCTATCGTGTATTTCAGGTTGACACTAACAAAATTATTGAGACTTGCGAAGTCACTTTTGATGAGGCTAGTCCTTTTACTAGACCCTATGCTACAGGTACACAGGTTCCTGAAATTCAAGAAAGCATCTTCGTCGATGATGACTCTGAGGATGAGGACCCGATACATCCTCCAGTCACTTCTGAGAGGGTTGGAGAGCCTGCTACTACTACTCCAGTTTCAGCTAAGCAGCCTCCTCCTATCTTCACCGACGACCAGAGCGGCTCTGTTCCAACCAACACGGCTCGTGAGATAGAGGCCACTTCTGCACCAGGGGCTCCTCTTCATATTCAGCGACTGCATCCACCTGAGCAGATGATTGGGGATCTTCATGAGCGAGTCACGCACTCCAGGTTTATTTCTCCTGATTCTCGTGCACATTCTACTTTTATCGCTTCTTTTGAACCCCGAGATATCACCCATGCTTTATCTGATGTCTCTTGGGTCAATGCCATGCATGAAGAGCTTGAAAAATTTGAAAGAAACAAAGTCTGGACCTTAGTTGAGCCTCCTTCTAATTCTCATGTTATTCGAACAAAATGGATTTCTAAAAATAAGCAGAGTGAGGATGGATTGGTTGTTCGCAATAAGGCTAGACTTGTAGCTGAAGGATATTCTCAGGTAGAAGGATTAGACTTTGAAGAGACCTTTGCTCCTGTAGCTAGATTGGAAGCCATTCGCATTTTACTAGCATTTGCAACATCCAAGGGTTTCAAGCTTTTTCAAATGGATGTTAAAAGTGCTTTCTTAAATGGTTTCATAGAAGAAGAGGTCTTTTTCAAGCAACCACCTGATTTTGAAAATCACAAGTTCCCAAACCATGTTTTTAAACTCTCCAAAGCCTTGTTTGGATTGAAGCAAACTCCTAGAGCTTGGTATGATAGGCTTAAGAGTTTCTTGCTTGAAAATAATTTCAAAATGGGAATGGTTGATAAAACCTTGTTCACTCTCAGGCTTGGCAGTGATTTATTATTGGTTCAGATTTATGTGGATGATATCATATTCGGTGGTTCTTCTCATACTGTGGTGTCCAGATTTTGATTCTATGAGCAAAGGAGTTCGAGATGAGCATGATGGGAGAGTTGACATTCTTCCTTGGTCTTCAAGTCAAACAAGCTGAAAGAAGGCACCTTCATTCACCGAGTAAGTATACAAAGGACCTTCTTGGTAGCTTCAATATGGGGAGCGAGAGGCCAATGTCTACTCCCATTGCCACAACCACCGTGCTGGACCCTCATGAGGATGGAGAGCCCGTGGACCAGAAGAAGTACCGCAGTATGATTGGCTCCCTCCTCTTCTATCTCATACGAATGAGGAATAAAACTCAGCACATGAACATAACTAGCAAGTCTAACAGTACACCCATGTTCAATCATCAACATTCAATAGAATCAAACAAGGTACTTGCCTTCCACACTAGTGACGTGTTAGGAGGCAACGAACGTGCTCTTCCACTCACCGCCTTACCGTCTACACAAACATATATTCGAAATAAGGATAATAAGGGTTGACATAGTTACAAGTGTCTTATCCTAACCCTCTAACCAACCAACATAATCCACAGGGTCAAACCGGCAATAAAACTATTCAGCCAGCTTACTCTACTGGGCAGCAGTACGATAAAAATCATAATTAAAGATCTGTAACTCGGAATGACATGAAACTAGTGCTCAATGAATCTTAACGAACTAGGCTACGAAACTCTAGTTGACAAGGTTCACTAATTCTACCCAGACAATTGGCTAATCAACAGTTGAAAACGTATTACAGACATCTGTCCAAACAGTCGAACAGCAGCAAAGAACATGGCATAAATTTTATTCTACAGATCCAATGGAGGTATCTTTATCAATTTGGAAATAGTATTAACAAGGCTACAATAATCTAGTTTGGTGGGAGTTCTGAATCCGAATTTAACAGGGTCAAAATTAAGGAACAAACAGACAGTTCCTTCTCGTCAGACAGACAGAACAGCGCGCAAAGAATAATTCACATCTCCTAAACCGTAAGCCGGAATCTCGTGATCTCAGTGGCTATGGAAAGATAAAAATTGTGGCTACAATTCTCTTCTGGGGAAAAATCTCCAGATCGGCATCTAAGAGGCCGAAACTTGGCGCGCAACAGCCTGGACAGGTTCTGCAATTTCTGCTACAGCATGTCGGTTTACTCCAAACAATCAATCCTTCCTCCAAACAGTATCAAACAATGATGTAATCTCTTTGTTACCCTTGAAGATCCGCAGGGAGGTGATGATGGCACTTGGGGAAGACGATCTCCCTTCTCCTCACCCACTTCTTCCTCTCATCCTCCACTTTGCCGGTCACCGAACGCGATACACCGCCCGGGGATAGCAACGGGAGGAATCGGTTGGAGCGCTCGACATCGGGGGAGGAGGATCACCACCACCAGGGCGGTAGTGGGGGTGGCGCCAATCTGGAGGGGAGGCCGGTGGCTTGGAGGTGGGGAGAGGAGGTGTGGATATCGTGAGGATATGTGCACGATCTCAGGATGATGAGTCAATTGGCAATGGCTTTGTTGGTTTGCAAAATCTCGCGTTTTCGGGGTTTGCTTCAGGCTGTCAGACCATAGGAGGTCGGCCGGTCTTTGTCAGGCGGTCGGACCGCCGCGTGGAAGCGATCGGACGGCCGTGGGTTCCGGTCGGACCGCCCTGACCTAAAAGTGGATTTTGGAGCTAATCCAAAAATAGCTTGTGCAGGCAGGTGAGGGGAATCTCCTGGATGTGGTTGCATCATTTTTGGAGCTCCCAGTCAAAAGTTCTATTGAGTTGAAAATTCCAGAAGGTTTCGGATTTTCAAGCTGGAATTTTGGCTAAGTCTTTTTGACCGGTCCGACCGCCGTTGTGGGAGCGGTCCGACCAGCCTGAAATCGGTCGGACCGGCCTTGTGAGACCCTCAATTATTGAAATGTGCCTTATTAAGATTATACTGATAGCATAATTCTTATTTAAGGAACAGTGTAAGTCCTTTATTAAGAATCATACTAAAAGCATAATGATAACAAGTAACAATTTCAACATTCAGGTTCTCGGATATATGTCATGCAATATTTCCCAGGATCAGTGAATATTGCACATATATCCTTAAACAACATTGCATCATTCACATACAAATCATACATTCACATAATTATACATCCATAATTGCATCACTAATTTCGGTTGCTACAGTACCGAATAATAACAGAATGACCTTGGGTCATTAACAAAAAGAGCAACAGCGGAAACAAAAACATAAAAGCAAAACCACCAATGGCCCCATTATCCCGCAGGCTATTGCGTGGAGGCTAGAACTAGCATTACTCGTTAGCGTCACCGGATCGGGCGCTAACGGGCATCTCATAAAATATCCATCCTCACCGCAACAAGAGGTCATAAACCACGAGTACGAAAGGTACTCAACAAGTCTTACACAAACTAATAAAAGAAAGTGTTTAGAAGAACCTATACAAAGGAATAGAATTTTATATGCATAAGGTTATCAATGTAAGGCTTAATGGGTTCAATTTGCATAAAGCGATACTGTTAACCTACAATTGCTAACTTTTGACAAAGCAGTTTTAATAATTCAATTTGGACTAAAAGCGATAAGTTATTGAACATAAGCATAAGCATTATCAATAATAGTCACCGATCATTACCCAAACCAAGCATGACACTCCTCATGCCGAAATTAAAATTTCGAACCCAAATTAGAGCAAATGCTATACAGTGACATCAATCCAAGCGTTGTCCAGAATCGTGGACACGGCTATTCGAATAGTTTTAATCCTGCGGGTGTACAACTTTACCCACACGACTTAGTTAGCCCGTAGCCCTAGGATAATAGCACACCGCCTTTGGTATGCGGTAGGGTAAACTAAGATTCGGTAGTTTTCAACAAGTTGACACTATTGAGTTGGATGACCCATGTGGCCAGATCCGCTTAAACAACGATCGATAGCATATATTCAACCGAGGTTCACATGTTGTACAGGAATGCCGACCAGTCAATTAAATGCAAACTCGTGTTAGCCACACATATTACATCATGATCGGGCCTGAAGGTACGTACATGCGATGTAACACATCTACGCCCTTACCCTTCTAAGAACATCGATATCGATATAAGCTCCACATGGCATACGACACGCCCGAAGACTTAAGCATCTATGCCATATGAAATCAATACACATGTCCTTACTCTCTGTATCCAACTCAATAATATTAACCCTTTACTTAACCAAACAATGCGCCCATACACTGCGTGTGGAAATGCGTTGGTGCTTGAATTGGGCCGTCGAGTTCACCCTTAATCAACCTGGACAAGACATCCACGGTTCCCATTCTCGCACTAGGCACCATCACTAGCATCCACTTGTCCAGATTTGAATTAAGTTTAACAACAAGATTTAAATTCATATCGATTTAAATAAATGAACAAAGAATCAATAAAAATGTATTTGTTGTTTCCCCAGGTTTGACAAGATAAGCCTGCCAAACACTATCGTTCTATGGACTGCATGGCTAAGCAAAATGGAAATTAAGTATTATATCACCACAAACTACCTAGGTTGAGTGTATGATCAATTCAAGGTAAACCATAAGTTACGGTCATAACTAACTAGGAACAGAACATAAATAGTCTTTAGAAAATTGCATGCAACAAGATATCACTTGTATTTTATAAATCTACAGTTCAAAAGATTAGGATCAACATGATGCAGAGAGGAAGCTTGCCTTGGTAATAATAGATAACCTCTTGTTCAGGTTCTGGTGGCTCAACAAAAGACTCAACAATCTCAGAAGAACCAGTATCTAGAACACAAAAATCCAATAAATAGCAAGAAAACGGCAAGGAACAATGCATAAAAGAAGTCATGATCAATAGCTCAATGCATAATTAACAACATGCTTAAGTCATACCTTACTCAAGGACAACACCCCATATATAATAGCTACTACCACATGTTATCAGAATTTAATGGGTTAGAAAAGCATTACAGGTTCAGATTTGATTAGTAAAGAACTAGAGTTTCAAATTTCTAAAACTGAAATTTAACTTAACACTTGCACTCTTTACTAGAAGGAATAGAGGTCAAAATCTGGTTGTATGAGGTCGGCATAACCACCAGAAGAAGCAAAAACCGAATGGGAAAAACAGGGAAGCTACAGTTTCAGATTTTTAGCACAACCGAAATCTAGATAGATTGCAAAGAAAGAGTTAGATGTTTCATTAGATTAAGAGAGAATGATGTTTTGATAAAGCTACAACTAAATGGGCAATATTTAAAACCTACTCATCACATAGTATCAGCTAGCATTCACAAGCAGTATGATCAAAATCTGGATTACAGGTTTCAGATTTTTAGCAAACCAAAATCAAGCGTAAATTCAAAATCAGATTGATGAACTAGGACATTAGAAGAAAATGATATTCGGACTAATTCTCAACTAATTGAGAAATATACTAAGTCTAGTTCATCTCTTACTATTAACTAGCAACCTCATCCACTTTGGCTAAAGCTTTCTGATGTCAGTTGGCAAAAAATGAGATTTGGGCAGATTGCAAAGTGATGGCTTGCTGATATTTGCTTTGAATCAAGAATTGATTTTTACTTAGATTACTTGCTAATGAGTAAAACTTATAGCCTAGCATACTATTTAGCATCAAATACTAGTAGTTATCAAAATTTGAGGCTTACAAAGTAAAGCAAAAGTCAGATTTTGAAATCTGAAATTCTGGACAGATTTAGAGATGCAAACTTGATGCTCCATTAGACTATATCAAATTGACATACAAGATGGAGTTATAGCTAGATAAGTACCTATACAAGTTTAACTTAACACCTAGCAACCATTAACACTAATTAGCAAATTTCAGTTCAACCAAAACAGCAGTTTTCAGATTTATCAAAACCAAAAAGCTGTGCTATTTCTAAAAGAAAGATATCTCAAGTATTAGGCTATGAGAAATTGGTATTCTTAGATTAAATTACAGTCAAATGAGTATATTTTAAAGTCTAGCTCATCTTTAAACATTAGTGGACACTCAAGACTAAATTTCGGTTCAAACTGGATTGCAGTTTTCAGTTTTCAGAAAACTGAACAGGACATAATGCAAAAGACAGCTGCTGAGCTAAATGATCACAATTAAAGTGCTATACTTTAGCTTAGAGTATTTCTAACTAATGTAGCAGGTTAGTTTATCAATTGCTAGCAGTACTTGACAAGAATTTAAAGAGGTCACATGCAATTGCTAGTCCAAAAAGCAGATAAAGAACACAAGGCTACTAATGCCCTCTTGCAATGCTTGAAATGCTGCTACATCACTAAGACCTGAATATATTTGCTAAAGTAGTAACTAAACAAGTACTAGAGTCTACTAAAAATTATCAGCACTAAGTGATGAGAAATGGAGAACAAGAATCTGGCTGTGCATGCTTGCTAGTTTGATTGATAGCAAACAGCACAAGATAAAAATGAAGTTCTGGACTGGTTTGGGAACATCAAAAGAAGAAATTGCTACTAATGATTCCCAGGTTCAATTAAGACCTAAATAGGCTGATAAGATAACAAGAGAAACCCTAAACCTTGCAATGATATGAAAGACCGAAAAGCTATAAAAACAAAAGTTTTGTCAAGACAAAACTTGAGCACCACATGCACAAGGAAGTGATTTGGATCAGCTATTGAGTTTCCTAAGAATATCAAGAAGAAGAGACATAAGATCATGTCTTACCAGCTAAAGCTAAAGGAGAAATTGAGATCTTTCAGCTGAACAA
This sequence comes from Hsuehochloa calcarea, assembly GCA_036346395.1. Lineage (NCBI taxonomy): Eukaryota > Viridiplantae > Streptophyta > Magnoliopsida > Poales > Poaceae > Hsuehochloa > Hsuehochloa calcarea. Next base: position 38,493,279 of record CM070600.1, read on the forward strand.
GGAAACTTCAGAAAACCACATTCCTTCCGAAGCAAAAGATCACCAAGCAATGTTCTATCCGGCTCGGTTCAGCAGAGCTAAAACATTTTCGTTGAAAGAAAAGGATAGCACAGGAAGTTGTTTGGTCAAGGCAATGGCAGGAACTCAAAGACTAGGGCTAAAGAAAGACTAAACCTCCAGTGCAAAGGAGAGGATTCTAGAGATCTTTGAGGTGGCACTTACATTGGTGCATTCTTGATGATTACAATCGTCCCAGTACCAAAGAAGAGAAAAGAAAAGAGGGTTGCTGCTCTGAGTTGTTTGCTGGACAAAGCACTGCTCCCCAACTGAAAAGAAAGAAGGAAAAAGAGCTGGCACTAGCTGCTGCCTTGCATTGAGATTTGCTGCTCGGCTGCACTGCTCCCAGCCGAAAGAAGGAAGGGATGGAATAGAGATTAGCTGCAGCTGCCCTGTGCTCCCTTCGTTAGCAGCAGCAAGGAAGCAACAGAAACTCCAAAGAAAACCAGCCACTTAATCGAAAAGGGATGGCTGAGATTGATGGAGACAAAAAGAAATAGCAAATCAATATTTTGGATTGTAACAACATACCCAAGTTTCAAAATAAACAGTGATGCTATGAAAAGCATCTAATTACTGTTTACTAAAACTGAGACTGTTACAGGCCTTGTGGGGCGGTCAGACCGGCATTGACTTGGAGGTTAGCCAAGTTTGCATTGATGTGTTTTGAGTGTGATTTATGTTTGGTTATCAATGCTTTATTGTTGTATATTGCATTGCGGAGCTAACGTGGGTCAAGTTGTGAAGAACTTGTTCCCGGAAACGGTTTGTTTGTCTATTCTTTGTGCGGTGGCTTGCAGTCGCCGACGTCAACGGTGGGTGGATCGGGACTACGCTTGGAGAGCTGAGGTCCAGAACGATCATGGATACCGGGTGAGGTCGTGTGACTCGAGCATGGTGCATAATGGACAAGATGGATCGAACGGGTGGTTCAGTGCAGCTGGTTGGATGAGGCGGTGCGGATATCGGTGCGAGTCTCTGGGAGGTTCCGATGGGATTCAGACAACAGAGGCTTGGCGACGTGATGAGAACCGCTGATCAACCTACACGTGGTGAAGCAGGCGATTGCTTCAACAGATGTTGTGTGTGGGTCCCATGTGTGAGTGGGTCCCAAAAGTGAAACCCTAGTCCTCTCCTATAAATAGAAGGGGGGAGATGTAAAACCCTCTTGAGGCATTCATTTGGTTTCCCTTTCCTTTTTCCTAGGGTTAGGGTTTGGAGAGGAAGAGAGGGAGAGATTGTGGTTGCTCCTTGGTGAGCTCTTGTCCTCCTTGAGGGAGTGGCTTTGTAAGCATCTTGTGAGATCAATCAATCTTGTGATGCTTGCTTGAGAGATCATTTGTCTCCCTTTTGTGTTCTTCTCTCATTTGGATGAATTTGGTGCTTCCTTGATTCTAGTGGTTAAACTTGGTCTCTTGACCCATTGTGTCTTGCTTTGATGTGTGGGAATACTCCTAGAATCATCTAGACCATCAACCCCCACAAGCAAGTCTTGAATCAAAGATTTTCATATTTCTAGGGTTTGTGCACTTCTTTGTTAAATACTTGAGAGATCGATTCTGCGAAGTGGATCTGAAGGATCGTCGCTAGAAATAGGTCTCTAATATCATTAGGGAGGTGTGCTCGAAATTTGGTCAAGTTTCATTGGTTGAATCAAAAGTTGGATCAAATTTCGTTTTGGATTTGGGATTGGTTTTTCAGTTCTGGACTGAACCGGTCAGACCGGTGTTGCCACGGCGGTCCGACCGCCCGTGTTTTCGAGCCATTTCACTTGCGAATCGAACCGCTGTCCGCCGGTCCGACCGTCAGTTAGTTGCCGGTCAGACCGCTGGTTAGCCGTCGGTCAGACCGCCCCTGGTAGCCGGTCAGACCGCCCGTGCCCAGATCTGCCTTTTGAGATTAAGTCTCAACTTTTGTGACGTGTAGTTATCGGGGTTATCGAATTGACTAAGACTTCCACTGTAAACTTCGATCTTCTTAGCTCTCATAGCTAAAGGAGTAAAGTTCGTGTTGAATTTGATTTAGGCGAAAAAGTTGAGAAAGCGCCTATTCACCTCCCCCCTAGTCGCCTCTCCGGTCCTACAAGTGGTATCAGAGCCAGTTAGCTCTTCTCATAGATCTTAACTGTCTTTGAAGCCATGGCGGTAGCGTATATTCAATCGGGCCACATGTTTTTGATGGAGTTGATTTTGCTTATTGGAAGGCCGAATGCGAGGCCTACATCGAGGCTCAAGGGCACGCAATTTGGCTTAAGGTGAAAAACCCTTATGTCGTGCGGTAGATGACAATTTGATCACTCGGATGTGGAGAACAACAGCGAGGCTCGTAATTTTTGATTCAAGGCCTTAGTCGATCGGAGTTTGGCGTGTCGCTCATTTCTTTGTCTGCTCATGGGATCTGGCGGACTCTTTGTGATTATCTCGAGGGTCCATCACGATCAAGGAAGTGAGACAGAACCCGACTAAAGAAAGCATACTCCAAGATCGAGCAAAGACACGTGAATCTTTAGATGAGTGTGGGGAGATTTTCTAAAATTCTTCATGATCTCCGCGTTGTTGATCTTGTATTTTAAGTCGAAAATGCCGCCTTTTGGGTGCTTTGGATGTGAAGGTCTGGGGGATGAAGATCACTACCATCAATGACAACACTGTCATGAGTGAGCTTACGATGGATAAGCTTTACTCTCGGTTGAAGACGCATGAGATTGATTTTATCTCGCGTCTCCCCATGAATGATTCGATGGCTTTAGTGGTCGACCAATCTAAGGGTAGATATTCTGATTCTTTTGATGTTAGCTCATTTGGCTTTTCTTTATGCCTTTGCATTCTTTGAGCGATGAGCAACTTGAGAGACTACTCAAGATGATTTAGCCCTCCTATCCACAAAATTCACGAGCTTACAACAATGTGAGGAGTAGGAGGAGAGGTGGACCTATCACATGCTTTGAATGTGGTGAGCCGAACCACATTCGCTCTAGATGCCCCAAGCTGAAGGGCAAGGAGGACAAGGAGTCACAAAGGCATCCTCAAGCGAGGGATGCTAAATCCAAGAAGACAAACTATCGCAAGTTTGTCAGCCGAGTCCTTGAAGCTCTAGAGGATGTGAGCATGGAAGATGTGGACTCGGAGGCGGAGGACGACAAGAGTGACTCCCGTGGCAAGAAGAAGGCACGTGATTTCACGGGCATGTGCTTCATGGCTAAGAACGACCACGACAAATGACTCCTCCAACAAATGAGGATCCTTTTAGTGATCCCGATGAGGTATGCCCTTCACTTCCTGACATGAAAAGGGCTTTGGTGCTTGCTGAACAAAAAATACATAAGCAAGTTAAATTGATTAAGAAACAGGATACTATGATTGATAATTTGAACCTAGAAGTTGTTAGGCTCAAATCCATTAATCCTGATGATTTCTGTGATTCATGCTCTAGCTTGCTTAATGAATTGTCAAGCTTAAATGATGCTCATTCCTCTGTTGAAAAACAATTGAAAAATGCTCTTTCTGAACTAGAATCTCTCAAGTCTAGCTCTGTTTGCATGGATGCCATTCCGCTTGGTGTGACTACCTTGGATGCTATTCCTTCAACTTGCTCAAATTGTGCTTTGCTAGAATTAAAACTGGATAGCTCTTTAAAAGAATTGCAAAAATTTGATGCTAGTCATACTTGCTCTCATTGTAAGAACAATAGGATTAAAATGCAAGAGTTGACCGAAATGGTCGCTTACTCTAGAGCTGCATCATGTGAAAATTGTCCTAAGCTTACAATTGAGATTGAAGCTTTAAACAAGACTCTTGAAGAGAAAGCTAAAATTGAAAGATCCATGTCTCTTACTGCTTCCAAGAAAGTCATTGATTCTTCCTCTTGTATGTTGCATGCTGAAGTTGAAACTGTTATTGGTAAGATACAAAAGGCTTTTAGAGTCAAATTTAAGGAGCAGTTGAATAGGATTGGAGAGTCCTATTGTGTGTCTTGTGAGGCTCTAAAAGTGGAAGTGGACCTTCTTAAGAGCAAACATGTTGAGGCAATCAATTCTAAAAAGTGCCCCAATTGTGGAGTTTTGGCAAAAGAGAACGATTACCTCAAAATGACTCTTGAGAAGTTTTCTAGTGGGAAAAAGAAACTCAACTTGATTCTAGATCAATCCAAGGTGAGTGTGAAAAACAGTGGCCTAGGTTCAAAGTCCCTAGAGCTTTCCAAGAATGTCCCACCAAAGATTGCTAGAGCTGTAAAAAGTGGTTTGTTTGAGCAAGAATCTCCTATGACTTCAAAGGTTGTTTTTAAATCTGCAGGTTCTGCTCAAACTCTTTCTAGCAAGAAAGGTGCTTCTGTCTCACCAGTACAGACCCCTCAAAAGGTCAAGTACCATTGCACCTTCTGCAAGAAAGAGGGCCACACTGTTGAGTTTTGCTTTCGGAGAGCAAAGATTGAGAGGAAAGAGAGAGTGAGTACTTTGAGATCCATTAGAGGAGTCTCTTCTTCATTGTAGTCTCTAGAGCAGTGACCTATTCAGTGTACCACATATAGGCCTAGGTTTGTAGAGAATTTTGCTGACTCTTCTAGTGGGTCCAGGCAGCAGTTTGGCTTTGGATATCGTGAGGATAGATCACGGGTAGCACCTAGACAGGGGGAGTATCGGTCTTTTGGTAGATCATTTTGGAGAGGTCCAGGTGGTGCTCGTGGGCATTCTTATGATTTTGTGCCTAATTATTTTTCTCACGCTTCTTTTGCTATTCCGAGGCATCGTCCATCTCAGTACTGGACACCTAGATCTTTTATCTCAAATCCCAGTACTGAGGCATGGATGTTTTGAAGGAATTTTGCTTCTTTTTGCATTCATTGTGTTATAATGCATTTTTATTTCAAATGTCTTGCATTGCATAATAAAACTTGTGGAGCTTTGATTATTATCCTTGTATGGCTTGATTTCATACTCTATACCTTGTCATATCAAGTGATAGTCGCTAGACTTCTTTTATGGCTCTTCGTGTTTTGGCTTAGCTTTCTCCTTGCTAGCTTTATATCTGTGAGCAATTTGAATCAAATCATGTCTTGTTGGATCTTGTGACTAGTTTTGCTCTAGTGATCCTCTTATGATTCTTGCCATGTCAAATAGGTTGAATTGAGTCTTGAACTTATTTTGAGATGAAAAATGAGCTTTTTATCTTCTTAAGTCAAGCAAATGAAAAATGAGATTTTCCGTGCGAAAAAGCGATCTCACCAATCCTTTCTCATGAGACGGCTTGCCATTGCACTAGGCATGAACTCAGGGGGAGTTTTGGATGACCTAGATCATTCTTTTAAGCTTATCGCTTGAGATGGTCGCGGCAAGGCTTGAGATCTAGCACAGTGAAAAAGTCTTTTTTAGAGAATGCTCAAAATGCTAAGTGCTTGAGTTTTGCTTTAAAGAATACTATTAATGCTCAAAATGCCTCAGTTCTTGTTTTGAGTCGATTTTTACTTATAGACATGGCTTGACTCATTTTTGGTTGCTTTTAGTGAATCTATGATATGGAGCAACCTTTCATGATTTTAATTCTGTTAATCTCAGATTGCTGCTATTTTGGTTTTAGCTTTGCAGTACATGTTTTGCCATGATTGAATATATCTTCTTCACCTTATATGGCTTGGTATAATGCTTGTACTGTCTACTTAGATAATGGTCATGGCTCCTTTTACTAAATTTCAAATAAAGTCATTTCTTCATGCTCTTTCTTTTCCCTTGCATCTTGATGAATTCATTGTCAAAGGGGGAGAAGGATTGAAGAAAATGCTGTTTTGGAGCTCTTGGTTTACATAAGGTTTCATATCAAAGAACACATACATATAAAAAAAATATGTGAACCTTTTGAAAATTTGTGATCATAGTGAGTTGAGTCTCTGGGTTTTATTGCCTTTTACTGACTTTAATTGCAATTGAAGAAGACTCACAATGATCAAAGGTCAAATAGAACAATTGTCTTTCATTTGGACCTAAGTGAGATTTTTGGCTTCTTTCTGGAATTTGAATCCTTTTGTGCTTTCATCGCCTTATCTCACTTGCCTATACTATTCTCAAGCCCGGCTTGGTCGGTTCCTAGGCTTTTCTTGCTTATGGACCAAGTTGTGCCTTTATCTGGCGTATTTTACTTCTCATTTGAAAAACCACATTTTCTTGGTAATTACCAATGTGTTCATCAAGGGGGAGATTGTGGATATCGTGAGGATATGTGCACGATCTCAGGATGATGAGTCAATTGGCAATGGCTTTGTTGGTTTGCAAAATCTCGCGTTTTCGGGGTTTGCTTGTTTGTCGGACCACAAAGCGGTCCGACTGGTCTTTGTCGGCGGACCGCCTGTGGAAGCGATCGGACCGGCCGTGGGTTCTGGTCGGACCGGCCTGACCTAAAAGTGGATTTTGGAGCTAATCCAAAAATAGGTTGTGCAGGCAGGTGAGGGGAATCTCCTGGATGTGGTTGCATCATTTTTGGAGCTCCCAGTCAAAAGTTCTATTGAGTTGAAAATTCGAAGGTTTGGATTTTAGGCTGGAATTTTGGCTATGTCTTTTGACCGTCCGACCGCCCGTTGTGGGAGCGGTCCGACCGGCCTGAAATCGGTCGGACCGGCCTTGTGGGGCGGTCAGACCGGCATTGACTTGGAGGTTAGCCAAGTTTGCATTGATGTTTTTTGAGTGTGATTTATGTTTGGTTATCAATGCTTTATTGTTGTATATTGCATTGCGGAGCTAACGTGGGTCAAGTTGTGACGAACTTGTTCCGGAAGCGGTTTGTTTGTCTATTCTTTGTCATGCGGTGGCTTGCAGTCAACGGCGTCAGCGGTGGGTGGATCGGGACTACGCTTGGAGAGCCGAGGTCGAGCGATCATGGATCTGGGTGAGATCGTGTGACTCTAGCATGGTGCGAGAATGGACAAGATGGATCGAGCAGGTGGTTGGTGCAAGCTGGTTGGATCAGGCGGTGCGGATATCGGTGCGAGTCTCTGGGAGGTTCCGATGGGATTCGGACAAGAGAGGCTTGGCGACGTGATGAGAACCGCTGATCAACCTACACGTGGTGAAGCAGGCGATTGCTTCAACAGATGTTGTGTGTGGGTCCCATGTGTGAGTGGGTCCCAAAAGTGAAACCCTAGTCCTCTCCTATAAATAGAAGGGGGGAGATGTAAAACCCTCTTGAGGCATTCATTTGGTTTCCCTTTCCTTTTTCCTAGGGTTAGGGTTTGTAGAGGAAGAGAGGGAGAGATTGTGGTTGCTCCTTGGTGAGCTCTTGTCCTCCTTGAGGGAGTGGCTTTGTAAGCATCTTGTGAGATCAATCAATCTTGTGATGCTTGCTTGAGAGATCATTTGTCTCCCTTTTGTGTTCTTCTCTCATTTGGATGAATTTGGTGCTTCCTTGATTCAAGTTTTTAAACTTGGTCTCTTGACCCATTGTGTCTTGCTTTGATGTGTGGGAATACTCCTAGAATCATCTAGACCATCAACCCCCACAAGCAAGTCTTGAATCAAAGATTTTCATATTTCTAGGGTTTGTGCACTTCTTTGTTAAATCCTTGAGAGATCGATTCTGCAAAGTGGATCTGAAGGATCGTCGCTAGAAATAGGTCTCTAATATCATTAGGGAGGTGTGCTCGAAATTTGGTCAAGTTTCATTGGTTGAATCAAAAGTTGGATCAAATTTCGTTTTGGATTTGGGATTGGTTTTTCAGTTCTGGACTGAACCGGTCAGACCGGTGTTGCCACGGCGGTCCGACCGCCCGTGTTCGAGACATTGTCTTCTTAAAGTCGAACCGCTGTCCGCCGGTCCGACCGCCAGTTAGTTGCCGGTCAGACCGCTGGTTAGCCGTCGGTCAGACCGCCCCAGGTAGCCGGTCAGACCGCCCGTGCCCAGATCTGCCTTTTGAGATTAAGTCTCAACTTTTGTGACGTGTGGTTATCGGGGTTATCGAATTGACACAAGGCTTCCTTTGTGCACTTCCGATCTTCTTAGCTCTCATAGATAAAGGAGTAAAGTTCGTGTTGAATTTGATTTAGGCGAAAAAGTTGAAAGCGCCTATTCACCCCTAGTCGCCTCTCAGGTCCTCAGAGGAGTTGCGGCTAGGGTTTGAGAGGCTCCCCCTTTTGGCGGCTCCCACTTCCCTCTTGGGCCTTCGGGTGTGACCGCATGAAAGTTGGCGAATAAAGGCATAAAACCCCATTGAATGGAAATTACGAGTTTGCATTTGTCTTTTCCCCTCCGACTTCTTTCTATTTACGAATTCTATTCGGAGTATGACAATGGGTCATCGTAGGTTCTTAGATGCAAATCACAAATTTACTTACAGCATAAGGTAGCATTTTCAAAAATGTGGTTTGGTTCGATGGAAAGGTTTGGTTGGATTGGTTGGGAAGTGAACGGGAGGTTCACTGTTGTTTCAAAGAATTTGGTTATTTATGTATTATTCTTTTACACTCCTTCTCTACAATCTAATTATTGTATTTACTGTTAAACTTGCTTTCTGCAAATTAACCATAAAGCCATCCTTGCTTAAGCCTTGCATGAATACTATGTGCATACATTTCTCTACACCTTGCTGAGTACTTTATGTACTCACGGCTTTATGCCCTTTGTTGATCAGTCCCAGCAGAAGAATAAGGAAATGTTGAGTTCTACGAGGAAGTCTACTTTGAAGACTTCGCGAACTAGGTCACGTCCTCCACTCGATTGCCTATGGACATGTCGAACTATCGCCGAACACAGACTTCCATATCTTTGATGCCCCAATGCGACGAGACACCTTTGCCGAAAGCATCCAGGATGCGACCGAGGAAGCAACCCGCCGACCGCGCTACATCTCGATCACCGCCTCAACGGCACTGGGTTCCACTATTACCCGATGCACATCCCAACCCGGCATGACAGTACCTTCCGCTCAGCTAGAGATGAAGACTATCCCGATCTCACGCAACAGGTGGATCTGGCCAGAGCCATGGATTATGCCTACGGAATACCTAGATGGTGTCTCTCATGCGGGAAATTACAAGGCGCAGAAGAAAAGTTGAAGGCAAAGAGAAAAGAAGCGGCCTACTACAAGGCAGGCGAGGCTAGTTCTAGTGAGCCAGATTATACCCCTATAACACCATAGATATGTCCTTAAATTATCCTTTAGTTGCGAATTATGAGCTACAATACCCTTGTGGTAGCCGTAATTAATTAATAAAATAAATTAAATTAAATTATTTTGCCAAAGTGTTCTTGCCTTGCGTTTGTTGGTTTTGGGCTATTTTAGACCTATACCCCTTAGAAATTCCTGTCTCTCTTGTCTAATCTGTGAAGAGTCCAACAGATGGTGACTAACCGCCTTTGAAGTGGCGATGCGGAGGGCAAGGAAATGAGAATGCTGATTATCAAGAAAACCCAGTTCAACAGCCACCACCTCCTCCAACTGAAGCCCCCGACTGGCGCCAAATGATGGCCAATCAAACTCATCTGATTGAATTGCTAGCCCAGTCTCTCAATAGCAACCAGAGTACTCAAGCGTCAGCAGCTCATCATGGTCCTCCACCTCCCGCAAGAGTGACTTTTTCAGAGTTCATGAGGATGCGTCCGCCGACGTTTTCTAGTAGCATGGAACCCATGGACGCAGATGATTGGCTCAGGGCCATTGGCAAGAAGCTGGATATTGCTCAATGCACAGATCGTGAGAGAGTTTTGTTTGCCTCTCCTCAGTTGAATGGTCCCGCATCAGAATGGTGGGATAACTTCAGCATGTCCCATGCTAATGCCCAAAAAATCACTTGGGATGGGTTCATGCAAGCTTTCCGACGATCTCACAATCCATCTGGCATGATTACACTGAAGAAGAAGGAGTTTCGCTCTCTTCGCCAAGGAAACCGTTCAGTCAGCGAGTATCTACATAAGTTCAACCAACTTGCTCGCTATGCCCCCGAGGATGTAGCCAGAGATGAAGACAGGCAGGAGCGATTTTTAGAAGGGTTGAACGACGAACTCTCTGTTCGTTTGATTTCTCAAGATTTCACCGACTTTCGTGATTAGTAAATAAGGCCATACGCCGGAAAGCAAACATCAAGAAATGGAGAAACGTAGCGGAGGATGGCGGCTAGAAGTTTAACTCGGAGGATTGCCCAAGCCTCGTTTCACTCGATCTCGACCACCTCGGTGCGGAAGATTCCACCTACTCCACCGAGAGTTCGGCTCTAGGCGGCGCCCAAACACTCCGGATTAGTAATAGTTCATCTGGACGTTAGTTCCAGCAAAAGCCAACTCCCACAACAGCAGGAATAACTTGTTTCCATTGCAATGAGTTGGGGCATTATGCCAATAAATGCCCAAAGAAGCAACAGGCTACAATCCCAGCTAAGCCAAATGCAGGACCACCAGTCTCCGGCGGTCCCTCAAGACCAGCTGGTCAATTCATGAAGGGACGTGTGAATCACGTCACTGCAGAGGAGGCTTTCGGCACGGATGTTGTTCTTGGTATGTTCCTTGTCAATTCAGTATCAGCATCAGTTTTATTTGATTCCGGAGCTTCACATTCTTTTGTGTCAAACAAGTTTGTGGAAAAGTATGGGTTATCTATCTCCCCCTTAGTTAACCCCATGTTAATCCATTCCCCGGGCTCAGAAATGAGAGCTAGTTTCTTTTGCCCAAATCTTACCTTTGAAATCTCTGGAGTAACTTTCTCGGCAAACTTAATAGCCTTGCGTTCGCAAGGATTGGACGTAATTCTTGGAATGGACTAGCTTGCCAAAAATCATGGCAGGATAGATTATGCTAGTAGATCTATCAACCTCACCAATGAAAAAGGGATTTCAGTAGAGTTCAAATCCAAGACTTCTACGAGAAGAAGTTCTATCTTGACCAGCTTAAAGGAAGTAAAACTGGAAGATATACCCGTGGTACAAGAATATCCAGATGTTTTTCCAGAGGAATTACTTGGTATGCCACCATACCGGGACATAATGTTTTTAATTGACTTAGTCCCAGGGACTGCTCCAATTTCGAAGCGACCCTACAGAATGCCGGCGAATGATCTAGCGGAGTTGAAGAAGCAGATCGAAGAACTACAGAGTAAAGGTTACATTCAACCGAGTTCATCGCCTTGGGGAGCCCTAGTACTATTTGTCAAAAAAGAAAGACAATAGTATGAGAATGTGTGTGGACTATAGATCACTCAACGAGATAACAATAAAAAACAAGTACCCGTTACCTAGGATAGATGATCTGTTTGATCAACTTAAAGGAGCCAGTGTTTTCTCCAAGATTGATTTGAGGTCGCTACCATCGGTTGAAAATCGACCGGAAGATATTCGAAGACGACCTTCACCACGGATATGGGTATGCGAGTTCACAGTGATGTCATTTGGACTAACAAATGCCCCTGCTTATTTCATGAATATGATGAACAAAGTGTTCATGGAATTTTTGGATAAGTTTGTGGTAGTATTCATAGATGATATTCTCATCTACTCAAAAGATGAGGAAGGGCATGAAAAACATCTCAGAATTATTTTGGATAAACTCCGAGAACATCAACTTTATGCCAAATTCAGCAAAAGTGAATTTTGGCTCAGCCAAGTGGCTTTTCTTGGACACATTGTGTCAGTAGGAGGAGTTGCAGTAGACCCCTCAAAGGTTGAAGCTGTAATGGATTGGAAGCAACCCAAGTCTGTCACAGAAGTGAGAAGTTTTCTCGGTTTAGCTAGGTACTACCGCAGATTCATTGAAAGTTTCTCCAAGACCGCCAAACCAATGACTCAACTTCTGAAGAAGGAAAAGAAATTTGAATGGACAGGTGCATGTGAACATAGTTTCCAAGAGCTGGAGAAAAGACTAGTCTCTGCACCAATCTTTGGTCTTACGGATATACGTAAGGATTTTGAAGTTTTCTGTGACGCATCTCGCCAGGGGCTTGGATGTGTACTGATGCAGGAAGGAAAGGTCGTAGCTTATGCATCTCGTCAGTTAAGGCCACATGAAGGAAATTATCCAACTCATGATCTAGAGTTAGCGGCAATTGTGCATGCTTTGAAAATCTGGCGGCATTATCTCATTGGTAACCGCTGTGAGATTTTCACAGATCATAAGAGTCTGAAATATATCATCACCCAGTCAGAACTTAATCTCAGGCAAAGAAGATGGTTGGAGCTGATAAAGGATTATGACCTTGGAATTCATTATCACCCGGGTAAAGCCAACGTGGTAGCAGATGCTCTGAGTAGGAAGGCATACTGCAACACGGTGTTAGTTCAAGAAAATCAACCAGAATTGTATGAAGAACTGAAGCACCTAAACCTGGAAATTGTTAGTCGAGGCTGTATCAACACAGTGGAAGTCCAACCAACCATACAAGGTCAGATCAGAGAGAAACAGCTAGAAGACGAAGACATCAAAGAAATCATGAAGAACATGAGAAGAGGCAAAGCCCCAGGATTTTATGAGGACGAGCAAGGCACAGTATGGTTTGGCAACCGCATCTGTGTACCTAATCATGATGAAACAAGACAACTGATTATGAAAGAAGCTCATGAATCACCTTACTCTATCCGTCCCTGGAGTACCAAGATGTACCAGGATCTGAAGGAAAAGTATTGGTGGGTCAGTATGAAGCGAGAAATCGCTGAGTTTGTTGGACGTTGTGATGTATGTCAGCGTGTTAAGGTAGAACATCAGAGACCTGCTGGATTGTTACAACCATTACCAATTCCCGAGTGGAAATGGGAGGAGATTGGTATGGATTTTATCACCGGACTTCCTAGGACCCAAACAGGATGTGATTCCATTTGGGTGATAATTGATCGATTAACCAAAGTGGCTTATTTTATTCTAGTCAAGACCACTTACAGAAGCAGTAAGTTAGCAGAATTGTACATGGCCAGGATCGTCTGTCTACATGGTATACCCAATAAAATTGTGTCTGACAGAGGTTCGCAGTTCACATCAATATTTTGGCAGAGTCTACATGAAGCTTTGGGAACCAGACTCAACTTCAGCACAACATATCATCCCCAAACAGATGGCCAGACCGAACGTGTAAATCAGGTCCTAGAAGATATGCTTCGAGCTTGTGCTATAGATTACGGAAGAAGTTGGGATAAGAATTTACCATATGCAGAATTCTCCTACAACAACAGCTTTCAAGCTAGCCTGCAGATGTCGCCATTCGAAGCACTTTATGGCAGAAAGTGTAGAACCCCTCTCCTTTGGGATCAAGTAGGAGAACACCAATTCTTCGGACCAGAATTGATAAAAGAAGCTGAAAGTAAGGTAAAAGCAATAAGAGAACGTCTGAAAGTGGCTCAATCCCGACAAAAGAGTTATGCCGACAATCGTCGGAGAGAACTATCCTTCGAGATAGGAGATTTTGTCTATCTCAAGGTAACTCTACTCCGAGGAGTGAGGAGATTTCAGACTAAAGGAAAATTCGCACCCAGATTTGTCGGACCCTATAAGATTTTGGCAAAGAGAGGCGAAGTTGCTTATCAGTTGGAACTACCAGCATCTCTGTCAGATGTTCACAATGTCTTCCATATATCCCAGTTAAAGAAATGTCTCAGAGTACCAACAGAAGAAACACCGCTCGAGAGCATCGACCTTCAGGAAGATCTTACCTATGTGGAGCAACCAATCAAGATTCTCGATGTGGCAGAACGCATCACTAGAAGTAAAGTCATTCGTTCATGCAAAGTTCAGTGGAGCAATCATTCAGAAGAAGAAGCCACCTGGGAGCGAGAAGAAGTTTTGAGAACTGAGTATCCCCACCTTTTTGCTGACCAAGTCTGAATCTCGGGGGCGAGATTCCCTTTAAGGGGGTAGGTTTGTAACATCCCAAATTTCAAAGTTCAGTTAAAAATAAAACTTCAATTATGTCTGTGGATTTTCTGTAATTTTAAAAGCTTTTCCTAAATTATTTTAAAGCTAAAAGTAATTTATTTACAAAATTTATATTCAAGTATAAGTTGGAAATATTTTGTTTAAATCAAAAATGCCTTAAAGAATTTCTGTGAATTTTCTCATGAATTTTGAAATATATTTGCTATTTTCTAAAGCCTATTTGAATTTTTGGAATTAATTTAATCAGAAAAAGAATTAATAATCCCTCAACAGTGCTCGGGCCGAATTCCGTTCGGCCCAATTCTATTCGTTCAGCCCAGCCCACGCGCGTGCCGACAGTCGGCCCACTCTTCCCTCACGCATTTTCAGCGTGAGCCGTCCGATCAAGATCGGACGATCAGTGTTCTTCCCGCTCCTCCGTGTTTCTCCGTCGCGCCGTCGATAGGTGGGACCGCCCCGAGCCACATCATCGTCTTCAACCTTCCATTCTTCCACGCGTGAACACCGCGCGGCTCCGCCATTACACGCACGGAGTTTCCAAAACTCGGCAAATCAACTCGATTCTCCGGATTTTTGAGGCATTAATTCACCGAATCAATTACGCGTCAAATCGGCATTACTTTCCATTTTCATCATCGCAAATCCACGAAACTTCGCGGCGACCGCCGGACCTTCGTGCGCTACACGCCATCCCGCCTCCTCGCCCTATAAAAGCCACCCCCAGCTGCGCCTCTTCTCCCGCATCTCCTGCGAAATGGATAGTTCCTGAGTGCAGGTTTATGCACGGACTCAATTCGGGTAGGGTTGAGGCCCAAGGGTTATTTTGGGAGTCGCCCAAGTCAGTTAAGGACCGGTCTTTGAGCCGCATCTTGCAAAGCTCCACCGTACTACCACATGTTCTGTATGGGCAGAACCAGGCTTAATAATTTGTCTTACCTCATTATTGTTTGTGCCATTTTTGTTGTGTGGGTGTCGGTTAGACTTTATTCCCACTTGGCGCAAGAGGGGGCTTCCGGCAGGTGGTTAGCCTAATGGAAGTGAAACCTTAGCGGGCATATTAGTAGTGAGGTAATGCATTGGAAACGTCTTGTGATAATTGCCTAGTCACACGCCTAAGGAAGCGTGCACTGGCCGACATAACGGGCAAATTATCTCGTGTGGGTAAAGTTGTACCCCTCTGCAGAGTGTAAATCTATTCGAATAGCCGTGTCCACGGTCATGGACATGCTGAGCAAAGCCACTCTAAGTTAGACTTGTTTTTGGTTTTAAAATAACTTTGGACATGATTTGAGGATGGTTAATCCTTGTGGTAAAATTGGGCGGGTAGCCTTGTGATAGGAGGGTATCCTTCACCATGTTTCATATGGAGGTTATCCACTATAAAATGATCAATTTTAAAATCTGATTTTAGCTATGGAATAAAAATGTGGCTTGAAACTTAGTACAACTATTTAAACCCAAAAATGTTGAATTACGCAAACAAACCCTACAACCTTCCTTGGAATAACTTATGCATGCATTCTAAATTCTGTATTGGGTGTAATTTGCGAGCTTGTAGTGCTCACTCTTGCTGAATATTATTATTCAGGAGAAGACTACTATCCGGAAGGTGAGGAGCAGGATGATTAGGCAGCGACCTCCAGACGATTGCCTGTGGCGTATGGTGTGGCTTACCATTATCTTTTGCTTCCGCTTAATGTTTTATTTGGCCTCAGGCCCAAATTGTAATAAACTCTATGCTTATTAATAAACACGCTGGATATGTTTGTGATAATATTTTTGTGACTGTGTACACTGGAAATCCTAGACTAGTGTATGAACACAGAGAATTCGGGATCCTTCGTTCTCGGGTTCGACATGTACTCATTTGCTTTGCTTAACTATTTGTTGTAGAGGAGGAAGGTGAGCCCCAAGAGCTTCACTTTTGTGAGATGTGCTGCGGGTTTGACGACTAGCTTGGCGGTCTGGTTGGTTGCCTTGCGGGTAAAGGCACACTAATTGGCTATTTTGTTTATCGCCATCTTATGGCATTTCGCTTCCGCTGTCTAATTAATTAATTATACGTCTTTTGGCCGGTCGGCCTCCCTTTTGTAATAACTCTACTATGTATGTCTTCTAATTTGTTAAGTGTTGCTTTGGTTCTATGTCTTGAATGGAATTGATGCATGAATTTGGTAAAGGGGTGTGTATACTGCATTTCTGGGAAGTATACATATCTCGAAGACACGAGTTATTTTATTTGTGATGCTAGGGTCAATTGGTGACTAAGAATTGCAAGCTTAATAAACCGGGGTCCTCACAAAGTTGGTATCAGAGCCATATTGACCGTAGTAACCCTAGCTTAGTCGTCTTTAGGATATTTTGTAAAACTTAGTTTCAAAATGTCAAATGGTTTATGAAAACTTAAGTACGATCTCAGATTTTACTCCTTACCTACCTTAGATTGCTCGTCTCACCTTGTTCTTGTTTAAGTTTTAAAAAGTTGTTTCCTCTCATCTTTACTTCAAAAGATAGTTTTTACCGTTTAAATTCGGTTTTGGGATTCAATGAGTGTTGATAATATGAAGTGTTGGCTGTCTTTTAGTGGAGATTAGAAGCATTTGAAGTTGGAAATTACAGCTGGGAGCTTGGATACAAGTTCTGGACAGCAAGTACATGTTTTGGGCAGCAAGCACCTAGTTCTTCGATAGGGCTTAAAATGAGAGGATAATTCAACTAAAACTTGTGGGGTTTAAAAGGGTAAGATGTGATATTAGATAGCTAGTGTCTAACGCACCCTAGATGATTTTTACCATGATCCTTACATGCGATAAGACTTGAGTTGCGTTCTGAATTTTTCTTCTCAAACCGATTACTCGTTCATTCAATACGAGTTAGTCGCGCCAAGAAATTGAATATTATGTCTTATGAGATTTGCATTGGATATTAGGCCTTATTGCAAATGTTGGACTTTATTTCTTGCTGCGATATTAGGATTAAACTAGGGTTTACTCTTAGAATACATACCCCCTATTGATATTACTTAGCTTGTAAACGC
The DNA here is from genome assembly GCA_036346395.1 of Hsuehochloa calcarea. Lineage (NCBI taxonomy): Eukaryota > Viridiplantae > Streptophyta > Magnoliopsida > Poales > Poaceae > Hsuehochloa > Hsuehochloa calcarea. Next base: position 38,510,199 of record CM070600.1, read on the forward strand.
TGGATTTTGTAATATGGTTATTTGCTCTCTTTTGTTCCAAGTAATTGTGCATTTGTCCGTGGACGGCAGATATATCAATTATATCAAAAAACTAATTGTGGTTCAGTTGATCTCATTTTGGTGATTTTGGAATGTTTAGTACATGCTATACTTAAATTGCATACCCGTTGCCCGTTTTCTCACCTTATGCTCATTCTTTCCTCACCCCATCTTTCATGCATGAAACATGTTTAAGGGGGTAGGAAATACTTCAAATTTTGTATTAGACATCTTGATTCTCACTCTTTGATCATACCATGTTCCTCATACTAGTGTCATGATTATAATAAGCTTGCCATGCTCATTTAGATACTTTGCATAAATCTGAAATTTTAGATGTCATGAATGTTGTAGTTTGATGTACTGGATTTTTATATGGTTAAAGAAAGTATGCTTGTGTTTGATGGTGAGAAGTATGAACTTGTTGTGATTAAAATTTGGTGTAGCTTGTATTCCCCCTTGCTTGTCTAGAATTGATAGCATATGTAGTGTTCTTTTGTAACATCCTGATTTTCAAAATCGGGATGTTAATATTTAACTAGGCGATCTAATAAATATTTGGCAGTGTTTTAAAATTTTCCCGTGTTTAAGTAAAAAGATTGCTTGTAAAATCAAAGATAATTAAAAGGTTGCATTTCCAAGTCAAATCAAATTTGTTTAAAAGCTATAAAAAAAATCATAACCAATATTTAATCGAATTGTTTGAGCGACTGTAATTAAATTAAATATTTTGTTTCTTGTTTCCGCATGCATTTCAAAAAAAAATAATCATGATGCACACATTAGTATCGCCGTTCTTATTTTCCAATTCAACCGACCGCGGGCGAAACGACCGCGTGTCCCTTCTTCTGGTCATCTCTTCCAATTTCTGACCCTGCTAACTACTGTCGTTTTCCCCCTTCAAATCTCAGCCGAAACTTCAAAACCAAGCTTTACACATGCAAAGTCGTTTGGGCGACGTAAAAGAAAAAGAGATGAAAAACTATACTGCTAATTATTTTCCATGCAAACAGTAAATTTAAAGATTTTTAGAGAGCAGCACACTATGGATAAATTTCTAAAATTTTTACCTGAGCATCTACATTATGTCAGAAATCTCCCCTAAAAATTTCGTAATTTTTGGAGCTAAGAAACTATGTCTAAAAATTATCCGAACAACCGCAGCCATTTCTGAATTACTGTTCATTCGAATTTTGTACAGCCGAACCCTTTTCACCCACACTGCCATCTTCTTTTGTTTATTCACCCCACTGCCACCCACTGCTATCCCCATTTCCCTACTGCCATCTACCCCTTTCTTTATCTATCCCCCTGCCATTTCTTCCCTTCCCAAGACTGAAGCACCTTTCCCATTATCTACACAGCCATCTTTCTTCTCCACGCCATATTCTTCTTCCCAACCGAGAACATCCATTTCTTTTTCTTGAGGTCAAGCCAAACCACCTTCTCTCCTTCCAATCCCATCCAAGAACCAGGAATCGTGCTATGCATGTCATACCACCGGGTTCCTAGTCGCGTAAGCTTTCCATTTTGGCAAGAATTGTTTGTATGCATGGTCGATTGACTGAATTGGAGAATAGAGAAGAATGGAGAGGAAGAGAGGAAGCTGGAGGTAGCAGCCGGCGGTGGCTATGGACTGGAGTGCAGCAGCTTCGGCCGGAAGCAGTGCTGGACGCTCCTGGGCACTGAAGCTCCTAGCAGATGCAGTTGGCTCGGCAGCAGCAGTCCAGAACACATGCAGTGCTAGCAGTTCGGCCGGGAGCAGCTGCAGCAAGCAAGGCTAGCAGCAGTCGGCAGAGCAGCGGCTGGGCGGCACGGCGTTGGGCTCGACAGTAGAAGCCAGTGCAGCGGCAGCGAGCAGCAGCACAGGATGGCGGTAGCTAAGGCCGGTGGTTTCTTGGTGCAGTAGCGGCGGCAGCAGTGTGGAGCGACAGTGGCTCAGCTCGGCTGGTGCAGCTCGGCAGTGCATGCTGGAGCAGCTAGTGGCAGCAGCAGCGGGTGGTGATGCGCACGCAGCGGCGCGCCGGCGCAGGTGCTGCAGTGGCGCGTTGTGGCCCGTGTCGAGGTTGCTCGGCGGGTGGTGTGATGCCTAGGCGAGGCGGCGCGCCGCCAGCGCAGGGCGTGGCTTGCGGCGTCAAGGCGGCTCGGCGTGGTGGTGGCCAACGGAGCTTGGCGGCCTAGAGTGCGGCGCCGCGGCAGCGGCGCGGGTCGGCGCGGGGCAGCCAGCCGTGGCGAGCCCGACACGGCCTAGCGAAGGTGCCGCATGACGATGACGCGGTCGGCGTCAAGGTGGCTCAACGTTGCGGCGTGGCGCTTATGGCGACACTAGGACAATCTACATGGGCGAGGAGCCGGACGTGGATGCGGAACGGCGGCGACCACGGTGGGCGTGGGCGCATAGCCGATAAGACGCCGGTGGTATTTCGCACGTCTAGTGCGCGGTAAAATATATAGTGTCAAATTGTGCTTACGATATTAGTTATGCATGTTGATTATTAGTCATGAGCATGGCATCTATTTTTACATATATATTTATAAAAATGTTTTGATGGCTTACGACCGGTATAATTATCCGGTTAGGTTGTATTTGTGCGTAGGCGTGTTCATGTGATGTATATCGGTATATACAAATAATTTTATCGTCGTAGAGGAATATGTATCTTTGATCGGTGGATGCTAGATAAAATATATGAGTCGATTAATTGATCGGACGGTATTAATATAAAGTCGCATGGAAGTTAGTGGTGATCTTTGGATGAGACATTAATTGGAGGTTTCATGTCACCTTTGGATTGGTTATTTTTAGGATAGGATGTATAAAGATTTTTATAATCTATTACTTGGTGGATGGAGTATGTGTTGATGATTAATGATATACCTTTTATATATGTGTATTGTTGCTCGTTGGATGTCGGATTATGTAACTTGTTGGATTAGTTGAATCGGATGATTTAATTAAGCATTAGCAAATTGATCGGATGTCCGAAGTAATAGCTACCTGAGATATGTATGCTGGAATTTGGGATATGGTAGGATGGATTGTTTGATTATGGATAAATAATTGGATTGTCGTGTATGTAATAGTTAAGTCCTATGTGCCGAGTTGGTAGATTTGTACCCTCAATTGGATTAGTAGATAAATGATTATTAGTTGATCGTAGTGGCACATATATGATTGGATTGGTGGAGGCCATTCAAGACTAAGTTCGATGGTATGAATATGAGAGATCGATTTGTGAGCTATTAAGTATTGGATGTGTATTTAAATTGTAAAGCTCATTAGGTGTCGGTTAGTTTATTAAACCTCGGTTGGTGGAAATTTTGGGTGTATACGAATATGAATTTCCGAGGTAAGACTAGTAGAGCTAGATAGCTAGTATTAGCTTAAATAATATATCGGAGAAGGATTGATGGATTTAGACATGATATTATGCCCACAAGTCGGTGGATTTCGTTCAATTATCGGATAGATGGTATGGTTGGAAGATTGTTAATCCGAACGTTGTGTGGTTAGATGGACGACTTTGGTTATGATAGAGGCGAGGTTACTTCGAGTTTACAAAGTATTTTTATGTGGTACAAATTTCAGAAAAGAATTACTTTTACAATACAAAATTCTTTTAACTTTGAAAATTCATAACTAATTCATTTGAGCTCTAAATGAGTTGAACCAATTTATTTTGGTCATATAATTTTAACATATATTTATATATGTAATCATTTTCTTCACCACTGATCTACAAATTTTTGCTAAAAATTGGATTTCGGATGAACAGTAACCGAAGCCCATTTTTCAGCATTTTTCCCAAAACCGATTTTCAAACTGTCATAACTTTCACATACGAAATCCAAATGAAATAATTCTTTCATCTAAATTCATCTAAAATCATAATATAGCTACTGTGAAAATTTCATTTATTTTTGAGAACTTTGAATTTTTGGCTTTTCTCGGTGTTCATTCGATATCGCTATTTCTATAGAGTCCGAGTTGTCGCAAATGAACGACTACGTAACCGAGAGTGAGCAAGTGAACTCCCAGCAAGACAAGCATCATTTGAACTTTCTTTTGCATCATATTTGATCCCAGTTTTTGTTAAGTTAGTGCAATGATATTTGCTTGCATGCTATTTTATTAATGTCGCTATTTTTGTGTTGAATAGTTAGATACATCCTATTGTCTTGTCATTGTGGTTATCCTTAAATTATTCCAGTACTGAAATGCTTAGGATAAGTTGTGTGACTTACGTGGTATGTGTTGCTTAGCCATGCAAGTCTAGAACGATAGTTTGATTGGCGGGAATAACCCGACAGTCATGGGACATACAAACTTTATAACTTTTTGGTTTATTTCAGATCTTCGTATCTGTTTCAAGAGTTAAAATTTTGTCATTTAAAATGAGATTTGGGTCTGGACAAGTGGATGCTAGTGAAGGTGCCTTCGTGCGAGATTGGGTATGTGGATTGTCTTGTCTAGACCAACAAGGACCGAACTTTAGTAACGTCGTTGATTCAAGTACATTCGTGCTATCACATGCGGGTTGGGAGCCGTATGGTTAAGTAGGGGGAAGGTTTTATTGTGTTGAGCCCCACGGTGGTTTTGTGAGGCCATAGGGCCGTTAAACCCTATGTTCCTTGCGGGCCGATAGGGCATATAGACCGTAACGTCTTATGTCGCCTAGGAGCCCAAGGTTGAGGACTTAGCATAATGAAATCTTCTTGCTAAAATGACCATATCTTGATTTACCCGGCCGGCATACCATAGGAAGTATGCTATTTTGGAGGCATCCGGAGGCTTAACGGGCTAATCAAGTCGTGTGGGTAAAGTAGTACACCCAGGTATAAATCTATTCGAATAGCCTCGTCCTAGGTTATGGACAACACTTGAGTTCGGGAGTTACTATTGTTAGACTTTGACATATTTGTTTTGTGGAAAAACTTGGGATTGTCACGAATGGGATATTCATGCTTGTGTTGTAGCAAAGTGGACAGCCACTTTGTTAAATTGTGTACTTGTTGTTGTATCAAAGTGGACCGCCACTTTGACACTTTTATGATTCATTTGTGATTCATGTTATTACTTATTCATGAGCTTTACTTCTACTTCAAATCTGATTTATAAATGGGCACTTGGAAACTAGTATGTGTAGGTTGTTAATTGTTGCGTCTCTTTTGCAAAACTAAGCCAATATGAGCCATCCTTTGGAACAACCTCTAGCATAACTACTTTTCTTTGTGTAAGACTTGCGAGTGCACTTGTACTCAGCCAGATGTTGGCTGGCCTTTTTATTTTTCTTTTCAGGTGAGGACGATGTCGAGCCCGATGAGCTCGTCAGTGCCGATTTAGGCGACAATCGACGAGTAGTGCTATCTTTAACCCCATCGGTTGCCTTGGGTTATGGGCATACCTTGCTGGACTTTTGGTTTATTTATTTTGCTTCCGCTGTTATTTATCACTCTTATTTGAATTTGGCCGGTCGGCCGTTATGTAATAGTGTAGACTTAACTATTATGTTGTATGTCTTTTGGATTGTTAATGTACGTTGTTGTATGGATGTGATCAACGTTGAATGAGAGTATGAGCGTGTTGGTCGCTGATCCTGGGAGCCAACACGGCCTCATACTCGCTGTTATGAATCCCACTTTAACTTATCTAAGTGTTGGCTTTGACCGTTTGGAGAACCGATAATCATGTAGTGCTTGCGGAGGGCAACACGCATGATCACCGGGCTCTAGTTTGATCGGGCTCCTCACTTGGATGGAGTTAAGGTGGAATTCATTTACTTGAGGCCAGAGTTATTTCCTTAAGACCGAGTAAACCTCGGTCTTACGGAAATAACCCGAATCCTCACAACGTTAGTATCGAGCTATCTTGGTCAGTAGGTTAGAGATAGCACCGGCGTTAGTGTTAGCAAGTCTTTTGATCAAATTATTTTAAATTAGCAAAATAATTTCAGAAGTTTAAGTTATGAATCTTTTTATTCCTTACCTACCCTAGTCTCTAATTCTTACCTCACTATTCATTTGAATTGTGCAAAAATCATTTTCTCCATTGCTCGTCTCTCTTTTCCAATACTAGAAACACTAAGTTGTCACCCTTGAAGAGCATCGACGAAAGGAGGAGAAGACGATGCCTTGCTGCGATATTATGTTTAAGTTAGGAATTATTCTTAGATTATATGCCCTCTAATTATATTCACTAGCTTGTAGACGTTAGTTTGTGCAATACGATTATTTGCTCTCTTTTGTTCCAAGTAGTTGCTATTTGGTTATGGTGTGTTTGCCAGTTTGCCTTCGGGCGTTGTATTTCGCAAACATACTAAAATCTGGCCTTATGTTAAAAATGAATTATGTGCTATCCACACTACTTTCTTTTTCGTTTATTTCGATTTGGCTCTTGTGTTTTGAAGCTTAAAATCTCTAAATTAAATTAAGGACCTTACCCCTGTTTTTTTTTCCCCTACCTTATGCTTTTCCCTCTCATCTCTTAAATGGAAGTCGCACGTTGATTAAAAGATTGATAGCAGAATCGGTAAAGAGAATGATATGATTGAATAACTGCTAGTTTATCTTTAATAAGATCTTTTGTGTTTGGGTGATGTTGGTGGACTAGCGTGATCAAAGTGATATTTGATGATAAAGAAATTGGATTATTACTCAAGGATCTCGGATATGATTTTAGATTAACTAATTTGATTTTTGTACCATGAGATATTAACCTTTGTGAGATCAATTGTGGATTATCATAGGCGTTACCATCAGAGGTTATGATATGAGTATAAATGGAATTATTGAAGTGAGGTATAATCTTGCCTATTGGTTATGTCGGATTTATGTTGGAAGATATGCATGTGGAACTCATTGAATACATGTATAGGATTGGATTCAGAACTTTGTGATTCAATTGTGGATATTAGATGTTAGATATGTCTTAGTTGATATGTCGATAAGATTGTGAGTCAGATTCAGGTCTAGTGTGTTAAAGTTGAGATTGAGAATGTGATGATATTATGAAATTTTGATGGATACACATGATGATAATTTGAGATTTATGAATTTGTAATTGAGGATATCACGGGATCGTAATACTTCTAGAGATGAAGAATGATTATGCGATTGAATGGTCATATAGTGGGTGACTATGAGGATTGAATATGAGATTATTCTTTATGGGAATAGTTGTTCCAAGGATGATATAATTCGCTTAATTCGGGATGATTAAAGGTGGTGGTTGGATTTAGATAATACTTAAGGATAAATAGACTATGGAAGACATTGAGTTAATATCATTGAATTGAGCTTAGATAATTATCGTGAATAACTTGATTTAGACCAAAGTGTTGATTCAGATTATTCGAATTATAGTCGGATTACAAACTCACCTTGGATGGATGATTTTTTTTTTTTATGATTTGATTTACTTAGGTCGGAGTTGACTGTGGATAAAGAGGTATATCGATAACCTAGGATAATTGTGTTGATTTTGGAGGTTAATTTGATCCTAGAGTAGGTATGAGTGGATTCGACCGTAAAAGATAATTGGGTGTATTTAATGGATTGATTATCACAAGTGGATTGATCATGCTAACTAAAGGATTAAGCAGCAGAGATATGGAGACATTGCTGAGGACGCAATTGATCTTGCATAGATGTGCCCTCTTTTAGGAATTTAAATTATCGTGAGAAAAATTGATGGAAACCAATAAATTATTTATGGGTGGTTGATAACATATATCACTTAGTGGATTGTAGACCCTGAAATACAGTCCTTTAGTACTCATGAATTGGGAGTTATATTGGAGATACCCTATGATAGAAATTATAAAGCAAGTGTGCTGGAATATGTGAGCAATCTGATGATTTCACTTAGGATTATTGGTATTACCGATAATGTGATCGAGATCAGAGTTAAACCATATTTTATACTGTGAGAATGGATTAATAGATGTTTACGCTCTCTGATGGATTATTAAAATTGAGAAAGAAGTAAGTCAGTGTCCTTTTTGGAAATCAAACTAAACCTATGAATTTATGGTGGTTTCGAAGGTTACATCAGAGCAAGGGATTTCGATGGTTAATGTAAAAATGGTGGAGCAATAGATTGGAGTGTGCTTGCTATAGACTAAATATGATTGGTGGATTTCGATTGGATGAGCAACAATCAGTGGTTGCCGAACCAATATTATTGGGATAGTACTATAGCAGTGGTATTGGTGAAGATCGAGTCGATTAGTCTCTGGGAAGAAGATTGGATTTCAATAAAGCGGCTAAGTCTTTCTACCCCTATCCTTTTCCGTCCAATCTCGGGGACGAGATTTTTTTTAAGGGGGGGAGGTTTGTAACATCCTGATTTTCAAAATCGGGATGTTAATATTTAACTAGGCGATCTAATAAATATTTGGCAGTGTTTTAAAATTTTCCCGTGTTTAAGTAAAAAGATTGCTTGTAAAATCAAATTGAGATAATTAAAAGGTTGCATTTCCAAGTCAAATCAAATTTGTTTAAAAGCTATAAAAAAAATCATAACCAATATTTAATCGAATTGTTTGAGCGACTGTAATTAAATTAAATATTTTGTTTCTTGTTTCCGCATGCATTTCAAAAAAAAAAATCATGATGCACACATTAGTATCGCCGTTCTTATTTTCCAATTCAACCGATCATGCAAAAACGACGCGTGTCCCTTCTTCCGTCATCTCTTCCAATTTCGACCGCTAACTCCCCGCGTTTTCCCCTTCAAATCTCAGTCGAAACTTCAAAACCAAGCTATGCATGTCATACCACCGCGATCGTCATCGCACGAGCAACCCGTTTCTATAATTTGTTTTCGCATGCATAGCAGTTTGAGTGATTTCGCAAAATGGAGAATAGAATTAGCAGATGAAATACCTGCGTGTCCATTCTTTAGTTTTCTAACTTCTCTCCTCGCAATCACTAACAAAAATCAATAATTTGACAACGCATGTTATGTCGTTACGAGCGTTGTCTCGAGGGCTTTCCTGTTATATAATCGGTTTACACATGCAAGGTCGTTTGGGCGACGTAAAAGAAAAAGAGATGAAAAACTATACTGCTAATTATTTTCCATGCAAACAGTAAATTTAAAGATTTTTAGAGAGCAGCACACTATGGATAAATTTCTGAAATTTTTACCTGAGCATCTAAATTATGTCAGAAATCTCCCCTAAAAAGTTCGTAATTTTTGGAGCTAAGAAACTATGTCTAAAAATTATCCGAACAACCGCAGCCATTTCTGAATTACTGTTCATTCGAATTTTGTACAGCCGAACCCTTTTCACCCACACTGCCATCTTCTTTTGTTTATTCACCCCACTGCCACCCACTGCTATCCCCATTTCCCTACTGCCATCTACCCCTTTCTTTATCTATCCCCCTGCCATTTCTTCCCTTCCCAAGACTGAAGCACCTTTCCCATTATCTACACAGCCATCTTTCTTCTCCACGCCATATTCTTCTTCCCAACCGAGAACATCCATTTCTTTTTCTTGAGGTCAAGCCAAACCACCTTCTCTCCTTCCAATCCCATCCAAGAACCAGGAATCGTGCTATGCATGTCATACCACCGGGTTCCTAGTCGCGTAAGCTTTCCATTTTGGCAAGAATTGTTTGTATGCATGGTCGTGTGAGACCCCGGTTTATCCGGCTTGTAATGCTTAACCATCCACTTGGTCCTAGCATCACAAATCAGATAATCCGAGACTCGAGACATGTATACTTCCCAGAAATGCAGTATACACACCTCTTTACAAAGTTCATGCATCAATTCCATTCATTCACATAGAACCGAAACATGAACAACAAACCAAAATATAACATAAATAAGGGATAGTCATTACAAAAGAGAGGCCACCGGCCAAATGACAAATACATAAAGAAAATTAACAGCGGAAGCAAAAGTGCCATAAGATGGCCATAAAACAAAAGAGCCAATCAGTGTGCCTTTAACCCACAAGGCAACCGACCGGACCGCCAGGCTAGTCGTCGAATCCACAGCACAACTCACAAAAGTGAGGCCCTTGGGGCTCACCTTCTTCCTCTGCAAACAAAAGCAGCCCAGCAAAAACTGGGTGAGTACTTTGAATGTACTCGCAAGATATATAAGAATGATAACAGATCTATACAATAACTATATGCAAGCTTATTTAAGTGGAGCAGGTTAGGACTCAAATTTTTAAGCATAAAGCAAGTTTTATTTACAATAGTGTAATAGATCAAAGGCAATTTTTGCAATCTGATTTTATTTGATAAAAACAGTAGTAATCAAGTAGCAACAACAGTAAAACAGTCCTGGAAGTGACTAAACCATTAGTCACCACAACAATAGCATGAATTACCCATTCATGCCAACCATGTCAAATTTTAATTTAAAAAGGTTGTAGTCTAGTCCTTGCACGACCTTACCAAGCATGTCCATAACCTAGGACGAGGCTATTCGAATAGTTTTATCCCTGCAGGGGTGTACCAATGTACCCACACGCCAGACCGCCTTTTTGCCACTAGATTCAGCACACTTCCGTAGGTATGCCGGCACGGCTAAGTCCTACGAGACATTTCCAATATTGTGAATTATTCCCGAGCCGCCCGTATGGATAGAAACCCATACGTTGTGTCGGAGTCATTGTAAAGCCTCGGTCAACTACCCGTCGCAGGTAAAGCCTTGGACAACTACAATGCTCCTCGAGGTGGAGAGCCTACCCGGAATCTCCACCACCGCACACCCAACACAAGAACACCGAGAACATATATCATGTTTCACACAACACACCCAACCCCCTCCTGCGACTCGGAGATAACCCACGCCAAAGTACTAAGTCAAGAGAGGTCCCATATCCCTCTCGCGTGGTTAGCACGCATAAGCGCTTGGCTTAGTGACACAAGTAACACTTCGGTCCTTAGGGACCTGGGCACCTTTCCTTGTTACACCCAACAATCACACCAACATACCATTGTGCCCAAGTCAAATCATTTTGTTTCATTTTCGGTTTTTACAAAACAAAAGCATAAGGTGCTGAACCAAAAATAAACAAAATGATTTGTGTGATCAAGGTCATCGACTAAGTCGATAACCGCCCAATTCTACCGGTAGCTAAGCATTTCTAAGCATGACATCGCAAAGACAGTAAAAGAGCATAAATAAATCACCGGGCTCTAATTCACCAGCGATTATAATAACTTATGGTTGTGGCAGGGGATAACATTTTAATGGCAACAATGCAATAGGAATAGCTACCTCTAAACATGACAAAAATACTTGGACACAAAAGCAATGCATACATATAATTTGTAAACAAGATATTAGACTTTGAAAGTAATGGGACATTTATGATCAAATATCTTGCCTGCTTGCTGTGGGTCAAGGTGCTGCTGTGGATCAACAAGATTATCAATGTGCTCTTCGGATCCTAACGAAAAAGCGAGAACCAAACGATAAGAGCGAATAAAATACAAAGACCCAACAGTAAACTCCCTCCAAAAATTCTGAAATTTTTACAGTAGCAAGGTCTTGATTTATAATGAATTTAGCAACAAGAACCAATTGATTTGGATTCTTAATGCCAAAGATATGACCAAAACAATTTTGCTCAGCTTTTATAAATCAAAAATGCTACTATCCATTAGCAAAAATTTCTGGAGCTATACTGAGTTTGGAAACATTTTTAAATTAAAGTCTAGTTAAAAACAGAACCAACCAAATTTGAATCAACCGAAAAGGATTTGAAATGAATTAGTTATGCATTTTACAAGTTATCACATTTTTCAGTTGATAACTAAATCCTTTCGGGAAATCAGAAATTAGAAATGACGTGGCCGAACGAGGAGCGTCGATCTCGGATCCGACGGTCCGCGTCCCAATATACGACGAATAGGCCAGCGCGCCGCGAAACCTGAGTCGTTAAACGTTGGATCAGGATCCAACGGTCCACGACCACTTTGGTCGGAGCGCGCGGGCGATCCGGGACACTGGTCGTCCGCCGTTGGATCTGGATCCAACGGTACACGAGGATGGGAGCGTTCGGCGGTCCGAACGTTCACGCGCACCGCGAGCCATGGATCTGGGATCCAACGCTCCGCGCGGACTCGTATCGGGACCATTGATCTTAGATCCAACGGTCCACAGACCGAGACGCGCGACGAATTCAAAATTTTCCACGCGAACGTGGGCCGTAGATCTAAGGATCGACGGTTCGCATCGACTCACGTTCAAACCATCGTCCTGTTTTCGTCCGGCAAAAATGTCGGAGGAGAACGGCTCGCCGCCGGCGGCTCTGGCCGCGGCGGTGCGAGCAAGTGCCCAAAATGGGTCCCAAACATCATTGCGCACCTAATGGTACCAATGAATTCGGCTGCGGTGGACCAGAACGTCGGCAAGCCGGAGGGGACCGAAGTGGTTCAAAATGGCCAAAACGAAAATGGCAAAAATGCTCAGCTGCGGTTCAAGGGAGCAGGTGCCAGGCCACTAGGGACTAAAGAGGAGCTACCTGAACGCAATGGACGCGCCGAGGAGAGTCGGCTGCCCGGGCGAAGAAGAACGCCGGTTTCGGCTGAAATTGGGGAAATCCGAATTCAGCTCGTCCCTGGACAAATTGAACCGAATTGAGTGAGGATTAAGCTTCAGTGAGTAGAGGGGGAGCAGAGGGAGCAAAGACTTGAAGAAGAAAGCCCGTGCTGCACCGACTCCACTGGAGCTTCAAAACCGACAATGGCGGCCGAAGGATTCTCGAAGATCTGTGGCTCCAGCGGACTTGTGAGTGCTAGCTAGAGTTGCGGAGGTGCTAAAGGAAGCTAAGGGAGAAGCAAATGAGCTTAAATAGCCGGGCATGGCCGAGAGCAACGGCGATATACCGTTCGGGTCAACCTGGCCATTTGAGCGCGAGAGGGCGACGGGAGCAGTTGGAGAGTGGACGTCTGAGGGAGGAGCACGACGGGCATTAAATGCGCGCAGAGATAGCCGTTTAAAGGCGACCGTGGATTGGACTGGACGCTGCGGCTTTTCTCCTCTGCGCACGCCATGGCTGCTGCTCACGCGCGCGCTGACGGAGGAAGGAGACGACTCGTCGATCGTCGGATGGAAATCGAAAGGCTGAGTTAGATCGAATGGATTACAACGGTTCCGTCGTTCAACTGGTCGAAGACCGCTCGATGTTGATCCAACGGCTGAGTTGGATCGGGTGGATTAGAACGATTCCATCGTTCAACTGGTCGAGGACCGTTCGATGTCGATCCAACGGCTCACGACCCGCACACCCGATCGACCGCGCCAGTGCGATTAGTTGACTGGACCGAGTCCAGGGGCTCGAGCCCGAGGAACAGTGCAAACCAGTTTAGAATTTGAATTTTAAACATCTGATTTTTGAGGAATTATTTGAGGTAGCAAACAAACTCCAAAATTTATGAAATTTTAGCTGGAGCTTGCTGACAGCAGGAGGAGCTTTCCATAAAATTTTTAGAGATTTTCATGCACTGAATTATTCTACAGAAATTCCAGAAGAGAGGAAAATGGGGTTTGACCAGTTTGACTTGCCTCCAAAAATTATCAAATAATTTCTAAAAATCATGAGATAATTCAGAGGTGTTAAACATCAATCCTAGACCAAATGAAAATTATTTCCAGAGATTGGGCACAAGATTTTTATGAAGGAGGTTTCTGGCTTGAGTTTAATTGGGGAAATTTGGAGTTTGAATTTCCACCAATTAAAGAAAGAGGTTTCAAACACTGCAATAATACATGAGGTAGCAAAAGTTTTAATTTATCCTCATTTTTATTACATTTGAAACATAAACCCATATTTGGGATGTTACAAAACCTCCCCCCCTTACCAAAATCTCGTCCCGAGATTTGGCTCACTCGATAAAGAAAGATGGATAGTGCGCGACGAGACGATCTTCCCTTTCCCAAGTAGCCTCATCCTCAGAATGGTTCGACCACTGAACTTTGAGGAATCTGATGGTTTTATTCCTCGTTCTTCGTTCAGCCTCATCGAGTATGCGAACAGGGTGCTCGCGATAGGTCAAATCTTCCTGAACATCAAGAGTTTCCAACGGAGCTTCCTCGCTTGGAACACGGAGACACTTCTTCGTTGGGACACATGGAAAACATCATGTACCCCTTCAAGTGCAGCAGCAATTCCAACTTATAGGCAACACTCCTTTCTTCTCGATAACACGGTAAGGGCCGACATATCGAGGAGCTAACTTGCCCTTGACGTCAAACGCGATGGCCCTTTAAAGGAGAGACTTTGAGATAAACAAAGTCATCAGGCTCAAAGCTCAACTCACGACGACGGCGATCCGCATAGCTCTTCTGCCTGGATTGAGCGGTGCGCAAACGATCACGAATAAGCTGGACTTGACTCTCGGCCTCATTGATCGAGTCCGGGCCAAAGAAAGGTCTTTCGCCCATCTCAGACCAATTCAACGGGTTCTCGCACTTTCTCCGTATAAGGCCTCGAAAGGTGACATGCCAAGACTGGCTGAAAACTGTTGTTGTAGGAAAACTTCGGCAAAAGGCAAGCATTTCTCCCAATTCTTTCCATAGGAGAGGACACAAGCACGAAGCATGTCTTCCAACACTTGGTTGACCCTTTCGGTCGACCATCGCTTTGGGGTGATATGTTTGTGCTAAAGGTAAGACGGGTTCCCATCGCCTCTTGCAAACTTTGCCAAAAGCGAGAGGTGAAAAGAGAACCACGATCCGAGACAATTGTCTTAGGTATCCCATGTAAGCTCACGACGCGGCAATGTAGAGATCCGCCAAAAGACCTACACGGAGATCCGTCTTGATCGGAAGGAAGTGCGCCACCTTAGTTAGCCGATCAATGACAACCCGGATGGCATCATCGCCCTTGAGGTGCGAGGCGGACCGGTGATAAAATCCATACCGATCGAATCCCACTTCCATTCGAGAATAGGCAAAGGTCAAGCGATCTGCGCGGGCGATGCTCGGCCTTGACACGACGACATCGTCGCGACTTCGACAACGAACCGCAATTTCCCTCTTCATTCGGGTCCACCAAAATCCCTGACGGAGATCTTGATACATCTTTGTGGCCCCGGGATGAATAGACAAAGGCGAATCATGGGCCTCACGGAGAATTAAATTCCGCAGCTCCATGTCCTTTGGAACCACAAGGCGTTGCCCGAATCTTACAACACCATGCTCATCCTCAGAGAAGCACTTAGCCGTACCGTTCTTGACATTTCCCTTGATGTGGTTCACTCCAACATCTGATTGTTGGGCTATCTTGATCCGATCTACCAAGGTTGGTTGCACAACCAAGGCAGCGAGGGAACCATGTTCAACCAAACCTAAGTTGAGACGCTGAAATTCCTCCAGAAGAGTGGGGCGACGCCCGGAGCAACAAGGCATTGCAATGCGCTTATGATCGAGCGCATCGGCAACGACATTAGCCTTGCCCGGATGATAGTGAATACCCATGTTATAGTCCTTGATCAACTCCAACCATCTCTTTTGCCTGAGGTTCAGATCTGGTTGGGTGAACAAATACTTTAAGCTTTTGTGATCCGAATACACCTCGCAACGATTACCGATTAGGTAATGTCGCCAAATCTTAAGTGCATGAATCACAGCAGCCAATTCCAAGTCATGGGTAGGGTAGTTGAGTTCATGAGGTCTCAATTGCCTTGATGCATAGGCCACTACCTTGCCTTCTTGCATAAGGACACAACCGAGTCCTCGACGAGAAGCATCGCAAAAGATATCGAAACTTCGATGAATATCGGGAAGAACAAGGACGGGAGCGGTGGTCAAACGCTTCTTGAGTAATTGGAAGCTTTCCTCACAAGCATCGGACCATAAGAACTTCTTGTCCTTTTTGAGCAACTCCGTCATCGGCTTTGCGATCTTGGAGAAGTTCTCGATGAAACGGCGATAATATCCAGCTAAACCGAGAAAACTCCGCACTTCGGTCACCGAAGTAGGCTGACACCAAGAAAGAACATCACTGATCTTACTAGGATCAACGGCTACGCCTCCTGCCGAAAGAACATGACCCAAGAAGGCCACTTCCTTTAACCAGAATGCGCACTTGCTGAACTTCGCATACAGCTGATGCTCGCGAAGCTTGCCTAACACACGCCTCAGATGTTCATCATGTTCCTCATCGTCCTTAGAATAGATAAGAATATCATCGATGAAGACCACGACAAACTTATCCAAATACTCCATGAATACCGAATTCATGAGGTTCATGAACAAGGCGGGAGCATTGGTTAAGCCAAATGACATGACGGTATACTCATACAAGCCGTAGCGAGTAGAGAAAGCCGTCTTTGGAATATCTTCGGGTCGTATCCGAACTTGATGATATCCCATCCTCAAATCAATCTTGGAGAATACTCGAGCTCCAGTTAATTGATCAAAGAGATCATCGATGCGGGGCAATGGATACTTATTCTTCACCGTTACTTCATTAAGCGGACGGTAATCCACGCACATGCGTAAAGTATTGTCCTTCTTCTTTACGAAGATTGCAGGACAACCCCACGGAGATGAGCTAGGGCGGATGAAACCTTTCTCTTGCAACTCACCAAGTTGCTTCTTCAACTCCACCAACTCGTTTGGTGGCATCCGATAATGCCTCTTTGAAATCGGGGCAGTACCGGGAACCAACTCAATGACAAACTCGAGGTCTCGAACTGGTGGCATCCCTGGAAGAGCTTCAGGAAAGACATCAACAAAGTCACGAACTGTGGGGACTTCACTAATATCTAGAGCGGGCTTCGCTTCAAGCGCGAAGAGATGCGGACCTAGCAACCGGTAAAAGCGAACACGCTCACGGAAAGACTAGATAGAGAGACACACTTCTTGGCACAATCGATTTGTCCCTTATGCTGAGACAACCAATCCATACCAAGAATTACATCTAGACTTGTTGAATGGAGGAGGATAAGATTCGCAAGGAATCTTACTCCCTCGATCTCAATTGGGACATCCCTACACTCCGATTCAGCTCTCAACTCCGAACCCGGAGAGCGAATGAGTAATGGGACCAACAAGGGAGTAAAGAGGAGCTCACTAATAGCAGCAAAAGACTCAGAAACAAAAGAATGAGATGCTCCTGAATCGAACAAAACAGTAGCAGAATGAGAGTTAACAGAAAGTGTACCCAGCACGACGTCGGGTGCCTCCTGTGCCTCCTCCGCTGAAATGAGGTTGACGCGACCACTACCCACGCCTTGGGTAGTAGGGACTATCTTCAGGTCCTGAGAAGAACCACCTCCTGGCCCGCGTCCTCCATTAGGACGAGGGGCTGCTCCTGTCTTCTTAGGGCATTGGTTCGCATAATGCCCCTTGTTGTTGCAGAAGAAGCAGGTGACATCTGCGGCTGTGCGGAGGCCTCCTGGCTGACTCGCAGGTGCACGTGATTGGGGCACGGCCTGCGAAGGACGAGGGGCAGGTGCTGACGATCTCGGGGGTGCTGAAGGCGGAGGACGGGACCTCGGAGACTGCCCAACACGGAACGGAAAGAGCTGGCCTGCGCTGACTTGTGGGCCTCCCACTTGCGCTTGCGGGAATCCACAAGTGCTCTCCCCACGTGCTCAGCAACGATGGCCTTGTCCACCAAGGCCTGGAAATCAGGGAAGTCAACGATAGAGAGCTTGTCCTGAAGCTCCTCAGACAAACCATCCTTGAACTTCTCTTGTTTGGCCTCATCAGTGGCCACCTCCTCCGGAGCATAACGAGCCAAATGGTTGAACTCGTGCAGTACTCCGTGGTCGCAACGCGCCCTTGCTCGAGCGACAAGAATTCCTTCTTCTTGACTTCATCAAGCGGAAGGAATGTGAGAGCGACGGAAGGCGACGAACTCCTCCCAAGTGACGGTGTGGCCTTCAGTGCATGGCGAAAGCTCTCCCACCAAGACAAAGCCGCACCCTCCACCGTGCGATGCGAACGGCGCTGCTCGTACTCCCGCATCTGCGCTATCGAAGCTTCCGCTCCACCAGAAGCGGCGTGCTGCGTCAAGCGGGTCCTCGGACTGAGAAGCGTGGGGGTTGAGTGCGAAGAAACTCCGCGAGTCCCCCACGCGGCTGATGACCACTCCCTTGCCCGGATCCTGAAGCACCGGTAAGGGCGGAAGTGTTGCGCGCGATAACGTCCAGAAGAACCCTCCTGTCCTCCGCACGGTTGCGCTCGATCTGAAGAAGGACCTCGGCCATGGTCGGAGGAGGAGGAAGTTCCTCGTCCGGATCACCGATCGCCTTGGCCGCTACGAAAAGGCCCGCCATCCTGTTACAAGAAATTTTGGTTAAAACTAGACTCAAAGATTCAAAGCCGAAAGGAAGCAAAAAGCTAGCGACTAGGGGAATGGAATACCCCCTAACCGAAAGCCAAAACAGTAAGTATGTAAACTTCAACAGGCCAATAAAAAGACTCCCAAAAACCGCAATGAATCATCAAACCGAAGCTCAAGTTCCCAATGCAACTAACCCGTATTGAATGAACGAGTAATTGATTGAGAAGATAAAAATCAGAAGATTAAGGTAAGATCTATTACCACTAAAGAGCAAGGTTCAGTCAACGAAAATAGTGTTAGATACATAGCTAACTAGTATCACATCTTACCCTTTTATTCCCACAGGTTTTAATTGATTAACCTCTCATCTTCTACCCCATTAGGCACCATCGAGCTTGCTGTCCGGAAATTGAGGTTGCTGTAGCGATTTTGCATCCAAGATTCCAGCCGAAGTCTTCTATCCTAGAAACTTCAAAATCTGGCACACTTCAATTTGCCAAGCTCAGTGGTCCCATCAGAAACCATTGAGCCTGCTGTCTGGAAATTGAAGCGTGCTGCCCAGATTCCGCATCCAAGCCTCTAGCCGAAATCTTCAGTCCAGAAACTTCAAAACCCTAAGCACTTCAATTTGCCAAACTCAGTGGTTCCCAAAACCCATTTAATCGATAACACTATCTTTGAAGGAAGAAGAGGTAAACAATTTTCAAAACTCAAATTAGAGTGAGATGAGAGGAGAAAGCTAAGATAGGTAAGGAATAAAATCTGAGAATTCCTTAAGCTTTCAAAAATCATTTGATACTTTGAAAATAAGGTTTTCCAAAATATCCTGAAGACGACCAACTTGGGTTACTACGGTCAGTATGGCTCTGATACCAAACCTTGTGAGACCCCGGTTTATCCGGCTTGTAATGCTTAACCATCCACTTGGTCCTAGCATCACAAATCAGATAATCCGAGACTCGAGACATGTATACTTCCCAGTCACAAGATACACACCTCTTTACAAAGTTCATGCATCAATTCCATTCATTCACATAGAACCGAAACATGAACAACAAACCAAAATATAACATAAATAAGGGATAGTCATTACAAAAGAGAGGCCACCGGCCAAATGACAAATACATAAAGAAAATTAACAATGAAGCAAAAGTGCCATAAGATGGCCATAAAACAAAAGAGCCAATCGGTGTGCCTTTAACCCACAAGGCAACCGACCGACCGCCAAAGCTAGTCGTCGAATCCACAAAGACAACTCACAAAAGTGAGGCCCTTGGGGCTCACCTTCTTCCTCTGCAAACAAAAGCACCAAAAAAAACTGGGTGAGTACTTTGAATGTACTACTTAAGATATATAAGAATGATAATGATCTATACAATAACTATATGCAAGCTTATTTAAGTGGAGCGAGTTAGGACTCAAATTTTTAAGCATAAAGCAAGTTTTATTTACAATAGTGTAATAGATCAAAGGCAATTTTGCAATCTGATTTTATTTGATAAAAGCAGTAGTAATCAAGTAGCAACAACAAGAAAGCAGTCCTGAAGTGACTAAACCATTAGTCACCACAACAATAGCATGAATTACCCATTCATGCCAACCATATCAAATTTTAATTTAAAAGGTTGTAGTCTAGTCCTTGCACGACCTTACCAAGCATGTCCATAACCTAGGGCGAGGCTATTCGAATAGTTTTATCCTGCAGGTGTACCAATGTACCCACACGCGAGACCGCCTTTTGCCACTAGATTCAAAGACACTTCCGTAGGTATGCCTACACGGCTAAGTCCTCTGAGACATTTCCAATATTGTGAATTATTCACGAGCCGCCTGTATGGATAGAAACCCATACGTTGTGTCGGAGTCATTGTAAAGCCTCGGTCAACTACCCGTCGCAGGTAAAGCCTTGGACAACTACAATGCTCCTCGAGGTGGAGAGCCTACCCGGAATCTCCACCACCGCACACCCAACACAAGAACACCGAGAACATATATCATGTTTCACACAACACACCCAACCCCCTCCTACGACTCGGAGATAACCCACGCCAAAGTATTAAGTCAAGAGAGGTCCCATATCCCTCTCGCGTGGTTATACGCATAAGCGCTTGGCTTAGTGACACAAGTAACACTTCGGTCCTTAGGGACCTGGGCACCTTTCCTTGTTACACCCAACAATCACACCAACATACCATTGTGCCCAAGTCAAATCATTTTGTTTCATTTTCGGTTTTTACAAAACAAAAGCATAAGGTGCTGAACCAAAAATAAACAAAATGATTTGTGTGATCAAGGTCATCGACTAAGTCGATAACCACCCAATTCTACCGGTAGCTAAGCATTTCTAAGCATGACATCGCAAAGACAAGAAAGAGCATAAATAAATCACCGGCTCTAATTCACCAAATGATTATAATAACTTATGGTTGTGGCGGGGATAACATTTTAATGGCAACAATGCAATAGGAATAGCTACCTCTAAACATGACAAAATACTTGGACACAAAAGCAATGCATACATATAATTTGTAAACAAGATATTAGACTTTGAAAGTAATGGGACATTTATGATCAAATATCTTGCCTGCTTGCTGTGGGTCAAGGTGCTGCTGTGGATCAACAAGATTATCAATGTGCTCTTCGGATCCTAACGAAAAAGCGAGAACCAAACGATAAGAGCGAATAAAATACAAAGACCCAACAGTAAACTCCCTCCAAAAATTCTGAAATTTTTACAGTAGCAAGGTCTTGATTTATAATGAATTTAGCAACAAGAACCAATTGATTTGGATTCTTAATGCCAAAGATATGTCCAAAACAATTTTGCTCAGCTTTTATAAATCAAAAATGCTACTATCCATTAGCAAAAATTTCTGGAGCTATACTGAGTTTGGAAACATTTTTAAATTAAAGTCTAGTTAAAAACAGAACCAACCAAATTTGAATCAACCGAAAAGGATTTGAAATGAATTAGTTATGCATTTTACAAGTTATCACATTTTTCAGTTGATAACTAAATCCTTTCGGGAAATCAGAAATTAGAAATGACGTGGCCGAACGAGGAGCGTCGATCTCGGATCCGACGGTCCGCGTCCCCAGCCGACGACGAAGCCTTGTGTCCGCGAAACCTCAGTCGTTAAACGTTGGATCAGGATCCAACGGTCCACGACCACTTTGGTCGGAGCGCGCGGGCGATCCGGGACACTGGTCGTCCGCCGTTGGATCTGGATCCAACGGTACACGAGGATGGGAGCGTTCGGCGGTCCGAACGTTCACGCGCACGCGAGCCATGGATCTGGGATCCAACGCTCCGCGCGGACTCGCATCGGGACCATTGATCTTAGATCCAACGGTCCACAGACCGAGACGCGCGACGAATTCAAAATTTTCCACGCGAACGTGGGCCGTAGATCTAAGGATCGACGGTTCGCATCGACTCACGTTCAAACCATCGTCCTGTTTTCGTCCGGCAAAAATGTCGGAGGAGAACGGCTCGCCGCCGGCGGCTCTGGCCGCGGCGGTGCGAGCAAGTGCCCAAAATGGGTCCCAAACATCATTGCGCACCTAATGGTACCAATGAATTCGGCTGCGGTGGACCAGAACGTCGGCAAGCCGGAGGGGACCGAAGTGGTTCAAAATGGCCAAAACGAAAATGGCAAAAATGCTCAGCTGCGGTTCAAGGGAGCAGGTGCCAGGCCACTAGGGACTAAAGAGGAGCTACCTGAACGCAATGGACGCGCCGAGGAGAGTCGAAGCTGCCCGGGCGAAGAAGAACGCCGGTTTCGGCTGAAATTGGGGAAATCCGAATTCAGCTCGTCCCTGGACAAATTGAACCGAATTGAGTGAGGATTAAGCTTCAGTGAGTAGAGGGGGAGCAGAGGGAGCAAAGACTTGAAGAAGAAAGCCCGTGCTGCACCGACTCCACTGGAGCTTCAAAACCGACAATGGCGGCCGAAGGATTCTCGAAGATCTGTGGCTCCAGCGGACTTGTGAGTGCTAGCTAGAGTTGCGGAGGTGCTAAAGGAAGCTAAGGGAGAAGCAAATGAGCTTAAATAGCCGGGCATGGCCGAGAGCAACGGCGATATACCGTTCGGGTCAACTTTGGCCATTTGAGCGAGAGGCGACGGAGCGATTGGAGAGTGGGCGTCGAGGAGGAGCACGACGGGCATTAAATGCGCGCGAGATAGCCGTTTAAAGGCGGCCGTGGATTGGGCCGACGCTGCGGCTTTTCTCTCTGCAAGACGCCATGGCTGCCGCTCACGCTGCTTACCGACGGAGGAAGGAGACGACTCGTCGATCGTCGGATGGAAATCGAAAGGCTGAGTTAGATCGAATGGTTTACAACGGTTCCGTCGCTCAACCGGTCGAAGACCGCTCGATGTTGATCCAACGGTGAGTTGGATCGGGTGGATTAGAACGATTCCATCGTTCAACCGGTCGAGACCGTTCGATGTCGATCCAACGGCTCACGACCGCACACCGATCGACCGCGCCCGGTCGCGATTAGTTGATCGGACCGAGTCCGAGGCTCGAGCCCGAGGAACAGTGCAAACCAGTTTAGAATATGAATTTTAAACATCTGATTTTTGAGGAATTATTTGAGGTAGCAAACAAACTCCAAAATTTATGAAATTTTAGCTGGAGCTTGCTGACAGCAGGAGGAGCTTTCCCTAAAATTTTTAGAGATTTTCATGCACTGAATTATTCTACAGAAATTCCAGAAGAGAGGAAAATGGGGTTTGACCAGTTTGACTTGCCTCCAAAAATTATCAAATAATTTCTAAAAATCATGAGATAATTCAGAGGTGTTAAACATCAATCCTAGACCAAATGAAAATTATTTCCAGAGATTGGGCACAAGATTTTTATGAAGGAGGTTTACGGCTTGAGTTTAATTGGGAAATTTGGAGTTTGAATTTCCACCAATTAAAGAAAGAGGTTTCAAACACTGCAATAATACATGAGGTAGCAAAAGTTTTAATTTATCCTCATTTTTATTACATTTGAAACATAAACCCATATTTGGGATGTTACAGGTCGATTGACTGAATTGGAGAATAGAGAAGAATGGAGAGGAAGAGAGGAAGCTGGAGGTAGCAGCCGGCGGTGGCTATGGATCTGAGTGCAAGGCTTGGTAGGAAGCGATCTTTGGGCGCTCACGGGCACCAAGCTCCTAGCGGATGCACGATTGGCTCGGCGGCCGATCCCGAACACATGCAATGCTAGCGATTCGGCCGGGAGCAACAAGACAAGCAAGGCTAGCGGCGATCGGCAGAGCAATGGGTCGGGCGGCACGGCGTTGGGCTCGACAAGAGAAGCTTGCAATGGCGGCGTGGCAGCGAGATAGGATGGCGGTAGCTAAGGCGGTGGTTTCTTGGTGCGATGAGCGGCGGCAAAGCAGTGTGGAAGCGGCAGATGGCTCGGCTCGGTGAGTGCAGCTCGGCGATGCATCTTTGGAGCAGCTAGTGGCGGCGGCGGGTGGTGATGCGGCACGCAGCCAGCGGCCGAAGGCGCAGGTGCGATGGCACGCCAGGGCCCGGTGTCGAGGTTGCTCGGCGGGTGGTGTGATGCCTAGGCGAGGCCGAGGCGCGGCCGCCGCAGGCGTGGCTTGACGTCAAGGCGGCTCGACGTGGTGGTGGCCAACGGAGCTTAGCGGCCTAGAGTGCGGTGCACGGCGGCGACGCTGGTCGGCACGGGCGACCGGCCGTGGCCGAGCCCGACACGGCCTAGGCGAAGGTGCCGCATGACGATGACGCGGTCCGGCGTCAAGGTGGCTCAACGTTGCGGCGTGGCGCTTATGGCGACACTAGGACAATCTACATGGACGAGGAGCCGGACGTGGATGCGGGAACGGCGACGACCACGGTGGACGTGGACGCATAGCCGATAAGACGCCCGGTGGTATTTCGCACGTCTAGTGCCGCGGTAAAATATATAGTGTCAAATTGTGCTTACGATATTAGTTGTGCATGTTGATTATTAGTCATGAGCATGGCATCTATTTTTACATATATATTTATAAAAATGTTTTGATGGCTTACGACCGGTATAATTATCCGGTTAGGTTGTATTTGTGCGTAGGCGTGTTCATGTGATGTATATCGGTATATACAAATAATTTTATCGTCGTAGAGGAATATGTATCTTTGATCGGTGGATGCTAGATAAAATATATGAGTCGATTAATTGATCGGACGGTATTAATATAAAGTCGCATGGAAGTTAGTGGTGATCTTTGGATGAGACATTAATTGGAGGTTTCATGTCACACTGGATTGGTTATTTTTTAGGATAGGATGTATAAAGATTTTTATAATCTATTACTTGGTGGATGGAGTATGTGTTGATGATTAATGATATACCTTTTATATATGTGTATTGTTGCTCGTTGGATGTCGGATTATGTAACTTGTTGGATTAGTTGAATCGGATGATTTAATTAAGCATTAGCAAATTGATCGGATGTCCGAAGTAATAGCTACCTGAGACATGTATGCTGGAATTTGGGATATGGTAGGATGGATTGTTTGATTATGGATAAATAATTGGATTGTCGTGTATGTAATAGTTAAGTCCTATGTGCTTGAGTTGGTAGATTTGTACCCTCAATTGGATTAGTAGATAAATGATTATTAGTTGATCGTAGTGGCACATATATGATTGGATTGGTGGAGGCCATTCAAGACTAAGTTCGATGGTATGAATATGAGAGATCGATTTGTGAGCTATTAAGTATTGGATGTGTATTTAAATTGTAAAGCTCATTAGGTGTCGGTTAGTTTATTAAACCTCGGTTGGTGGAAATTTTGGGTGTATACGAATATGAATTTCGAGGTAAGACTAGTAGAGCTAGATAGCTAGTATTAGCTTAAATAATATATCGGAGAAGGATTGATGGATTTAGACATGATATTATGCCCACAAGTCGGTGGATTTCGTTCAATTATCGGATAGATGGTATGGTTGGAAGATTGTTAATCCGAGCGTTGTGTGGTTAGATGGACGACTTTGGTTATGATAGAGGCGAGGTTACTTGAGTTTACAAAGTATTTTTATGTGGTACAAATTTGAGAAAAGAATTACTTTTACAATACAAAATTCTTTTAACTTTGAAAATTCATAACTAATTCATTTGAGCTCTAAATGAGTTGAACCAATTTATTTTGGTCATATAATTTTAACATATATTTATATATGTAATCATTTTCTTCACCACTGATCTACAAATTTTTGCTAAAAATTGGATTTCGGATGAACAGTAACCGAAGCCCATTTTTCAGCATTTTCCCAAAATCGATTTTCAAACTGTCATAACTTTCACATACGAAATCCAAATGAAATAATTCTTTCACCTAAATTCATCTAAAATCATAATATAGCTACTGTGAAAATTTCATTTATTTTTGAGAACTTTGAATTTTGGCTTTTCTCGGTGTTCATTCGATATCGCTATTTCTATAGAGTCCGAGTTGTCGCAAATGAGCGACTACGTAACCGAGTGAGCAAGTGAACTCCCAGCAAGGCAAGCATCATTTGAACTTTCTTTTGCATCATATTTGATCCCGTTTTTGTTAAGTTAGTGCAATGATATTTGCTTGCATGCTATTTTATTAATGTCGCTATTTTTGTGTTGAATAGTTAGATACATCCTATTGTCTTGTCATTGTGGTTATCCTTAAATTATTCCAGTACTGAAATGCTTAGGATAAGTTGTGTGACTTACGTGGTATGTGTTGCTTAGCCATGCAAGTCTAGAACGATAGTTTGATTGGCGGAATAACCCGACAGTCATGGGACATACAAACTTTATAACTTTTGGTTTATTTCAGATCTTCGTATCTGTTTCAAGAGTTAAAATTTTGTCATTTAAAATGAGATTTGGGTCTGGACAAGTGGATGCTAGTGAAGGTGCCTTCGTGCGAGATTGGGTATGTGGATTGTCTTGTCTAGACCAACAAGGACCGAACTTTGGTAACGTCGTTGATTCAAGTACATTCGTGCTATCACATGCGGGTTGGGAGCCATATGGTTAAGTAGGGGAAGGTTTTATTGTGTTGAGCCCCACGGTGGTTTTGTGAGGCCATAGGGCCGTTAAACCCTATGTTCCTTGCGGGCGATAGGGCATATAGACCGTAACGCCTTATGTCGCCTAGGAGCCCAAGGTTGAGGGACTTAGCATAATGAAATCTTCTTGCTAAAAATGACCATATCTTGATTTACCCGGCCGGCATACCATAGGAAGTATGCTATTTTCGGAGGCATCTGGAGGCTTAACGGGCTAATCAAGTCGTGTGGGTAAAGTAGTACACCCCTGCAGGGTATAAATCTATTCGAATAGCCTCGTCCTAGGTTATGGACAACACTTGAGTTCGGGAGTTACTATTGTTAGACTTTGACATATTTGTTTTGTGGAAAAACTTGGGATTGTCACGAATGGGATATTCATGCTTGTGTTGTAGCAAAGTGGACAGCCACTTTGTTAAATTGTGTACTTGTTGTTGTATCAAAGTGGACCGCCACTTTGACACTTTTATGATTCATTTGTGATTCATGTTATTACTTATTCATGAGCTTTACTTCTACTTCAAATCTGATTTATAAATGGGCACTTGGAAACTAGTATGTAATACTCTGAAAAATAATATTAATATTAATAAAAGCGTCTTAAGGGTCGGAGTGTAATTAAATTAATTAGTTAAAGAATTAAGGGCTTGTGCGTAATTAAATAAAAAGAATTTGTGAAAAAATAGAATATTTCAGGATTTTTTTTAAGAACCATATAAATAGATTGTGGAGTCTCTAGAAAACCTAGCTTTTTCTTTTTCCTCCAAGCCGCCGCCCGTTTTCTTTCCCTGGAAACCGCGCCGCCAACCAATTCTTTTTCCCCGTTTGTACTGCTTGATTCATGCTTCTTGTGCACGTCGCCAATTGATCTATCTGTCTTGCCGAGCCGCTGATTTCTATTTGCCTTTTGCCGACCGCCGAGCCGTGGATCGCGAGCGCTGCGCTGCTTTGCTTTTTTTTCATGCATGCGAGGCAGCGGTATTCTTCTTGCGGCTGGTGCATCTGCCGCCTCTGCCCGCGCTACCGATCCGCCGATTGCTTTCGGATTGCTTTCCACCGCTCGCGCGTGGACCACGCGATCTTTGGAGCAAGCCGGAGCTGTGCCAAATCTTTGCCGTGCTGCGCTGCGATTCTTTGCGTACTTTTTTGCTCATTGCTTTGTGCCAACCGACCCGCCGCTCTTGCTTTCTTGGTCGCGATCACGCCGCGTGTGTCGACGTCGTTTCTTGGAGGTTTGCGTGTTTCTTTTCCCTGCTGCAATTAGTTGGCTCGTGAATGCTTCTTTTCGTGCAAGCCTGTAGGTTTAATCGGTAGATGAGTTATCAATTATATAATTCTAATGTTAGCAATTAATTAAGAGGGTTGCGATTAGTGTTTGATTAAATTTTAGTGCACTGCTAGGAATTTATCTAATGGAATCTGCATGCAATTGCTAGCTACTAGTTAATTGAGTCCTGTATTTTGTATGGCTACGTGAAAACTTCAACAGTGGTAGAAGAGAATAGGCTGTTCTGTCGTACGATTTATTCGGGTATCTTAATGGCGGATTTTGGAAATCTCATCTACTAGTTAATTGTAGATAATTTCGATATCTTTCTATAGAATTTTTATCACGTCAATCGGACAAGTAGAATTAGAGTTATGATTTAGGAAGACCGCTGTTCCGAAGCGGACAGATCGGCTTTCTGGGCTAACTACGGAGGGTTAGATGATTTAATTGGAAGTCTTCGTAATCTAGGAAAATATGGATAATGTTATGAAGAATCCAGAATGGGGTGGTTTATGGTGATCGGACTTTCGAGTCAAAAGTTACGTTCGTTTTAGTAATAAGTCAGCTATAGGTAACTAGTCGGTACCGGCGTAACGTGTTATATTTGGGGACGTGTAGGAGCGAAGCATGTTGATTGCTATTCTTGTTGCTGTAATTTGTATTGAAGTTGGTGTATTTAATATAGGAGAGGCGTCGTGCTTGTTGCCGTCTTCTAATCAAATCGTGCGTCGCAACTAGTAAAGGCAAGTGCATGGTAGACAGCGATCAATGATCGATCACTGTTTTCTTTATCTTCTATTACCATTATTGTTGTGCTCTTATTTGGTTTAATTGCAAACAATGAATTGGTATGTTTATATCTTTGTTGACAAGCATGATGAAAAGTTGGATATGATGTTTATGATGGAGTTTGCATGTTTGCATTCATAAGCATCTTTGCATAAGAGAAGGTGATCATGATTGATCACAACTCCACGGGAGTGGAGGAGGTCCCCGATCCTTTTGGAGGAACGGGCTTGAGAGTGAATGTTGTCGCGAGCATTCACTCACGCTATACCGGTATACGCGAAAGAAGTGCATGTGGACATGTAGAATTGAGTTGCATTCATAAATGAGATTAATGACTGAGAATATTAATGAAAGTGCCTGTGATGATAATGAAGTTATTGATTGCTGTTGATTTATTATTATCGTTGTATATCGATGTATTTGCTGAGTCGTGGACTCACCCTTGCTCTATTGTTGTCTTTAGGTGACCTTCGAGGATGCCGTAACTGAGAGCGAGTAGAGCACATGGACATCACATGATCATTCGCCATGATAATCTTTTCATTCAATATTGATTTACACTTGGACATGTTAGTTATTGAATAATGTTTAGGATATCATTTGGACTAGACTATTTGCTTTATTAATTTGGATTCATTGGTTGATGCTGCTTTGGATTATTTATCTGGTTATAATTCCCATTGCTTATTTATTATCGTTTGAACCATAATTATGCATGTCCTTTTTGTGGTCCATTGATATGATTATCATTGTTTCCTTGATGTAATTTTATAGTGTGTCGATATTTATCAGTTGAAAGAGTAGTGTGGTGGCATTCTAGGCTCAGTGTTGGGCTGGGGTGTTACAGTTGGTATCAGAGCGGGCTTTAGGTCCGTGGTGAATAGATTAACAACTTAGGCAAACTAAAATTGTTAAAATTTGTTTTAGTATTAGTAAATCAACTAAAATTTGCTAATAGTTAACTAACCTAAAATTTGACACACTAGTGCACAGTAGGTTAGAGAGAGGTACGAATATAGTTTTACGCTTCCGTTATGTTGTTCATTGATGGATGAGTTTATTTTGAGCTTTGAGCTCATTGTGTATTGTTGATTGTGGTTGATAGCTATGCCGAGGGGTAGAGGACGTGGTCGTGGTGGCCGCGGTCGTGGAGGTCGTGGTCGCGGGCGAGGTTCCGTGGAGCCACCTCCTGTGTGCTTGAGTCGATGAGTGAGGGGTTGCTTGTTGACCCGCCTCCTGTTGGGGTCCAAGATGAGACCCCGCTTTCTTGAGAGAGTTGGTGGGAGAGATCCGTGCTCTTCGTCA
Organism: Hsuehochloa calcarea; assembly: GCA_036346395.1. Lineage (NCBI taxonomy): Eukaryota > Viridiplantae > Streptophyta > Magnoliopsida > Poales > Poaceae > Hsuehochloa > Hsuehochloa calcarea. The sequence continues at coordinate 38,539,938 of CM070600.1, forward strand.
ACAAAGCGGATATTTGGTGGGAGGTCGTGTTGTCTTCGAGGACCGCCACTCAAGGTCCATCACTTGGGAGGATTTTGTTGATCTGCTCAAGGGAAGTTCTACCCTACTCTTTGTTGAGAAGATGGAGGTTGCCTTGACGACCTTTGCTCGGGGAAGAGGTCTATTGCCGAGTATGAGGCCGAGTTCAACAACTTGGTTCGCCGTCCCTTCAAGAGCTGAACGATGATCTTCGAAAGCCAAGAGGTTCCGCCGGGTCTCACCTCGAGTACCGACATGTGTTGGGAGCTACTCCACTCCGGGACTACAGACTCTGTTGTGGAACAAGCTAGGGGCATGGAGTTGGAGATGCAGCTCACAAAGGCGACAAGCCTCTGTGGATCGTAGCTTCGGTGGTGACCAAGAGGAGCTCTAGTGAGGAAGTGGTCCGCAGTCGACCGCTTTCAAGAAATTCAAGGAGGACCGCATCTTTGTGTCTAGCGATCGAGGCCATTCTCTTCTTGGCGCCTCGTCCTTTTGCAGTACTCCACCCTTCGTCTGTCCCGTCCCTGTAGGGGCATGCTTTGCTTTAAGTGCGGTGATGGACACCGGCTGCGAAAGTGCACTTGGACGGGTGATGCCGCCGCTGTGGCCGACCGGTCACAAGGAGCGGTGTGTCGCCGTAACCCCGCTAAGCGTGATCAAGTGGGAGCTGTGCCATCTTCTTCTTCATGGGTCCCGCCGAGGATCTTTCCAGATGATGATCGCTCCTCCAACGATGCCATTTCCTTCACTTGGGCGCCCAAATAGGGTACTCGGCGCCTCCACCTTCGCACCGCTCAGTGCCGCACGACCGCCTTACCGCACCGCCACAAAGAGATTGTTGGGGCTCGCGCCGCCCGCCGTCGTCTTCTTTCGCCATGGCGCCACCGAGTGTACGCCATGCCCGCAGCTGAGTCCGTGGGTCGCCCCGACGTGGTGATGTACTTTGCTTGTGGATTCGCTTGATGCTTTAGTCCTTTTGATTCGGGGCTACCTTTCGTTTGTTTCGGCGTTTGCTAGAAGAGCGAACTTGAGTATGCAGTGGATTTCTCAATCAGTGTTGGTTAGTTCTCCTGGGGGTATTATTGCTAGCTCTACTGTTTGTCCTGGGTGTTCTATTATTATCGATGGAGAGAAGTTCACGGCGAATTTGATAGTTATTCAAATGGAGCCGCTCGACGTTATCTTGGGTATGGATTGGTTGCACTCTTATCGAGCCGTGATATCTTGTTTCAGAGAATGCGATCTTTGTGCGCACCTCGTGCGGGAGACTTTGACTTTTCAGGGGAGTGCGCCTCCGCGCTCTCTTTCGATGTTGGCCGGACTGTTCCGGTCGCGGCGATGGAAAATCGGCCTTTTAGCTCTTGCCGAAACCGAGTGTGGCTTCGCAGATTGAGGAGATTCGGTGGTTAGTGATTATCCGATGTGTTCCCAAATGAACTTCCGGTTTGCCACCGCGCGAGACGTGGAGTTTCGCATTGATCTTGTTCCGTACTCGCCCCATCTCGATGTCTCCATATCGATTAGCACGTCCGCTTCGGACGAGTTGAAGAAGCAATTGGATGATTTGTTGGCTAAAGGTTTGATCAGGCGTAGTGTATCGCCGTGGGGAGCTCCTGTTCTATTCACAGAGAAGAAGGATGGGAGTTGGCGTATGTGTATTGATTATCGTGCGCTTACTGCAGTCACAATCAAGAACAAATATCCATTGCCCGCATTGAGGATTTGTTTGATCGGTTGAATGGAGCTCAAGTGTTCTCCAAGATTGATCTCGATCGTGGTATAATCAAATCCGTGCGCGTGAGCAGGATGTTGAGAAGACTGCTTTCTCCACCAGGTATGGGCATTATGAGTATAAAGTTATGTCTTTTGGATTGACTAATGCACCTACCATTTTTATGGAGACCATGAACAACATGTTACACGAGTATCTAGATGATTTCGTGGTGGTGTTCATTGATGACATTCTTATCTATTCCAAGACCAATGAGGATCATGAGCGTCACTTGAGGCTGGTTTTAGATACTTTGAGAGAGCACAAGTTCTATGCTAAGTTGAAGAAGTGTGAGTTCGGATTTCGTATGGGTTTTCTGGGTCATGTGATTAACCCTCAGGGTATTGCTGTTGATCCTACTAAGGTCTTTACAGTGGTGGATTGGAAGAGGCCGACTAGTGTGAAGGAGGTGAGGAGCTTTCTGGGTTTGGCTGGTTATTATCGGCGTTTTGTGCAGGATTTCTCTATCATTGCCAAGCCGATGTCTCAGCTTACTTAGAAAGGTGTGAGATTCCAGTGGACCGATGAGTGTGAGCGCTAGCTTTAGATTTTGAAGGACAGTTGGTGACCTCTCCTATTCTCACTCTTCCCGAGCCGGGGAAGCGGTTCACAGTCTTTTCAGATGCGTCTCGAGTGGGTCTCAGCTGTGTTCTCATGCAAGACGGTAAGGTGATTGCTTATGCGTCGAGACAGTTAAAGAAGCACGAGCAGAATTATCCCACTCATGATTTGGAGTTGGCTGCAGTTGTCTTTGCTCTCAAGATTTGGAGGCATTATCTATACGGTGAGCCTTGTGATATTTTCACAGATCACAAGAGTCTCAAATATATTTTCACTCAGAAGGATCTGAATTTGAGGCAAAGGAGGTGGTTGGAATTGATCAAGGACTATGATCTTACTATTCAGTATCATCCAGGCAAGGCCAATGTTGTTGCGGATGCTCTTAGTCGCAAGGCGACTCCTGCTACTCTAGATTGCGTCATTGCTGATTTTGATCGCATGGGTATATCCTATTGTTATGCGGGCACATCACATGTTGAGACGCAGTTGATTCTTGAGTCAGCTATTCCAGACCGTGTGCGGGAAGCACAACAGAGTGACCGGTTATTACAGGAGGTTAGGAAGCGTCTGGATGAAGGTAAAGAGAGTGACTTTAGTATGGATGATTCTGGTACTTTGAGGTTTAAAGGCCGCCTTTGTGTGCCACAAAGGCGGAGGTCAAAGATGATATATTGAGGGAGGCACATCGCACTCCACACTATTCATCCCGGTGAGACTAAGATGTATCGAGAGCTGAAATGTAATTTTTGGTGGAAAAGAATGAAGGTGGACATTGCTAACTATGTGGCTTCTTGTGGTGTTTGTCGCAAGTGAAAGCCGAGCACAAGCGCCCCGCAGGTTATTACGCCTTTGGAGGTACCCAAAGGGCCTTGGGATGATATCTCTATGGACTTTGTGGTGGCGTTGCCTCGCTCGCGCGAGGAAGGATGCGCTTTGGGTAGTGGTGGATCGATTCAGAAGTCTCACAGACTTTATTCCTATTCGCACGACAAATTCAGCGAGTGATCTAGCTCCTATCTTTGTGCGTGAAATAGTAAGACTGCAGGGTGTGCCAAAGACCATCGTTTCTGACAGGGACGCGAAGTTTGTCTCCAAGTTCTGGGAGAGTCTGCAGAGTGCATTGGGCACACACTCGCCTTAGTACTGACGTTTCACCCATGCATGATGGGCAGTCAGAGCGTACTATTCAGACTTTGGAGGACATGTTGCGATCTTGTGTTCTATCTTGGAAGGGTAGTTGGGAGGACCAGTTGCCACTTGCAGAGTTTGCTTATAATAATAATTACCATTCCAGTATTAGAGCCGCGCCATTTGAGGTTCTCTATGGGCGGAAGTGCAGATCGCCACTTTGTTGGGATGCAGTTGGAGAGAAGGCAATTTTGGATCCGGACTGGATTCAGAAGACAGTTGAGCGTGTGGCCATGGTGAGACAGAATCTGTTAGCAGCTCAAAGCAGACAGAAAAGTTACGCTGATTTGAGGAGGCGTGACTTGGAGTTTGCGGTGGGTGACCAGGTGCTCTTGAGAGTGTCTCCCACTAAAGGTATTGTTCGGTTCGGTACCAAAGGGAAGCTTAGCCCGAGGTACGTTGGACCGTTCCCGATTATTGCAAGAATTGGGAAGTTAGCCTACCGCCTGGACCTGCCTGAGTCCATGCGTGGGGTTCATAATGTGTTTCACGTCTCGATGCTGAGAAAGTTTTTGAGAGATCCAGAGCATAAGATTTCATTAGAGCCGCTGACTATTGAGCAAGACCTCACAGTTGAGTCGCGTCCGGCGCGCATTCTGGAGAGGTCGGAGCGAGTGCTGAGGCACAAGACGTTGGTTTATGTCAAGGTGCTGTGGACGCATCAGTCTGAGAGAGAGGCGACTTGGGAGTTGGAGTCTCGCATGCGCGAGCTATACCCGGAGTTGTTCACGTCGGGTACGTGTTATTTTGTTGTTTAAATTCAGCAGTGTGGTGTTTATTTGAGTAGAACGGCGAGTAGAATTCGGGGTCGAATTCCGTTAAGGGGGGTAGAATGTAATACTCTGAAAAATAATATTAATATTAATAAAAGCGTCTTAAGGGTCGGAGTGTAATTAAATTAATTAGTTAAAGAATTAAGGGCTTGTGCGTAATTAAATAAAAAGAATTTGTGAAAAAATAGAATATTTCAGGATTTTTTTTAAGAACCATATAAATAGATTGTGGAGTCTCTAGAAAACCTAGCTTTTTCTTTTTCCTCCAAGCCGCCGCCCGTTTTCTTTCCCTGGAAACCGCGCCGCCAACCAATTCTTTTTCCCTGTCTTTGCTTATTGCTTTGATTCATGCTTCTTTGCACGCCGCGAAGGCCAACTGAAGTCTCATTGCCTTCGCCGCCGCTGATTTCTCTATTTCGCCTTTGCCGATCCGCCGAGCCAGGATCGCTGAGCGCCATACGCTTTTGCTTTTTCTTTTCTTCTGATCGCAGCTAGCATTGCTGCTGGCGCATGGTGCATCTGCCGCCTCTCTACTGATCTGCCGAGCCGCCCGATTGCTTTCCACCGAGCTGCGCACTGCGCCCAGGTGGACAGCTGCGATCTTTGGAGCATTGCTGCTGTGTTGCAGCTTGGCATGCATTGCGATTCTTTGCTTGCTATTCTTTTGTTCGCTGCTTTGTGCCAACCGACCGCCGCTCTCGCCGCTTTCTTGGTCGCGATCGCCCGCCGCGGTGTCGACGTCGCTTCTTGGAGGTTTGCGTGTTTCTTTTCCCTGCTGCAATTAGTTGGCTCGTGAATGCTTCTTTTCGTGCAAGCCTGTAGGTTTAATCGGTAGATGAGTTATCAATTATATAATTCTAATGTTAGCAATTAATTAAGAGGGTTGCGATTAGTGTTTGATTAAATTTTAGTGCACTGCTAGGAATTTATCTAATGGAATCTGCATGCAATTGCTAGCTACTAGTTAATTGAGTCCTGTATTTTGTATGGCTACGTGAAAACTTCAACAGTGGTAGAAGAGAATAGGCTGTTCATTGCTGCACGATTTATTCGGTATCTTAATGGCGGATTTTGGAAATCTCATCTACTAGTTAATTGTAGATAATTTGATATCTTTCTATAGAATTTTTATCACGTCAATCGGACAAGTAGAATTAGAGTTATGATTTAGGAAGACCGCTGTTCCGAAGCGGACAGATCGGCTTTCTGGGCTAACTACGGAGGGTTAGATGATTTAATTGGAAGTCTTCGTAATCTAGGAAAATATGGATAATGTTATGAAGAATCCAGAATGGGGTGGTTTATGGTGATCGGACTTTCGAGTCAAAAGTTACGCTCGCTTTAGTAATAAGTCAGCTATAGGTAACTAGTCGATGCACCGCGTAACGTGTTATATTTGGGGACGGTAGGAGCGAAGCATGTTGATTGCTATTCTTGTTGCTGTAATTTGTATTGAAGTTGGTGTATTTAATATAGGAGAGGCGTCGTGCTTGTTGCCGCTTTCTAATCAAATCGTAAGCGCCGCAACTAGTAAAGGCAAGTGCATGGTAGACAATGATCAATGATCGATCATCGCTTTCTTTATCTTCTATTACCATTATTGTTGTGCTCTTATTTGGTTTAATTGCAAACAATGAATTGGTATGTTTATATCTTTGTTGACAAGCATGATGAAAAGTTGGATATGATGTTTATGATGGAGTTTGCATGTTTGCATTCATAAGCATCTTTGCATAAGAGAAGGTGATCATGATTGATCACAACTCCACGGGAGTGGAGGAGGTCCCCGATCCTTTTGGAGGAACGGGCTTGAGAGTGAATGTTGTCGCGAGCATTCACTCACGCTATACCGGTATACGCGAAAGAAGTGCATGTGGACATGTAGAATTGAGTTGCATTCATAAATGAGATTAATGACTGAGAATATTAATGAAAGTGCCTGTGATGATAATGAAGTTATTGATTGCTGTTGATTTATTATTATCGTTGTATATCGATGTATTTGCTGAGTCGTGGACTCACCCTTGCTCTATTGTTGTCTTTAGGTGACCTTCGAGGATGCCGTAACTGAGAGCGAGTAGAGCACATGGACATCACATGATCATTCGCCATGATAATCTTTTCATTCAATATTGATTTACACTTGGACATGTTAGTTATTGAATAATGTTTAGGATATCATTTGGACTAGACTATTTGCTTTATTAATTTGGATTCATTGGTTGATGCTGCTTTGGATTATTTATCTGGTTATAATTCCCATTGCTTATTTATTATCGTTTGAACCATAATTATGCATGTCCTTTTTGTGGTCCATTGATATGATTATCATTGTTTCCTTGATGTAATTTTATAGTGTGTCGATATTTATCAGTTGAAAGAGTAGTGTGGTGGCATTCTAGGCTCAGTGTTGGGCTGGGGTGTTACATAGTATGTGTAGGTTGTTAATTGTTGCGTCTCTTTTGCAAAACTAAGCCAATATGAGCCATCCTTTGGAACAACCTCTAGCATAACTACTTTTCTTTGTGTAAGACTTGCGAGTGCACTTGTACTCACCGGATGTTGGCTGGCCTTTTGTTTTTCTTTTCGGTGAGGACGATGTCGAGCTCGATGAGCTCGCTGCTGCCGATTTAGGCGATAATCGACGAGTAGTGCTATCTTTTAACCCCAGTCGGTTGCCTTGGGTTATGGGCATACCTTGCTGGACTTTTGGTTTATTTATTTTGCTTCCGCTGTTATTTATCACTCTTATTTGAATTTGGCCGGTCGGCCGTTATGTAATAGTGTAGACTTAACTATTATGTTGTATGTCTTTTGGATTGTTAATGTACGTTGTTGTATGGATGTGATCAACGTTGAATGAGAGTATGAGCGTGTTGGTCGCTGATCCTGGGAGCCAACACGGCCTCATACTCGCTGTTATGAATCCCACTTTAACTTATCTAAGTGTTGGCTTTGACCGTTTGGAGAACCGATAATCATGTAGTGCTTGCAGAGGGGCAACACGCATGATCACCGGGGCTCTAGTTTCGGTCGGGCTCCTCAGTTGGATGGAGTTAAGGTGGAATTCATTTACTTGAGGCCCAGAGTTATTTCCTTAAGACCAGGTAAACCTCGGTCTTACGGAAATAACCCGGGGGTCCTCACATCTTTGGGTTAGACATGTGCTCTTTGTATGGAGAATGATATACCTTTCTGTTTGTTGTACATTTTGGTCAAGATCGAAAGATTGGTGCACCTGTAATAGCGGGTACTTCCTAAAATCTTGAAATTATTTACATTATAACCTGATGGTGTCTAGTTCACATATATAATTTTTCCGGAATTTATTGAACTTGTTTTGCCCAGAAATTAATTTAAATGCTTTTGTGGCTGTTCGATTGATTTTGAATCGGGATTAATAGGTAGGCTTAATATGCTAGAACTCAATTTTCTGGTGTCGTGTAGTACCTCAGTAACCTACCAGAATTTTTCTGGACTTTTTGAACTTCATCTCACTGCTGTTTGAGCCTATGTCTTGTTTCCCTTTTCTAAATTGCTGTACCTACCAGAACATGGGCTTTTTGTGTAGGGTTAATTTTTCTAGCTTCTCTTATATATCAGAATTATCCCAGGATTATCTAGAAATTTTTCTGGCTTTTCAAATATTTTTCCCAAGCCTTAGTTGCTGACTAGAAGCCTTTAAACCAAAATCTGTTTTGAACTAGATACTAAGCTTGATGTTTGTGTAATTTAAGATGATGATACTAGTATGTATAGGTGTTGGACCGAAAAGGCGACTAGAGGGGGGGTGAATAGGAGCACGCTCACTTTTTCACAAAATATGAATTCAACACAATTTCACTCCAATAGCTATGATGAAGCTATGAAGATCAATATACCAGTACAGCGGAAGACTAGTATTGAATCCAATTAAACCCCTAAGCAATGCGACAAAAATCAGCAGGAATCAAAACTAACAGAGATCGGCCGGTCGACCATTTATTATATCAAGCGGTCCGACCGTACTAAATTGGTCTCGACCTCTGTGTGGGCGGTCGGACCGCACCAAATCGGTCTCGACCTCGTGTGGGGCGGTCGACCGGCAGCTCCGAACAAGAAAATGTACCGATGACGGTTGCAATTAGGTCTAACTTTTGATTCTCAACTCCAAACTTCACGAAACTTTGCACACACCTTCTCTATGATATTAAGGACCAATTCCAATCAACAATTATGATAATTCTTGGACGAACAAAGATGTTTTACGATCTGATTGAAGAAGGGTACAAAACCGGGCAAAAGTGAAAACTAGATCCAATCGCTTGCTCGTGGGTGATTGATGATCAAATTAATCCTAGATGGGTTCCCACACATCACAGCAATCTAATCCACGTGAAAGAATCAATCACAAACTCGCGGATCAAAGAAAGCCCTCAAATCATGAAATTGAAAGCAAGAACGAAAAGAGACTTATCTCAAGCGAACCTTGCATAGATTAAGAACGTGATCGCTCTTTGGATTACACCCACACCATCATGGATCGCTGGTCAATCCAAGATCACGAAATTCACCTCAAACCATGAAAAGCCCTAGCCTCCACATCAACTCCCCCTAAACCAATTAGTGTTTGAAAACAACAAAAGAGGTGAAAAACAGCGAGAGAGTGGGTGCAGCCCCTATCTCCTCCTATTTATAGTGGAGGCCTAGAACTCTCTAGGGTTTGACTTAATTGGGCTCCCGTTAAGGCCCACTAACAAACGGGTCACACACGCAAGCTTTGCAAAGCGCCGTCTTTAACCTTTTGACCTAAACCGCTTCACCATGCGCCATGGATTTGCCAATAGGTCACCCTTGTCCATCTTGTGTCACGCTTGAGTCATTGACTCACCCGCATCGCCGATCGCTCGACCTCAACTCTCCAAGTCTAGTCCCGATCCTCCTCGCCGCTGACCGTCGTTGACCACCAAGCAACCCGCACAACCATAGACAAGCAAACATGAATTCGGAACAAGTTCTTCACAACTTGACCCATGTTAGTCAAAACATGCATCATGCAAAACATATGCCATGAAACCAATGACTTTGACCTAACAAAACAATATCGCCACGGTTGGCGGACGTTCAAGTCAATACCGGTCCGACCGCCCATGTGAGCGGTCGGACCGCCCTAGGGACTTAGCCAAATTCATGCCCTCAAATTCAAACCTTCGGAAATTAAAACGAATAGAACTTCTTGCCGAGACTCCAAAATCTTGAGACCAAGTGCATTGGGATCCTCACTTGCCTACAACACCTATTTTTGGCCCACTGCTTTTGACCACTTTAGGTCACCGCCGGTCCGACCGCCCGACATGGCCGGTCCGACGATTTGGGACCGATCGGACCGGATCGTGCTAGGACCGGTCGGACCGCCTCGACGAATGCTCGTAGCTTTGTCGAAAACACGTGAAACGACAAATAAACACCATTGCCAATTGTCACATCATCCTAAGATCCGAGCATATTCATATGATATCCACAATCTCCCCTTGATGAACACATTGGCAATTATCCGTAAAATGAATTAAGAGGTTTGAAAACGAGTTTACTCGCGGTTTTAAGACAACGGCACAACTTGGTCCATAAGCAAGAAAAAGCAATGTAAATGACCAAGCTGGCATCAGAATAGTATAGGCATGTGAGACAAGGCAAAAGAAAGCATAAAAACTTTGATTTCCAGAAAAGGGTCAAAATTCTCACATGAGGTCCATATGAAAGAACAATTGTTCAATTGACCTATGATCATTGTGAGGATAAAAGAATGCAATTCAAGTTCAGAATATTCAATAAGACAATAAGAATGCAACTCAAGAACTCTCCCTCGCTATGATCCTCAAATTTCAGAAATTTTCAGTTTCTCCCCCTTTGTAAAACAATGATATATATATCTCCAACTTTATCCCCCTTTGTATAAATCTTCTCCCCCAACAATGAAATATCTTCTCATTAACACATCTTCTCCCCCTTTGACAATGGATTCATCAAGGAATCACACCTTCCTCTCATCTAGAGTTAACAAATAGAGAATAAAGAAAGAAGCAAAAACAAAAGAAGCATAACGAGGATTATGCATGAAGTGCAATGGAGTGGCTTCATTTTTGTATTTTTCAATTTTTGATTACAAGAAGCTTTGGAGATTACCCAAAAGAGCTAGCCAGTATTTCTAATATTGCACAAACAAGATATCAAGCCCGACAAATACTAGCAAAATCATGGTAAGACATGTATATCAAAGCTAAGCACAACGGCTCAAAAGTAAAGCAAGAGATTTGATCAATTTAAGCAACGCTCAAATTCAAAGAAGTTCATCAACAGGATCCTAAAATGAAATTGGCCATGTCAAAATGTCAAAGTGAGATAAAAATCTAACAAAACCACATTAAGAGTCAATCAGTCCTGTATTGAATCATTTCGCTCAATTTTTTGTAAACGCCCATTTGTCAACATTTTTCTCATATGCATTGAATATTGAAGTTGACTAATGATCTAACTTAGTGACAAGATCCCGGACTAGGAGCCATCCACAAACTCATCCTAAGCTTCACCAAAAGTTGATTAACTGGTATATCTTAGTAAAGAGGATCCTAGACTAGAGCCATCCACAAACTCTTTCTATGCTTCTACTGTATGACAAATCTTGAGGTTCATGTCATTTCGACAAGCAATCCCCATGAGATCGTCTCGTTCATCAAACTATCTCTAAGTTCATGTCATTTGACAAGGGTCTCGTAAGAATAGTTTGGCACAATTTAAGCATAAGACAATCTTGATTTTCATTTTCACATGAGCATTTTAGAATCTCAAGAACACAAACGCTCAAGTAATGGTCAATTTTAGATCAAAGAGCTAACAAAGCAATTCTGACAAGGCCAATGTCACAAGAGGAGCACTAATTGCGCAACTCGCTAAAACATCCACAAATTGCAATTTTTTTTTAGTTCGAGTTGTTTTAAGGTTCTAGCTCATATAGCAAAGACTTAGCTACACATGTAAAAGCATGATAATTCTAGCAAGTCAAAGAACTAGACATGACATTGAGCACGAATTGAAGTACTAAAGCTCCAAAGGGTAATAGGCAAAGCTTCATCAATTTTAAAAGATAAGCAGAAAATCTTATATTACAATGCATCTTTTTGGATTTTTCATACCACTTGTTGTATTTTTCATATGAATGCAATATGATACAATGAGATGCAATAAAAAGCCTAAAAACCTAAAAAGTTCAAAAAGATCACTAAGTTCAGAAAAAGAACAAGGAAAGATCAGAAAAGATCAAACTCCCCCTCAAACCAACCCATAAGGATAAATTACCCCTAACTCGCTTCTCAAGGTGGAAAACCTGGTTTGATCTAAAGGCTTGGTGAGAATATCTGCCAATTGAGCTTCGGACTCTACGAAGTGCATCACAATATCTCCTTTTTCAATATGATCTTTAAGGAAGTGAAAGCGAATGTCTATGTGCTTAGTCCTAGAATGTTGCACTGGGTTTTTAGCAATATTAATAGCGTATGTTATCACGTAAAAGAGGAATGCTAGCAAAGTTTAACCCATAATCTTTCAAAGTGGACGCTATCCACAAAATCAAGCTCAAAGAACTAGCGCTAGCCTACATACTCCGCTTCAAAGAAGGATTGTGCAATGTAAGACCGCTTCCTAGAAGACCAAGATACAAGAGAAGTGCCTAGGAAGTGACAGTGCTCGAGGTACTCTTCCTATCTAACCGACACCGCAAAATCGTAATCTGAAAAACCCCTAATGGACAAAGCTGAAGAGCATGAATACCAAATGCCATATAAGAGGGTAGAGTGTAAATACCGAATATGCGCTTAACGGCTTGGCGATGGGAAGTTCTCGAGACGCTCAAATCTTGCACAAAGGCATACCGTGAAGTGAATGTCCGGTCTCGAGGCCGCCGATACGTAGGGAGCCGATCATGCTACTGGTACTCGCGTTGATCCACGACTTCTCTTTCCTCATCCGGATCCAAAACAATGAGGTTGCCATGGAGTGGAAATTGGTTTGCAATCACCCATGTTGAAGCGCTTAAGTAGATCTTTAGTGTACTTTGTCCGATGGATAAAAGTTCCTTCCTTGCATTGCTTGATTTGAAGTCCCAAAAGTAATTAAGCTCTCCCATCATACTCATCTCAAATTCCTGGACATAGTCTCGTAAAAGTCGGAAACAAGAGCATTAGAGGAACCACCAAAATAATATCATCCACGTAAATTTGAGCAAGCAGAAGTCATTGTCACGCCTAAGAATGAATAGAGTTTTATCCACTTTACCCATCTTAAAATTATTTTTAAGCAAGAAGGTCTTAAGTCTATCATACCGTGCTCTAGGGGCTTGTTTAAGACCATACAATGCTTTAGATAGCTTGAAAACACGATTTGGATACTTGGGATCCTCAAAGCCAGGGGGTTGCTTAACATACACTTCCTCCTCTATGAAATTATTTAAAAAGGCACTTTTAACATCCATTTGATATAATTTAAAACCTTTTGATGCAGCAAATGCGAGAAAAATACGAATGGCTTCTAGTCTAGCAACAGGAGCAAATGTCTCATCAAAATCTAACCACTCAACTTGGTCAAAACCCGAGCTACTAATCGGCCTTGTTTCTAACCACAGAACCATCCTCACCTTGTTTATTCTTGAACACCCAACGGGTTCCTATAACATTATGACCACTAGGAGGTTCTACTAGGTTCCAAACCTTGTTTCTTTCAAAATTCTCTAACTCCTCATGCATGGCATTTACCCAATAGAATCGATAACGCATGTGATATATCGCGGGGTTCAAAAGAAGCAACAAAAGCCGAATGAGAGTAGAGATTTGGATCATTATACCTGGAGCGAGTTACACGCTCATGTAGATTACCTATTATCTGATCCGGAGGATGCTGTCTCTGAATGCGGCGGAGCGCCGGGTGAGATATCGCTTTCTTCGACCTCCGCAGTATCTGCGATGATGATGATGCAAAGGAGCCTCAATCAAGGTGAAGTAGACGTAGCGTGTTCTTGTATCAATATGGGCGCCAAAGAAGAAGCAGATGAAGGAATGATATCGCCGTTCTCATCTTCCTCCACAAAAATGCTCTCTCACACTGTGAATCATCTCAGAATAATTGATCTAGCTCTGTGGCTAGTCTCATCAAAAGTGACATTACAAGTCTCTGAATAAGGTTAGTCTCAGATAAAAACCCAAATCCTCGAATGTGCAGGATAACCCGAAATATCCCATCAAAAGTTCTTGATTCAAATTTATCTAAGTTGCTCTGTCTTAAGAATAAAACATTTTGATCCAAAAACTCAAAATGCGAAATGAGGGTTTTCTACAAAACGAAGCTCATAAGGGTCTTGCCTAAAGATGGTCTCAAAAGACACGATTTGCAATATGGCAAGTCAGTAGCAATAGCTTCGCCCAAAATCTCCTCGGTGTGCTATACTCATCTAGCATCGCCCTAGCCATTTCGACCAAGGTCCTATTCTTCCTTTCCACCACGCCATTTTGTTGAGGGACGTGTGGAGAGGAGAACGATGCTCAATACCATGCTCGCACAAAAAGAAGCAAAAGAAGCATTTTTGAACTCCGTGCCATTATCATCGCGAATCGCTCTCAAAGCACCGTGAAGCTCGAAGCCAAACGAAGAACAAGGTCATGAAAATAACCAAAAGCTTCATCTTTTGAAGTAAGAAAGAACACCCAAGTATATCTTGAAAGATCATCGACTATGACTAGAATATACCATTTTCCACCAATCGACGGACTCTAGCCGACCAACAAAGATCCATATGAAGCAACCGTCCCGTCCGCTACCATAACCATAGTCACTGAAGGGTGTGAAGCGACAACTTGTTTGCCATGCCTACTGTGGTGCACATACAAAGATCTTTGATACTTTGAGTTTGGGCAAACCTCTCATGAGATCAAGGTTGCTAACTCGCGTCAGATGATCAAAACCAATGTGCCCCAAACGTCGATGCCAAAGCCAGAAATCCGAAGAAGATGTAAGCAAACATTTAAGAAATCCAAAGAAGAGATTCTCAAAATCACCCAAAAATTCTACCAACTCTAGATATTCCAAACACAAGCTCACCAAGAGAATCAAGCACACGACAAGCATTTTTCTTAAAAATGTCTCATATCCATCATCAAGAAGTCGAGAAATGAAAGGAGATTATACATAAGCTTGTCCACAAGAGCGACATCCTTTAGAATGAATTTGTTGTTCACCCTAATTGATCCTGTTCCTTTAATTCGCCCTTGTGTATCATCTCCAAAGGTGATGAAGTCATCACTTGTTCCCCGCGTGAAAGAGGTGAACCATCTTGAGTTTCCGGTCATGTGGCGTGAACACCCGGAGTCAATGAATCACGTGTTCTTCCCCTTTCCGCGGTAATCCTGAAAATCAAGGAACAGAAGAACGATGTGTCTCAATACCGGGGTTAGATAAACAAGATTTAGGAATCCAGTACTGGGACACATGTTTGAAAGGAGTATACAAACCAGAAGTACTATCCTTGATTTTATCTAGAATTCTGTCATGAGAAAAGTTTAAATTAACATGGGAATTAAACTATCCAGGCTGGTCCGACCGGCGTTGTCTTGTGAAATGACCAAGCAACCAAAACGGTCGACCGGTGACCACCAAATGGTCGACCGTAGCTCAAGAACATGAGAACTAGCATATGTAGAAACATAATGATTAGCATGTGATAAAAAACCTAATCCAGGTTTATTCCTTTCAGTGTTACCATGTCTCATAAAAACTCTAGGTTGCCTGAATAAAATTCTATCAAGATTTTTCCTATCATTTTTCAACATACGCCAACAGAATTCAATCAAATGCCCACCTTTCTTGCAATAAGTGCAATGGTACTTGGTACCACTAGAAGAAGCACCATTTGAATTAATACAAGGTTGGGCAAAACCTGCAGATTTAAAAGCTATTTTTGCAGGTTGGGTTTTGAATTCAATTAAACCTTTTTCCAAGACTTGAATGACTTTTGGGTTTGAATTGTCTTGAAAAGAATTGAATCCTAAACCTTGCTTCTTATAAGGAGTTTTAGACTTGTCAAGAATCATGTTTAATTATTTCTTACCTTTAGAAAATTTCTCTAAGGTATCATGAAGGTAAGCATTTTCTTTTCTCAAGTTAACACAAGCATCACAAGTTTTATCCATAGATTTCTCCTTATATAAAGCAATTTCAAGCTTAAGAGCGGAACAAGAAGCACAAGTAGTATTTTCAATATTGTCGTTAAGCTTAGCATATTTGACTCTAGCAGCTTCTAAGATATCTTTGATTTCACGTTCTTTTTCTAAACATGAAGTGCAAGGGCTAGAATCAAACACATCAAAAGCAATCAATTTACTAGATTCTAAACATTTTTCACAAGGAGCACTTTTAATTTCATTTAGTTCAGATCTAGCATTCTCAAGTTGTTGAACAGAAATATTATGAGCAGATTGTAACTTGGTAATTTCTGAATGCATAGCATGACAAGATAAACATTCATCAGGTTCAAGATTCTTAGCATTTTTAAGCTCTACTTTCAGTTTGTTTATCTTCGACTCTAATTTCTTATTTTTTGTCATGACAAATTCTAGCGCTTCATCTTGACTAAGCAATTGCTCAACTATAGAATCATATTTAGCAGAAAGCTCATTATAAGAAAAAGATACCTCATCATCATTAATGTCATCGGTGTCAGCCATGAAGCACATTCCAGTGAAGTCTTTGGCCTTCCCTTTCTTTTTGCCTTGAGGGATCTCCTCCTTCTTGTCCTCCTCACTCACGGAATCCACATCGCTCAAGGATTGATCCTCAAAAGCGGCAAGGACCCGGTGAGCGGCCTTCACAAGCTTATTAGCCTCATACCTTGATTTGTTGAAAGGAGGCTTCTTCCAAGTTGGCTTTCCTTCCTTATGATTACTCTTACCTTTCAGCTTGGGGCAATTTGCCCGGCTATGATTGAGCTCACCACATTCATAGCATGTCACCGGACCACCTCTCTTTTTGTTTCTCACATTATTGTAGGCCCGTGTGAATTTTTTAGCTAGGAGAGCTAACTCTATCTCAGGAATACTTTCAAGCTCCTCCTCAGAAATTGCAGATAAGCAAGTAAATGAAAAATCAGAAAAAGATTCAAGAGTACCATCAGAAGACCTTTTGAGAGGATCAGCTATCAATGCCATGTTGTCTTTCTTAGGATGATCAACTCTTTAAATTTCATGAGTCTTGAGTTTACTATAAAGCAATTCTAAAGTAAGACTTGAAAGATCAACATTTTCCTCTATAGCAGTAGCCTTCATCTCCCACTCCTTGGTGTTGATTGCAGCCAAGAGATGGGTGGCATTTTCAGATTGAGAATATTCAATATCAACAACTTTCATTTGATTAATTACTTTATTAAAGCGATGAAAATGTCATCGATGCTCTCTCCGTGACGCATCTCGAATTTATTGTATTCACGCTTGTAAACTGTTTGGCGCACCTTTTTGATTTGGGACGAACCCTCATGATATGTTTCGACAGTGTTCCAAATTTCATGCGCAGTGGTAAGATTGCAAATGCGATCATATTCTTGTCTACCAAGCGCACCATATAAAAGATTTTTAGCTTTGTTGTTGTTTGCCACAAGAATCGCTGAAGCAGGTGTTGCAATTTCAGGAATAACCAGCGGGGCTCTAACAACATCCCAAATAGCTTGTCCCTCGCTCTCAAGAAAGACTCGCATACGATTCTTCCAATAGGCATAGTCGTGCCCATCGAAGATATGCGGTTTAGTAGAAAACTTATCCATCGCCTAAAGTTCAGTGACCAGTTAAGATCAAGAGTGAACTAACCGGGCTCTGATACCACTTGTTGGACCGAAAAGGCGACTAGAAGGGGGGGGGTGAATAGGAGCACACTCACTCTTTCACAAAATATGAATTCAACACAATTTCACTCCAATAGCTATGATGAAGCTATGAAGATCAATATACCAGTACAGCGGAAGACTAGTATTGAATCCAATTAAACCCCTAAGCAATGCGACAAAAATCAGCAAGAATCAAAACTAACAGATCGCCGGTCGACCGTTATATCTTGGCGATCGATCGGTACTAAATCGGTCCGACTCTCGGTGTGGGCGGTCGGACCGGCACCAAATCGGTCGACCTCCGTGTGGGCGGTCGACCGGCAGCTCGTAACAGAGAAAAAATTTCCGATGATTTGTTGCAATTAGGTCTAACTTTTGATTCTCAACTCCAAACTTCACGAAATTTTGCACACACCTTCTCTATGATATTAAGGACCTATTCCAATCAACAATTATGATAATTCTTGGACCAACAAAGATGTTTTACGATCTGATTGAAGAAGGGTGCAAAACAGGGCAAAAGTGAAAACTAGATCCAATCGCTTGCTCGTGGGTGATTGATGATCAAATTAATCCTAGATGGGTTCCCACACATCACAGCAAGCTAATCCACGTGAAAGAATCAATCACAAACTCGCGGATCAAAGAAAGCCCTAAAATCATGAAATTGAAAGCAAGAACGAAAAGAGACCTATCTCAAGCAAACCTTGCATAGATTAAGAACGTGATCGTTGCTGGATTACACCCACACCATCATGGATCAGTGGTCAATCCAAGATCACGAAATTCACCTCAAACCATGAAAAGCCCTAGCCTCCACCTCAACTCCCCCTAAACCAATTAGGGTTTGAAAACAACAAAAGAGGTGAAAAACAGCGAGAGAGTGGGTGCAGCCCCTATCTCCTCCTATTTATAGTGGAGGCCTAGAACTCTCTAGGGTTTGACTTAATTGGGCTCCCGTTAAGGCCTACTAACAAACGGGTCACACACGCACGCTTTGCAAAGCGCCGTCTTTAACCTTTTGACCTAAACCGCTTCACCATGCGCCATGGATTTGCCAATAGATCACCCTTGTCCATCTTGTGTCACGCTTGAGTCATTGACTCACCCGCATCGCCGATCGCTCGACCTCAACTCTCCAAGTCTAGTCCCGATCCTCCTCGCCGCTGACCGTTGTTGACCACCAAGCAACCTCGCACAACCATAGACAAGCAAACACGATTCGGGAACAAGTTCTTCACAACTTGACCCATGTTAGTCAAAACATGCATCATGCAAAACATATGCCATGAAACCAATGACTTTGACCTAACAAAACAATATCGCCACGGTTGGCGGACGTTCGTCAATACCGGTCCGACCGCTCCATGTGTGCGGCCGGTCCGCTTACTTGGCTTCGGACCACGCTCAGTGAGCGGCCGGACCGCCCTAGGGACTTAGCCAAATTCATGCCCAAATTCAAACCTTCCGAAATTAAAAACGAATAGAACTTCTTGCCGAGACTCCAAAATTATGAGACCAAGTGCATTGGGATCCCCTCACTTGCCTACAACACCTATTTTTGGCCCACTGCTTTGACCACTTTTAGGTCATCACGGTCCGACCGCCGCACATGGCCGGTCCGACCGATTTGGGACCGGTCGGACCGCCGTGCTAGGACCGGTCGGACCGTCCCTGACCAGAATGCCTGTAGCTTTGTCGAAAACATGTGAAACGATAAACCGTAAACACCATTGCCAATTGTCACATCATCCTAAGATCTAGAGCATATTCCCATCATATCCACAATAGGTCTTACTGGGTGGTTTTCCAAATAGTTTAATTGATCGTTTAATTAGTTCTTAACTTAGCAAAAAAGGACCTAGGCGTGTTAGTATATATTCTTGTTGTTGTCGAAACTTATGCTCACCTAACAAAAATGAATTTGTTTTGTTGCATTTTGATAGAAGCATGTAAGCATGCATGTGAGCATTTGTACTCCCACTGACCAAAATTTAAAATTGCCTTAGGATTGATTTGCGTATGTGTATCGTAGCCTTTCATGCATTAATCCAATGCATTCCTTTTCAAGCTGGGCAAATAGAACTAGTGAAGCAGGGGTTAAGCGATACTACCATAAACCTTGCTTTATCTTCTTCTCTCTACTTTCTCTTCTCTACACAACATTCCAGTATTGATACAAGATTACCATTTGACCAGTCTTTCTGTTGTATCGATCGATACCTCTCTCGATCGACTGAATGGTGTCGTATCTTTCATATTATCAGAAGGCGACGTGAAGCGTGATATGTCGAAGTGCCTTCAAATCAAGAAAGGAAATGTTAAACAAAGCAATGGAAAGGAAAGGTTAAACAAAGCAGTGGAAAGGAAAATGTGTCAGCAACGTCAAGTTACCTAATTAGGATCTTCTAGCACTATCTCTGAAAGAAATCAAGAGGTAGATGCTGTATTTAATTTAGAGTTGAAAGAACCGCATAGAAAACCCTTGACAGAAGGATCCTAGAAAGCCTTCGATAAATCTTCCCACTTTAGAACCAAAAACTTATAAAGAAACTCACTTGATTTTTATTTGAGTACGTCTTGCGACGAAATTCGAAGTATGATCCTGTGACCTAACCAGCTAGATTTGCCGCAGCCTTTCGTTCCAATTTCCGAACTACCGGAATCTCGGGACGATATTCTTTTTAAGGGGGGGGGGTAGATTTGTAACAGCCCAAAATTAATAAGTGGGATTAGTTAAGAAGTTGGATTAGTTAAGCATCTACTATACAATTATGAAATTTTAGACTTTTTAAAACATTTTTGTTGCAGGAAATAAGTTCAAGTGCAAGAAATATTTCAATTGGATTCAATATTCTTTGGTATGTGGCTGGATTTTTCTAGAATTTATTCGAGGTTATTTGGTTTCCATTTTATTTGCACACACAAATCGGATTTGAATTTAAAATACAAACCAATCAAGTGAAGAGTGTCTAGAAATATTTTTCCTAAGTTTTGGAACATATTATTGACTCACCCTAAAAATTCTATAATTTTTAAAAATTATTTGCTAGATTAAAACAACCAGTCAAACTAAGAAAATCAAAAGTCAAACACCACATCATAAACTTAAAAGAATTATAGAGAAAAATATATCACATCAAAGACCCTACAAAAATTACACAATAATATAATCTATGTCCGCAACTTCCCCTAAAATTTTTATAATTTTCAGAGCTTTTTAGCTATATGTAAAAACTCCTCATAGTTTCAGCATAATTACCAAAAATCTGGAAGACCCTTTTTCAGTCTCCTCTCTTTCACCTCCCGGCAACACTGGCAGGCTTTCCCCTCCACGTTGCCTGCTATCTTCTCGAGATGTCGCCACTTTTCGACAATTTGCGCCACGCAGCGGCAGCTCCTCGCACCCATCGCGATGGACGCCACGCACACCAGCCATCCACGCACTCACCGTCCGCCCCGGTTTTCTACCGAATGAAGACTCACACTGCGGTCTATCTCTACATTCCAACAGAACTCCCCACGTGCAAGCTAGCCGAGGCGTTCTTCCATTCCCCTTTCTTCTTCCCCCATCGCCTCTGCCCGCATCACCTTGTCAACGAGTCTTCGGCCGCTTCGCCCTCCACGCCATGAGAAGTCCAGTGCTGAGGCCCCCCTCCCCGCAGCCCTGGCTGGCTCTCCTATTCCCATTCCCCATTCTACTCCACCGAGAGTTGGCCTCGTCGCCTTCGCTCACATCTTCTCCACCACCGCGCCATTCCCGGCCTCCAACCCACGCTCGCCATCCCGACAACTCCGGTGAGCCCCAGCCATCCCCAACCCCGCCACGGAGTGCCCTCCACCCCGAGGAGCAATTCCCCTGAGCCGGTTTGAAGACAGCACCACCAAAGCGTCGCACACGGGTGCTCTTCCCTAGCTCCGGCCGAATATACCTCAACAGACGCCGGCCCACTTCGGAGGTTCCTCTCCTTTGCCAACCACTCCATCATGTTCCAACTAAGCCGCTGTAACAGCCCAAAATTTCAATTTCAGTTAAAAATAAGACTTTATTAATTTTTGTGGATTTTCTGGAATTTTTAAAAGCTTTTCACTAAAGTATATTAAGGCTAAAAGAATTTATGTGCAAAATCTATTACCAAATAAAAGTTGGAATTATTTTATTTAAGTCCAGAATACCTCATAGAATTTCTGTGAATTTTCTCAAAATTTTTGGACTTCATTTACTATTTTCTAAAGCCTATTCGAATTTCTGGAATTAAATCAATTGAAAAAGGTTTAAAATCTTACATAAAGATCGGGGCAAGCCCAAGATCGTCGCTGCCTCGCCCAACTCTCCCCTCGCGCGAGTAACGCGGGCCGTCTGATCAAAATCGGACGGCCGACAATCAATCCGCCCGCGCCCTCTCTCCCTCTCTCTGTCTCGCTGTCAGGTGGGGCCCGCTGCACAGTGTCGTCTTCCTCGCCTCCTTCTTCCCCGCACGACACCGCCATTACCGCACCTCGGGATTTCTTCAATTCCGTGATTCCCTCCCCCATTACTCCCGCATTTGCGCGCTGCTCAAGTCACCCGCTACCGCCGCGTGCTCATCCCCGCTTTTCCCCGCCATTTCGCCCGGTAACGCCCCCACCTCTCTCGCCACCGCCATTACTGCCGCCCACGATCTCCATCTCCCGGCCTCGCCCTCGCTCTATAAAAGCAGGCATCAGCACCGCTCTCACCTCCTCACTCTTTTTCCCCAGTCCATTGCGCCTAAGCCCCCTAGATCACTCGCATTGAAGTTTCTTCCGCAAGCGAGAACCTCCAAGAATCGTCGTGCCGTGGCCAGAAAGCCTCCTCGACGACTTCGATCGCACCATCAACTTCAGTGCATCGCCGCGATCCTCGTGCGCCCCTCCACGTTGCCTGAAGTTTCCCGGAGCCCTTCGCCGCCGTCGACCGAAGCACGCCGCCGCTTCTTCACATCGCCGATGTAACAGCCCAAAATTTCAATTTCAGTTGAAAATAAAACATCAATAATTTTTGTGGATTTTCTGGAAATTTTAAAAGCTTTTCCCTAAAGTATAATAAGGCTAAAAGAATTTATGTGCAAAATCTATTACCAACTAAAAGTTGGAATTATTTTATTTAAGTCCAGAATGCCTCATAGAATTTCTGTGAATTTTCTCAAAATTTTTGGACTTCATTTACTATTTTCTAAAGCCTATTTGAATTTCGGAATTAAATCAATTGAAAAGAATTTAAAATTCTTCATAAAGATCGGGCCGAAGCCCAAAGATCAGGCGCATCTCGCCCAACTCTCCCAGCTGAACGCTGGTCCGTCCGATCAAAATCGGACGGCCTACAATCAATCCGCCCGCGCCCTCTCTCCCTCTCTCTGTCTCGCCACACGTGGGGCCCGCCGCACGTTGTCGCCTTCCTCGCCTCCTTCTTCCCGCGACGCCATTACCGCACCTCGGATTTCTTCAATTCCGTGATTCCTCCCATTACTCGCGCATTTGCGCGCTCAAGTCACCCGTTATCGCGCGCTCATCCCCGCTTTACCCGTTATTTCGCCTAACGCCCTACCTCTCGCGCCGCCATTACGCGCCCACGATCTCCACCTCCCGCCTCCCCTTGCCTATAAAAGCCGCACCCGGCTGCGCATTCTCTCCCACACTCCATTCCACCTACTCTCGTAACTTCGCTCGCTCTCAATCGCCGGCATTTGAAGTTTCCCCGTCAGCGGCCGAAACTCCGTCTTCTTCGATTCCGGCGACAGGAAGCTCTCCCGCCACATCGATCCGCACCACCAGCTTTAGCGCCCTCCGCGATCCTTGTGCGCGCCTCGTCTTCGCACGAGATCCCCGAGCACCCCGCCAACGATCGAACATCACCGCCCTCTCGCCGCCGACCATCTTCCGGCCACGCCTCGGTCGCCAGTAGCGATCACACTCAAGATCACCTCTGGACATTTTGTGCACCTCACCGGAGCTCGCCGCGCCGCTAATCGCGGTACCCTCGCCTCGAAGGCCCTCTCCGCGCCGACGTGGTCACCACCTCACGCCACCTCACCATTTTCACGTGCGTGGCGTGCCAAGTCGTGCGCAGCGTCGCTAAATAGCATACAAGGCCAAAGACAACCGCCCTCGCCTTTATTGCGTGCACCGAGTCCACCATGAACTTGGAAAGCGCCGTGGACTCACTCCATGACTGTGCGGGCCCACATGTCGGCCTCGGTGCACAAGATCACTGACGCCACCGTAGCGCAATAAATAGAATTTTCTTCGAAATTTAATTGGGAATTATGGAAAATCCCGATTTTGGAATTAAATTTAGATTTAAACTTCCAGAGCTCAGATTTCTTCATACAAACTCGATTTAGGTGATTCAAATTTCTAAATTTGTATAAAATCAAGATCTAGCTAACTAAACCAAAATTATTTAATTTGGAATTAATTTGAATTTTCATTTGAATTTATTTATGTTCATTTGTATTCTGTTTGAATTTGGAATATTTTCACAGATAGATTTTGACGACTCTAGAGCTTGACCCTATTGAAGAAGTAGAATACTGTGAATTTGAGCAAGGCAAGTTACACCATTGACCATTTTGCCCCAATATTTAAAATTATTTAATTTACATTTTAAATTATTATTGCATGCATAATTGTATTTAATTATTTTAAATTCCTGTTTTTAAATATTTAATTATTCCAATTCCTTTGTATAGCCAAATTTGATTGTTGTATTATCAATTCCTTGTAACCTTAGTCAAATGACTTTAAAAATAAATATATGCATAGCAAATGCTTAGACCATGAAATATTTGACTTTGGGAGAATTTAGCCAAAATTTCATAAATTGATAAAAAGCCTATGACATTGCTTTGTTATGGTGGACTTTTGCAAATGTCTTTGAAACTTATAAAGAAAATGGTTTATACTTGGGCAAACATGGACCGTTGGTGGGTGCAGGTGTATGCACGGGCCTGTCTGGTTAGGATTGAGACCCAGGGTTTTTATTGAAAGTTGCCCAAGTAGATTAAGGACCGGCCTTTGAGCCGCATCTTGCAAAAGCTCCACCAGACTACCACATGTTCAGTATGGGCGTAACCGGGCTTAATAATTTGTATTACCTCAGTATTGTTTATGCCATTTTTGTTGTGTGGGTGTCGGTTAGACTTTATTCCCACTTGGCGCAAGAGGGGGTTTCCGGCAGGTGGTTAGCCTAATGGAAGTGAAACCTTAGCGGGCATATTGGTACTGAGGTAGTGCATTGGAAACGTCTTGTGATAATTGCCTAGTCACACGCCTAAGGAAGCGTGTATTGGCCGGCATAACTGCAAATTATCTCGTGTGGGTAAAGTTGTACCACCTCTGCAGTGTAAATCTATTCGAATAGCCGTGTCCACTGGCCATGGACATGCTTGAGCAAAGCCACTCTAAGTTAGATTTGTTTTTGGTTTTAAAATAACTTTGGACATGATTTGAGGATGGTTAATCCTTGTGGTAAATTTGGCGGGTAGCCTTGTGATAGGAGGGTATCCTTCACCATGTTTCATATGGAGGTTATCCACTATAAAATGATGAATTTTAAATCTGATTTTAGCTATGGAATAAAATTATGCCTTGAAACTTAGTATCAATATTTAAACCAAAAGGTGATTTACGCAAATAAACCCTACAACCTTCCTTTGAATAACTTATGCATGCATTCTAAATTACAGATTGGTGTTATTTGCGAGCACGATTGTAGTGCTCACTCTTCTTGAATATTATTATTCAGAGAAGACGCTATCCGTAAGGTGAGGAGCAGGACGATTAGGCAATGACCTCCGCATTTATTGCTGTGGCGATCGTGTGGCTTACCATTATTATTTGCTTCCGCTTAATGTTTTATTTGGCCTCCGGCCCCAGGTTGTAATAAACTCTATGCTTATTAAATATACACGCTGGATATGTTTGTGATAACATTTTTGTGATCTGTACACCGAAATCTGGACTAGTGTATGAACACAGAGAATTCGGGATCCTTCGTTCCCGGGTTCGACAGCCGCCGGTCCTCATGTTTCCCCTAATTAACTCCCAACACTACCCTGCGTCGCCGCCCCTTTTCTCCTCCAGGTCCGACTGCCGCTCACCTCGTCCGGTTGCCACAGACCAGCTCCAGTCAAGTCGTCTCCATCCTTCGGCTCAGCTCTCCTTCCCAGTTTCATTTTGCCCGTGTGCAGCCGGCGCCATTTCCCCCATCGCCGATAGCTCCTCTGTCCGGACCTCTGTGTTTCATTGGAGTCCTCTCTGAATCACTGAGAAGTGAGCTCACTGATTTTTGCTTGTAGAAATTTTGCATGTATGTTGAAACATTCAATAAGTTAGCAATTTGAAGGTTTAATGGAAGAATATCTAGTTGTAGCTTTCTGTTTAGTGGAAAGATGGGTTGTTGTAGGTAAATGAATAGTTCTGATGATGATCATATTCATCTTTGGACTAATGACTTGATCTAGGTTGTAGGTAGAAATGGCTAGATTAGATTAACCATTGTACACTTAAGAATCAGTAGTAACCTAATCTGATCTGAGAACAAATGTGAATGATTGATTTTGTCGGAAGGAGGATTAGGGCGAAAGAACTGAATTGTCAGTGAGCCCTCTTGTAAAACCAACTGGTAGGAAGTCAGTTGGTAGCCTTTCAGTTAAGGTGGATGTCCTCTATAAGTTTTTAAGCAAAGAAGGCTAGCAAATAGCTTTAATAGTGCATAAAGTCTTGCCGTTGTAAATAAATGAATAGTAATCTACAATCAGTTTGTCATTAGGTTTATGGCATGTTGAGTAGCGTAGTTAGAGTTCTCTGTTTGCAAGTATTCTGTTGGTCCATTAGCTATTAGTAACAACCAAATCCTATTTAGGCATTTTGAGTAGAGAAGGTATTAAATATACATTTTAGAGCATCAGTAAGCTTACTAGTTTTTGAAGCCACTACTACAGAAAAGCTCATCACAGACGGTTCGTAACAGTCATCACAGACGGTTTTTGAACCGTCTGAAATTTTATGTCTGTGATAACAGGCGGTTATCACAGACGGTCGAAAAATCGTCTGTGATAAGTCTTATCATAGATGTTTCCAACTACGAACCGTCTGTGATTCTGTAGTGTCACAGACGGTTCGTGGTTGGAACCGTCTGTGATACTGAAGAATCATAGACGGTAGGTAGTTGGAACCGTCTGTGATTATGTAGTATCACAGACGGTTCGTGGTTGGAACCGTCTATGATAAGTCTTTAGACCTAATTAATTTTTATCGTATTTTCAGCTAGCCTCAGGAATTGCTAGCCATGCCCTCTGAAAACTAGCAAGCAGAAACATATCACAGATAATTGTTGACAACTCAAAGTGATCATTTAACTCAAAATCAATTACAAAAGAATGTTTCAAGTATACATTGTCGCTAGAATTACAAATTGAATTACAACCAGTCAAAGTGAATTACAATATTGAATCAATTGTTTCGAGGTCGTTCATCGGTGTCGACGGCGTGAAACTCTCCGGTGGTGTTAACTATGTCTGCCTTGATGAAGACGCAGAGCTCCCCTCGAACTTGCGTGACCTGGTCCATATCGTGTGCACTTAACTCTATGTTCAAGCCCTGTCGCTAGTAGAAGTAAAGTAGTAAGCATATATATTTAAATTTATAATTAGGAAATAATTATTACGAGATTGACAAACCTGGGGATCGTGCGTCCTAGAAGCAATCAATATCTGCATATGATGGCATACGTAGAATGCGCATAGGTCATCTCGTTTTTGCTGGTGGCACTGCAAAAATAGAATTACATATATATGTACAGTCAGTTCAAGACGCAATATTACGGAGTATGATATATGATTATTGTGTTGTAGCGCGTACCGAAAATCGCATCATGTGAGTCAGTGTGGCGCTCGTTCCCTTGTATAAACCTCCCTCGGCAAAATAGCCGATGAACGCCCTACATGATTCAAAAAAGTTATCCTCGTCTATTTCAAACGAAGGAAGACTACAATAGAGTTATGTGCGGAGGAAATGAACATACCTGTTGAGTATTCCTTTAAGAAGGGTGAAGTCATGATTTTTGTTGAGTAGAGAATCAAGGTACAATACCATGTTCCTCTTTGGCACAAGAATCAGAAGAATCCAGTGGAACCTACTCGTGTATGTCGCTATAGTCATAAACCTATGTTGGAACGTAATTTGTATAGCAAATATTGAAGCACTTACTTCTAGTTGTAGGGCACCATTATGTAGTCCTTGTCGTCGAGAGCAAGCAATCCCATTTTTATGTAATTCTCGACGTAGGATGTCGCTATAGTCAGAAACCTATGTTGAAACGTAATTTGTATAGCAAATATTGAAGCACTTACTTCTGGTTGTAGGGCACCATTATGTAGTCCTTGTCGTCCAGAGCAAGCAATCCCATTTTTATGTAATTCTCGACGTAGGATGCGTCTTGGTTGATTGTTTGCTCAGAGACCACGTGTGGGTCGAGGAAACCCACCGGTTATTTGATTCGACGGGCATATTTCATAATATATCTGTACATAAGCAATGAGTTATGATATTTATCGGTATCACGTGAATGTAGAAATTTATTGTACACACTTACAGTGTCCAGCATCGTAGAAGTGAGGTGTCGAGGGCAGTTAGGTTGTATAGGTCAAATAAGTCTTCGAAGCCCACGACGAAGTGGCCATGCTCGTGGAGAAAATGCTCCCTCCCGTATCTGACGGTCATTCCAGTATGACCCCCCTTCTCTCGGGTCTTGCACAAGTACCAATCATGCAAAGCTTGACAAGTTACTCCCGAGCTCTTTATTTCTGCGCCGGAGACCAACGGACTTCCGAGTGAGTATTTCACGGGTTTGGGAGGTGCCTTAATGTTCTTTGATATCGATTTCTCCTAAACGAGGCGGCTGAGGGACGTCTTCCCGTGAGACGCCTTAGGGACCGATAAGGTGACACGCTTTTCTTGTCCCTTCGCCGTCTTCTCGATGGGAAGCGATGTGGCGGCCTTCTGAAGCTTTGGTTGAGGCGGACTCATCGAGTGTCCTATTGCAGAGGCAGGGTTCTGTCCATATCGCGTCACTGAAGGGTCCAGTGCGATGTCCTTCTTAGGCCACTGGATAAAAGTGTGCGTGGCATCCCCTAGTGTTCTAATTTCTTCGTTCGGGGAATCTCTAGTGGGATGGCCATGAAATTATCATGTACCATGTCCACCTGCACCCTGGCGTAACCCTGCGCCAGCTGGGCACCGTGCTGCACTGCCTCTTCCTGGTATGGATACACCATACCCCGCCCAGCCTCAATAGGAATCGACCCAACCATCCTCACTTGGAGCTTGCAAGCCGTCGGCTCCTACAAAATGGTACACAATTAGCTAAGGCGTCCTATAGGTCTATCTTTGGAGCATTCTAGAGATGTACATTACCTCGATGTCGTCGATAGGTAATTGCACGTCGCCATGTCCAGAATTATGTGTGGACGTGATGCTACTCCGATGTCGAGGAGGACTTGCTCCCAAATTAACAGGGGCGGCTTGCGCCTGCATGAGTTGATTTACTTGGTTTTGTAAGTTTGTTATTTGTTCTTGAAATTTTCCAATAATCACATGTTCCAGCCGAGCGTCGTGCTGGTCCTTGGATCTCTTCCTACTCCTATATGTGTCGGAGTTGTGTGGGAATCCATCCCTCTACGGTACGTAAACCCCAACGCCTCGCGTGCGACCCGGGTGCTCTTTGTTTCCCAGGGTAGTACATCCTTCTCCCTATCTACTTCGAAGGAACCTTGGGAAGATGCGGAAGTCAATGCTTCTTGCAAGAGAACATCATGTTATTGTAGACACCATGAAGTTATCGACTTATTAACAATTAAGTGGTTTGAGGAATTTACCAGGCGTTGAGATACTGCCTCGTCTGCCGGGTTTGTGAAAGAGATGCTGCCCGAAGACGTGGCTGATGCCCTCGCTCTTAACCAGGCTCGAGTGCGCTCGTATGAGATCTCAGCAAACGGTCACGCAGCGGTCTCGTCCTCCGCCGCCCACTGCGTGGCTTTACCGGCGTACCCAGCGGTGCCGACTCTGTGGGGGTGAGTGTTTTGTGCCTGGATAGCTCTGTGCGCCGCACTTTGCTCCTGAAATTCGGCCGTCATCTTCATCTGCACGAAGGCGTCCCATGTATCCCGCGACAAAAATTGATACGTCGTGAAGGGCCTCCGACCCGTGTTCACGTACTGCGTAACAAGCTGGCTCTTGAGGGTCCTCCACGTGTGGGACATCGCCAACAGCACGTGCCATCGCACATGTGCCTGGTCTGCTTCAGGGAAAGTGAACGAGGCAGAAAGTTCAGTCCACAACTGGTCTCTCGGTACATCCGTCAGAGACTTCCAGGTTGGGGAGGTGATGGGGACCCGTTCCCTTGTATGTACCCCGCAGACGGTCCAGAATCTCGCAGCTGCTTTCTTGGGACTCAGCAGGATCCCGACAGCACTGACCTCCGTGATCGTCATGCGGCCCGAGTGCAATTTGGAGATTCCTCTGCCTTCTCTCCTGCGTACCACCTTGATCAGAGATCCAGACGCATTAGGCGACATCGCTGATGGCGGCGGAGACGGTGTCTCTGCCATCTCGCTTACTTGCTATCTATATAAGTTACGTATGCAATGGTTACATAAACAAAAAGAAGTTACCCATTTAACCTAAATATATGATACATAGTAAATAAAATATATGAAATTGCACAAAAACAAAGGGTCTAACAGTGCAGTTTTAACATATAGCTGAAATATTGCAATATTGAGGGATTGCATACGCCACCAAGTTGTTGCACGGTATAACTATTATTTACAATGTTCTATTATAAAAAAGTGCAATGTCCCTGTGGATGTTTTTATCAAATAGCAACTAATTTTCATGTAGTCAAACATTGAAAGTTGTGCATAATTAATGTATCATTTTCACCCTTTTTATCCAAAATATCATTGTTTGCTTTGATGAATTATTACTTTTACTTTCTATGTTAGACCCTTTCTTGTTTAGAATGCTTTATTAATATGTACTAGTTGTTATTTTTGCAGCTCCATACTAGACTCTCAGACTTTAGCATAGCATCAGATTCCTTCAATACTTTTAAGGTGAGTAATATGCATTCACTTTCATTTTGGCAAATCCTTTTCTAATTGCAATTCATGTATCAGTTCTTTCCAGGATTTAACTCGAAACTGCTATCATCTTCCATCTATATGTGCTAAAGTTCAGTTTGTGCTTTTAGCAGTCAGAAATGTAACTCGATGGTAGTATCATGGTGCTTGAATTTGCATTTATTGAATACCTTCATAGCTAGCTGGTATTGAGTTTCTTTAACTTGTCATGTTCTAGTGACCAGGAACAAAGCAAGGCTATACAAGTAGAGGCTTTTTGTGTTTTCAAGGTACAATACTACAATATCAAGTCCCTATCTTTCAGCACATACTCATAGGGGAATAATAAGGAATCCTCAAGCCAATTTGCAATTCATTTTTAACACTAACAGATCCATCAATTAATATCGAGATCGAAGCATGCACAAGTATGTAATCACAAGTAGCACAAAAACTTCCAGAACCTGAAGAATCCACCAAGGAATTCTCTCACCGGGTGGTCGGCAGGGGCGGGGTGGCACCGAGGGAAACCCTCGGCTCTGACGGTAGAGAAGGGGGAAGCGCGCATAGGCATTGAGGCGGCGCAGGGAAACTCACCGGGTGGTCGGCAGGGCGGGGGGCGGCACTGGACGGAGGCAGGGACGAAGGGAGGCGGCACCGACTGAGGCGGACGGCGAAGGAGGCGGCCCGGTCGGAGGTGGCGTCGATGGAGAGACCGAGGCGCCACGGCCGTGGAAAAAGACTAAGGCAGAAGAGTGCACAACCGTTCGAGTCGAGCACTTATATGTTGATATCACAAACAGTTCATTACTAGAACCGTCTGTGAAGTTAGTCATCATAGACGGTGTATTAATAGAACCGTCTGTGAT
Organism: Hsuehochloa calcarea; assembly: GCA_036346395.1. NCBI lineage: Eukaryota > Viridiplantae > Streptophyta > Magnoliopsida > Poales > Poaceae > Hsuehochloa > Hsuehochloa calcarea. The sequence goes on from CM070600.1 coordinate 38,571,155, forward strand.
GTGAAGAGAGACACACATATGGAGAGCCGTCAGATCTCAACGAACGGGCCAGATGCACTGGAACGTTCGGACCATTCGAAAGATCTTTCGTTGTGAGCCGTCTATCTTTAGATCAACGGCCCACCTTCATTCAAACGTTCAGACCGCCCGTTTCAGACGCGTATAACTTGGATCGTTTCTGATCGTTGGATGTATAATCGACGGCTCAAATTTAGTGGGCCGTTCGGACCGTCCGAAACGCGCCGCGAATCTTAGCCCTGCGATGCGAAATGAACGGTCGAGATTCAATAGGCCGTTCGGACCGTCCGAAATAAACCGTGTGTGATGTTAACTATCACAGACGGTTCTATTATGAAACCGTCTGTGATGACTTAACAGAGAAACCCTCATTATAATATCACAGACGGTTCTATTATGAAACCGTCTATGATGACTTAACAGAGAAACCCTAATTTTAATATCACCGACGGTTACGTAACTGAACCGTCTGTGATATATTGATCAATTGAAAGCTTGAGATGATTTGGGAATTTCCAAAGGTAGCTCCACAGCTCCAAAAATTGTAAACTTTTTACTGAGTGATCCTAACTTCAAGATCAACTGTGTATGAATTTTCTAGAATTTCTCATGCAGTGCATTGCCCGCTAGAAAATTCACAACTGCTGGACAGGGGGTTTGACCAGGGAGATGACAGGTTTGACCAGCCCTTAAGAAATAGCAAATAATTTCTAAAAATTATGAAATTTCTCAGGGAGGTTACCCAGATGATCTAGAATTTAGGAAAAATATTTCCTGAGGATGATCACAAGGTTTGACTAGAAGACCTTGAATTGCAACACTTTGAGTCAATAACCTTAATTGAATTAACATCAACAAGCTGATAACTCTAACAAGTCCGCATATAGATGACAAGTCCATAACACAAGTTAACATCAAATTACAATGGAATACATGCTTAATTAAAATATAGTCCTTCATGATGATCGACGTGCATATAGCTAGCTTCCTCAGTGGGTTCTTCCTCCAGTCTGATGCCGTCTCCGAAAGGAGGCAACTCGTCAAATTGATTGTACTCTTCCTCATCGACGACATTCTCAACTCCGACAATCCTTCTTTTCCCATGAAGAACTACGTGTCGGTTCTTATTTGCTGGGTCTGTTACATAAAAAACTTGAACAACTTGCTTAGCGAGTACTAATGGTTCGTCCTTGTATCCGACACGTTTGAGGTCCATAGTAGTGACGCCGTACTTGTCGACCTTCACGCCCTGCGGAAGTCTAACCCAATGACATCGAAACAGGGGGATCTTGAAAAGTACATAGTCGAGCTCCCAAATTTCCTCTACGAACCCATAGTACGAGTTCAACCCGCGTGCCCCGGCGGTATTGAACCCCTCATGAAATACATATATGCGGACACCGCTGTTCTGGACTGTGCTCTTCCTATCCTGAGCTGCCATATAAAACGTGTACCCATTTATGTCCTATCCTTGCCATGTCACAATTGTAAATTTTGGTCCTTTGGCCAACCATAGCAGCGTTTCATCACTTGATGACCTCCAAGTGAATCGCATCTTTAACCATTCGTTGAACCGACGGCTGTGCTCTCTTGTTATCCAAACCTCCGATCGTTTTTCTGAGGGGTCCTTAATTTACGTCCCTTTCCAAGCACAACATCGATATCCTTAACCATATCATAGACCTCTTTCCCTCTAAAAGCCCTTGGAGCTGAACCGTTCTCCTTATTTCCGTCGAATTGTTTCTTCATCTTGCGGTATGGGTGAATCCTGGGAAGGAACCTACGGTGACGCATATTGAAGGACCGAAATGGCAACAGAGGGGGGGTGAATGGTGCAATAAAAATTAAGAACTCCCCTTTACTGTATTTAAAGCAAATCTACAAAGCCCTCTGGATCTCTTAAGAAGAGTGAAGCAAAATCAGAGAATCAAAATAAACTTGATCGTTTCGCCGAAATCGGAAGGTCCGATTCTACCCGGCGGTAGTTCCGCACTCCGGTAGTTCCGGGATCTGTGCGGAAGTTCCGCCTGCGGTAGTTCCGCCGTTCCGATTGTCCTGACCGAAGAACAGTGCGCTCGGGTTTTTCCCAAAAATCCAAAGTGCTAAATCTTGAATACTCTTCTCTGGTCAAGTTTCACAGGACATCATCCTAAGCAACATCTTGACCTCATGGAGAAGAATCGCAAACAAAGATTTAACAAACAAGCCAAAATCGGATTTCTTGAAGAAAGGGCAAGAAAGACCAAAACCCGAAATAGACACGATTCTCTGATTCCTAGTTCATGAAACTTTGAGGATACATTAGCAATATCAAAACGAATCTAGATATCAAGTTTCATGCTATTTCATAAGACGAATCAAAAGATATGCCAAAACCCTAGATATTTAACATGAGAACAGAGAGAAAGAAGAGGACATAAACAAGTAATCAAAACTCAGAGTTTCATTGATAGATATCAAATGTTTACAGATGGAAACACAGAGGAAAGATTACATAAGATTTCAGATCATACTCTACAGAATAAATTAGCCAGCTTTAATAAAAAAGAATAAGATGTCTTCAGAGCATCACTGCTTATTTTGAAACTTGGATATGTTGTTATAATCAAAAATCCTCTTTCTCTAGCCAATATCTGATCACTACCCTTACTTCCCTAGGAACATTCGATTCTCTTTTTGATCACCAAATGCTTTGCTTTTGTTGATCAGCTGATGTTGGCCGTCGCTACTGCTAACAGCCAGAGCTTAGCTTTTCGGGCCGGCAATTGCCTTTTCCTTCTTTTGGCTAAGAGCAAAGCAGCTGATCCCTTTTCCCTCTCTTTTCTTTCTACTGGTGCAATCACGGTACCATCAAAGACAGATCAAGAGCAATGCAAGGCAAAGAATTAGTGCCAACTCTTTTTCCCTTCCTTCTTGTCGGTTGGGGAGCAATGCACTGACCAGTATGCAACTCAGAGCAGCAGCCCTGTTTCCCTCTCTCTTCTTTCTCAGGCGGTCAAGGTAGGTCGGCTGATCTGTTGAAGGTACGGCCACGAGCAGCAAGAAATGTATGCCACCGCAAAGATCTCTAGAATCCTCTCCTTTGCTCTGGAGGTTTAGTCTTCCTTAACCCCTAGTCTTTGAGTTCCCTGCCATTTCCTTGACCGAAGCAGCTTCCCAGGCTATTCCTTTCTTTCAACGAGTTTGGTTTAGCTCTGCTGAACCGAGCCGGATAGAGCATTGCTTGGTGATCTTTTGTTTCGGTAAAGAGAAGTGGTTTTCAAAATTTCCTTGTTCAACTGGAAGATCATAGTTTCTCCTCTAGCTTTAGCTGGTAAGACATGATCTTATGTCTTTTCTTCTTAATATTCTTAGGAAACTCAATAGCTCATCTAAATCACTTCTTTGTGCATGTGGTGCTCAAGTTTTGGTCTTGACAAAACTATTGTTTTTATAACTTTTCGGTCTTTCATATCATTGCAAGATTTAGAATTTCTCATGTTAACTTATCAGCCTAATTAGGTCTTAATTGAACCTGAGAATCTTTAGTAGCAATTTCTTCTTTTGATGTTCCCAAACCAGTCCAGAACTTCATTTTATCTTGTCTTTTTGCTATCACCAAACCGCAAACATGCACAAACCAGATTCTTGATTTCCATTTTCATCACTTAGTGCTGATAATTTATAAGTAGACTCTAGTTACTTGTTTAGCTACCACTTTAGCAAAATTATTCTGGGTCTTAGTGAAGCTAGCAGCAGACTTCTAATATTGCAAGATGTCAATAGTAGCCGGCTGCACTCTGTCTACTTTTGGTTATACTAGCAATTACAAAGAAAAGTTGATTTACGTAATCTTTTCAAATTGATCGCATTGTCCATTTTCGGTTGCTTGCTTTGTGTGCAGCAATTTCATTAATTCCTTTAACTTGGTGCTAGTAGTTGATGAGTTATCTTGCTAACCTTGTTAGGAATACTCTAAAATAAGGTTTAGCACTTTGCTTCTGGATGTATAGCTCAGCATCTGTCATTTGCCATTTGTCCAGTTTTCGGTTTTCAGAAAACTGAAAACTGCAATCCAGTTTGAACCGAAATCTGGTCATGAGTGTCCACTATTGATTAATGATGAGCTAGACTTTAAAATATACTCATTTAACTGTAATGTAATCCCAGAGTACTAATTTCTCATAGTCTAATACATCAGTTAACTTACTTTTGTGAAATTGCACTGTTTCCGGTTTTGGCAAATCTGAAAACTGCTGTTTTAGTTGAACTGAAATTTGCTAATTAGTGTTAATGGATGTTAGGTGATAAGTTAAACTTGTAGAGGTACTTATCTAGCTATAACTCCATCTAGTATGTCAAATTGTTATAGTCTAATGGAGCATCAAATTTGCATCTTTAAATCTGTCCAGATTTTTCAGATTTCAAAATCTGACATTTGCTTTTCCTTGTAAGCCTCAAATTTTGATGACTACTAGTATTTGATGCTAAATAGTATGCTAGGCTTTAAGTTTTACTCATTAACTAGTAATCTAAATAAAATCATTGCTTGGTTCAAAGCAAAAATCAGCAAAGCTTTATTTTGCAACCTATCCAAATTTCAGTTTTGCTAAACCTGAAACTGTAGCACAGTCTAACTGAAATTGAAGTTGGTTGATAGCTGATAGTAAGTGATGAACTAGACTTAGTATATTTCTCAATTAGTTGAGAATTAATCCAGAATATCAATTTCTTCTAATGTCCTAGTGCATCAATATGATTCTTTGCTTTTTGTCCAGATTTCGGTTTTGCTAAAAAAAATCTGAAACTTGTAATCCAGATTTTGATCATACTGCTAGTGAGTATTAGCTGATGCTATGTGATGAGATAGATTTTAAATATTGCTCATTTAGCTGTAGTTTAATCAAGAATACTCATTTGATGCAGCAAATCATTTCTTTGGAAATCTGTCCAAATTTCATCTTTTCAAAACTCAAGTCAGAGCAATCTAAGTTAATTCCTAATTTGCTGCTGTTGCTGATCAAACCGGCAATGCATAGCAAGGATTTCAATTTTGTAATTCTTGTCAACTATTGATGTTAAGTATTAAGCTAAGCTTTTCAATTTCAAAATCTGAAACTTTAGATAACCGAATCTCTGCTCGGTCTTGTTATTTCTTGTCGGTCATACTAACAAAGATATGCAAAGAAGATATTAGCCTTCCATTTCTTTTAGTAAAGTTGCAAGTGATATGTTGTGCTGTTAACTTCACTACTTTAGTTGTAACTTAAACACAAAAATCATATTTCACTCACAATGTAGTAAGCAACCAAATTTGTCCTATTGTCCTGTTTTCAATATTGTTCCAAATCTGAAATTGTGGTTTTAGCTTAATCTACTTGTGACAAATTGTATTAGCAGAAGCCGGCTATATGCTATTGACCTTATGTAAAATAGATATAACTTAAGCATGTTGTTAAATATGCATTGAGCTATTGATCATGCACTCTTTTCTGCATTTTGCTCTCTGCCATTTTCTTGCTATTCATTGGACTTTTGTGTTCTAGATACTGGTTCTTCTGCGATTGTTGAGTCTTTTGTTGATCCACAAGAACCTGAGCAAGAGGTTATCTATTATTACCAAGGCAAGCTTCCTCTCTGCACCATGTTGATCCTAATCTTTTGAACTATAGATTTATAAAATACAGTGATACTGTTGCATGCAATTTTCTAAAAACTATTTATGCTCTGTTCCTAGTTAGCTATGACCAGAACTTATGGCTTACCTTGAATTGATCATACACTCAACCTACGATAGTTTGTGGTGATATAATACTTAATTTTCAATTTTGCTTAGCCATGCAGTCCATAGAACGGTAATGTTTGACAGGCTTATCTTGTCAAACCTGGGGAACAACAAGTACGTCTTTATTTTTGTTGATTCTTTGTTCAGTTTATTTAAATCTGATATGAATCTAAATCTTGTTGTTAAACTTAATTCAAATCGGACAAGTGGATGCTAGTGATGGTGCCTAGTGCGAGAATGGGAACCGTGGATGACTTGTGCAGGTTGATTAAGGACCGAACTCGACGGCCCAATTCAAGCACCAACGCATTTCCACACGCAGGTATGGGCGCTGCTTGGTTAAGTAAAGGGTTAATATTATCGAGTTGCCTACGTGAGAGTAAGGACATGTGTATTGATTTCATATGGCATAGATGCTTAAGTCTTGGGCGTGTCGTATGCCATGTGGAGCTTATATCGATATCGGATGTTCTTAGAAGGGTAAGGGCGTAGATGTGTTACATCGCATGTACGCACCTTGAGGCCAGGCCCGATCATGTGTAATATGTGTGGCTAACACGAGTTTGCATTTAATTGACTGGGTCGGCATTCCCTGTACAACATGTGAACCTCGGTTAAATATATGCTATCAGTCGTTGTTTAAGCGGGATCAGTTTCACATGGGTCATCCAACTCAATAGTGTTAACTTGTTGAAAAATACCGAATCTTAGTTTACCCGGCCGGCATACCAAAGGCAGTGTGCTATTATCCTAGGGGCTACGGGCTAACTAAGTCGTGTGGGTAAAGATGTACACCCCTGCAGGGATTAAAACTATTCGAATAGCCGTGTCCACGGTTACGGGCAACGCTTGGATTGATGTCACCTGTATAGAATTTGCTCTAATTTGGGTGTTGGGAATTATTAGTTTCGGCATGAGGAGTGTCATGCTTGGTTTGCTAATGATCAGTGACTATTATTGATACCGTTTACGCTTATGTTCAATTACTTACTGTTTTTAGTCCAAATTGAATTATTAAAACTGCTTTGTCAAAATTTAGCAATTGTAGGTTGACAGGTATCGCTTTATGGAAATGGAACCAATTAAGCCTTCTGTTGATAACCTTATGCATATAAAATTCTATTCCTTTGTATAGGTTCTTCTAAACACTTTCTTTTATTAGTTTGTGTAAGACTTCTTTGAGTACCTTTCGTACTCAGGGTTTTATGACCTCTTGTTGCAGGTGAGGATGGATATCTTTATGAGATGCCCGTTAGCGCCGATCTGGGTGACGCTAACGAGTAATGCTAGTTCTAGCCTCCACGCAATAGCCTGCGGGATGATGGGGCCATTGGTGGTTTTGCTTTTATGTTTTTGTTTCCTCTGTTGCTCTTTTTGTTAATGACCCAAGGTCATCTGCTTTTATTCGATCTTTGAGCAACTTTGCATCAGAGTAAACCGAAATTAGAGATGTAATTATTGATGTATAATTATGTGAATGTATGACTTGTATTGGAATGATGCAATGTTGTTTTAGGATATATGTGCAATATTCACTGATCCTGGGAAATATTGCATGACATATATCCGAGAACCTGAATGTTGAAATTGTTACTTGTTATCATTATGCTTTTAGTATGATTCTTAATAAAGGATTTGCACTGTTCCTTAAATAAGAATTATGCTACCAGTATAATTTTAATAAGGCACATTTCAATAATTGAGGGTCTCACAGCGTTGGTATCAGAGCATACGTTTGCCTGTAGGATAGAATTAGCATGGTTGTTGCCTTTAGTGAGTCTTTGTGATACTATTTTAACATAATTAATTTCTAAAAGATCTAAGCATGCTGTCTTTTACTTCTTATCTTCTTTTAGTATCAATTCTTATCCACCTTTCTTTTGATTTTTTTAAAGATCAGTTTCTTACCTACCTTGTCTTTTATCTGTAGATGAGTGGCTGGTATTTGATTAAGGAGACTCGCGCCGAAGATGTGGACGGGTTTCCAGCCTTACTTCGAGACATGATGTGGCGAGCTAATTTCACTTATCAGCCAGAGTATGCCATCTACCGTAGAGACCGAGGGCCTGGTATGGAAGAGTACCAAGCTATCATTAATGTGATCGCCAGACAGGTGGTGGGTAGTGTTCCCTACTGCATCCATGTGCGTGCCACCTCCGAGTCTATGGTCGCGGGAAGTCGCGTGGGATGATGAGCCTCCTTCGTCATGACTTGACGGAGTGTCTCACCACCCTATGTGCACTTCCCAAAACAAGGCCCTAGATCGGATGTGATTACGCTCGATGAGATACGATTTGAGAGGACCCATACGTCTGCGAGTTAGCGAGGTTGGTCCGTATCATGGACCAAACCTATCACCGCCTCGTACGAGTTATGGGAGACCGCCATCGCTTGCACGAGGCACAAGAGTATTTGAGGCTTGGTGTTGCCACGAACCGCGTTCCTCGTAGCGTGCTTTACGGCAACAATGAGATTCCACCACCGCCATCTTGTACCCCAAGGATGGCGACTTCCGAAGTTCCTGACCGTTCTGCTTTTGGTCGGTGTCGTCGGGCCGGGATGTCTCGCTGGATTTCCTCGCACTCGGCCCTACTCATTCTCGTGGACATCATCTGCCGTTGGGTTCTCCCACTCGCCTCATTAGCCCATCGAACCCTTTAGATACTGGTTCACCTGAGGCTCATTTGCTAAATGAGTTTCCGGTGAATTTTAACCGAGGAGACCGAGGAGACCATGTTTAGGACTGAAGGATGTGATCGGCTTTAGTTGTGTAATAGGCTAGTAGTTGTCCATTAAGTAGTGTGTAATAGCATAGCCTATGTCTGTATAAATATTGTGTGCTAACGTTTGTATTTTAAAACATGGTGAGGTAGCGGCCGACTTGTGTATTTTGGGTATAACATGTTTCTGTTGGTACATTAATAAAGTGGATGCACTTTTGGTTGTAATTGAGTCTGTTATAGTCTTTGTTCACCGACATTTCATGGAATGGAAGCCGCACCTTTTCTTGTACTTTGTCTTCTTGTTTTTGGTGTTAATTGGTTGCATATCATGACATCTTGCATGCTTAGGTTTAGTATTTAATTAATTTCTTTCTCCAAAGCTTGTATGTGTTAGCACGAGTGTATCCTTGTTATAATGTTAACCATTATATGGCAACAGGATGACAGGACCAACCACTCGATCGCGAACACAACAAGAGGAGAGGTTCTCTACTCCTGTTCTTCAGACTCAAGGGGAGCAGACGGACCCTTCCGGATCCCATGGTCCGCAAGGTGGTAGACCGGAAGAGGAGCTTCCTCCACCACCCACTTTGGCGGATGTGCTCATGCAAATTGAGCGCAACCGCATGGACCAGACACGCATCTTGGAGCAGATTGCGCTCAATACCTCTTCCATCACTCCACCAGCTGGTAGAGCAGGAGTTCAGCATGGGCAGGGAAGTCTTGCTGACTTTCAGCGGACTAATCCGCCAGAGTTCTCTAGCTCCCAGGATCCTTTGGAGGCAGAGGATTGGCTTAAGGAGATTAAAAAGAAGCTGACCATTGCCCAATGTTCTGAAAGGGAGAAGGTCCTGTATGCTAGCTACCAGTTGACTGGGCCGGCTAGCAATTGGTGGGATAATTATCTGGCTATCCAACCCGCCGAACATACTCCTACCTGGCTTGAGTTCATGGAGGCCTTTCGCGAGGCCCATATACCTGAGGGAGTGATGATGCTCAAGCAGCAGGAATTTCTCGCTCTCAAGCAAGGGCGAAAATCAGTGACCGAGTACCTTCATGAGTTTAATTTTCTTGCTCGATGCGCGCCGACGATGTTTCGACGGACACTCGTCGTCGAAACCGCTTCATGAATGGTTTATCCAAGAGTTGCGATTGGCTTTGGCGACAAGATTTGAAATTTCCAACATCTTGTGGACAAAGCCATCATTCTTTGAAACTAAAAGCAAGGCTTTAGGCGAATCACGGAAGCGTCAAAAGGTTACCCAATTTGCATCTGGTAGCCGTTCAGTCAGACCGCGTCTGTGGCGCCTCGATCTTCCGGCGCCACGGCTCCACCTGTGCGCCGATGTTTGCCTTTCGCCCACCGCCACCTTCTCGGGCGATCCGACCTAGTGGACACAGACCACTGCCGCCATCAATGTCGGGGCAGTGTGATATGCTATCATTGTGGGCGCCGGGCATTTTGTAAATCGCTGCTTTGCTAAGGCAAAGGGTTGCCACTGCTCACCATCTCCGGCTCTTGTTCGTCCCCGCACCTTCTCCAAAGGCAATTGCTAAGCTCGATCCAGCTCGGCCAGCGGCCGTAAATCAATTAATCTTGAAGAAGCGGCCGAGGCACTGGTTATCCTTGGTATGCTCCTAGTTAATTCCAGTTCGCTCTCGCTTTATTTGACTCGAGCATCCCATTCTTTTGTTAGTAGGCGCTTGCTACTCAACATCGATTAGTTATGCATCATCTTCATCCACCACATATTATTCATTCGCTGGTCGGTATTTTTAATCGATCAAATCGCCTTAATGTCAATATCATTATTGAAGGGTAGATTTTTGGCGCACTGATTGTGATAAATTCACAAGGGATAGATGTTATTTTGGGAATGGACTGGTTGACCAAGAATGCAGGGCAAATTAATTGTGCCCAACGAACCATATCCGTCACTAATAAAAATGGCCTTTCACTCATTTTTCAGTCTAGAACGGTTCGTTCTCATCTGGGTGCGATGAAAATGGATACCATCCCTACTTTGGAGTCGCACCCGGTAGTGTGTGAATATCCTGACGTTTTCACAAGACCTTCCCAGATGCCACGGATCGGAAGTGGAGTTCGTGATTGAACTAGTTCCCTCTTCGCTCCCATATCGAGAAGACCTTATCGCATGCCTTCTAATGAGTTGTTTGAATTGAAGAAACAACTGGGAGAATTGCTTGACAAAGGATTTATTCGACCGAGTTCCTCACCATGGGGATGCCCGCCATCTTTGTCCAAAAGAAAGACAAGACTTTACGGATGTGTGTGGATTACCGTCAGTTAAATGAAGTCACTATCAAAAACAAATATCCTTTGCCTCGAATCGATGATCTGTTTGACCGCTTGATGGAGCCCGTGTCTTTTCTAAGATTGATTTGCGATCGGGCTATCATCGATCAAGGTTAGAGCCGAGGACATTCCAAAGACAAAGATTCTCTACTCGCTATGGGTTATATGAATATACTGTCATGTCCTTTGGCCTAACCAATGCTCCAGCTTATTTTATGAATATTATGAATTCAGTCTTCATGGAATTCTTGGATAGGTTTGTTGTTGTGTTTATTGACGACATTCTTATCTATTCAAGTCCGTAGAAGAGCATGATCGAGATTTGAGACTTGTCTTTGGATACACTTCAAGCATCACCAGATGCTAAATTTAGCAAGTGTGCTTTCTGGCTCAAACAAGTTGCATTTTTGGGACATGTATTATCTGAAGGAGGTATTACGGTTGATCCCAGCAAGGTACAAGATGTACTGGACTGGAAGCAGCCTCAGAATGTTCATGAAGTTCGGAGTTTTCTTGGGCTTGCGGGTTATTACCGTCGGTTCATTGAAAACTTCTCTAAAATTTCTAGGCCTCTGACCCAGCTTCTAAAGAAGGAGAACAAATTCTTTTGGTCAGTGGAGTGTGAAAACAGTTTTCAGCTCCTGAGAAAGCTCCTGACCGAAGCTCCTGTTCTCACTCTTCCAGATATCCATAAGACTTTTGATATCTATTGTGATGCGTCTCGCCATGGACTTGGCTGTGTACTTATGCAAGAAGGCCGAGTTGTGGCATATGCATCCAGGCAGTTGCGACCTCATGAGGTGAATTATCCTACTCATGATTTGGAATTGGCGTAGTAGTCCATGCATTAAAATTTGGCGACATTACCTTCTCGTGTCGCTGCGAAATATATACCGATCATAAAAGCTCAAATATATATTCACTCAAGTGGACCTGAATATGAGGCAAAGAAGATGGCTTGAATTAATCAAGGACTACGATATGGGTATTCACTATCATCCTGGCAAAGCCAATGTTGTGGCTGATGCCCTAAGCAGAAAGTCACATTGCAATTGCTTATCAACATTTCCCCTAGCTAAGAGCTTATGTGCTGATTTTCAACGCTTAAGTCTTGAAATGGTAGCGATGGATTTCTTGTCGCTTTGAAGTGAAGTCAACCCTCAAGATCGATTCAAAGCTCGTAAAACCGATGCCGAGGTGGCGGAAATCAAGGAAAATTTGAAGCGGTAAAGCCATCGAATTCTCTCAAGATGCCGTGGTATCCTTCTAGATCGTAATCGCTTGGTGGTACCTTCAAATTCTCAGTTGAGAGAGCTAATTCTCAAAGAAGCTCATAATTCCAAGTTTTCTATACATCCTGGAAGTACTAAGATGTACCAGGACTTGAAGAAGACATTTTGGTGGAGCCGGATGAAAAGGCAAATTGCTCAAGATGTTGTTTGAGTGCGATATTTGCCAAAGGGTTAAAGCCGAGCACTTAAAACCTCTTTGGTACCCTTGACCCTTGCCTATTCCACAATGGAAATGGGAAGAAGTTGGTATGGATTTTGTTACCGACTTAGAAAACTCGAATGGGTTTGATGCCATTTGGGTGATCATTGATCGTCTAACGAAAGTGGCTCATTTTATTCGGTCAAAACCACCTTCAATGGCAAGCGCTAGCGAGCTCTATATTGCTAAGATTGTTTGTCTCCACGGTGTTCCAAAGTCATTGTCTCGGATCGTGGACCTCGCTTCACATCTCATTTCGGAATTGTCTTCATCAAGCCATGGGGATGTAACTCTCTTCAATCTGACTTATCATCCTCAAACCAAAGGGTCAAACCGAAAGGGTAAATCAAGTGATGGAAGATCTTCTTAGAGCATGTGTGCTATCATATGGCAAGAACTGGAAAAATCTTTGCCGTATGTGGAGTTTTCCTACAATAATAGCTATCAAGCAAGTATTCAAATGTCACCTTTTGAAGCCTTGTATGGAAGAGCTTGTAGGACTCCATTGAATTGGTCCGAATGCGTGAAAGACCATTTTATGGTCCAGACTTGGTAATAGAAGCCAAGAGCAAGTTAAATCTCGATTCGAGACCGCTTGAAAACCGCCGGATCTCGTCAGAAGAGCTATGCTGACCATCGTCGGCGTGAGTTAAGTTTTGAAGTAGATGATTATGTCTACCTCAAAGTATCACCGATGAAGGGCACTCATCGTTTTCAGGTGAAAGGAAAGCTAGCACCTCGTTATATCGGACCCTTCCGAATCATTGCAAAACGAGGAGCTGTAGCTTATCAATTAGAGCTACCTGAGTCTCTCTCGGCAGTGCATGATACTTTTCATGTTTCTCAATTAAAGAAATGCCTTCGTATTCCTACCGAGGCCACTGCTTATGAGAATCTTGATCTCCAACCAGATCTTTCCTATCAAGAGCAACCTTGATGAAATGGAACGCACGACAAGAAACCGCCTTTATTAAATTCTTAAAAGTTCAAGGGCTAATCATTCGAAGATGAAGCCACGTGGGAGCGTGAAGATCGATGAGGATTGAACACCCCATCTTTTTTTGTTTAAAATTGTCTTTGAGTCAAGAAAGGCAAGGTTAAACAAAGTAATGTAAAAGAAGGATGTAATAACAACACTATGTTGTCTATTAGAATCTTTCTTTGCTATCTTTATAGGAAGTCAAAACAACATGTGTTATATCTCCAGAAAGAATCATTTCAGCTGAATTCCTTCGCAACTTTTGAACTGTCCGAAATCTCGGGACGAGATTCTCTTAAGGGGGGTAGGTTTGTAACAGCCCAATTTTAATAAACAGTAATAAGATGTCTTCTGTAGCATCACTGCTTATTTTGAAACTTGATATGTTGTTATAATCAAAATCCTCTTTCTCTAGCCAATATCGATCACTACCCTTACTTCCCTAGGAACATTCGATTCTCTTTTTGATCACCAAATGCTTTGCTTTTGTTGATCAGCTGATGTTGGCCGTCGCTACTGCTAACAGCCAGAGCTTAGCTTTTCGGGCCGGCAATTGCCTTTTCCTTCTTTTGGCTAAGAGCAAAGCAGCTGATCCCTTTTCCCTCTCTTTTCTTTCTACTGGTGGGTGCAATGCACCCGGCCAAAGATCGATCAACAGTAATGCAAGGCAAAGCCTAGTGCCAACTCTTTTTCCCTTCCTTCTTGTCGGTTGGGGAGCAATGCAGCGACCAAGATGCAACTCGAGCAGCACCCTCTTTCCCTCTCTCTTCTTTCGGTGAGGCGGTCTGTCAAGCAAGGATCTGGCCGGTCAGTGATACCAATGTATGCCACCGCAAAGATCTCTAGAATCCTCTCCTTTGCTCGAGGTTTAGTCTTCCTTAACCCCTAGTCTTTGAGTTCCCTGCCATTTCCTTGACCGAAGCAGCTTCCCAGGCTATTCCTTTCTTTCAACGAGTTTGGTTTAGCTCTGCTGAACCGAGCCGGATAGAGCATTGCTTGGTGATCTTTTGTTTCGGTAAAGAGAAGTGGTTTTCAAAATTTCCTTGTTCAACTGGAAGATCATAGTTTCTCCTCTAGCTTTAGCTGGTAAGACATGATCTTATGTCTTTTCTTCTTAATATTCTTAGGAAACTCAATAGCTCATCTAAATCACTTCTTTGTGCATGTGGTGCTCAAGTTTTGGTCTTGACAAAACTATTGTTTTTATAACTTTTCGGTCTTTCATATCATTGCAAGATTTAGAATTTCTCATGTTAACTTATCAGCCTAATTAGGTCTTAATTGAACCTGAGAATCTTTAGTAGCAATTTCTTCTTTTGATGTTCCCAAACCAGTCCAGAACTTCATTTTATCTTGTGCTGTTTGCTATCAGTCAAACCAGCAAACATGCACAGCCAGATTCTTGATTTCCATTTTTCATCACTTAGTGCTGATAATTTATAAGTAGACTCTAGTTACTTGTTTAGCTACCACTTTAGCAAAATTATTCTGGGTCTTAGTGAAGCTAGCAGCAGACTTCTAATATTGCAAGATGTCAATAGTAGCCAGCTGCACTCTGTCTACTTTTGGTTATACTAGCAGTGCACAGCAAAAGTTGATTTCTGTAATCTTTTCAGCCGACTGTGCATTGTCCATTTTCGGTTGCTTGCTTTGTGTGCAGCAATTTCATTAATTCCTTTAACTTGGTGCTAGTAGTTGATGAGTTATCTTGCTAACCTTGTTAGGAATACTCTAAAATAAGGTTTAGCACTTTGCTTCTGGATGTATAGCTCAGCATCTGTCATTTGCCATATGTCCAGTTTTCGGTTTTCAGAAAACTAAAAACTGCAATCCAGTTTGAACCGAAATCTGGTCATGAGTGTCCACTATTGATTAATGATGAGCTAGACTTTAAAATATACTCATTTAACTGTAGTGTAATCCCAGAGTACTAATTTCTCATAGTCTAATACATCAGTTAACTTACTTTTGTGAAATTGCACTGTTTCCGGTTTTGGCAAATCTGAAAACTGCTGTTTTAGTTGAACTGAAATTTGCTAATTAGTGTTAATGGATGTTAGGTGATAAGTTAAACTTGTAGAGGTACTTATCTAGCTATAACTCCATCTAGTATGTCAAATTGTTATAGTCTAATGGAGCATCAAATTTGCATCTTTAAATCTGTCTGCATTTTTGATTTCAAAATCTGACATTTGCTTTTCCTTGTAAGCCTCAAATTTTGATGACTACTAGTATTTGATGCTAAATAGTATGCTAGGCTTTAAGTTTTACTCATTAACTAGTAATCTAAATAAAATCATTGCTTGGTTCAAAGCAAAAATCAGCAAAGCTTTATTTTGCAACCTATCCAAATTTCAGTTTTGCTAAACTCAAATCAGAGTACGATCTAACTGAAATTGAAGTTGGTTGATAGCTGATAGTAAGTGATGAACTAGACTTAGTATATTTCTCAATTAGTTGAGAATTAATCCAGAATATCAATTTCTTCTAATGTCCTAGTGCATCAATATGATTCTTTGCTTTTTGTCCAGATTTCGGTTTTGCTAAAAAAATCAAACTTGTAATCCAGATTTTGATCATACTGCTAGTGAGTATTAGCTGATGCTATGTGATGAGATAGATTTTAAATATTGCTCATTTAGCTGTAGTTTAATCAAGAATACTCATTTGATGCAAAGAATCATTTCTTTGAAATCATCCAAATTTCATCTTTTGGTAAAACTGAAGTCAGAGCAATCTAAGTTAATTCCTAATTTCTCTTTATTGTTGATCAAACCGGCAATGCATAGCAAGGATTTCAATTTTGTAATTCTTGTCAACTATTGATGTTAAGTATTAAGCTAAGCTTTTCAGTTTCAAAATCTGAAACTTTAGATAACCGAATCTCTGTTCGGTCTTGTTATTTCTTGTCGGTCATACTAACAGCATATGCAGCAAGATATTAGCCTTCCATTTCTTTTAGTAAAGTTGCAAGTGATATGTTGTGCTGTTAACTTCACTACTTTAGTTGTAACTTAAACACAAAAATCATATTTCACTCACAATGTAGTAAGCAACCAAATTTGTCCTATTGTCCTGTTTTCAATATTGTTCCAAATCTGAAATTGTGGTTTTAGCTTAATCTACTTGTGACAAATTGTATTAGCGTGCCGCTATATGCTATTGACCTTATGTAAAATAGATATAACTTAAGCATGTTGTTAAATATGCATTGAGCTATTGATCATGCACTCTTTTACGCATTTTGCTCTCTCGCCATTTTCTTGCTATTCATTGGACTTTTGTGTTCTAGATACTGGTTCTTCTGAGATTGTTGAGTCTTTTGTTGATCCACAAGAACCTGAGCAAGAGGTTATCTATTATTACCAAGGCAAGCTTCCTCTCTGCACCATGTTGATCCTAATCTTTGGAACTGTAGATTTATAAAATACAGTGATACTGTTGCATGCAATTTTCTAAAAACTATTTATGCTCTGTTCCTAGTTAGCTATGACCAGAACTTATGGCTTACCTTGAATTGATCATACACTCAACCTACGATAGTTTGTGGTGATATAATACTTAATTTTCAATTTTGCTTAGCCATGCAGTCCATAGAACGGTAATGTTTGACAGGCTTATCTTGTCAAACCTGGGGAACAACAAATACGTCTTTATTTTTGTTGATTCTTTGTTCAGTTTATTTAAATCTGATATGAATCTAAATCTTGTTGTTAAACTTAATTCAAATCTGGACAAGTGGATGCTAGTGATGGTGCCTAGTGCGAGAATGGGAACTGTGGATGACTTGTGCGGTTGATTAAGGACCGAACTCGACGGCCCAATTCAAGCACCAACGCATTTCCACACGCAGAGGTATGGGCGCCTGCTTGGTTAAGTAAAGGGTTAATATTATCGAGTTGGATACAGAGAGTAAGGACATGTGTATTGATTTCATATGGCATAGATGCTTAAGTCTTGGGCCGTGTCGTATGCCATGTGGAGCTTATATCGATATCGATGTTCTTAGAAGGGTAGGCGTAGATGTGTTACATCGCATGTACGTACCTTGAGGCCCGATCAGATGTAATATGTGTGGCTAACACGAGTTTGCATTTAATTGACTAGGTCGGCATTCCTGTACAACATGTGAACCTCGGTTAAATATATGCTATCGATCGTTGTTTAAGCGGGATCGATTTCACATGGGTCATCCAACTCAATAGTGTTAACTTGTTGAAAATACCGAATCTTAGTTTACCTTACCGGCATACCAAAGGCGGTGTGCTATTATCCTAGGGGCTACGGGCTAACTAAGTCGTGTGGGTAAAGATGTACACCTGCGCAGGATTAAAACTATTCGAATAGCCGTGTCCACTGCTACGGCAACGCTTGGATTGATGTCACCAGTATAGAATTTGCTCTAATTTGGGTGTTGGGAATTATTAGTTTCGCATGAGGAGTGTCATGCTTGGTTTGCTAATGATCGGTGACTATTATTGATACCGTTTACGCTTATGTTCAATTACTTACTGCTTTTTAGTCCAAATTGAATTATTAAAACCGCTTTGTCAAAATTTAGCAATTGTAGGTTGATGTATCGCTTTATGGAAATGGAACCAATTAAGCCTTCATTGATAACCTTATGCATATAAAATTCTATTCCTTTGTATAGGTTC
Source organism: Hsuehochloa calcarea (assembly GCA_036346395.1). Lineage (NCBI taxonomy): Eukaryota > Viridiplantae > Streptophyta > Magnoliopsida > Poales > Poaceae > Hsuehochloa > Hsuehochloa calcarea. The sequence goes on from CM070600.1 coordinate 38,589,105, forward strand.
TTCTAAACACTTTCTTTTATTAGTTTGTGTAAGACTTGCTGAGTACCTTTCGTACTCAGGGTTTTATGACCTCTTGTTGCAGGTGAGGATGGATATCTTTATGAGATGCCCGTTAGCGCCGATCTGGGTGACGCTAACGAGTAATGCTAGTTCTAGCCTCCACGCAATAGCCTGCGGGATGATGGGGCCATTGGTGGTTTTGTTTTTATGTTTTGTTTCCGCTGTTGCTCTTTTGTTAATGACCCAAGGTCATCTGTTTTTATTCGGTGCTGTAGCAACCGAAATTAGAGATGTAATTATTGATGTATAATTATGTGAATGTATGACTTGTATGTGAATGATGCAATGTTGTTTTAGGATATATGTGCAATATTCACTGATCCTGGGAAATATTGCATGACATATATCCGAGAACCTGAATGTTGAAATTGTTACTTGTTATCATTATGCTTTTAGTATGATTCTTAATAAAGGATTTGCACTGTTCCTTAAATAAGAATTATGCTACCAGTATAATTTTAATAAGGCACATTTCAATAATTGAGGGTCTCACACTCTCCCTCTCAACAAGCTCTCAAAAAGCAAAACAAATCTTTTTCTAGAGCTAACCCTAATTTTCTCTCGAAAAGTCTAACCCTAACTCCAGGGTTCTCCCCTATTTATAGCCTTGGCTAATGGGCCTCCAACCCATTAAGCCCGCTACACCCGAACGGAACCGCCTCCACTTTTGCCGCGAAAAAGACCCTTCGCCCCTGCGCACCTTTTGAAGCCTCCGTACACCTTGTTGTGCACGACTCGCAACCGCTTCAAGATTCACGCCGCCTCTTGACACATCCCGACCGTTTCGACCTCAACGCCTCCTGCGCCTAGTCCGGTCCACGTGTCTCGCCACGACTCCATCTTGATGCCCTGCAGTCAACACAGACAAAAACACATAACATAGCATTGCACAATAACATAGCATCAACATTTGTATAAGACTCAAACTCATACAAGATCAAAATCACAAAATAACCTTCTCTGCACAGTTCTGGACACAATCGGAAGTTCCGCACTTACCACAGCGGAAGTTCCGATTTCCGGAACATCCGCATTTGTCAGAAATATCGGAAGTTCCGCGCTCAACACAGCGGTACTTCCGATATCCGGAACAACCGACTTTCCAGATATTTAATTCCGATTTGATATCTCAGAGAACACTCAATGTCAGTATTATCGGACACTCCGCTACCCCTTGTGCGGAAGTTCCGATTTCCTTCAAAAAACCAAAACCTGTAAATCGGAAGTTCCTTTTTCCAACACCGGTAGTTCCGATTAATCGGAACTTCCGCTCCATACACAGCGGTAGTTCCGATTTCCCTGACTCAGCCCAGAAACAGCCCAAACCGAAAACCTCAATTCTCAATCTAATCAACACACTTGTCAAATACTCATCACTCAGAGTGGAGGACCTCTCACATGGTCTCTCAATCTCCCCCTTGATGAGTATATTGACAATTACCGAAAAAGCATAAGATGAGTTTGAGATTACAGTCAACCAAGGTCTAAACAAGAGAATTAAGCTCAAGACCAAGTTGACAAAAAGAGAAAGACTTGAGATGAGATGAAGGCGCAATTTTCGCACAAAACTCAAGGCTTTTCTTCAGAAGGCTTTTTCTCACACACATTCTGTAGAAAAGGGAGGAAAAGACTGTATGATGTTCGTTTTAAGCATTAGGAGCCATGTAGATTATCCAAAATGACTATTTGAGTATTACACCAAGCCATAACACAGAAGAATGCTATCAAGATCATGACAATCAATGTATAGAAGAGCTAAGACAGAAGGTCCATAATCTGATTAATGATCCAATTCTTTAGCAGGTCAAATAAGTCAAGATTGAAGTCTAGCTAAAGATATCCAAGGATGATACAAGCCATGTCAAATAATCTAAGTTGAACCAAGAAGACTCAGATCTTGAGCAGTTTAGAGAGCTACCAGTTGAAGAAGGACTCATTTTATCCAGAACTTGGTCTCTTTGATAATAAGCAATTTTAGCACATTTTTCTTTTTCTGAAGACTTTTTATGGTTTTATCTCAGTAAAGCAAGCTCTGAACTAGGTGCCATCCACAATCGCCTCCCGAGCTTCAACCATTTTTTAGCCATGTGCTAGATCCCAAGCCTTATCGACCACTCCAAGCAATGACTTAAGGAGGTGATCTTAGGTCATCCAAGGCTCCCCGAGTTCATGCCTAGTGCAATGGCAAGCCGTCTCATGAGAAAGATTTGGTGAGATCAGTTTTTCGCACAAAAGAGATCATTTTGCTTTTGAAGTTTTAGACCGTTGATTAGAGATAAGTCATGTTTCTTAACATACCGACATAGCTTACTCAAAAGTTCAAATGAGATTCAGACTCAACTCACCTACTTGACATGGCGAATATCATAAAAGGATAGTTTCAACCAGACTAGTCTCAAGAGCTATCATGACAAAATTTTAATTCCAGTTTAGCATTTTTAATTACCTTAGCATGGCAAAGACTAAACTACACATAAAAAGTCATGATAGATCTAGCGCTTTAGCATAAATCATGGCAAGATGTAAAATAGTGAAAACAGATCATAAGGGATAATAAACAAGGCTCCATTTGATTATCATGCAATGCTTGATGAAAAGTACAAAAATCCGATTCCCTTCGAATGAGATGCATCTTTTAATTCAAAGTTGAGTTATGACAAAATTAAGAGTATGGAATAACCAAGAATAACTCCCCGAACCAAAGGAACAAAAGCGAGAATCGATAAGTAAACCGTAAAAAGGCGCCCTTTAGAGCATAGAAAAGATATAGAGAAGACTATCGCTCAGACGTGTTCTTATCTACCCCATATGATTCTAGGACTATCACCGATCTATACAAACACTAAGGAGCAAACATCGCCCCTGTCTACCCAAGGGTGGCCCGACCCTGCTAGAACCTATAAGAAGTGAGTAAGCTCTACTTAGAGAGGAAGAGACAACTAATAAGCGAGATCCTAGAAGCACAAGACAAGAAGTAGCAATCAAAGCAATGTGGCAAGAGAAACACTCTAACCTATGCTGGAAGGACTTCGACCCGAAATATTAAAAGAAATGAAACCAGAAAGGAGTAAGCGTATAATATAATATAATATAATATAATACAGTAGTAGCACAACGCTCCCCCTCACAGCAGTCCGTAAGGACAAACCACCCCAAGCTCTCCCGCAGAGCCAAAACCGAGAGTCGCCCAGGCTTAGTGAAGATATCATGGCGGTGCTCACTCTCCACAAACTGGAGCACAATGTCACCCTTCTCTACATGGTCTCAAGAAAGTGATATCGATATCTATATGCTTGGTCCGAGAATGTTGCACGGGTTCTTGGCAATGCAAATCGCAGACGTGTTATCACGTAAGAGTGGAACGCAATGATAGATAGCCCGAAATCCTGCAGGTCGAGACCATCCAAAGCACTTGACTACAAAGAATCGGCCGCAACAACGCGTGCTCGGCCTCTGCAGTGGACTGCGCAACACCGGATTGCTTCCTCGACGACCAGGAGACGAGAGAAGTGCCAATGAATTGGCAAGTGCCAGAAGTGCTCTTCCTATCTATCCTACAGCCAGCAAAGTCTGCATCGGAGAAAGCTCTAAGAGATAGACAAGAAGAGGAAGAGTACCAGATGCCATAGTCAATGGTAGCTCGAAGGTACCGAAAGATGCGTTTCACCGCCTGTCGATGAGATACGCGAGGAGAAGCCTGAAACCGAGCACAAAGACACACAGAAAAATGTATGTCTGGTCTCGAGGCTGTGAGGTACAAGAGAGAGCCAATCATGCTCCTGAACTCCTTTTGGTCAACAGGTTCGCCGTCTTCATCTGGATCCAGAGCAGCTGTAGATGCCATCGGAGTTGATACTGGCTTTCCATCATTCATGTCGAAACGCTTCAGGAGGTCTCGAGTGTATTTGCCTTGATGAAGAAAGGTACCCTCCCGAGTCTGTTTGATTTGGAAGCCAAGGAAGAAACTCAACTCGCCCATCATGCTCATTTCAAACTCCGAGCTCATGACATCGGAAAACTGGGAAACGAGAGCACGCGAGGAGCCGCCAAAGATAATGTCATCCACATAGATCTGGACGAGCAGAAGATCAGTGCCAAGACGGCGGATGAACAAGGTTTTGTCAATTTTACCCATCTCAAAACCATGGCTCGTGAGATAGGACTTAAGCCTTTCATACCAAGCTCGGGAGCTCGCTTGAGTCCATACAAGGCTTTGGAAAGCTCAGAGACATGGTTAGGGTATTTGGGGTTCTCAAACCAGAGGTCAGTCTCACATAGACTTCTTCCTCAATAAGGCCATTGAGGAAGGCACTCTTGACATCCATTCGGTAAAGCTTGAAACCCTTAGAAGTCGCAAAGGCAAGCGAGATTCTAATGGCTTCAAGTCTAGCTACTGGGGCAAAGGTCTCTTCAAATCTAGACCCTCAACTTGAGAGTAACCACGAGCTACCAAATTTAGCCTTGTTTCAATGACTAACCCATCTTCACTTTGCTTGTTCTTGAACACCCATTTGGTCCCAATGATATTGTGACCTTGAGGGGCTCAACAAGAGACCGCACCTTGTTTCTTTCAAAGTTTTCCAACTCCTCATGCATAGCGTTTGTCCAAGACTCGTCGATAGAGCATGACAAACGCCTTTGGGCTCAAACGAGGCGACGAAGGCGTAATGGAGATGAATAGAGACATGCCGTTTTTGAACGAGTGACTCGCTCAAAGAGATCTCCAATTATCTGCTCTGAAGGATGGTCCTTTTGAATGTGTCTTGGAGGTCCAGGGTGAGATGAAGAAGTGGCCTCTACCTCATTAGCAGATGAGATAGGGACAGAGCCACTAGCTTGTAAGAAGCTGAAGGTAAGGGTGATCTCCTCGAGGTGCAGTGGAAGAAGGCACCTCAAGAGGAGGAGAAAGAATTGGATCAGGTATACAACCTTCATCTCCGTCTTCCTCTTTGTCCACAAAGATGGACTCAGACTGCTCTAAAGAACTCGAGATATCGTGCCTAGTCCCGGACCGCCTCATCGAAGGTCACCTCACGTGTCTCTAACAATTTACTAGACTCAGCCTGCACTCTATAGGCACGAGAAGAAGTCGAGTAACCCGGAAAGATCCCATCACAAGATCGTGACTCGAACTTATCTAGGTTCCTGCACTTGTAATAAAACACTTGCAACCAAACACACGAAAATGCGAGACTGGGTTTTCGCCCATATCTCAACTCATAAGAAGTGCGATGCAAGAGTGCCCAAGAAAACTCATAGAAACATGACAAGCGAAGAGTAATTGCCTCATTTCAAAACTTCCTAGGTGTAGAGTACTCATCAAGCATCGTCCCGCCATCTCGACCAAGGTACAGTTCTTCCTCTCCACAACTCCATTTTGTTGGGGGCGATGGAGACGAGAACGGTGCTCTACACTGCCTCACCACAAAACTCTCAAAGTAGGAATTCTTGAACTCGGTGCCATTATCGGTCACGAATTGCTCGTAATGCACCCAGGAGCTCAACAGAAAGCCTACCAAAAGACCACGAAAAAGAGTAAACGCCTCATCCTTCGAGGCTAAGAAGAACACCCAAGAATACCTCGAGAAGTCATCGACCACGACAAGTACGCACCACTTCCTCCTCATCGACCGCACTCTAGCCGGTCCCATCGTGTCCATATGGAGCGATTGACCCAGTGCATCCGTCATAGTCATCATGAATCGGAGGATGTGAAGCGGCAACCATTTTGCCGCGTTGAAGGAGCACAAACAAGATCCTTGACCATTTTGAGTTTCGCAAACCACGAATGAGATCGTGGCGCTAACTCGGTCGATGATCAAATCCTATATGACCAAGTCTCCTATGCCGTAAAGACAAATCACGGATTCAAGCAATTAAACATCGGAGAGGATCACGGAAGATCCGAAAAATCAGACGAAAAATCCTCCCATAACGAGAAATCCCGCAAACTAGACTACCCAAGAATCAAGAATTTTGCAATTGTTTTTCTTAAAGCTCACCTCAAACCGTCATCGATAAGTCGAGAGATCAAAGCGATTATATCGCAGCTTACTTACTAAGGCAACATCTTTTAAAATAAAAGAATCATTAATGCTCACAGACCTTTAGCGATGACGCGCCAAATGAAGCATCTCCGAAGGTGATCGTCTCATCACCGAGCGCGGGCTAGGGAAGAAAACCAACGAGAATCTCCAAATATATGACGTGAACAACCGAGTCTACAATCCGCACCTTTCCTTCCCAAATTAACGACTCGAGTCAAACAGAGTAAAGTCTCGATCTCGGGTGAATCAACGATGATTTTGGCACCCAATACTGAGTAACACGGCGAACAGATGAAGTAGTCAAGCAAGACTGACCTCTATCTACCCTACGCTCTCTGTCACTCAACAAGTCAAAGATCTCGACTGTTCTCGGATTCGATCGCTATGGAAGAGCGAGTCAAGTGCGATAACATGTTGATCTCGCCATGGTAGCTATCTCGAAAGGAAAACGAGATCTACCCTCGTGACGGCGGAGTTACGACCAAAGGGAGCATGAGGACGAAAATCAGAAAACTCAGAAAAACCAAGTCCTCGATGCTGCCCAAAATCATCAGATGGCACAAACCTAGACCTTGTGTTGGTCTTAGGTGCACTCAAGATCCGGGCTGACCACAATGTTCCTAAGAGACTCAACACGATCTCTTCACGCGATCTTGGCGCGCTGAAGCAATGATCAACTAAATGTCCATCTTTACGATGTAAGGTGCAATGATACTTTGCCTTACGAGGGGCAAGCTGCAGTGGAATCACCTTGTCGTCGAAATCCTTTGAACAAAACCCGTGACTTAAAATTGACTTTCTCGATCCCCGGCTTAGTTTTGATCACACCGTGCTATGGTTTTGAGCACGACGGTGGATGCTTCCTCATATCCTCCCCGGATATCATATCCTAGACCACGATTAAATCGCAAATTTTAGATTTGTCTAGAATGAGATTGAGCTTCTTCTTGCCTCCTACAAACCTCTCGAGAGTGTTCATAAGATACCGACACTCCCGAAAGAGAGAGGTGCAAGAAGAGCAGGGGAAGAAGGGACAAGAAGGTAAGGGAGCGGAAGAAGAACCAACAACGGAGGAAAGGTTGGCTTGTGCACGCACACCACTGGGGAAACGATCCCATCGCTAGCGTGATTGGTTCACGTTACTAGGCGCCTCTACCAAACCCTTAGGCTTCTTCCCAAAGACACATAATACAAGCGGATGATTGTGTCTCTAGAAGGTCCTTAGTTAGCTTCGCACATTTTTCATCCAAAGCAATCAAATCACATTTTAGTTTATTACATTGCTTGCATGGTGAGCTAACAAGATCCTTAGAAGCATCTTGAGCCAATTTGTTATCTTGTGATCAATCATTTCTTGAAACCGCTTGATATGATTCTAGTTCAAAGAAGATTAACTTAGGACGCTTTAAACAAGAAACAATAGGCTCTAGTAGCGCACTTGGAATTCAACAATTTTGTGATCTGCCTGCTTTAGGTTCATCTTGAGATTATTACAATTTTCACAAGTTTCAGCAGATCAAGCAACATGGTATAAAGACCTCTAAACGAATTGTCCTTAACCTCACATGAGGTGCAAGCGAGCCTCAATAGTAGTGGATGCAGGAGGTGCTACCCTACTCATCTCTAATTCAGCAAGAAGGCTAATGTTCTCTACCTTAATCATGTCAAGTTCAGAGGAAACACTATCATGCAAGGTCCTTAGTTTTTCCATGTCATCAAGCAAAGCACAGCAAGTGTCACAATCATCACGGGAGGGAGCAGATGTAAATAAAGTAAGCTCCCGTGATAGTCTAGCTACTTCCTTCTCCAACACAGAACACTTAGCCCTAGACTTAGCATGAAATCTACCTAGCTTAAGAAAACCATCATTAAGTCGGGTCATAAGTGGGACTAACCTCATCCGAGTCGGATGAGTACACCATTGTCGCTCGATTCGCCCGAGGGCCATGAAGCACATGCCGGAGAAGTTGCCGTCGCCCTTGGGATCATGATCGCCCTTCCCATCATCGTCACTCCACCCCTCCACCTCGCTGGTGTCCAGTTAAATCGAGGGCGGTGAGGACGCGATGGAACAGCTTCTTAGCCTTCCCAAAGTTGCGGAACTTCTTCTTGCCTTGATCAGTCTTTGAGGGCTTCGTGTTGCGGTTCTTGTCGATGTAGTCGTTCTTGCTTGGACCGCCATAGTCACCTTTGCCCTTCCCAAGCTTGGGACGGTTTGCTCGGATGTGGTTGGGGCCACCACACTCAAACAAATCACAGACCTCCTCTTTTACCATCCCTCCTCCTCTTGTAAGCATGGGAAAACTGCTCTAATCGATCATCGGTTATGTCACGAGAGCGACTAGGAGAACCCACGACGACTCGTAAGAAGATCCGTAAGTGGGATCGGTGACTAAAGCCATCGATCGTGACTTCGACCTTCGAGACAATGTCAATCTCGTGAGTCTTGAGACGCGAGTAAAGCGCATCAAGAGTCGTGGTCGAGAGGTCCGTGCTATCTTTGATGGTAGTCACTTTCATCTCCCAAACACGAAGATCAAGTGCGAGAAAGCATCCGTCGAGCGTTATCCGAGTCGGGGTATGTAAGACCGACCGCTCGGAGGTTGCTCAAGATCTTGTGAAAACGCCAAAAGCACTCGCCTAAAGATTCACCAAAAGCATTTCAAATTTCTTCAGACTCACGCTTGAACCGATCTTGTCGAACTGTCTTAATCTGAGTGGTGCCCTCATGGTATGCATCGAGGGTCACCTGGATGTCGTAGCGTAAATCAAATGAGAAATACGATCAAACTCACTACGCTTAAACCACGAATGATTATGTTCCTTGCCTTAGCATTTGCCTCAACATCGCCATGTTTCGGCATTGATGTTCTCATCGGCAGAACAACAAATCTAACCTTCACCTTTCTCCAGATGGCATACCCCGAGCACGGATGTAAGTTTCCATTCGGCTCTTCGGTAGGGGTAATCGGCACCATCAAAAGCGGAGGCTTGGTGGAATACTTGTCCGTTGCCATGGCTCAACCGACCGGTTAAGATCTATCAAGAAGAGCTAACCGCTCGATACCAATTGAAGGACCGAAATGGCAACAGAGGGGGTGAATGGTGCAATAAAATTAAGAACTCCCTTATCAGATTTAAAGCAAATCTACAAAGCCCTCTGGATCTCTTAAGAAGAGTGAAGCAAAATCGAGAATCAAAATAAACTTCAGATCGTTTCGCCGAAATCGGAAGGTCCGATTCTACCCGCGAGTAGTTCCGCACTCCGTAGTTCCGGATCTGCATGCGGAAGTTCCGCTGCGATGAATTCGCCGTGGACAATCGGAAGTTCGATTGTCCCGACCAAGAACAAAGGCGCTCGGTTTTTCCCAAAATTCAAAGTGCTAAATCTTGAATGCTCTTCTCTGGTCAAGTTTCACAGACATCATCCTAAGCAACATCTTGACCTCATGGAGAAGAATCGCAAACAAAGATTTAACAAACAAGCCAAAATCGGATTTCTTGAAGAAAGGGCAAGAAAGACCAAAACCGAAATAGACACGATTCTCGATTCCTAGTTCATGAAACTTTGAGGATACATTAGCAATATCAAAACGAATCTAGATATCAAGTTTCATGCTATTTCATAAGACGAATCAAAAGATATGCCAAAACCCTAGATATTTAACATGAGAACAGAGAGAAAGAAGAGGACATAAACAAGTAATCAAAACTCGAGTTTCATTGATAGATATCAAATGTTTACAGATGGAAACACAGAGGAAAGATTACATAAGATTTGAGATCATACTCTCCTCTCAACAAGCTCTCAAAAAGCAAAACAAATCTTTTCTAGAGCTAACCCTAATTTTCTCTCGAAAAGTCTAACCCTAACTCTGGGTTCTCCCTATTTATAGCCTTGGCTAATGGGCCTCCAACCCATTAAGCCCGCTACACCGAACGGAACCGCCTCCACTTTTGCCGCTTATGAAAAGACCCTTCGCCCCTTGCGCACCTTCCGAAGCCTCCGTACACCTTGTTGTGCACGACTCGCAACCGCTTCATGATTCACGCCGTCTTGACACATCCCGACCGCTCGACCTCAACGCCTCGCGCTTAGTCCGTCCACGTGTCTCGCCACGACTCCATCTTGATGCCCCGCAATCAACACAGCACAAAAACACATCACATAGCATTGCACAATAACATAGCATCAACATTTGTATAAGACTCAAACTCATACAAGATCAAAATCACAAAATAACCTTCTCTCCACGAGCTTCGACACAATCGGAAGTTCCAAGATTTACCACAAATGAAGTTCCGATTTCGAACATCCGCATTGTCGAAATATCGGAAGTTCCGCTCAACACAATGCGGTACTTCCGATATCCTAACAACCGACTTTCCGATATTTAATTCGATTTGATATCTCGAGAGAACACTCAATGTCGGATTATCGGACACTCGCTACCCCTTGTGCGGAAGTTCCGATTTCCTTCACCAAAACCAAAACCTGGTAAATCGGAAGTTCCTTTTTCCAACACCGTAGTTCTGATTAATCGAACTTCGCTCCATACACGGTAGTTCCGATTTCCTGACTCGACCAAATTGCCCAAACCGAAAACCTCAATTCTCAATCTAATCAACACACTTGTCAAATACTCATCACTCAGAGTGGAGGACCTCTCACATGGTCTCTCACATATACACAGTTTCGCGTGAGTTGTTCAGCCATACACTCTCGGTACCATCTAAGCAGTGCGGACAGGCTTTGGCTCATTTTGTACTGAACCCCGACAGGTTACCAAGGGCAAGAAAATCATTGATGGTGCAGAATAACATGGCGCATAAAGTGAAGTTCTCTCGTTTGTACGCATCCCATACTTGTACTCCTTTGTTCCAAAGTGTCACAAGATCTTCCAGCAATGGTGCTAGGTACACATCCATATCGTTCCCAGGTTGCTTCGGCCCTTGGATAAGTAGTGACATCAAAATGTATTTCCGCTTCATACACAGCCAAGGAGGAAGGTTGTACATACATAGATTCACGGGCCAGGTGCTATGTCGGCTCCTCATCTTACCGAAAGGATTCATTCCATCCGTACTCAGACCTAACCTTATGTTCCTCGGTTCCGCACCGAACTCTTCGAAGCTCCGATCGAAGTTTCTCTACTGGGCAGAATTAGCAGGGTGTCTGAGCTTCCTATCTTTCTTACGCTCCTCCGAGTGCCAACACATCAATCTTGCCTCCTTTCGATTTGCAAATAAACGCTTCAAACGTGGGATCACAGGCAGATACCACAACATCTTAGCATGAGGTTCTTACTTCGCCTTAGCAGTATTCTTACGCTTGTATCGGGATGCTTTGCACACGGGACATACATGCATGTCTGCATACTCTTTACGGTAGAGGATACAATCGTTCGGATATGCATGTATTCTTTCTACTTCCATTGCCAATGGACAAATAACCTTCTTAGCTTGGTAGGTAGTGCTGGGCAACACGTTTCCCTCCAAAAGAATGTCAGCTAAGAGACCTAACAACGCCGTAAAACTCTTATCGGACCAACTATTGCTTGCCTTCAATTTCAGCAGTTCAAGCACGGTTGACAACCTTGTGTATTCCGGCTTGCAGCTAGGGAACAAAACTCTCTCTTACCGTAGTTCCCTTCTGTATCGTGTAGCATCTGATCCAGATTGTCATCATGCGACCTATCATCATCAAAATCACATTCCATACCCTGCATATCATTGACTTCCCCGGTGATGTCGTCATTACTGACTTCCGATATAATCTGCTCTTCACCGTGACTGCTCCAACATGTATATCCTTTATTGAAACCCCTTCGTATTAAGTGAGCTTCGATCTGCGCCGGGTTGTTAAATATTTTCATATTTCCACAATCAATGCATGGACAGTACATAAATTTTATCCCCTTCTTCAACATATCCTGCTCGGTGGCTCTTCTAAAAGCAAACACGCCATTAATATACTCTTCACTCACACGGTTCTCAATGTACATCCAGTTTTGGTCCATCTACACGTATACGCACGTAACAAATTAATTAGTGTTACATTATATTAATAAACCGCAAGTATCCTTCATAATGACCAAACACATTAGTGATTAGTCTAGAGCAAATATAAAGGGTTATGGATCGTTACACATTAGTGCTTAGTCTAGAGCAAAAATAAAGGGTTACAGATCGTTACCCTTCTCTCCAAGGTGGCGCAATGTGGGAGGAGGCAGCAGAGGTGCCGCAATGGGGGAGGAGGAGGCAGAGGTAACAACTCAAAACGGGGGAGGAGGCAGCAGCAGCAGCAGGGTGGCGGCACCTCAAATGGAATGGAAAGGGGGCCTGTCGGGAGCATCTACTTATAGTGCTTGTATATCACAGACGGTTCTATACAAGAACCGTCTGTGATAAATAAGTATCACAGACGGTTCTTTACAAGAACCGTCTGTGATACTTCACAGACGGTTCGTATAAAGAACCGTCTGTGATAACACTTATACGAACCGTCTGTGATAATTCACAAACGGTTCGTATAAAGAGTCGTCTGTGATGAGTACCATTATCACAGACGGTTCTTTATACGAACCGTCTGTGATACTTATTTATCATAGACGGTTAGCGAAGAACCGTCTGTGATAGGGTGTCTAGTATAGCATGTTTTGTAGTAGTGAGCTTTCAAAATTTCCAACCTCTTGTTAGCTGAGTCCAGTACTTAAAAATGCTTAATAACATTTAGTAGCTTTCATCAGTTAAATGAACATAAAAATGCAATCTGTAAACTTCATTAAGATCAAGAAACAACCATTTGTAGTAAGCTATTCAATACTGTAAAGTTAGTATGTGTACATTTTAACCAGGATAATTATTGATTAAGTAATTAGCATTTTAATATAAAAGGGAGAGAATATAATAGGATTTATTTTGATTGTATGATCATCATGGGTGTCTACATAGAATTCCTGGAGAGAGTCTTGTGAGTACTAGGTGTCCTGTTAAGTTTATTACAACTTCACAAATCCCTAATTAATTTAAATGAACTCCAATTAAACTAAAAATTATCACTTAAATACATCTAAAATCATTTTCCATCTTCTGTATTACATTCTTAATTTTTGGAGACTCTTGGATTTCTTGGTGTTTATTCGGTGTTTTCTCTTTGTCAGTTCTTATCGTTAGACAACGATGATACAAGAGTGCAACCAAAATAATCGTGAGAATGTCCAGAGTTCCTGCAAATAAAGGCAAGCAGTTTGATCATGTTAATCCCAATATTTTCAAGTCTAATATATTGATTTCAACTTGTATATATGCATTGCTATTTTGTTGTTAAATTTTGGTTTGATTAGTTGATCCTATAGTTGCATACTCTGTAGGTAAATGATTACTCTCTACTACCTGAGCCTAGGTTATTTGCTGTGATTAGAGTTCGTTGGATGGGCTCTTGTCACTTAGTAGATTACGAGATAATATGCTTAGATATGCTTAGCTATCGGTAGTATTGGGCGATCATCGACTTAGTCGATGATCTTGATCACACAAATCTTATTATTACTCTATTATGTCCAGCACCTTGTGCTGTTTTAAATTTGGAAATTTAAAACTGAAAATAAAATTGTTTTAGACTTGGGCATAATGGTATGTTGGTGTGACAAGGAAAGGTGCCCGAGTCAACAAGGACCGAATAACTTGCGCCATTGATCCAAGCACTTTTGCGTATTAACCACACGAGGGTATTGGGAACCCCTCTTGACTTAGTACTTTGGCGTGTGTTAGCTGTAATACCCCAGCCCGCTCATAGTGTGGCCCATGTGGCCCATGAGGAGTTGTGTGGTGGGATTAGTCCCACATTGCTTGTCTCAAGTGAGTTGTTGTAGTATATAATGCCTGTTGGATCTAAACGTAGCACCTCCGGTTTAACCCTTTTACATGAAGCGAGGACGAAAAGTGTAAGTGAGGTGCTATGTGTGGGCGGGTCCGCCCCACGGTGGGCTGGGCATTGAGCCGATTTTGGGTCAGGGTGTTACATTAGCTCCGAGTCACAGGAGCTGGGTTATGTGTTGTGTCAAAAAGGAATTGTGTTGTTGTTGTTGGGTGTGCGGTGGCGGAGTTCTGGGTAGGTTCTCCACCTCGAGGGGCATCGTAGTTGTCCAAGGCTTTACCCGTGAGGGGTAATTGACCGAGGCTTTACGATGACTCCGACACAACGTATGGGTTTCTATCCATACAGGCGGCTCGTAGTTAATACATAATATTGGAAATGTCTCGTAGGACTTAGTTGTGCCGACATATCAAAGGAAGTGTGCTTAATCATGTGGCAAAAAGGCGGTCTGGCGTGTGGGTACATTGGTGCACCCCTGCAGGGTTAAATCTATTCGCATAGCCTCGTCCTAGGTCATGAACATGCTTGGTTATTTCTCGCAAGAATTAGACTACAACTTTTAATTAAAACTTGACATGGGTGGTATGAATGGGTAATTCATGCCACGGTTGTGGTGACTATTGGGTTAGTCACTTTCAGGATGTTGTTGTCATCTATTTATTGTTATTATGTTGTTATTTACTGTTATTTGAACAATAAAAACAGATTATAAACTTGCTTTGTGCTGAAAATGAAACATACAGCCTGCACTTAAAAAAGCTTGCATGTAGCGTATGTATAGGCTTTTTACTATACACGTAAGTCATGCGGGGTACAATTTTTGTACTCATTTGCTTTGCTTAACTATTTGTTGCAGAGGAGGAAGGTGAGCCCCAAGGGCCTCACTTTTGTGAGATGTGCTGCAGGTTTGACGACTAGCTTGGCGGTCCGGTTGGTTGCCTTGTGGGTAAAGGCACACTAATTGGATCTTTTGTTTATCGTCTTCTTATGGCATTTCACTTCTGCTGTCAAATTAATTAATTGTACGTCTTTTGGCCGGTCGGCCTCCCTTTTGTAATAACTCTACTATGTATGTCTTTTGTTTTGTTAAGTGTTGCTTTGGTTCTATGTCTTGAATGGAATTAATGCATGAATTTTGTAAAGGGGTGTGTATACTGCATTTCTAGGAAGTATACATATCTCAAAGACACGGGTTATTTTGTTTGTGATGCCAGAGTCAATTAGTGACCAAGCATTGCAAGCTTAATAAACCGAGGTCCTCACATGTTATATTGGCATTTCTCTTTTATTTACTGCTTCCATTGTTATAGGCTCGTAGTGACATTGGAAAAAGTAATCGTGGAAAGATGTCCGGGCTGCATACAAGTGGCAGCAAGAGTCATGCCCGTGTTGGACATGAAATGGTATATAAATGCCTTTCTAATATAATATCTCAAATATAACTTATGTTGTACACTATTTTTTATTGATGTTATATTTTCTATCTGTTTCCATGCAGCACATGGATAATGGTGTCGTGGCTCGTAGAGATGAGTTGTTTATTAAAACACGCACTCAAAAAAATGGCCTTCCTTCACAAGCAGCAACACATAAAATTGTAAGTATATTAAATCATTACATTCGATGTCTAAGGGCTTGATGTGTCGTGTATTATGATAGTCTTATTTGGTTGGTTAATATTCCATATTTGCAGAAAGCACTTCAGGACGCAGCCACAGATCATCCAGAGTGGACAGAGAAATCCATAAAGCAAGGTGACCTCCTGTGATGCGTACACGCTAGGGGTGGCCCGATCTTCACGGCGTAGGTTGAAAAACAAAGCGAATCTTGCTGTGGACAGCGGGGATAACTAGTTGTGAGTAGCGGAAAAGGGTAACTAGCTTTAACCTGCCAAGGTTGGATGCGACCAAGCGTTGGGGAGAGACGATCCAGGAATAGGTAAAGGAATGTACAAGCCATGAGGGTTCAAACGGGACTTAGCTTTATTGCATGTCTCACATCGCAATATATATCTTTCAACGTCGCGCCTCAACTTTGGCCAAAAGAAATGGTCAGCCAACACACTCTCAGTTTTCTTCGCACCAAAATGGCCCATAAGTCCGCCAGAATGAGCTTCCTGCAAAAGCAATAGGCGAACAATCTTGTAGGCATTGTCATTAATCTTTTGAACCACTTTGAAAGGGCCATCTGCTCGTGGCTGTAGCTTGCACTTGCGCTGGTCAGGGAAACGATCTTTTCTAAGATGTACCCATACCAAGTCACCTGGTTCAAACAACATCTTTTTTCTTCCCTTGTTTGCACGCCTCTCATACAATTTGGGCCATCTTTGCAATATTCTCTCGCCTTTTGGTGAATCTTTTGACATGTTCAAGACGTTCGTTTGCATCTAAATTGACGCTCTCTGCAGCAGTAAAGGCAAAAGATCTATGGGAGCAGTGGGTTTGAAACCATATGCAAGTTCAAATGGACAAACTTTAGTGGTCGAATGTAGCGCCCTGTTGTATGCAAATTCCACATGAGGTAGACACTCTTCCCACATCTTCAAATTTTTCTTCAGAACAGCTCGAAGCAACATGGACAATGTTCGGTTCATGACTTCAGTTTGTCCATCCGTTTGAGGATGGCATGTTATGAGAACAACAGCTTGGTCCCAAGCTTTCCCCACAAGGTCTTCCAAAAATAGCTAAAAAACTTAGTGTCTCGGTCTGATACAATAGTTCGTGGCACACCATGTAAGCGCACAATCTCCCTGAAAAACAATTCAGCAATATGTGAAGTATCATCGCTCTTATGACATGGAATAAAGTGAGCCATTTTGCTAAACCTATCAACCACAACAAAAATTGAGTCCCTCCCCCTCTTTGTCCGAGGTAAACCAAGAACAAAGTCCATTGAAATATCTTCCCACGGAACATTAGGAATAGGTAAAGGAATGTACAAGCCATGAGGGTTCAAACGGGACTTAGCTTTATTGCATGTCTCACATCGCAATATATATCTTTCAACGTCGCGCCTCAACTTTGGCCAAAAGAAATGGTCAGCCAACACACTCTCAGTTTTCTTAGCACCAAAATGGCCCATAAGTCCGCTGAATGAGCTTCTGCAAAAGCAATAGGCGAACAGCAATCTGGAATGCATAGCTTATTAGCGAAATAAAAAACCATCATGCAAATGAAACTTGTCCCAGCCCTTTCCATTACCACATTTGGAAAATGGTGCAGAAAAATATGAGTCATGAACATACAATTCTTTGATACTTTCTAACCCAAGAACTTTAGCATCAAGTTGAGAAAGTAAAGCATGACGTCTAGACAGGGCATCTGCTACAACATTATCCTTCCCTTTCTTGTACTTGACAATGTAGGGAAAAGATTCAATGAATTCACTCCATTTTGCATGTCGTCGATTCAGTTTTAGTTGACCCTTAAGATGTTTCAAAGATTCATGGTCTGAGTGTATCACAAATTCCTTAGGCCACAAGTAGTGTTGCCAAGTTTCCAAAGCTCTCATGAGGGCATACAATTCTTTATCATAAACAGAGTAATTGAGAGTTGGACCACTTAACTTTTCACTAAAATAAGCGATTGGCCTACCTTCCTGCATGAGTACTCCTCCAATCCCTATACTGTAATACCCTGAAAATAATATTAATTTTAATGAAAATGTCTTAAGGGTCGGAGAGTAATTAATTAAATAGTAACAATAAATAAGTAAATAATAAACGTCTTAAGGGCTTGCGCGTAATTAAATAAAAAGAGTTTGTGAGGAATAGATTATTTCGGAATTTTGTTGAGCTATAAATAGATCTTGGATTTTAGAAAACCCTAGTTTTTCTTTTCCTTTCCAAGCCGTCGTGCCGCTTGATTTTTCCACTGTTCTGGCTGCACCTGGCGGCTTTTTTCTTTGCCTCGCAAACTTGCGCCGCCAGATTTTCTTCTGCTACCGCTCACGTCGCCGCATCCAGCCTGCCGCGCCGCCAAAAGCTGCTGCGTGGCTGTGCGCTGCAGCCGCTCCCTCCTGCGAAGACTGCTGCGCGTGGAGCCGCGATCGATCGCATGCATCGCTTTCTGCGCTGGATCGCCAAGCGTCGCTGCGCGCCGGACAGCGTGGGCGGCGCTGCGATCGCATACCGCGTGGAAGATCAATTTGTTTCTTTGTCTTGCCCAGCCACCGAAGTTTTCTGCGTTGCGTGTCGGCCGAATCGGCTTGGCGTTCTTTGTCTTTGCGTTGATCGGTGTCTTCTGCTGCTGCGGCCGATTTCGGTGGCAGAGGACGTCGCCGAACCGAGTTCTTGCCGCGTGGAGGTTAGATTGTTTTCTTGCGAACCTTGGTTAGTTTGGTGGTTAATTGCATGCAGCAATTAGAGATTTTAATTAGAGGTTGTTAGAGAGGTTTTATTATGTTCTAATAGAGAAGCCGATTAATAGATCTATTTAGAACGCTGTTCGTTGAGCGATTTGTTCGGGTACCTTAATGGCGAATTTTGGAAATCTCATCTATTAGTTAATTGTAGATAATTTCGATATCTTTCTATAGCATGTTTAATCCCGTCAATCGGACGAGTATAATTAGAGTTATGTTTTTCGAAAGGCCGCTGTTTTTACGGTTGTCGTCTTTCGGCGCTGTTGTGGTAGACTGTAAATTAAAAATAGAAAATAGCTTAATTAGAGTTTTGATCTACATGAAAGTTGTAGATATTTGTCCAATGGTTCTGTAGAATCTGAGAACGCGCATTTTGGTTGAGTAAAACTAAAGTTATGAAATTTGGAAGACCGCTGTTCCGAAGCGGACAGATCGACTTTCTGGGCTAAATACGGAGGGTTAGATGATTTAATTAGAAGTCGGTGTAATCTAAGAAAATGTGGATAATTTTATAAAGAATCCAGAATGGGGTGGTTTGTGGTGATCGGACTTTCGAGTCAAAAGTTACGCTCTTTTTAGTAACCGGTCAGCTATAGGTAACTAGTCGATACGGCGTAACGTGTTATATTTGGGGACGTGTAGGAGCGAAGCATTTTGATTGCTATTCTTGTTGCTGTAATTTGTATTGAAGTTGGTGTATTTAATATAGGAGGCGTCGTGCTTGTTGCCGTCTTCTAATCAAATCGTGCGTCGCAACTAGTAAAGGCAAGTGCATTGTAGACAGCGATCAATGATCGATCACTGTTGTCTTTATCTTCTATTACCATTATTGTTATGCTTTTATTTTGTTTAATTGCAAGCAATGGAATGGTATGGATTTATATTGTTAATGGACATGATGAAAAGTTGGATATGATGTTTATGATGGAGTTTTGCATATTTTGTATACATAAGCATCATTGCATTTGAGAAGGTGATCATGATGATCACAACTCCACGGAGTGGAGGAGGTCCCGATCCTTTTGGAGGAGCGGGCTTGAGAGTGAATGTTGTCGCGAGCATTCACTCACGCTATACCGTATATCGTGAAAGAAGTGCATGTGGACATGTAGAATAGGCGTGCATTGATACATGAGATTAATTGATGAGAATATTAATGGAAGTACACGTGATGATAATGGAGTTATTGAATCTTTGATGATTTATTATTGTTCGTTGTTTATGGATGTATTTCTTTGAGTCGTGGACTCACCCTTGCTCTATTGATGTTTTTAGGTGATCTTCGAGGATGCCGTAATTGAGAGCGAGTAGAGCACATGGACATCACATGATCATTCGCCATGATAGTCACTCATTCAATATTGGTTTACCCATGGACATGTTAGTTATTGAATAAAGTTTAGGACATCATTTGGACTAGACTATTTGCTTTATTAATTTGGATTCATTGGTTGATGCTGCTTTGGATTATTTGCCTGGTTATAATTCCCATAGCTTATTTTATTGTCGCTTGATCCATAATTACATTTTCGTTTGTGGTCCATTGATATGATTATCATTGTTTCCTTGATGTAATTTTATAGTGTGTCGATAATTATTAGTTTAAAGTGTAGTGTGGTGACATTCTAGGCTTAGTGTTGGGCTGGGGTGTTACAGTTGGTATCAGAGCGGGCTTTAGGTCCGTGGTGAATAGATTAACAACATAGGCAAACTAAAATTGTTAAAATTTGTCTAGTATTAGTAAATCAACTAAAATTTGCTAATGGTTAACTAACCTAAAAATTTGACACACTAGCGCACAGTAGGTTAGAGAGAGGTACAAATATACTTTTACGCTTCCGTTATGTTGTTTATTGATGTATGACTTGATTTTGATCTTTGAGCTTATTATATAATGTTGATTGTGATTGATGGCTATGTCGAGGATAGATGGCGTGGTCGTGGTGGCCACTGATGCGTGGAGGTCGGGGCATGGCGTGGTTCTGTGGGGCCCCCTCCTGAGGCAGTTGAGATCGTGGTTGTGGCCCTGGGTTTTACCAGGTTACACCACCATTCGTGGTATGGGAATAGAGAGGTAGCTACTTTGATTACAGTAGTTATAGGTATTGTGTGTGAGTTTCTTTAAAAAGTTGTTCTCTTCCTTGAGCTTGAATTTTGGGCAATTCTGGTTATAGTTGCGGTTGATGAATTTTCCTTGAGATAGTGTTTACAATACAGCGGGTGATATTTCATTAGTCTCCTTTGGTTCCATAAAGCCATTACTTGTTCTCATGACTATTGATCTATTGTTGCTTTGTGTGAACATCGGTTAACAGCAAGATTGATCTTTTCGTGGGAGTTCCGCCCTTCCTATTGGAAAATATGACTTATTTATTCACTTGGTATTCGGATCTTTGAAAGTTTTCTATTGCAAGTTCTTTAACATGCGAAAACTTTGGCTTTATGTATTTCTTTTGGATTATTTCGAGTGCTGAAGTTTAATGCCTATTTTTCTGAAAAGAGTTAAAATCCTTTTGTGTTGACTTGTTATGTTTAAGCTAGAGGTGGTAAACATAGAGGTCCATTGATAAGGTATGAGTATCAGGTCGGATCTGTAGCGTGATGCATGATTGGTCTTAACCCAAATCCTTAGAATTGAACTTGATTAATTTGATATTGTCATAGAGTAATTACGAGTTGAGTAGTGACTAAGAGTATGTCCATACCTAATTGGAGTCATAAGAGTTATTAAGAAGTATGGAACGTTGATGAACTGGCTTGGACATTAAAATTGATTAGTTTGTTGAATTTATTGGATTTGGTACCAATGGATTAATCTAATTGTGTGTAAAGGGAAACTTGAGGAGATGCTAGGTTATTGCCTTAATAGATATTATTTGTGGTGTTATCTTTACTGTAGACACTTGGTGATCATATTTGGTTGATAGCTTTACATATACCTTAGTATGATTAATTATTGGAATTGTGTACAAAAAGTTGAAGGGATTGAATACCAGTGGATCTAGAATTTACAGGAGGAGTTCTGGATAGTTCTTCTTTATAGAATGACACGATGAATTTGATTATAGTGTTGTTGAGACTTTTGATCGAGAGAAGATTTTGACTTTTGAAGTTTTAGGGTGATTTTGTTGAAAACTAAGTGTGAAGAGGAACAACTGAATATGTGTTGGTAAATATTCAAGTGATTCGCAAATGAAAATAGGTAGCAGCTAGACATCATAAGAAAGCTAGTTGATAACAACAATGGTTGGAGTGCAATTGCGGAGTGTTAAAGTTTGGTGTTGATCATCACTAAGAGTTGAGCTGGTGTGATTTAATAGGTGGCTTATACCTAGACAATTGTGGAATAGTCAGACAATAGCATATCCGTGATGAAAGGGTTTTGATAAAACCTTTTAATTTGTGTAGTGGATCCCTTCTAATATAAAGTAGTTGTTGTAGTGAGGTTGTATGGTTTTGGTATAATCTCATTTTGTTAAATGAAAGGTTTGGAGTTTTGAATTCATGAACTTTTGGAGTTCATGATTTATTTGGTAGATGAAATTGGTTTGAGCAAGTGACGAGTCGGAAAGCTTTATTGGTTCTTAAGTGATTAATGTGATTTGGTCCTTTTTAAAAAAAAAAAATCTTTTTATTTGTCTCTTCTTTTGAGAAAGGAATAGTCGATTTGTTTTACAAAACCTTAAAGAGTGTATATTGGGAACTGGTTAATAGTGGTCAAGTATATGATGTGGTGAGACCCTGGGTTGCAAGTTAATTGAGGAACATTAGAGGATGAATTCATTTCATGATATAAATCTCATAGAGAATTGGATCTAAAAGGAATTATGGTCGTTGGGACAAAACTGATTATATTGTTACAATTAGTAGAACCTATAGTGAATAGTGATCCAAGAATATTTGTTCATGATGGTGGAGTATTGGAATTATCGAATAGTTGGGTTATTGTTATGGTATACTTTGCAAGGTTATGTAGGTGAAATGGAATGGTGTGGTAAATCGTTTTGGGCAGTCAATTGATTAGTGATGATGGTTGAAATTAATGATTGAGGATATTGTTTGGATTGTGGGAATTCTAGACAGCGAGTATGCAGATTTCTATCAAGTATACCAGAAGTCACTTTAGGAGTCCTGGCTGTTGAAATTGAGCATGTGTTTTATGCTAGAACCTTGGTTGCCCAATGATCATGTGTAGAAGTAGTAGAACAAAAGTGGATTCCAAATAGTATGATGATCATTGATAGAATCCTTTGGTTTTAAATCAGTTTGTGTGTGTAGAGAATTTCAAGTTGATTATCTTTAAAAGATTGAGGTGATGTGATTGTGGGTGTAGATTTTATTTGAGGTGTTGGGAATCATTTGTCAAAATAGTTTCTTTGGTAGAGGAGGGGACTATAGTATCTTTTTATGGGTTAGTAGAGTCTCTCTAAATGGGCGCGGTTGTTGCTCTCAGGTTGAGCATCGCTTTGAGATTACCAGTTAAGAGGAATGAGTTAGTGTGATGATTTGAAATCCTATGATTTGAGAGAGTTTATTCCTAGAAGAAAAATTGGAAAAAAAAATTGATTCCTCGGGTAGTGAAATGCCCTCTTGATTCTTGTTTGAGCCGTGTGTTTATGACAGAGGTCATTTACAATTTGAGTTGGCTTTACGTTGGCATGTGATTCTTTCTAATTTAGAAAAAAAAGTGATTGATTTTGGCATTCGAACGTTTTCTCTTTTGGCTTACGTGGTGTTTATTTGCAAACAGCCTATTTGGAAAATGGAAAGGTTTTTGTGATGAATCTTTGATTTTGGATTTGACTATTCTGATGGGGAGTTGGTAACGCGTGATTGCGATGAGAATCCTTTGTTTTCAGTTGGGTTCTATTTATAAAAGAGTTGTTTGAAACTAGTTTGGTTGTGCGTTCCTGGTTAAAGGAGGTACTCCTTGCAAGTGTGAAGTGGTTGATTGGGAGACAGGACAGGAGTTCAGTGTGTTATGTACAGATTGTGTGGTTTGGTACCAAAACGGAGTTTGGCCCAAGTTACATTAGTTTGTTTCTGGAAGTTGTAGAGATTTTTGGAAGAAAGTGTATCGTTAGGACCGTCTCGTGTCCATGCGCAGGGCACACAACATTTTGTATAACCCGATGTCAAGGTAGTATTTGAGAGATCAGGATTACAAGGTTTTCTTAGAGCCGTTGACCACCAAGTAAGACTGTACCTTCGACTTCTGTCAGTTGAGTGTACCGAAAAATGACGAGATGAGTGCTGAGGCACAAGACGTTGGTATACGTCAAGGTGCTGTGGACGCATCAGTCCGAGAGAGGAGCGACTTGGGAGTTGGAGTCTCGCATGCGCGAGCAATACCCATAGTTGTTCACGTCGGGTAGGTGTTATTTTGTTGTTAAATTTCAGCGGTGTAGTTTTTGTTTGAGTAGATCGGCGAGTAGAATTCGGGGTCGAATTCCGTTAAGGGGGGTAGAATGTAATACCCTGAAAATAATATTAATTTTAATGAAAATGTCTTAAGGGTCGGAGAGTAATTAATTAAATAGTAACAATAAATAAGTAAATAATAAACGTCTTAAGGGCTTGCGCGTAATTAAATAAAAAGAGTTTGTGAGGAATAGATTATTTCGGAATTTTGTTGAGCTATAAATAGATCTTGGATTTTAGAAAACCCTAGTTTTTCTTTTCCTTTCCAAGCCGTGCAGCCGCCGCCAGTTTTTTCCCTGTTCCTGAAGCTGCACCGCGCCGGCTTTTTTTTCCTTTTGCCTCTGCAAACTTGCGCCGCCAGATTTTTCTTACGCGGCCGCTCCTGTATTTTGCATCCAAGCTGCACCGCCGCCAAAAAGCTCGCTGCGTGGTGTGCGGCTGCGGCCGCTCCTCTCTGCGGCTAGATCGCGCGTGGAGCCGCCCGATCGGTCGCATGCACGCGCTTTGCTTTGCTGTTGGCGCTTTCGGCCAACGTCGCTTGCGCCGGACCGCGTGGACGACGCCTGCAGTCGCCCTGCCGCGTGGAAGATCAGCTGTTTTGCTGTGCGCCCGAGCCAGCCGAAGTTTTCTGCGTTGCCGTGTCGACCGAATCGGCTTGGCGTTCTTTGTCTTTGCGTTGATCGGTACTTCTTCGCTGCTGCGGCCGATTCGGTGGGCGCGAGGCGTCGCCGAACCGAACTCTTGCTGCGTGGAGGTTAGATTGTTTTCTTGCGAACCTTGGTTAGTTTCGGTGGTTAATTGCATGCAGCAATTAGAGATTTTAATTAGAGGTTGTTAGAGAGGTTTTATTATGTTCTAATAGAGAAGCCGATTAATAGATCTATTTAGAACGCTGTTCTGTTGAGCGATTTGTTCGGGTACCTTAATGGCGAATTTTGGAAATCTCATCTATTAGTAAATTGTAGATAATTTCGATATCTTTCTATAGCATGTTTAATCCCGTCAATCGGACGAGTATAATTAGAGTTATGTTTTTCGAAAGGCCGCTGTTTTTACGGTTGTCGTCTTTCGGCTCTGTTGTGGTAGACTGTAAATTAAAAATAGAAAATAGCTTAATTAGAGTTTTTGATCTACATGAAAGTTGTAGATATTTGTCCAATGGTTCTGTAGAATCTGAGAACGCGCATTTTGGTTGAGTAAAACTAAAGTTATGAAATTTGGAAGACCGCTGTTCCGAAGCGGACAGATCGACTTTCTGGGCTAAATACGGAGGGTTAGATGATTTAATTAGAAGTCGGTGTAATCTAAGAAAATGTGGATAATTTTATAAAGAATCCAGAATGGGGTGGTTTGTGGTGATCGGACTTTCGAGTCAAAAGTTACGCTCTTTTTAGTAACCGGTCAGCTATAGGTAACTAGTCGGTACCGGCGTAACGTGTTATATTTGGGGACGTGTAGGAGCGAAGCATTTTGATTGCTATTCTTGTTGCTGTAATTTGTATTGAAGTTGGTGTATTTAATATAGGAGAGGCGTCGTGCTTGTTGCCGTCTTCTAATCAAATCGTGCGTCGCAACTAGTAAAGGCAAGTGCATTGTAGACAGCGATCAATGATCGATCACTGTTGTCTTTATCTTCTATTACCATTATTGTTGTGCTTTTATTTTGTTTAATTGCAAGCAATGGAATGGTATGGATTTATATTGTTAATGGACATGATGAAAAGTTGGATATGATGTTTATGATGGAGTTTTGCATATTTTGTATACATAAGCATCATTGCATTTGAGAAGGTGATCATGATGATCACAACTCCACGGGAGTGGAGGAGGTCCCCGATCCTTTTGGAGGAACGGGCTTGAGAGTGAATGTTGTCGCGAGCATTCACTCACGCTATACCGGTATACGCGAAAGAAGTGCATGTGGACATGTAGAATAGACGTGCATTGATACATGAGATTAATTGATGAGAATATTAATGGAAGTACCTGTGATGATAATGGAGTTATTGAATGCTGATGATTTATTATTGTTCGTTGTTTATGGATGTATTTGCTGAGTCGTGGACTCACCCTTGCTCTATTGATGTTTTTAGGTGATCTTCGAGGATGCCGTAATTGAGAGCGAGTAGAGCACATGGACATCACATGATCATTCGCCATGATAGTCACTCATTCAATATTGGTTTACCCATGGACATGTTAGTTATTGAATAAAGTTTAGGACATCATTTGGACTAGACTATTTGCTTTATTAATTTGGATTCATTGGTTGATGCTGCTTTGGATTATTTGCCTGGTTATAATTCCCATAGCTTATTTTATTGTCGCTTGATCCATAATTACATTTTCGTTTGTGGTCCATTGATATGATTATCATTGTTTCCTTGATGTAATTTTATAGTGTGTCGATAATTATTAGTTTAAAGTGTAGTGTGGTGACATTCTAGGCTCAGTGTTGGGCTGGGGTGTTACATATACCACTTGCATCACATTCAATTTCAAAACTCTTACTAAAATCTGGGAGTGCAAGGAGTGGTGCTGATGTCAACTTAGCTTTCAGCTCTTCAAATGCCTTCTCTTGTGTCTTACCCCAGTGAAAAGGTACTGCTTTCTTTGTCAATTCGTTGATTGGGGCAGCAATGGTACTGAAATCCTTCACAAACCTACGATAAAAACCAGCAAGGCCAAGGAAGCTCCTCACTTGGCTCACATTTTGTGGAGGTAACCACTCACGAACAGCCTTTATCTTCTCCTCATCGGCTCTACTCCTTGACACAAAACAACAAAGCCAAGAAAAACTACCTTGTCGGTGCAAAAGGTGCACTTGGCAAGGTTAGCGTATAACTTTTCCATTCATAAGACACATAGCACACTTTCTAGATGTTCAATATGTTCTTCAAGAGACTTGCTGTAAATTTAAGATATCATCAAGTAAACAACAACAAATTTGCCAATAAAAGCTCTAAGCACATGATTCATCAATCTCATGAAAGTACTTGGTGCATTTGTCAATCCAAACGGCATGACCAACCATTCATACAACCCAAATTTTGTTTTGAATGCAGTTTTCCACTCATCACCCTCTCTCATTCGAATTTGGTGGTAGCCGCTTCGCAAATCAATCTTAGAAAAGATGGTTGAACCACTAAGCTCATCAAGCATGTCATCAAGTCTAGGTATTGGATGCCTATACCTTACTGTTATGTTATTAATGGCTCGGCAATCTACACACATTCTCCATGATCCATCTTTCTTTGGGACTAAAAGAACCAGATGCACAAAGACAGGTGAGAGACTTTCTTTTACATACCCTTTGTCGAGTAGGTCTTGTACTTGGCGTTGAATTTCTTTGGTCTCCTCTGGATTTGTGCGGTATCTTTGGTCGATTAGGAAGTGGGGCACCAGGAACAAGGTCAATTTGATGTTCAATGCCTCTTTTGGTGGCGACCACGGTGGTACTTCGTCAGGAAATACGTCATCGTAACCCTGTAAGAGATTCAACACAACACTCGGTAAAGTAGAGGGTAAGTTGTTAGTTGATAAAAGGCTTTCCTTGTACAGGATTACAAAGAACATGGCATTGGGTTCTCTCAATTCTTTTATATCCCCTTTCCTAGCCATCATCACTAATCCCTCTTTTCCCCGTGTCTTGGTATTTTGCGGCTGTGGAGATTGATTTGGTTTTGGTTGTGTAACATCCCAAATTGGGTTTGTGTTTCAAATGTAATAAAAATGAGGATAAATTAAAACTTTTGTTGCCTCATGTGTGGTTACAGTGTTTGAAACCTCTTTCCTTTAATTGGTGGAAATTAAAACTCAAAATTTCCCCAATTAAATTCAAGTCATCAATCTCCTCAACGAAAATCTGGTGCCCTACCCCTCAAAATAATTTTCATTGGACCTAGGAGAGATGTTTAACACCTCAGAATTATATAATAATTTTCAGAAATTATTTGATAATTTTTGAGGCAAGTCAAACATTAGTCAAACTCCTAAAATAGCCTTCTGGAATTTTTAGAGAAAAATGAAGTGCATAAAAGTCTCTGAAAATTTTATATAAGGTTCCTCCCACTGTTAGCAATCTCCAGTTAAAATTTCATAAATTTTGGAGTTTGTTTGCTACCCCAAATAATTCCTCCAAAAATCACTTATTCAAATTCAAACCCTAACCGGTTTTCACTGTTCCTCGGGTTCGGATCAGACTCGGGCTCGAGCCACTTGATTTGGTTCAGTCAACTAAACGCACCGGCTCGGTCGTTCGGGCGCGAGTGTTGTGAGTCGTTGGATCGGCATCAAACGGCCCACGATCGCGTGAACGTTCGGACCATCCGAGCGCGCTGATCCATTTGAACCGTTGGATTCTAAATCAACGGCTCGCGATCGCGTGAACGTTCGGACCATCCGAACGCCTCGCGCAACGTGAACCGTAGGATCCAAATCAACGGTCCAGGATTAAGTGAGCGTTCGAATCGTTATAAGCCCCCGTTCGATTTGAACCGTTCGATCTCAATCCGACGGTCGTCGCTCGTCGTCTTCCTCCGTTCGCGCGCGCTCGGCCGAGTCAACAGCGGTGGCGTGCACAGTACACTTCGGCAGAGCCCAGTCGCGTCTCCTTTAGGCCAACGGCTTTTCCGCATTTAATGCTCCCGTCCGGTCGCCTCCATAGTCGTGGTCTCCACTGCTTTCACCTGCCCCCGTCGCTCTCGGCCTACCCTAGTACCGTGCTTCATCATTTTCTTGCCGTTGCTCCCCTCTTGCTCCTTCGGCTATAAAACTCCTCCAGAGGCTTCCTTAGCATTCTTTGAACACCTTTGAGCTTCAGCATCATTTCTAGTGCACTGAGTGAGCTCCTTGGTGAAATATTGCTCTCGGCCGCCATTGTTGAAGCTTCAAGTTCTTCGGTGAAAGTGGTGCTCCGGCCTTTCTTACTCAAATCCCTCGCTGCCTTAGCTTCCCCTCCTCTCTGTGAGCAATAGCCCTCACTCAATTTGTCGTTTGCTTGCAGAGAGCAGATTAATTGCGGATTTCCCCCTTTTCGGCCAAAGTCCCCATTCTTCTTCGTTAGAGCTGAATCAACCCTTCTCTGTGCGTTCTCTGGGCTCAGGTAACTTCTTATTAGTCCCTAGTTGCTTGGCACCCGCTTCCTTGAACCGCAGCTGAGCTCATTTGCGTTTTTCATTTTCGGTCATTTTGAGTCATCTCTGTCATCTCCGGCTTGCCGGCGTTCTAGACCGCCGCAGCCAAAGTTGTTGGTTCCTTGGGTGCACAGGTTTATTAGGAACCCATTTTGGGCCTTTACTACGCACCGCCGTGACGAGTCAGTTGGCGGTGAGCCTCTGTTCACCGTCGTTTTGTCGGACGAAAACCAGGAGCGAGTTTTGAACGTGAATCGATGTGGACCGTCGCTCCTTAGATCAACGGTCCAGATCTGAATGAACGTTCGGACCGTCCGACGGTTCGATCGCGTGAACCGTTGGATCCAAGATCAACGGTTCACGTGCGTGTGAGCGTTCGGACCGCCGAACATCCTTGGCATCTGGTTCGTTCATCTTTCATCCAACGGTCGATGCTT
The DNA here is from genome assembly GCA_036346395.1 of Hsuehochloa calcarea. Taxonomy (NCBI): domain Eukaryota; kingdom Viridiplantae; phylum Streptophyta; class Magnoliopsida; order Poales; family Poaceae; genus Hsuehochloa; species Hsuehochloa calcarea. The sequence goes on from CM070600.1 coordinate 38,618,446, forward strand.
AGGGTTCGCACGCGAGTTCTGTTGCTTTGTGTTTGGGCCGTTTGTTTTCGGATCATCGGCCCAGAATTTTCCCCGTCGTTTATCTGAGTTGTATTTCTCGGGTAGAGTTATTTATCAACTGAAAAATAGTTTTATCTTCCAAAATTCATAAGTATTTTTCTCAACTTCAAAATTATAAAACCAGTGCCTTTATTTTTCATTCTTAGTAAACTTATTTCCAGTATAGGTTTCTCATTTATCTCAAGCGAGAAAAGTTTTATTTTGAAAGTAAACATTAAACTGATTATCTTTGCAATAGAAAAATAGTGAATCTTAGAAAACTCATAAATAATTATTGCAAGCTCCAAATGAGATGAATCCAGTGGGGCTATTCATCTTATAAGATGCTTGATTTATCATAAAAGTTTCAGTAGCTGTATCATTCTAGAAAATGTCGCTAAAATCATTGCTTAGGTGAATAGTGCTATTTTTCATTTTTCCGCCGATGAAAATGTTTTGGCCATAACTTTTGCATTGAGAATCCAAATCAATTGGTTCTTGTTGCTTTAGCTCATAAAAATTATGTTCTTTCTACTGTAAAAATTTGAGAACTTTTTGCTGGGTTTTGCTGTTGCATCTTTCGATGTTTCTCGCCTTATTGGTTCTTGTTGGTTCTTTCGATAGGTTGCGACAATATTGTTAATATCGAGAGTGATCCTCTGCAGCAAAACAGCGAGCTTCAGCAAGGCAAGATATTTGATCATAAATGTCCCATTACTTTCAAAGTCTAATATCTTGTTTACAAATTATATGTATGCATTGCTTTTGTGTCCAAGTATTTTTGTCCTGTTTAGAGGTAGCTATTCCTAATGCATTGTTGCCATTAAAATGTTATCCCCTGCCACAACCATAAGCTATTATCATCGCTGGTGAATTAGAGCCCGGTGATTTAATTATGCTCTTTTTCTGTCTTTGCGATATCATGCTTAGAAATGCTTAGCTACCGGTAGAATTGGGCGGTTATCGACTTAGTCGATGACCTTGATCACACAAATCATTTTGTTTATTTTTGGTTCAGCACCTTATGCTTTTGTTTTGTAAAAACCGAAAATGAAACAAAATGATTTGACTTGGGCACAATGGCATGTTGGTGTGATTGTTGGGTGTGACAAGGAAAGGTGCCCAGGTCCCTAAGGACCGAAAATGTTGCTTGCGCCACTGATCCAAGTACTTTTGCGTACTAACCACATGAGGGTTATATGGGACCCCTCTTGACCTAGTACTTTGGAGTGTGTTATCTCCGAGTCGCAGGAGGAGCGTTGTGTGTGTTGTGTGAAAAAGGAATTGTGTTCTTGTGTTGGGTGTGCGGTGGTGGAGTTTCCGGATGGACTCTCCACCTCGAGGGCGTCGCAGATTGTCAGAGGCTTTACCGTGAGGGTAGTTGTCCGAGGTGGGCCACGACCCGACACAACGTATGGGTTTCTATCCATACAGGCGACTGAGTTAATACATAATATTGGAAAAGTCTCGTAGGACTTAGCCGTGCTGGCATACCTAAGGAAGTGTGCTTAATCATCGGCAAAAGGCGGTCGACATGTGGGTAAGTTGGTACACCTGCAGGATAAATCTATTCGAATAGCCTCGTCCTAGGTTGTGGACACGCTTGGTGATTTCACGCAAGATCTAGACTTCAACAAGCTGTTTTGTTTTAAAATTAAAACTTGACATGGTTGGCATGAGTGGGTAATTCATGCTATTGTGGTGGCTATTGGGTTAGCCACTTCGGAGACTGTTTTCTTGTTGTTTATACTTGATTACTCTTGTTTTTATCAAATAAAATCAGATTGCAAAATTGCCTTCAATCTATTACATTATTGCAAATAAAACTTGCTTTATGCTTACAAACTTGAGTCCTATCTGCTCCACTTAAATAAGCTTGCATATAGTTATTGTATAGATCTGTTATCATTCTTATATATCTTGCAGTACATTCAAAGTACTCACCCGACTTTTTGTGGGTCGCTTTTGTTTGCAGAGGAAGAAGGTGAGCCCCAAGGGCTTCACTTACGTGAGATGTCTTCTTGAGTTCGACGGCTAGTGCGGCACAGTCGGTTGCCTTGTGGGTAAAAGGCACACCGTTGGGCTCTTTGTTTATCGCCATCTTATGGCACTTTTGCTTCATTGCTCGTAATATTTATCTGTTGGCGGTTGGCCTCTTTGTTGTAATTACTCTTGAATATTATTATGTATGTCTTTATTTTGTTACGTGCTTTGGTTCTATGTGATTGAATGGAATTGATGCATGAACTTTTGTGAAGGGTGTATCTTGCACTGGGAAGTATACATTCCTCGGCGTCACGAGTTATTATGCTTATGATGATAGGGTCAAGTGGTGACTAATCATTATAAGCTTAATAATCCCGGGGGCGTCACAGGTTGCACTCGCTCACTATGTTTGTGGTTATCACTCAAGTGTTTCTCACTCTCTCGCTGTTTCTTTTTCAGTTCATCCTTCATTATCTCCTCCGGTGTTAAAGGAAGCAAAGTGATACGCTCCCCTTTATACATAAAAACAAGGGTATTGGCTCGGCAACTAATCTGAACATCACGATCATATAACCAAGGTCGCCCCAAAAGTAACTGGCATGCTTGCATTGGAACCACATCACACTCCACCTGATCTTGGTATTTTCCAATTGAGAATTGGACGGTCACAATGTTGTTCACTCGCAGTGCTCCACAATCATTGAGCCATTGCATCTTATATGGGGCAGGATGACGTCGTAGTTTTAGTCCCATTCGTTCTACCAATTCTAGACTTGCAATGTTATTGCATTTGCCATTATCAACAATAATCCGCATACCTTGCTCATGATGGTGCCTCGAGTGTGAAATAGGTTATGTCGCTGACCATTTTCTCCTTTCACAACATTAACACTAAGCACACATCGAGAGATAAAACAATTGTTGTCTCCATCATCACCGGAATACCATCATCATCCGATGCTTCTTCAAGTAGCCCATCCTCCTCAGCTCACTCTCGATTCTCATTCTCCTTGTTCATTAACAAGCAAGTTTCTTCTGCTAGGGCACTCAGAGGCAATGTGCCCACGCCCTTGGCACTTATGGCACTTAATTTCGCGGCTGCGAGATGTGGTTGCTGCTGTCGATGTGGAAGATGATGCTCCTATTTTTCCACTAGAGCGTCGATTATCTTGGTGTCCTGCAGGTGAAGAAGCCGACGAGGGTGTAGGCTTCGCAGCAGGAGTAGATGGAGACGTCTCAGCAGGGGCACCTTGAGAACGACGACCAGCAGAAGATGTACTCGGCTGTTGGCGACGCCATGGAGCTGAAAAAGAACGGTTCCCAAAAGACTGACCACGTCCTTCTTGTCGAATCTTTCTCTCCGTGCGCATAGCCTGGGCAACAAGATCTTGCAGATTATTATAAGGAAACATCTCAACAAAACCTGAAATTTCATTATTTAGACCATGCAAAAATCTTGCCATCTTGGATTCAGCATCCTCTCGAGTCCCAGCACGGATCAAGAGTAATTCCATTTCTTTATAGTACTCGTCCACCGTTTTAGACCCTTGTCTTAACGCTTGCAACCTATTGCGAAGGTCACGCTGGTAGCTTGAAGGCACAAAGCGCCTTCTCATCACTTGCTTCATTTCATTTCAAGTATTGATATGACCACGCCCGATTGTAGCTGATTTTGTTGCATTTGATTCCACCAAGTGAGAGCATAACACGAGAATTCAAGCGAGGCAAGATTTACCCGCTTTGATCGGAGAGATTATGGATCTGAAAAATCGATCACATTGTTCTTCCCAATCAAGATAAGCATCGTGGTCTTCTATTCCCTTGAATTTAGGGACGCCAACTTGATCCGAGCAATATTATCCGGATCATCCCTTTCACGGCGACCTCGAAGTGTCCTCCTCACCATGGGCGGCACCACGATGTGGGGTGGATCTTGTCCGTAGCCATCATGATCTGCAAAAGCTTCATTGTTGTCATCATATTCTTCTCCATACCTGCGACCGTCATGCACATATTGGTCATTGAAGCGCACACGGTGGCCAAAACCACGACCGTGAGCACCTCCCCATCTTTGCGAGAATATGTGCAAGCGCCTCGACCACGATGGGCACCGCCCCTCATCCATCACCCGACCAAGATCTTGCTGGTTGTGGAAGCCGTCATTAGCGGCTCCCCATCGAGTTCTCATCGGTGCTTCACCTTGATCAACAGCAGGTTAGGTTGGCGTAGACCCCACCACCGGCCGACGGAAGGCGTTCATTGAGCATCTCGTCCCATGGCTCGAACCGGATCACGTAATTGTTGCATCTCGGCTCGTGTGACTGGTTGTTCATCTCCTTCATGATTTTCCCCATGTACACTTTCGTTGGAACCTGCCATGTTAGCGAAGAGAAAGTGTAATAGGTAATATTTGTGGAATCACACAACCTCACCTCTTACTCACCAATGTTCTTATGCGTTCTCAATGGACAGCAAGAGTGCAAGAGTGGCAGTACCTTGGATGTGGTCAAGCGATTGAAAGGACACGAATCGAATCAACCGGCTTCGGGTTTTAGTGGGGCTTGGTGGGCTAAACAAGGAGGGTTGTAGTACTGGGATCAAGTGCCGTAAACCACACAACGGATACGTAAATGTCACCGGTCCAAAACACCGAAAAAAAAAATTCAGTGCAAGAATTTGAATCTTGCAATTTTGACAACCGCAACACAACCCTTCGCTTTCTTCTTCTCTTTTTTTTGTATTCTCTTTTTCTTTCTCTTTTTTTTTGTGTTCTCTTTTTCTTTCTCTTTTTTTTGTGTTCTCTTTTTCTTTCTCTTTTTTTTCTTTTGATACTAAACAGCAAGCTTAACTACTAAAACAAACACGGTGCAAGATATCGATGGTGACTAGAAACAAGATGAGCACGAACGGCACAAGATTAACAGTACTAAACAAAGGTTTGGTAATTTTTGTTTTTGGATCTGGACTTTTAGGATAGAAATCGAAATAATATCAACACAAGAAAAAGTGATGCACTAAAAGGCTAATTTGTGAATGGAAACCTACCGTGACAACGAAAGCTCTGATACCAAATGATGCGCACACGCTTAGGTGGCCCGATCTTCACGGCGAGGTTGAAAAACAAAGCGAATCTTGCTTTGTGGACAGCGGGGATAACTAGTTGTGAGTAGCGGAAAAGGGTAACTAGCTTTAACCTGCCAAGGTTGGATGCGACCAAGCGTTGGGGAGAGATGATCCGAAACCTTCTGGATTCCGACCCGCTATCCGAACAATCGCAGAACCACAATCCGGAACTAACCCACACAAAACGCCCGTAAGCGTAGAGCACGAATTAGGGGATCCCAGAGGAATCTTCTTGCAAATCCAAGAGAACTCACAAGAGCAAAAGGAGCAAGGAACTCAGCAGTCTTGCTGCAATTTCATATATCGGTTTGTTGAAATATCAAAAGTACCTCCATGGATGGGAGTAGAGGGGTATATATACTAGGAACAACCCTCCTAGCTGGGTATGAACATAAGTCACCACGTTTGGAAGGTGGAAGGCCAACTGGTTGAAGCATTCAAGGAGTCTTCTCGGTTTCTCGCGCGTCTGCTCAACTTCTGCGCAGTCTTTAGTAAAATAGCAATAACTCTCTCCTCGGAAGTCCAAATGATGAACCGTTTGTTGGAGGTGAAAATAGACTTGATTATCTTTCCATCCATATAGGATAGGCATAGTGAAACGTTCCTGGTTGGTGTGCAAGCACTTAAGAAGACTTCAGTTTTCGCGCAGCATTTATCAGCATGTGCAGCTGTTACTAAAATGATCATAACTTTCATTACACAACTCCAAATAATGCACGGTTTGAAGCGTAGGAAAATAGACTTGACAAACTATCCAATGCTCTGGTGTATGCTGGCTGGAAACGTTATAATTCATGCAGATAATGATTGCAAAACTCATTGGTTTTCTGGACCTCCTTGTTCCTCTCCAATGCACCTGAGTTCAATCAAAGAAGAGGACATTGGAAGCACTACTAAGTTATTGAGATCTGGAATAAGTTCTAAGTTAGCGTTCACCTGATCAAGTATTTTTTTAGCACGTCTTCTCGTGATTGGTCCTTGATATTGTTTGTCCTTGAGAATATCTTGGTCGCGGAGATGATCTTCTGTAGCATGGTCATTGAAGGTTGGGATGTCCTCATCATCCTGTCACGCGTTTTAGGTCCTGATAGGAATGGGTATGTTCATTCTATAGATAAGGGACCAACTCCAGGGGATTTGGAGATGCCTGGAAAGTTTAAGTATAGATCAACCAAGCTCCAAATGGTTGTTGAAGGGCGTCGACAAGCTGAATTGGACAAAGAATTCCTACTAGGGTGCATTGAAACAATGCAAGCAGAAAGTGATAGAAAAATTGACGCCCTCAGTCAGCAAATGGCGGAGATGAAGGAATTGCTACTTACTATTTCTCTTGTGGGAAGACATGTACAGATCAGTTGACGATATGCATCAAATTCACCTATACATGAGGTAAAGTACAATACAATTTTTTGTAATTAATTAGTTTGTATAGAAGAATGAATTTTGTTTCAATTTTTATTTTTATTGGCCTATAGGATCAGCATGCCCAAAGTGACAATGTTGAGGCGGAGTCTGATGCCATAGAAAACGTGTTGTATGACGAGGTACGTACTGCTCACCATTGTCATACTGTAGTTCATATCTAATGTAATGATTTCTCCTTTTGCACTTGTAGACATTGAATAGGTGTGGAGTTTCTTCACAAAAAGGAATTGGAGTAAGATTTCATATCTCACTATTTGTTGGTTTGCTCCTTACCATTTTGCAATTTATTTGACTAGACTTGAATCGACATATTCAACGATGACATATTTTAGTTTGAAAAAGAAGTTATCTTGTACTCTGTTATTGGGCCACATGATATCCCTATTGCAAATACTACTATTATATCAATGGATCGGAGGACAGTAATGGGTGGTACTCTATTGGGTGTTGAATGTTGTGAAGTTTTCGTTAATCATGTGCTAAAAAGGGCTGCTCAACTGCCTTGTCCTTATGGGGATATGAACATCATGGCTGATGCTTGTGGGAGATCTATTGCATGGTCACATCAGCATGTAAGCATTGATCTATTGTATCCACCTACAATTTGTTTCCGCAATTAATGTACTTGCATCTATTGTATTCTGCAGATAAAAGAAGATCAGAAGTCAGTGGGGCCATCACAACAAGTTGGGCGAACACTTGGTATAAACTTGTTGCTTGGTATTTGGGATTCTAGATAGGAATATTCCTATGGATAAGCACATCACATGTATTACGACAGCTTATTGATGACAATGTCTTTTCCGGGATATATAATTTCTGCTTTATTAACTGACTTTTGTCTAGAACCTTTTCTGCGGCAAATGCTGGCCTAACTCTTGAGATCAATCGAATCTAAATTCTGAACTGAACTCCATTGTGCTTGTGTCACTGATTCAGAGTCGGCGTGAACCCTAGCTACCATCTAAGCTTTATAAGCCCATGCTTTAGTTTGAGCATATACATGGCTAGATTAATTTGTTAATGTAATGTATATCACATATATATGCATGATATGATGATGATGTTGTGTGCATGCCTAGAATGAGCTAGGTCTAAAAAGGTTTCCATCTCCGGACGAAGGAAAAGGAGTGAAAAATTAGCACCACTGATCGACATGCAACTGAACCTCTTGTTTACTTCTCCAGCATACCGAGTTGATGGCTAGCACCTTATTATTTTTAACTAGATGTATGAAGAACATGTTCGGATCTAATAGTCCAAATGGTCTCAAGAAGAGAATTAATATCCCCAATGTGATAGGTAAAGTTGGGCCTTAGTAAACTATCTTCGAAATTTCCTTCCCGTTTGAGTTGATCTATCTGCTGTAAGTGTATCTTTTGATGCTACCCTTTATTCCCAAAGTAGAAGAGATTGAGAACAAGACATGGCCAATGATCTCTCACCACATACAACTGGACTTGTGGTACTTGATTAGTTTAAACCCATACAGTGATGTCATTGTTAATGACATTAGTGCTTGATTTTCTTAATATATAGACTTGATTGGCATACACTTGATATCCTAATATAATCAACAATCTCGAATCTCACAAGTTATATCATGTCTACTATCATTTGCACATTAAGCATGATCAGTAATTCAGTACTATAGATTCTCCAAAATATTTGCACATGGTTTGGCAAAGTATCACTGTGTGTTCTGGTCGTGGTGGATTGAATCAAATTAGTTGGTGTCGTTACGAACTTTTGATTTCATAGCTCTCCCGTGTGTTTTTTATGCAAGCAAGAACATGAGGTTGTCAACAAAATCTAACAATCTCGAATCTGACAACTTATATCATGTCTACTATCATTTGCACATTAAGCATGATCAGTAATTCAGTAATATAGATTCTCCAATATATTTGCACATGGTTTGGCAAAGTATGCGTGCTTGCATGCATTAGCAAAATGCTTGACGAAGCGAATTTGCATTTTGTAATGAAAGCCTTAACTTTGGTAACTTTGGTAACCTCAAGCCAATACATTTCCTTAACCAAATCATTAGAACATCTATGTTGCATATAAAGATGGACAAAGACAAGTGCATGACATATTCAATTAGACCCTTACAGTTTGTTCTAAAAAAATTGAACGATTTTTGCTTGAACTATCTCTACATTTTGAGACTGAAAAATGCTTGTTTTGTGTAGATTTATTGTTTAGTAACATAAAAGTAAATGTTCTGAATGTAATGCCATGCAGTTGTCAAAAGTACTGCTCAATCGACAGTACAATGGTACATTAATGATTTTGAACTCCACAACTATTTGATGCTCATATCATGTTTGACCTTATATATATATGGTTTGTGGTTATTGACTTCTCGAATTTCTTTTCAAATAAAAAACATAAGGGCTGATGAAGTTATTGTTTGCTGATGGAGTGATCGTCCTTATTTTGCAAATGATGATAGTGTGATGATTTCATTATGTGCACATGTTCATTGTCGACTTCTTTTGCGTAGATGTTTTGTACATGCCAAGGATAGACTAGTACTGTGGTACAAGGGGTTAGAGTATTTACATGTGTCAAAGATAGATTAGTATTGTCAACTTCTTTTGTGTGGATGTTTTGTACATGCCAAGAAGACCGTGGCTATATTAGAATGCTCAGAATTATGAAATTGCGTGTGTATGGTGGCACATATACTGTTGTGCTTACCAGTAATTTCATATTTACGGTTCATGTATTTTGCATTATCTGAATTTTATCTATGTGTTGTACTTTTATTAGAATGTTGATATGACATTTTCTAATAGGTACTATTGAAATATTTGTTTGTTTTCTATTTTCTAAATTCTGATTGAATGATGCAAATTGTTGGGAAAATAGACAAACGAGGGCAGTTAACTGGCGGCGAAACACTAACTGCCGGGAAAACAACTAACTACTGGGGAAAATCAGCTTATTTAGGGCGCATAACTGTCTGGGAAAACAGACAATTAAGGGCAGGTTAACTACCGGCAATACGTATAACTGCTGGAGAAACTCCAATTGCTAGGAAAACCAAACTGCCGGGGAAACTATAACTGCCGGCGATTTTTTTTTTAGGCGCTTTATCGCCGAATCCACATATCTACCGGGAAATATTTTCCCGGCCGCACTTTTACTGTGCGAGCAATAATCGCTGGGAAAGGTATTGCTTAACACATAAGTTGTCGCAAGCAAGCGTTTCATGCGCTTGATTGCCCTTAATAATATGCCATGGTGTAGTGGTTGGGGTTCCATTTTTCCCGTTCGCCGGCCGCATCGTCACCTATCTCATTGCACCGCTTGCCCTGAACGCCTATAGCTTTGTAATGTATTTCTACGATGTGTTTTACTTTTGTTGTTTGTTTGCTTCTATGACATATGGGACCCAATGTCATACTCACATTTCTATTCCATCTAAACATCCTTCTCTCACTATCAAATGGGTCCACATGCCATTCAACCATTATTTGCTCTGTAAAACATTCGAACAACAACTTCCGGAATAGTGATTTTCAGAATTCTATTATTTCATGTGATTATCAACCTTCCAGAAATTCGTTCTCCCTCATATGAACTCTGATTCCGTTGATTCAAATTCCTAAATTCATATAAAGTTGATATCTTCCTTGCAGTATTTATTTTATAATTTTTAGATTTTATTTGGATTTCATTTGAATGTTATTTGAATTTGGTCGTTTACACGTTTAGATTCCTACGACTTGAGACAACCGGATTTCAACGCCGTTTGAGAACAATAATTAATCAAGCAAGACAAGTTATACCTTTGATCATATTTGATCCCATTATTTCAAATTTGTTTAAATTTTTGTTGTGTGGTATTTCTATTCAATGTAATTTAAATACCTGTTTTGAAATTTTAGTTATTCCCATTACATTGTATAACTCACTTTGTTATTGAATGAAAGAAACCTTGACACCCTAGATGAAAATCTGGTTTATGCAATAGTATGAACAAGCATAATTTTGGGAAAAATTATGCTTAGACATGCTTAGACCTGAAATATTTGTTTTGGGAATTTACAGCCAAAAATCAAATATTATTTAAATTGTATCCATAGCATTGGTGTGCCACGGATGTTTATAAATGATTTTGAAAAATTAACATAAAATCAAAAATTGGTTTAGACCTGGGCGAAATGGATAGTTGCTGAGTGCAGGTTTATGCACGGACTCAATTCGGGTAGGGTTGAGGCCCAAGGGTTATTTTGGGAGTCGCCCAAGTCAGTTAAGGACCAGTCTTTGAGCCGCATCTTGCAAAGCTCCACCGTACTACCACATGTCCTGTATGGGAAGGACCAGGCTAAATAATTTGTAATACCTCATTGTTGTTTATGTCTTGTAGTTGTGCAGGTGTCGGTTAGACAGTAGTCCCACTTAGCGCAAGAGGTGGCTTCCGGTGGGTGGTTAACCCAATGGAGATGAAAACTTAGTGGGCATAATAACCTTGGAATAGAGCATTGTAAAGGCCCTGTCGCGTGCTCTAGACTGCTTACCTAAGGTAGTGAGCAGTGGTATCAAAGGATACCAAACAAACTAGAGAAGTCATGTCTTGTGGGTAAAATTGTACAACCTCTGTAGAGTGTAAAACTATTTGAATAGTCGTGTCCATGGTCATGGACATGCTGAGCAAAACCGCTCAAAGTTAGACCTTGGTTTTGATTTCAAAATGATTAGACACAAATGATTTTGGATAGTTTTTCCAATTGGGAATTGGGCGGTTAGCCATGTGATAGGAGGCTATCCATCACCATATTTCATATGGAGGTTATCCTACTACAAAACTTGAGAATTTCTAAAATGAATTTTAGTTATAGAATAACTGCTTTGGAACTTAGTACAAATATTTAAAGAATAAATTATTTTATGCAAATTCAACCAATAAGACTTCCTTTCATATATCTTTACATGCATTATAATCTGTTATTAGGTGTTGAGCACAGAAGTTGTGCTAACCCTTACTTAATGCAAATAAAATTTCAGAGGAGGACTTCGCTACCAGTGTTGATCTCGACGACTAGGCTGCTACCCTAGTCGATTGCCTGTAGCAGATCAGTTGGATTCTACTACTTCTTCATCGTCTTCCTCTGTGTTCTTTATTGTTGGCTTGCAAGCCTTTTTCTTAATCAACTCTGATATTTATTAATAAAGTTATGTGATTTATGGATGTTACCATAACTGTTTACTATGTGAACTAGCTACTGATCATGGGACTAGTTCATAAATACATAGAGGATTTGGGGGTGTTACTCCCGGGTCCGACATCAAACATGCTTTTCCTATGAGTTCGACCATTCCATCGAAGGGCTTATTTGCGGATGGAGATGGTTATAACCAGGAATTCCCCTTCCTGTAGGGGTTTGCTCCAAGTCTCCAGACGATGTCTTTCGAGTACTCCTCAAGCGAGTAGGCCTCGAGCGTAAGTGGAGGTCATCAACGGGAGGCCTTCGTCCTTCCCTCAGGTGATGATCACTCTCCTAGAGATAGGACAGGGGACACTCCCCGATGATCGCACATTGAGACCACTCGTAGCTGTAATAACCCGGAGTCGAATCGGGAGAATTTAAAAGAAGCCGGGACGAAAAGGCATTTAAAGAAATGGAATTTCTTATTGAGAGAGGGGGTTTTCATAAAATTTCAACAACCTGGGCCGCGGGCCACGGCCCAGGAGGCCCAAGAGGGGATGGTCGGCCTAGGGGGGCCGGCCAGGGGGGAGGCGCCCCAAACCCTAGCCGCCTCCCCCCACTCCCTCATTCCCTCCCCCAGCCGCCACCTTCTCTCCCCTCCCATTGCCAGCACCCTGCTGCTCACTGGTGTGCCCTCGTTGCTTTGGTGCCATCTCCGGTGATCCCCGGTGTTGCTCCCTAAGGTCACCTCCAAGATCACCTCCTCCTGCCGTCGTCACCAGCCGTTCGTCGCCATCCTCGTGGCCGGCCATGGGAGAGGGAAGAGAGGGGGAGGGAGGGAGATCTTTGGGAAGTGGATCAACGTCATTCTACAGGTCTAAAAGGGTAACCATGGCCTCTCTTTGTTGTTTGATTCCATAGGATACGAGAATTCGATTTGATTAGTGGATTCGTTCTGCCTCTGTTTTAGATCCAATCTGTCCAATGGGTTGTGCACCCAGTTTTAGCATCTTAGAAGCCGAATCTGGTATTTTCATCTCCTAGAGTTTTGTAGCCCTGGTTTCTATCTTTCCATAAGCACCAAGATCATGAGATTCTGCCTTACGGTTTAGGAGATATGGCCTTTTATTTCCGTATTGTTCTGTCTATCTGACGAGAACAAACAATCAGCTTGTTCCTTAAGTTTGGCCCTGTTAGAGTATGATTTAGAACTTCCACCCAACTAAGTTATTGTAGCCCTTTAAATAATAATTCTAAATTGATAAAGATCACCTCCATTAAATCTGTATAATGAAAGTTATGCCATTTTGCTTTACAGCTGTTTTTTAGTCTGGACAGTTGTCTGTCGGGTAGTTTCAACTGATGTTTGCCAATTGTTTTGGCCGATTCAATGAACCCCGTCAACTAGAGTTTCGTAGTTTGGGGAGCTAAGTTTCGTTGGGCACTAGTTTCATGTCGTTTTGAGTCCCGAGAATTAATTATGTTTTTCTTGTCTTGCTGCCTGTGAGCCGTAAGTCGGTGAATAGTTTGTTTTCAATTCGGGTCTGTGCGTTATATTGGGTAGTCAGGGGATATTGTAGAACACCGATAGCAATGTCATATCATGTTATTCTTATTTCAGGAATATACTTGTGTAGACGACGAGGCATCGCGTGTGGTCACACCTTCATTGCTTGCTAACGCGCCGCAACGCGAAAGGCAAGTACATTGAAATCCTTTACATTGATGAATGATGTGTGTTTGTATTCATGCTAATATTTCCATGATCCATGTTTTCAATCAAAGATGTTAATCAATATTCTTATTCCATTACATGCAAGTGCAAAGTGTTAAGATATATTAATTTTCTGTTGAATGCTCGTTGATGGTTGATGTGCCGGTAAAATTATGATCCATGTTCATATTCCATGTTATACATTCTGTTCCTATTGATAATCCATGAGGAAGAAAGTGATAATATTCATTGCATATGTTCATTCCATTCATGTGTTGTTCATGTTCCTTCCACGGGAGTGGATTTGTAAAGACCCATCAACTCCAGTATGGGCATGTAAGACCCACCATTTCAATGTGGGCAGTTTCGGACAGCCGTATGAAACGTTCTTCATACGGTAATTGGGTCACCGGGCTTTGTTAAGTACGGGCTTAAGTGAACACCGACGGGTGTCTCACTCGCTATACCTGTATGAGCATGTGTTAGTCCATTCCTTTCAATACATCCATTCATTCCATTCACACACATAAGTTTTTGGAGATTAATTCATATTTCGTATTGAGATTGGCTTGTTCATAACATGGTATGTTCAAATTGTTTACTGTACTTGCTGAGTTTTGACTCATTCTTGTTTTCTGTCCTTATTTAGGTGAACGTTGATGATGGCTTTGTTGGGAGGGGTTAGACAAGCACATTTCACTCAGATCACTATTATTCCTCTTCATTGATTACGTTCTATTATGTCTTTCATTTGTTAACTGAGAAACTGTAATAAATAAGTATAAGACTGAATGTTACTTCGTTTGTTAGATGCTGCGAGTGGTTCTTTAAATTACTCTTTGATCATATTCTGATGTATTCAGTCTTAATGCCTGCCATGCTTCTATTAAAGTTGGTCTCTTCATGTACTTAGAGGAGTTTCAGTTTAAGTTCTTCCGCAATTTGATTGCATGTTAGTTCTTTTTAGGTAACATCTTGGCTTCCGAATAGCCAGGGTGTTACAGTTGGTTTCAGAGCTAGGTTTTAGGTCCGTGGTAAGCAAAGTATTAAAATGACACACTGTGCACAGTAGGTGGGGTTTGGGAAATCCATTGCATCCGTATTTCTAATGATGTGGTTCATTATGTTGTACTGTATCGAATTGCTTATGTACTATCTTTCTTGTTGTTAAACTATGATATGTTGTGTTATCCTATATATATTAAATTATTCTATGATTGTCATGAGATGATCCTATATATATTCATAATTAATTGTATTAGTTATGCGTATCGGCAATGGACGTTGAGAAGTTAAATTCGTGGTTGTTGTTCTAGGGTTTCCCAGGCTACACCACTGCTCTTGGTATAAAAATAGAGGAGTACTTACCCAGTTCCGTAGTTATGTGTTGAGTGCGAGTTCCTTGATGTAGCTGTTGTCTTTCTTGATCTTATATCTGGTTTCCTGGTTGTAGTTCTGGCAGTTGATGAATTTCTTTTGAATGGAGGGTTATAGTGAAGTGGGCAAGCTCCAATGGGTCCCTAATCGTTCTTTGAAACAATATTTGTTCCTTCGATTATTATGATATTTCTGCTCCACATGAGCTTAGTTACATTGCAAGATTTCTCTTTTCACAGAAGTTATGTTTTACCCCTGTTGGAAAATGTAGCTCTTTTGTTCTCTTGGAATTTCGGGTAGTGGAAGATTTCTTTTGCAAGTTCCTTATTAAGCATGTGCATTGACCTTCCATCTTTCTTTTGGGGTGCTTTTCAAAGTTGTTCTATTCCTTGATTTCTGAATTTGACAAAACATTGTCCGGTAGTGTTGGTAAATTTCTCTTGGGTTCAAAATTCATGGTAGTTGATGAGATTCAATGGGCATTTAATGTTTCTCTAAAACCATTATTGTTTTTCGATTGTTTAGTTGCTTTTACTACTAGTTATCTTCGACAATTGGCAATATTGTTATCTCCATGGTTGTTCCTTCTTTCTTATTGTAAAAGAGCGACTCATTTACTCGTTTGATAGTTTGAATAACGAGAGTTTTCTGTTGCAAGTTCGTCGACACAAGAAAGCATTGGCTCCATGTATTTCTTTTGGATCATTCCGCTTGTTGAAGTTTAATGCATCTCTTTTCTGAAGAAAAATATTAAAACCCTTTGGTGGTGCTATGTTGTGATTAAGTCGGAGGTTGTACTCAAACAAAAATTGTGGGCTACGGGTTTCTATTGGTCTCTATTTGTTTTTCAAAACAATTTCTTATCTTTCTTACTGCTGAGCTCTCTTTACTATTTGTAAACGTTATTAATGACAAGATCGTTCTCTTTTATGACAGTCCTATCTTTCTTGCTGGTAAAGGTGACCTAGTTATCCATTTGGTATTTTAGAGAATGGGAATTATCTTTCACAAAGTTCATTGAAGAAATTTTTGACTCAGCTCATTCCTTTTCAAGTAGTTGGAGTGTTCTCCTCATAAACATCTTGATGAGGACATCACTTCTACTAATACGAACACTCCTCATGTGCAAGGTCCAATTACTCGAGCACGTGCTCGTCAACTTATTTATCAGGTAAACTCGTTTCTAGGGCTGAGTGTATTATTTGAGAACTCTATGATGCTGCCTAACGGAGATGATTTACTTGTACTTAGGAATCTAGAACTACGACCAGTTCAAGAAGGTATACGACCAGATCCACAAGGTCTACGACCACTTCAAAAAGGCTTACGACCAGAGATAACATGGACTCCTCAAGACAACCACAGGACCAGTTCTACGACCAGGTCTTCGACCAGAGATACGTGACCTAAATAGTGAATAAGGTGCTGCGTCACCGTTTTGGCCTAATATGGTCTTGTAAGCGTGTCGAGGTCGGAGTCCAGGTAGTGTACGCCTCTTCCCGTGGCCGCACAACCCTAATAAGTCGACCCCCTCACGTCCCCCTATATATATACAGTACCGTCATAGTTTAACGTGGGTTTTTTGTAATATCCCAGAAACAGATCGGTAATTAGAGATTCAGTCGGAGGAGAAAAATGCAAAGAAAGGAATAGAAATTCTGAGAGAAAAATAGGGGTTTTCATTTTTACGACAACTGGGCAGCAGGGCCGCCCAGCTGCCCAAGAGGGGAGGCCGCCCAAGAGGGGCCGGCCAAGGGGAGGGGGCAGGCGCCCCCAACCCTAGCCGCCTCCCCACTCCCTCCTCTTCCCCCCTAGAGCCGCCACCCCCATTCCCCTCCTCCCCGGTGTTTCTTGCTGCTCCTTGACGGCGTCTTGCTGCTGCGGAGATCCCCGGTGTCGCCCCCAAGCTCTCCCCCGAAGCCGTCTCCTTCCAACGGCGCCGCCGACCGCCGGCGATTTTGTGGCCGGTCCTGGAGAGGGAAGGGAGGAGAATGGAGGGAGGTCCTTGGGAGGTGGATCCACGTCTTCCTGTGGATCTTCAAGGGTAACGAATGTTTTTAGTGGTAGTTTGATTCGGTTTTATTGCTTAATGGTGGATTAGATCTAAATCGGTTTCTGTTCTGGAGATTCCAGAACGCATCCATCTCCTTGCGAGGCTGAATCTCGGGCTGACGTCTCCTAGAGATATGTTCCTAGTTTTGTTAGCTTTCTTTTGGAACCGAGATCACGAGATTCCACCCAGTGGTTTAGGAGTTATGAATTTTTAAACGAACACTGCTCTGTCTGTCAGAAATTTTGGAGACTGTTGGTTGCTCTTCAGTTTTTTCTAGATAGAGACAGATTCAGAACTCCCACCCAAATAGGTTATTGTATCCCTTTAAATTATCTTTCCAAGTTGATAAAGATCACCTCCATTGGATCAGTATAATAAAAGTTACGCTATTTTCTTTACCACTGTTCTGTAATCTGGACAGATTTCTCGATGTTTTCGGATCGCTTAGTCCTCTGTTTTGGCCGAATCGAGAACCCCGCCAACTAGAGTTTCGTAGTGTCGTGCGTTAAGATTCATTGGGCACTGGTTTCGGGTCATTTAGAATTCCAGATAATTAAATATGCTTTTTCTCGTAGCGCTGATCAGAAGGGCTAAAATCTGGCTGAATAGTTTATTTTCAATTCGGGTCTATGTGGTATATTGGGTAGTCAGGAGATATTGTAGAACACCGGTAGCAATGTATTTCCATGTTGTTCTTATTTCGGGAACACTTGTGTAGGCGGTGAGGCATCGCGTGTGGGGACACCTTCATTGCTTGCTAGCACGTCGCAACGCGAAAGGCAAGTACATTGAATCCTTTACATTGATGAATGATGTGTTTGTGTTGATGCTAATGTTTCTATGATTCATGTTTTCAATCAACGGTTACTCAACATTCATATTCCAAAGATGCATAAGTATCGTGCATATTAACTTGTGGTGTTTTCAATTGAATGCATGATGATGTGATGTATACATGTATGTTCTTGCACTTGTTCATGATGTTGATATGTTTCAAATTGATAATTGAGAAAAGATGATGACATTCATATTACTTGCTTCATTCCATTCATACATGCTTTAATTTCCGTCCACGGGAGTGGAATTTTGAAAGACCCATCAATTCCAGTATGGGCATTTGAAAGACCCATCAATTCCAGTATGGGCATTTGAAAACCCATCAATTCCAGAATGGGTACGTGTGATCCACCATTCCAATGTGGGCCACGTTGGACACCCGTATGAAACGTTCTTCATACGGTAACTTTAAGTGAACACCGACGGGTGTTACACTCGCTATACCGGTATAAGCTGTGATTAGTCCATTCCTTCAGTGCATTCTTTCATTCCATCCATTCATGTATTCATTCCATTCAATCATGTATGTGATGCAAGATTTGTTCATAATTCAATTGAATTGATTTGTCCACTATTTGATTGATTATTCTAATATGGTACTTGCTGAGTTTCGACTCACCCTTGCTTTCAATGTTATTTAGGTGATCCACCCTGATGTTGATGATTTTGGGAAGGGAGTAGACCAACACGTTGCACACAGAACATTACTTGATAATTTCATTAATGGTTTCAACTTTGATATTCCTTGATAAGAGATGGACTGTGTTAAGTAATGTTTAAACTTCATGTCATGTCGTTCCAAGATTAGTTTCTTGATTATTCGCCACTGATGTATTGGCTGCTTTCACCGTGTTATCCTGTTATTGATATTTGGATAGATGCATATTGAATCTTATTCCGTAAATTGTTCATATGTTGTATCCTTAGGTGGCATCTTGGCTTCCAAATAGCCAGGGTGTTACAGTTGGTATCAGAGCGGGCTTTAGTGTAATACTCTGAAAATAATAATAATATTAATAATCACGTCTTAAGGGTCGGAGCGTAATTAATCGAATAGTATACATAAAATCAGAATTAAAGAATTTAGTATACGTGGAAAATAGAATTTCAGAATTTTAAGAGCTATATAATTAAATTGTGGGTTTTCTAGAAACCCTAATAGTTTCTTTTTTTTTCCACCGAGCCGTCTCCACATTTTTCTGCGCAGCCGCCAGCTTTTCTTTTCTTCCTGGAGCTTGCGCCTTGCGCCGCTTTTCTCTCGTGTCATTTGCGCCGCTTCCGTAAATTGCCGGAGGTCTTTTGCTTTCAATGGATCGCCAGCGTGGCACGCTGGTTCTCTTCGCTTGGTCTTTGTTGGGTTCTGCTTTGCCGACCAAGAGCCTCAGATCTTGCCGCCGCCGCCAGGCGGCCAAGCCGTTGCCTGGCGTGAAGCCGGTCGATTGTTCTCGCATCTCGCCAATTCTCTACTGGCCTGCACAATTGAATGGCTTTTGCGCACCGCCATTGAACCGAGCCCGAGTGTCGCTGATCGCCTTCTGGCGATGGAGTCGTGGCCGAGCGCCTGCATCTGCCGCCAGTGACCACCTGCAGCGCCCACGGCCAAGCCTTGCGCGTGGAAGCCAGTGAGAAAATCAAGAGAGAAGCTAGAGTATCGGCTGGGCAAAACCAGAAGAGAAGGAAGATTGAAAAAAAAATTAGAAGAAAGACGCCAGGATCCGGGTTCTTGTGGGTAACGATCTATAATTTCGTTTCGTCTCTGTTTCGCTGTTTATTTAGAGATTAGAATTTAGATTAATTAGAGAGGGTTCTTTAATTTGTAGACGAGTTGCCGATTAATGAATCTGTTTAGCCTATTGTTCCATGTACGATTTATTCGGGAACCTTAATGGCGAATTTTGGAAATCTCGTTTACTAGTTAATTGTAGATAATTTCGATATCTTTCTATAGCATATTTTATCATGTCAATCGGACAAGTAGATTTCGAGATATGATTTTCGGAAGACCGCTGTTTTTACGGTTGTCGACTTTCGGCGCTGTTTTGGTAGACTGTAGATTAAAAATAGTAAATAGCCTAATTAGAGTTTTTGATCTACATGAAAGTTGTAGATAATTGTCCAATGATTCTGTAGGATCTGAGAACACGCATTTTGGTTGAGTAAAACAAAAGTTATGAATTTAGTAAGACTGCTGTTCCGAAGCGGACAGACCGACTTTCTGGGCTAAATACGGAGGGTTAGATGATGTAATTAGAAGTCTTTGTAATCTAAGAAAAGGTGGATAATTTTATAAAGAATCCAGAATGGGGTGGTTTGTGGTGATCGGACTTTTGAGTCAAAAGTTACGCTCTTTTTAGTAACCGGTCAGCTATGGGTAACTAGTCGGTACCGGCGTAACGTGGTATAATTGGGGACGTGTAGGAGCGAAGCATATTGATTGCTATTCTTGTTGCTGTAATTGGTATTGAAGTTGGTGTATTTAATATAGGAGAGGCGCCGTGCTTGTTGCCGCTCTTCTAATCAAATCGTCTGGTCGCAACTAGTAAAGGCAAGTGCATGGTGAGCGTGATCAATGATTGATCATCGCTTTTCTTTATCTTCTATTACCATTATTGTTGTGCTTTTATTTTATTTAATTGCAAACAATGAGTTGGTATGTTTATATCTTTGTTGGCAAGCATGATGGAAAGTTGGATATGATGTTTATGATGGAGTTTTGCATATTTTGTATACATAAGCATCATTGCATTTGAGAAGGTGATCATGATGATCACAACTCCACGGGAGTGGAGGAGGTCCCCGATCCTTATGGAGGAACGGGCTTGAGAGTGAATGTTGTCGCGAGCATTCACTCACGCTATACCGGTATACGCGAAAGAAGTGCATGTGGACATGTAGATTAGATTTGCATTGATACATGATATTAATGGATATGAATTAAATGGAAGTACCTGTGATGATAATGAGGTTATTGATTACTGTTGACTTATTATTGTTCGTTGTATATCGATGTGTTTGCTGAGTCGTGGACTCACCCTTGCTCTATTGTTGTCTTTAGGTGATCTTCGAGGATGCCGTAGCTGAGAGCGAGTAGAGCACATGGACCACTTATGATCATTTACCATCATAATCTTTTCATTCACAATTGGATTACACTTGGACATGTTAGAGGTTGAATAAAGTTTAGAACCTCATTTGGACTAGACTATTTGCTTTATTAATTTGGATTCATTGGTTGATGCTACTTTGGATTATTTACCTGGTTATAATTCCCATTGCTTATTTATTATTACTTGATCCATAATTATGCATTGCTCTTTTGTGGTTCATGGATATGATTATCATTGTTTTCTTGCTGTAATTTTATAGTGTGTCGATAATTATTAGTTTAAAATGTATTGTGGTGGCATTCTAGGCTCAGTGTTGGGCTGGGGTGTTACATTTAGGTCCGTGGTTCATTCAAATATATTAAATTGACACACTGTGCACACTAGGAGGGGTTGGGTAAACTATTGCTTCCGCATTTCGATTGTGGTGGCACGAGTAATGAGTCGTTGTTAAATTGTTTTGTGCTATGATGTGTTAATCCACGATATGATGTGATAACCTCTATCTATGAAATTATTCTATGATTGCCATGCGATGATCCGATATATATATATATATATTCATAATTGATTGCATTAGTTATGCGTTTCGTTGCGGACGTCGAGAAGTTGAGTTCGTGGTTGTTGTCCTGGGTTTTGCCAGGCTACACCACTGTTTGTGGTATGAAATTAGAGAAGTTCTTACCTCTGTTCCATAAGCTCTGTGTTGAGCATGAGTTCATTGATGAACTTGTCGCCTTTCTAGAACTGGTATCTGGTTTCCTGGTTGTAGTTTCTGGCAGTTCGTGAATTTCTTTTGAATTTGGAGTTTAAATGAAATAGCAAGCTCCCATAGGTTTCTGACCGTTCTTTGAACCAGTTAGGGTTCTTTTGATTCTTGTGAAATTTCTGCTCCACGTGGGCATAGTTCCTGAGAGACCATGTGAGAGGTCCTCCATTGTGAGTGATGAGTATTTGACAGCTTGTTGATTGTTTGAGAGTTGAGTTTTTCGGTTTGGACTGTTTCTGTGCTGAAACAGGATAATCGGAACTACCGCTGTGTATATCGCGGAAGTTCCGATAATCGGAACTAACGGCGTTGGAAATAGGAACTTCCGATTAACCTGGGTTTTGAGTTCGGCTGAAGGAAATCGGAACTTCCGCACCTAGGGTAGCGGAGTGTCCGATAATACTGACGTTGAGTGTTCCTCTGAAACGATTATCGGATTTGAAAAATTGGAAAGGCGGATGTTCCGAAGATCGGAAGTTCCGCAATGTTAAGCGCGGAACTTCCGATAATCCTGACAAGTGCGGACGTTACGGAAATCGGAACTTCCGCTGTGGTAAGTGCGGAACTTCCGATTGTGTCCGAATAATCGCGTAGAAGGATAATTTGTGATTTTGATTTTGTATGAGTTTGAGTCTTATACAAATGTTGATGCTATGATATTGTGCAATGCTATGTGATGTGTTTTTGTCTGTGTTGACTGCAGGACATCGAGACGAAGTCGTGGCGAGACACGAGGTGATCGGACTAGGCGCAGGCGGCGTTGAGGTCAGAACGGTCGGGATGTGTCGAAGACGGCGTGAATCTTGAGGTGGTTGCGTGTCAAGGACAGCAAGGCGTACGGGAGGCTTCCAGAAGGTGTGCAAGGGGCGAAACGGTATTTTCGCAAAGCGGCACAAGTGGAGGCGGTTCCGTTCGGGTGTAGCGGGCTTAATGGGTTGGAGGCCCATTAAGCAAAGGCTATAAATAGAGCTGAACCCCTGTTGTTAGGGTTAGACTTTGAGAGAGAAAATTAGGGTTAGCTCTAGCTAAAAGGTTTTGTTTTGTTTTTTGAGAGGTTGTTGGTTTGGAGAGAATGAACTGAAAATCCTTGTAATCATTCCTCTGTGTTTCCTCTGTAATCTTTTGATCTCTATCAATGAAACTCTGAGGTTTTTGATTACTTGTTTGTGCCTCTCTTATTCCCTTCCTGTTCTTGTTGAATATTTAGGGTTTTGATGTATCTTTTGATTCGTCCTATGAAATAGCTTGAAACTTGATATCTAGAGCCGTTTTGATATTGCTATTGCATTCTCAAAGTTTCATGAGCTAAGAATCTGAGAATCTCGTTTATTGTGGGTTTTGGTCTTTCTTGCCCCTTCTTCAAGAAATCTGTTTTTGGCTTGATTATTGAATCTTTGTTTGCGATTCTTCTCCATAAGATCAAGATGGTGTTTAGGATGATGTCCTGTGAAACTTGACCTGAGAAGAGCATTCAAGATTTAGCATTTTGGATTTTTGAGAAAAACCCGAGCGCACTGTTCTTCGGTCAGGACAATCGGAACTTCCGATTGTCCAAGGCGGATGTAACAACCCCAATTTTAATAAACATAAATTATATGCATTTTATATTATATTGTTATTTCTAAAGCATTTGCATAAATTTTGCATTTGTAAATATCCTAATCAAAATCTAATAGGTAACTCCAATCACAATTCCAAAGAGAGACAACAATAAATACTTAAGAAATTCTCTGGGAAATAATTTAATTAAGAACTTTACAATGTTTATCATAAATAACAATCTTCTCAATACAAGTAACACAAGAATTTATTTACATCAGATCATATTATGTTTTACAACTTTGAGTAATTTACAAAATGTTAAAATAAAACTTGCATTGCATGTCGCCCAAAGCCTTCCTTGAAATCTTGCCCGTCCATCGTTGTCCAGCCAAACCATCTTCCTCGACCAAATCCGAAACACCATTCGCAGCTCCATAGTCCGCCAACCAATCAAAAGACCATTAGTTATTCAAAAATCAGTATAATAGAGTTAGAACAAAATAAAGTGCCGTCAAGATACCATAGGAATCATTGCGTTCCTCGATCTACCTAGATTAGTCGGCACCTTGAGTATCGCGACTACCCACACCAACCTGGGTTAACCAAGCATCTTGACTTTTCAAGTCACCTAGGCTAACCAGTTAGTCGGACCGGATACCCAAGATACCTAGACTAACCTAAGTAAATCGGCACCGTCTTATTTCCGTAGGTTCTCATCATTCGGCATTTAGGGAAATCCAAAACCTACGTATACTGAATTGCCTCAACTGTCACAAATCCATTGCATAATGAATTGCTAGCCAATAGACCAAAAATGCTCACCAAAATATCTTAGGAGCCATCTGGATAAGCACAATGCATGAGCATCATTGCAATTTGCAATGACAGCTCATTCACCTCACCACCGCAAGCCCCAGCCAAAGGAAATGGCAGAACCGAGCCAGCAAGCACCAGGGACAGCACAACCCCTTCCAGAGATTTCCAAACCTCCCCGCAAAACCAGCAAGCAACACAATTCCTCCCAAAGACCAATTCCTCACCGACACCCATTTCCATCTCTTCTCGTATAAGAACCAAGGCAAAACCAAAGCAAGCCGCACACACAAGCCAACATCATTAGGTGCACCACCAAGGAGATCAAGAGCAAGACAACCAAAGCAAAGTCCAGAGCAAATCAACATGCCAAGCCAAGCCAAGATCACCATCATCAATCTGATGTCGCAACCACCAAGGCAAGCCAATGACAGCAGAAGCAAGTCAGAGCGGGAGGAAGGAAGCCAAGGAAGCCAGGAGCCAGAACCGAGGGGAGCACCAAAGACAAAGCCAAGATCGCAACCCTCTTCTTCCAGCCCTAAAATCATCCAGAGGTAACCCCAGTACCCATCAGCAAGCATATCACTTGCACATCATCAATCACCAGATCTTATTAGAATCAATCCCAGATCTCAGTAGCATCAAATAGCTCTCAGTTCATCTTCATCACAGAGCAGTAGGGGTAGGGTAGAGAGGGAGATCAGCCGAGGTCTTACCTCAGTGGCAACCGAATCCAACACCCACCTCCACCATCAGTAGCATTCACCACCTCAGATGAACCTCCATAAGCATGCATACAAAAAAATCATCGAGCATTAATACTGAAATCAACTGGTTTTGCTAAAGATCAACATAAGTGAAATCAAATTAGAACGGGGAACCAAATCTGGCAGTAGACCGAGGTAGGATTGGGCCGGTTCTGGAGTAGTCAAGGCGGCCGGCGGCCGGGAGGCCGAGCCGGCCAAGCCAAGGCACTGAGCAAAGGAAGTCGGGATCGCGAGCTGAGTCGGCGGCGCCAAGCACCAAGCCACCGAGGGGAGCAGCAAGAAGGTGCTGGGGCGCATTCAGGCGGGCGAAGAAGGAGGCGGCGCATGGCCTTCGGCCGCGCAGAGAAAGAGGAGGAGGCGAGGGGCGCGAGGGGAGAGAACAATGAGCCGGAGTGAGAGAGCCGGGTTAGCAATGGGCAAGGGCGGCGCAAGAATCGGCGGCGGCAAGCAGAAACCAAGAGCAGGGAGCGAAGGGGCGAAGGAGGCCGAGGCCGAGAGGAGATAAGAAGAAGGAGAGCGGTGAGAGATAAGGAAGGGGAGAAGAGAGCGTCACGGGAGGAGGTATAGATAGGAAGGGTTAACGAGGGGGAGGATTAGGGTTAAGGTTAGAAATTAGTAGTTAAAGTGTTGAATAAAAATTGGAATTAAAGAATTAGTGTAAATAAATTTTAGTGTTTTGTAATGGCTATAGTTTTAGCTGTTTAAATTGATGTTAATTAGTAAGGACTATTAATACCATATAAATATTGCAATCGATCTAAGTTTTAGCCGCCCGCAATTAAATATCAGTAAATCGACTCTTAGAAAATAAAATCAAGCGTAGTGTATATAGATTAATCTGAGCCTTTAGGGATGATTTGACCGCCATTAGTTTTCACCTGATTTAATGCAACGACCTGTTGTGTTATAGATTATTCGAAATAGATTAATTAAGCACTGCGACTGCAGATAATAGATGTGCACACAATCACCATCAAAGTCTGCCGAAAGAAGAGAGCATATTAGATGATTGATTTTGACTGTAGGATCATCGTGGTTGTATACCTAGAATACCCGGAGAGAGTGCTTGTGAGTATTAGATGTCCTGTTAAGGAAAACAACATCACCTAAACTCTAAGCATCGTCAGTCATTGTAATTCCACCAGAAATTGAATTAACTTTAACCAGTCCATAAGAAATTGAATTTTTATTAAACTAAAATCTATACCTAAATGCATCTAGAATCATAACCTCATTAAAATGTATTTATCATACATTTTTGAGCATTTTGGATTTCTCGATTTTGTTGGTATTTATTTGCTTTTGTATTTTCTCTCTAGATTACGAATTGTCCGACGGAAACAATAACGCATCCGAGAGTGAACAAGTGGACATTCCATAAGGCAAGCATCCTCTCTGCACCATGTTGATCCCAATTTTTGAACTGTAGATTTACAAAACACAGTGATACTGTTGCATGCAAATTTTCTTAAAAATTAATTGTGATCTGTCAATAGGTAGTTATAACCTGACAATTGTGGTTTACCTTGAATTGATCATACACTCAACCTAAGGTAGTTTGTGGTGATATAATACTTAATTTCAATTTTGCTTAGCCATGCAGTCCATAGAACGGTAGTGTTTGGCAGGCTTATCTTGTCAAACCTGGGGAACAACAAATACATTTTTATTTTTGTTGATTCTTTGTTCAGTTTATTTAAATCTGAAATGAATCTAAATCTTGTTGTTAAACTTAATTCAAATCGGACAAGTGGATGCTAGTGATGGTGCCTAGTGCACGAGAATGGGAACTGTGGATGTCTTGTCTGGGTTGATTAAGGACTGAACTCTGACGGCCCAATTCAAGCCCCAACGTACTTCCACACGCAGTGTATGGGCGCTGTTTGGTTAAGTAAAGGGTTAATATTATTGAGTTGGATACGTGAGAGTAAGGACATGTGTATTGATTTCATATGGCATAGATGCTTAAGTCTTCGGCCGTGTCGTATGCCATGTGGAGCTTATATCGATATCGATGTTCTTAGAAGGGTAAGGGCGTAGATGTGTTACATCGCATGTACGCACTTCGAGGCCCGATCGCGTGTAATATGTGTGGCTAACACGAGTTTGCATTTAATTGACTGGGTCGGCATTCCCGCACAACATGTGAGCCTCGGTTGAATATATGCTATCGATCGTTGTTTAAGCGGGATCGGTCTCACATGGGTCATCCAACTCAATAGTGTTAACTTGTTGAAAAATACCAATTTTAGTTTACCCTACCAAGATACCAAAGGAAGTGTGCTATTGTTCTAGATGGCTTACGGGCTAACTAAATCGTGTGGGTAAAGATGTACACCCTCGCAGGTTAAAACTATTCGAATAGCCGTGTCCACTGATTCTGACAACGCTTGGATTGATGTCACCGTATAGAATTTGCTCTAATTTTGGGTTTTGGGAATTATTAATTTCGGCATGATAGTGAGTCATGCAATTTATTGTTAGTGGTTGTAGCAACTTGATTTTGATACTAATTATGATCATACTTTCATTTAATTACTGTTTTAATCCAAATTGATTTATTAAATTGCTTTACTAAAACCTAGCAAGTGTAGGTTAAGATGTATTGCTTTCTGCAAAATTTAACCATTATAACCTTCCTGTTGTTAACCTTATGCATCTATAAATTCTAATCCTTTGTATAGGACCTCTCAGACACTTTATTTTAAATAGTTTGTGTAAGTCTTGCTGAGTACCTTCCGTACTCAGTGGAATTTTCCACTTGTTGCAGGTAAAGAACGCCCTAGAAATATTTCAAATTGAAGCGATTACGGGGAAACTTCGGCTTTAATCCCAGTCAAGTTGCCCTTGGGTTGTGGCGCTCCACTGGAGATTTTATTTTATTACTTCTGTTTTCATTTCTGGTTTACTTAATGTTTCCGCTGTAAATTTTTATTAATGTATTCCAATCGTATATGCTTGTGATATAATGTTGTAAGGATATGTCTATGTTAGCAGCTCATCCTGGGAGCTAACATGAGAGGCATATCCGGGAACCTGAATATTGGAATTGTACCTTGTTAATGATTATACTTCTAGTATTATTTTTAATTGAGACTTGATTGTTCTTGATTAAAAATTTTACTTTTGGTATGATTATTAATTTGGTATAAACCTCCAATATTCCGGGGTCCTCACAGCGTTGGTATCAGAGCTGTGTTGACTATAGGTTAAAGCCGTAACAATGGACGATGTTAGGAATTTGGTTTGCAAAAAGTATTTTCAGAATTAGCAAAATTTGGGCAAAAATATAGGTAATATGATTCTTTTCTTTCTTACCCATCCTAGCATCTAATTCTTATCTCATAATTCATTTGATTTGTGCAAATCAAATTTTCTCCGTTGTTCGTCTCTTTTCTTCAATAGTAGACACGCTAAGTAGCCAATTGGTGAGAGCAATGGTGACAGGACAAGGAGATGTGGCCTTCCTGCAAAATTAGGATTAATTTAGGGATTATCCTTAGATTATATATACCCTAAATATATTTCTTTAGCTTGTAGACGCTGAATTTTGGAATATGATCGTTTGTTATCTTTTGTTTCCAAATAGTTGCGTATTGCCTCAGCAAACATGTATAGCAATTATATCGGAAACTAATTGTGGTTCAATTGAATCTTGTACTGGCCTTGAGGCTTAGTACACCCATTTGGATTTTGAGTTGCAGGGTTTTGGAATTATGCATTCATAATAGGAATTATTGTCTCAGGGTTGCCCGCTTACTTATCTTATGCTCATTCTCTCCTCATTTCATTTCTTATGCATCATCATGTTTAAGGGGGGTAGAGAATACCCCGAGATATGTGTTAGGCACCGTAATTCCTACACTTTGATCATGCATATAGTGGTATGTTAATTTAAGCATATCTTATTATTCAGGTGGTTAGCAAGAATCATAACTAAAAATGATTTATATAAATTAAGATGTATGAATAGTATTTCATATTGAAGATTAGAAGCATGAAAATGACTAGTCTATAGCTATATAAATTGAAATTTGCTTTAGCTTAAGATTGTTAACTAAATTAGAATTTAACCACTTGCCATGCTTTTATACATTTCTTGTTTGAATTTAAAAAAAATTTGAAAGTCATCGATGTGTAGTTTGATATGTTAGATTGTTGTAAAATTAAACAACATGACTATCTTTTAAATTGTTAATGAGTGAAGATATCATAACATGAGCTGATGATAGTTTATTTTTATTGTTATTCAATTAAAAGTAATTAGAATGAGTAGGTTATGCTTGTAATTCTATACTCTTTGTCATAGTAAAACGTCATTCTTTGTTATTGAGTAATTTTGACCTAGATAATCGGGCTGCACTTAGTGTCCGTAAGTAATCTATAATCTTGAGAATTTTATTTGAGCACATGATAGTGTGTATTTCCAAATATGTTTTTCCCAAAAGATTAATGAATTTGTTTTGTCTAGGAATTAATTTGAATACCTTGCAAAACTGTTCTAGCCATTTTTGAAATGTAGAATTAAGAGGAAGGTTTAAACTGCTAGTACCTAGTTTTCTAGTGTTTAGTATCACCTAACTAACCTGCCATAAGTTTTCTGTAATCTTTGAACCTAATTTCATTAGTGTTTGAGCCCTAGGACTTGTTTTGTGTCTGAATTGATTTACCGACCAAAATCTGAACCTGATGTGTAGAATGAATTCTTCTGTCAATGTTAGAATCCTAACAATACTCCTGATTTTTTTTATATAGAATTTACCTAGCTAATTTAGTAATTTTCTCGAGCCCTATTTGTTCACCAGTAGCAGTTAAAAATAAGTTGTGAAATTAATTATTTTGGTTGTTAAGGACCAGATCATGGTAGTCTTAATTCATATTGTTTGTTAAATCTTATGCTCACCCAATCTCAATAAAATTGGTTGTTTATAGTTTGGTAGAATCATGTAAGTAGGCATGTGAGTCCTTGCATTCACTAAATAACCCTAAATTTATTCAAGGAATTGATTGCATTTTTGCATCTCTGCATGCATTCACCTAATGCATTTTTCTCCAAATCGGGCAATTAGACTTAGCAAAACAAGAGTTAAGTGAGACTACCAAAGAACCCCGCTTTGTCTTCTAAGTCTCAGATACAACCTTCCTATACTATACTAGGTTACCATTTAACCAACCATTATGAACCCTCTCTTTAGGTAATCCCTTCTCTCGTAGACAGTTGGTAGATTTTCATCCTACCGGAAGAAGAGGTGAAGATCGACATGTTTGAAGTACTTTCGAATCAAGAAAGGAAAGGTTAAACAAAACTTTCCTGTTTAGAACCTAAAACTGAAGGATAGCCTCACATGATTCGGATTTGAGTTCGGGTTGTGAATAAAAATCCGAAGTGTGACGCTAGGACCAAACCTAGCTAGATTGCCATAGCCTTTCGTTCCCAATTTCTGGACCACCGGAATCTCGGGGACGAGATTCTGTTTAAGGGGGGTAGGTTTGTAACAGCCCCAATTTTAATAAACAGAAATTATATGCATTTTATATTATATTGTTATTTCTAAAGCATTTGCATAAATTTTGCATTTGTAAATATCCTAATCAAAATCTAATAGGTAACTCCAATCACAATTCCAAAGAGAGACAACAATAAATACTTAAGAAATTCTCTGGGAAATAATTTAATTAAGAACTTTACAATGTTTATCATAAATAACAATCTTCTCAATACAAGTAACACAAGAATTTATTTACATCAGATCATATTATGTTTTACAACTTTGAGTAATTTACAAAATGTTAAAATAAAACTTGCATTGCATGTCGCCCAAAGCCTTCCTTGAAATCTTGCCCGTCCATCGTTGTCCAGCCAAACCATCTTCCTCGACCAAATCCGAAACACCATTCGCAGCTCCATAGTCCGCCAACCAATCAAAAGACCATTAGTTATTCAAAAGCAGTATAATAGAGTTAGAACAAAATAAAGTGCCGTCAAGATACCATAGGAATCATTATGTTCCTCGATCTACCTAGATTAGTCGGCACCTTGAGTATCGCGACTACCCACACCAACCAGGGTTAACCAAGCATCTTGACTTTTCAAGTCACCTAGGCTAACCTGCATTAGTCAAGACCGGATACCCAAGATACCTAGACTAACCTAAGTAAATCGGCACCGTCTTATTTCCGTAGGTTCTCATCATTCGGCATTTAGGGAAATCCAAAACCTACGTATACTGAATTGCCTCAACTGTCACAAATCCATTGCATAATGAATTGCTAGCCAATAGACCAAAAATGCTCAGCCCAAAATATCTTAGGAGCCATCTGGATAAGCACAATGCATGAGCATCATTGCAATTTGCAATGACAGCTCATTCACCTCACCACCGCAAGCCCCAGCCAAAGGAAATGGCAGAACCGAGCCAGCAAGCACCAGGGACAGCACAACCCCTTCCAGAGATTTCCAAACCTCCCTGCAAAACCAGCAGAAGCAACACAATTCCTCCCCAGCAGCCAATTCCCTCAGCCGACACCCATTTCCATCTCTTCTCAGAAGCAAGAACCGAAGGCAAAACCAGCCAAGCCGGCACACACAAGCCAACATCATTTGGTGCACCACCGAAGGGGATCAAGAGCAAGACAACCAAAGCAAAGTCCAGGAGCAAATCAACATGCCAAGCCAAGCCAGCATCACCATCATCAATCGATGTCAGAACCACCAAGGCAAGCCAGCCAGCAGCAGCAGCAATCAGAGCAGGAGGAAGGAAGCCAAGGAAGCGGGGCGCCAGAACCAGGAGGGGAGCACCAAAGACAAAGCCAAAGATCGCAACCCTCTTCTTCCACCCTAAAATCATCCAGAGGTAACCCCAGTACCCATCAGCAAGCATATCACTTGCACATCATCAATTACCAGATCTTATTAGAATCAATCCCAGATCTCAGTAGCATCAAATAGCTCTCAGTTCATCTTCATCACAGAGCAGTAGGGGTAGGGTAGAGAGGGAGATCAGCCGAGGTCTTACCTCAGTGGCAACCGAATCCAACACCCACCTCCACCATCGAGCATTCACCACCTCGATGAACCTCCATAAGCATGCATACAAAAAATCATCGAGCATTAATATCAAATCAACTGGTTTTGCTAAAGATCAACATAAGTGAAATCAAATTAGAACGGGGAACCAAATCTGGCAGTGGTAGTAGACCGAGGTAGGATTGGGCCGGTTCTGGAGTAGTCAAGGCGGCCGGCGGCCGGGAGGCCGAGCCGCCAAGCCAAGGCACTGGAGCAAAGGTAGTCGGGGCTCGCGAGCCGAGTCGGCGGCGCGCCAAGCACCAAGCCACCGAGGGGAGCAAAGAATGCTGCTCGGGCGATCTGCGCCGGGCGAAGAGGAGGCGGCGCATGGCCTTGGCCGCGCCAGAAAGAGGAGGAGGCGAGGGGCGCCGAGGGGAGAGAACAATGAGCCGGGAGTGAGAGAGCCGGGTTAGCAACAAAGCCAAGGCTGGCAATCAAGCATGGCGGCCAAGCAGAAACCAAGAGCAGGGAGCGAAGGGGCCGAAGGAGGCTGAGGCCGAGAGGAGATAAGAAGAAGGAGAGCGTCGGCTGAGAGATAAGGAAGGGGAGAAGAGAGCGTCGGCCGGGAGGAGGTATAGATAGGAAGGGTTAACGAGGGGGAGGATTAGGGTTAAGGTTAGAAATTAGTAGTTAAAGTGTTGAATAAAAATTGGAATTAAAGAATTAGTGTAAATAAATTTTAGTGTTTTGTAATGGCTATAGTTTTAGCTGTTTAAATTGATGTTAATTAGTAAGGACTATTAATACCATATAAATATTGCAATCGATCTAAGTTTTAGCCGCCCGCAATTAAATATCAGTAAATCGACTCTTAGAAAATAAAATCAAGCGTAGTGTATATAGATTAATCTGAGCCTTTAGGGATGATTTGACCGCCATTAGTTTTCACTGATTTAATGCAACGACTTTGTTGTGTTATAGATTATTCGAAATAGATTAATTAAGCACTGCGACTGCAGATAATAGATGTGCACACAATCACCATCAAAGTCTGCCGAAAGAAGAGAGCATATTAGATGATTGATTTTGACTGTAGGATCATCGTGGTTGTATACCTAGAATACCCGGAGAGAGTGCTTGTGAGTATTAGATGTCTGTTAAGGAAAACAACATCACCTAAACTCTAAGCATCGTCACCATTGTAATTCCACGAAATTGAATTAACTTTAACCACCCATAAGAAATTGAATTTTTATTAAACTAAAATCTATACCTAAATGCATCTAGAATCATAACCTCATTAAAATGTATTTATCATACATTTTTGAGCATTTTGGATTTCGATTTTGTTGGTATTTATTTGCTTTTGTATTTTCTCTCTAGATTACGAATTGTGCGACGAAACAATAACGCATCCGAGAGTGAACAAGTGGACATTCCATAAGGCAAGCATCCTCTCGCACCATGTTGATCCCAATTTTTGAATCAGATTTACAAAACACGTTGATATTGTTGCATGCAAATTTTCTTAAAATTAATTATGATCTCACAATAGGTAGTTATAACTCGACAATTGTGGTTTACCTTGAATTGATCATACATCAACCTAAGGTAGTTTGTGGTGATATAATACTTAATTTCAATTTTGCTTAGCCATGCAATCCATAGAACGGTAGTGTTTGGCGCTTATCTTGTCAAACACGGGAACAACAAATACATTTTTATTTTTGTTGATTCTTTGTTCATTTTATTTAAATCTGAAATGAATCTAAATCTTGTTGTTAAACTTAATTCAAATCGGACAAGTGGATGCTAGTGATGGTGCCTAGTGCGAGAATGGGAACTGTGGATGTCTTGTCCAGGTTGATTAAGGACCGAACTCGACGGCCCAATTCAAGCCCCAACGCATTTCCACACGCAGTGTATGGGCGCTGCTTGGTTAAGTAAAGGGTTAATATTATTGAGTTGGATACAGAGAGTAAGGACATGTGTATTGATTTCATATGGCATAGATGCTTAAGTCTTGGGCCGTGTCGTATGCCATGTGGAGCTTATATCGATATCGATGTTCTTAGAAGGGTAAGGGCGTAGATGTGTTACATCGCATGTACGCACCTTCAGGGCCCGACTGCGGTGTAATATGTGTGGCTAACACGAGTTTGCATTTAATTGACTGGGTCGGCATTCCCTGTACAACATGTGAGCCTCGGTTGAATATATGCTATCAGTCGTTGTTTAAGCGGGATCAGTCTCACATGGGTCATCCAACTCAATAGTGTTAACTTGTTGAAAAATACCGAATTTTAGTTTACCTACCGGCATACCAAAGGAAGTGTGCTATTATTCTAGATGGCTTACGGGCTAACTAAATCGTGTGGGTAAAGATGTACACCCTCGCAGGTTAAAACTATTCGAATAGCCGTGTCCACGGTTACGGACAACGCTTGGATTGATGTCACCTGTATAGAATTTGCTCTAATTTTGGGTTTTGGGAATTATTAATTTCGGCATGATAGTGAGTCATGCAATTTATTGTTAGTGGTTGTAGCCACTTGATTTTGATACTAATTATGATCATACTTTCATTTAATTACTGTTTTAATCCAAATTGATTTATTAAATTGCTTTACTAAAACCTAGCAAGTGTAGGTTAAGATGTATTGCTTTCTGCAAAATTTAACCATTATAACCTTCCTGTTGTTAACCTTATGCATCTATAAATTCTAATCCTTTGTATAGGACCTCTCAGACATTTTATTTTAAATAGTTTGTGTAAGTCTTGCTGAGTACCTTCCGTACTCAGTGGAATTTTCCACTTGTTGTAGGTAAAGAACGCCCTAGAAACATTTCAAATTGAAGCGATTACGGGGAAACTTCGGCTTTAATCCCAGTCAAGTTGCCCTTGGGTTGTGGCGCTCCACTGGAGATTTTATTTTATTACTTCATTTTTATTTCGGTTTACTTAATGTTTCATTGTAAATTTTTATTAATGTATTCCAATCGTATATGCTTGTGATATAATGTTGTAAGGATATGTCTATGTTAGCAGCTCATCCTGGGAGCTAACATGAGAGGCATATCCGGGAACCTGAATATTGGAATTGTACCTTGTTAATGATTATACTTCTAGTATTATTTTTAATTGAGACTTGATTGTTCTTGATTAAAAATTTTACTTTTGGTATGATTATTAATTTGGTATAAACCTCCAATATTTCGGGGTCCTCACAATGAATTATCATGAGCAGGAACTTCCGCACTAACCCCGAACTACCGGAGTGCGAACTCTGCACGTAGAATCTGAGAGCTTCCGATTTTTGGATGTAATGCATGAAACCTGTTTTAGTTCTCTGATTTTGTTTTACTCTTCTTGAGAGGGTTTTGTAGATCTTGTTTAAATACATTAAAGGGGAGTTCTTAATTTTAAGGCACCATTCACCCCCCCCCTCTGTTGCC
Organism: Hsuehochloa calcarea; assembly: GCA_036346395.1. Lineage (NCBI taxonomy): Eukaryota > Viridiplantae > Streptophyta > Magnoliopsida > Poales > Poaceae > Hsuehochloa > Hsuehochloa calcarea. The sequence continues at coordinate 38,653,619 of CM070600.1, forward strand.
ATTTCGGCCCTTCAGTTCGAATACAAGATTTATCTTTTCACAAAAGACCTGTTTTACCCCTGTTGGGAAAATTTAATTCATTCGTTCGTTTGGAATCTTGGTACTGGAAGACTTCTTTTGCAAGTTCTTTATTAAGTGTGTATTGATCTTGCATATTTCTCTAGGGATGCTTTAGTAAGTCGTTCTTTTCCTTGATTTTTGAATTTGACAAATTCTTGTCCGGTGGTGATTGATGAATTTCTCTTGGGTTCATGATTCTTGGTAGACGAGTTTAAGTAGGCCTTTAATGGTACTCCAAAAACATTATTGTTTTTTGATTATTGAATTGCTGTTACTACGAGTGATCTTTGTAAATTGGCAACATTGATATTTCCATGGTTGTTCCTTCTTTCTCATTGGAAAAGAGCGACTCAGTTACTCGTTTGATAATTTGCATAATGAGAGTTCCTGTTGCAAGTTCGTTAACATGAGAAAGCATTGGTTCCATGTATTTCTCTTGGATCTCTCCGCTTGTTGAAATTTGATATATGTCTTTCCCGAAGAAAAATGTTAAAACCATTTGTGGTGCTGGGTTGTGATTAAGTCGGAGGTTGAAAAAAAAAATTGTGGGCTACGGGTTTCTATTGGACCCTAGGGGTTTTCAAAACAGTTCTTGTCTTTTGACTACTGAGCTCCCATTACTACTTGTGAACGTGATTGTTGACAGGATCGTTCTCTTTTTGATAGCCTCATCCTTTTTGTTGATAGAGGCAACTTGGTTATCTGTTGGGCATTTCGGAGAATGGGAATTTTCTTTCACAAAGTTCATTGAATAAATTTCGACTATGTTCATTTCCTTTGGAATATTTAGAGTGTTGGAGTTTAGAACCTCCCTTTGAAAAAGAAAAGTGTCGCAACCCTTTGTCAGGTATTGTGTTGTTTTGTGAGGGGTTGTGAGTAAATAATCTATGAGTTCAAGTTAGATTTTTAGCGTGATGCATAATTTATCTTGACCGATGTCCTCAGTAGCGTAACTGGTTAGCTAGGTCTACCTAATTTTTCTTGGCTGGCTAATATCGTTGGAATCTTATGCTTTTGCCACATTGAGATTTCTAGCTTTCAAGTCAGTACCTTCTTCTCATTTGAAGTTTGATCTTCTTCTTGTGCGGGTCCTGTGACCTCAACTGTGGACTCCACTTATGTTCAATGAGTTCATCGCTTTAATGGTTTTTCCCTTGGTTCTGTGTTCATTGCGAGTGGTAAGTGATTTCCCAGTTGGTGAAAAGCGTTTTTATGTGCCTCTTCTTTTGAGAAGTATTCAACCCATTTTTTCACATGGGTCTTTCGAAATGTTTTCTAAATGTGGTTGTGAGCTTGATGTTATTACTTGTATTAAATTGATCGCCTTTTTGTGATATCGTTCAAATGAGAATATTTCCAGTTTAGCTTTCGCGGTACCTTGGAGATCGCGAATCACAGGTTAACTGAAATCATTTGGATAACTTAAGGAATTGGATTATCCTATTGCTTCTTAAAGGTTTCGTGTGTTTAGCCCGAAAGGCTCTTTGGTTTGAGTCCGCAAAGTGAGGTTGCAATCAAAAAAAAAATTAATTCGTCGATCTCTTCGAGACGAAGCTAACCCATTTGCTTTCCGTGAAATCCTGTAAAGGGAAATGTTTCGAGATTTGTGGCTGAGATCATTTGGATCCCGTATTTTCTCAAGTAGATGATTTGTTCCGAGCAAATTTGTCTTGTCGAAAGATTTTATTGGTTCTTAATTAGATCTTGTGGTTTGGACTAACGACCTTAGCTTGACCGTTGTGGCAAAGCGTTTCTAGTCAAAGGATTACTTTTAGTGTTAACGGAACGAGTGTAGTAGGGGAATTTGAGAATTTGAGTCAAGTTTTGTAACTTGTGGTTATTTGAGTCGTTCCTAAACTTCTTGCTCTTCCCGCTCAAGAGATGTCGAGTTTCAATCATAGTATCTTTCTTTCGTATCGTCTGTTATTTGCTAATCTCTCTTAGGGATGTGTTCCCTCAACTGTGAACTCAATTTCCGTTTTCTAAAGTCACCTTTTATCAGAATATTTCTTATGGTTTCTTGCTCGCCGTGATAAGCAACGTTTTTCTGTGTGATTAAACTTGTCTTTGTTCGCCTCTTCCTTTTGAGAAAGGATCGCAGTTTTGTGTTGCGAAGTGTTTACAACGTGTAAGTTTGGCAACTGGTTGGTGTGGATGATGTACATCAGTTTGAACATAATTTGAGAAGGTTTAACTAAGAGATTTAAGCTCTAGTGATATGCGATGAGTTCGAATTTCAAGGTTCAAGAGAAGTTTTATTCCTAAAGAGGAACTAAGAAGAATGATGTTTTCTTGGTTAGTGAAGCGTTTTCTTTAGTCACGCTTGATCTTTGTGTTGTGATTGATGACTTCCACTGTTTTGGGTTGGCGCTGTTTTGGCATGAGTGATTCTTTCCAGTTCCGACGGAGTCAAAGAAATATTTGATTTGGGCATTCGCGTGAATTTATCCTTTGGCTTTCGTGGTGTTCTTTCGCAAATGTCTTAATTGGAAGTGGAAATTGCTTTCATGATGAATTGTCAAATTTAGAATTTAAACTTTTGGTGGAGGGTTAGTATTTTGTGGACGCGATGAGAACTCTCTATTTCCAGTTGGATTATCTTCGTTTCAGAAGGTTGCAGAAATTGGGAAGTTAGCATATCACATTGACCGTCTCAGATCCATATGCGAAGCACGTAACGTCTGTTGCGTTCTGGGGCTAAGTGAATAGCTGAGCCATTCAAAGTTTGAGATTTAGTTAAAAGATGTTGACCAACGTGTAAGGTCTTACCTTCGATCCTCTTCTAATAAGTGAACCCAGAAAGTTCAGGCTGAGCATTAGGTCAGTCGTCGTTTTACATTTTTGTGTTGTGGTTTCCCTAGTCCGAGAGAGAGGCCACTTCAGGGCTAGAATCTCGCATGTGCGAGTAGTAGTTAGACTTGTTCGTTTCTGATATGTGCTAATTCGTTGATTGCAATTCCGTGATATTTTTAATCGTGTATTCGTTTCGTCGGTAGAATTCGGGGTCAAATTCTGTTAAGGGGGGTAGAATGTAATATCCCGGAAACGGATCGGTAATTAGAGATTCAGTCGGAGGAGAAAAATGCAAAGAAAGGAATAGAAATTCTGAGAAAAATAGGGGGTTTTCGCATTTTTACGACAACCTGGGCCGCAGGCCGCGGCCCAGGCGGCCCAAGAGGGGGAGGCTGGCCCAAGGGGGGCCGGCCAAGGGGAGGGGGGAGGCGCCCCCAACCCTAGCCGCCTCCCCACTCCCTCCTCTTCCCCCTAGAGCCGCCACTCCCATTCCCCTCCTCCCCGGTGTTTCTTGCTGCTCCTTAACGGCGTCTTGCTGCTGCGGAGATCCCCGGTGTCGCCCCCAAGCTCTCCCCCGAAGCCGTCTCCTTCCAACGGCGCCGCCGACCGTTCGCCGGCGATTTTGTGGCCGGTCTTGGAGAGGGAAGGGAGGAGAAGGGAGGGAGGTCCTTGGGAGGTGGATCCACGTCTTCCTGCGGATCTTCAAGGGTAACGAATGTTTTTAGTGGTAGTTTGATTCAGTTTTATTGCTTAATGGTGGATTAGATCTAAATCGCGCGGCCAGTTTCGACCCTTTAGAGGCTGAATCTCGGGTTGATGTCTCCTAGAGATATGTTCCTGGTTTCGTTATCTTTCTTTTGGCACTGAGATCACGAGATTCCACCCAGTGGTTTAGGAGTTATGAATTTTTTACCGAACACTGCTCTGTCTGTCAGAAATTTTGGAGACTGTTGGTTGCTCTTCAGTTCTGTTCTAGATAGAAATAGACTCAGAACTACCACCCAAATAGGTTATTGTATCCCTTTAAATTATCTTTCCAAGTTGATAAAGATCACCTCCATTGGATCAGTATAATAAAAGTTACGCTATTTTCTTTACCACTGTTCTGTAATCTGGACAGATTTCTGTCAGTGTTTTCAGTGACTGTTTAGTCCTCTTTTTTGGCCGAATCAGAGAACCCCGCCAACTAGAGTTTCGTAGTGTCGTGCGTTAAGATTCATTGGGCACTGGTTTCGGGTCATTTCGAATTCCAGATAATTAAATATGCTTTTTCTCGTACCGCTGATCAGAAGGGCTAAAATCTGGCTGAATAGTTTATTTTCAATTCGGGTCTGTGCGGTATATTGGGTAGTCAGGAGATATTGTAGAACACCGGTAGCAATGTATTTCCACGTTGTTCTTATTTTGGGAACACTTGTGTAGGCGGTGAGGCATCGCGTGTGGGGACACCTTCATTGCTTGCTAGCGCGTCGTAACGCGAAAGGCAAGTACATTGAATCCTTTACATTGATGAATGATGTGTTTGTGTTCATGCTAATGTTTCTATGATTCATGTTTTCAATCAACGAAGTTACTCAACATTCATATTCCAGTACAGACAAGTACTGCATATTAACTTGTGGTGTTTTCAATTGAAAGCATGATGATGTGATGTATACGTGTATGTTCTTGCACTTGTTCATGATGTTGATATGTTTCAAATTGATAATTGAGAAAAGATGATGATATTCATATTACTTGCTTCATTCCATTCATACATGCTTTAATTTCCGTCCACGGGAGTGGAATTTTGAAAGACCCATCAATTCCAGTATGGGCATTTGAAAGACCCATCAATTCCAAGATGGGCATTTGAAAACCCATCAATTCCAAAATGGGTGCGTGTGATCCACCATTCCAATGTGGGCCACGTTGGACACCCGTGATGAAACGTTCTTCATACGGTAACTTTAAGTGAACACCGATGTGTGTTACACTCGCTATCTGCCGTATAAGTGTGATTAGTCCATTCCTTGATGCATTCTTTCATTCAATCCATTCATGTATTCATTCCATTCAATCATGTATGTGATGCAGGATTTGTTCATAATTCAATTGAATTGATTTGTCCACTATTTGATTGATTATTCTAATATGGTACTTGCTGAGTTTCGACTCACCCTTGCTTTCAATGTTATTTTGGTGATCCACCCTGATGTTGATGATTTTGGGAAGGGAGTAGACCAACACGTTGCACACAGAATATTACTTGATAATTTCATTAATGGTTTCAACTTTGATATTCCTTAATGAGAGATGGACTGTATTAAGTAATGTTTAAACTTCATGTCATGTCGTTCCATGATTAGTTTCTTGATTATTCGCCACTGATGTATTGGCTGCTTTCACCGTGTTATCCTGTTATTGATATTTGGATAGATGCTTATTGAATCTTATTCCGTAAATTGTTCATATGTTGTATCCTTAGGTGGCATCTTGGCTTCCGAATAGTCAGGGTGTTACATTTTTCTTTGAGATTATTCTGCTTAGCAGTCTCGCCGCACGTTCGGTTGAGGAACCCCACATTGTGAGCTTCATCTATATTCGCAATACAATATCATATTGCATCTTCTACTTTCTTGCTTGTGTTCTCGATTCGCATCTTTGGAGATAGCCTTCTTGGCGAGGTCAACTGTTAAACACGGTTGATAACCAACGGAGCAGTGGTGTAGTGATTGCGGGAGGTTGATCTGTTCTGGTCAGAGCCTCCGGATCATCAATGTCGAGTTCTCTGTAACACCCCAGCCCAACATGAGCCTGGAATGCTACTAAAATAACAATATCACAAATACAAATCCAAGACACTAGAAAAAAATTCGGCAGAACCTCCTTTGTATAACTAAGTTTACCGGAGATTCCAATAGATGCTTATAAAATTATCACTATTTCAACATCCAAAGTTCATCGAAGTATTCATAAATAATATACTCAGCTAAACATAAGCAAGCATAATTAAAATTTACCACTCTCATTATTACAAATAAACCAATGCATTCAAGTATAGCCAAAGTTAATCCTTAAGCAGTTTGCTTGTTATAAAGGTACGGTCTAAATGATAATTATCTTTTCAAGAATATGTGGTAGTGAGTGCAACCAAAGCAACCCTACTCCTTCCCATGCATGCCGTCCGCAAACGAGATACCTAAAAACATAACATCAGCAAGAGTGAGTCCAAAACTCAGTAAAGTACAAATAGCAAGACAATAGCCAACACAACTGTAATTAACAACATCCATCCACGTAACCCAATAAGAAATATGTCTCGTGTTTATGCGATGCAAACTGTTCAAATGCACTTTTCTTTCTCTCTTTTGCATATACCGGTATTGCGGAGTGTGCATCCGTCGATGCACACCCATGCCTGTGCCTTCTAGCACAGGGACTGATGAGTCACGGCGGCCCGATCTTCCGATAGGTTCGATTTGGTTCGTCGTGAGGACGTTGACGCTTTGAGGCTTCCGACCAACAGATCGTCACCTCGCAATTCGGTACACCCGCACGCCTGTCGTTATCGACCACGCTTGCACGCGATCGACCTTACCACGAAGGTTATTGTTCCTGCAAGCAATCGAAGCAACTCACAAGAACAAGGTAGATGCAATCTGAATTGTATTGCGGATATGGATGAAGTTTACAAGTGGGGTTCCTCAAACCGATAATCGCGAAACCGCAATTGGCGTAATAATCTAAGAAAAACCCGCCTCTAAACTATGGCGGCTCTCAGATATATATAGGGAACGTGAGGAGGTCGACCTAGGGTTGTGCGGCCGTGGGATGAAGCGTACACAACCGGACTCCGACCTCGTTACGTTTACAAAGTCATATTAGTTTCAAAGCGGTGACGCACACCTTGTGTTGTGTATTTACAGTCAAGATCCGGTCGTAGGACTGGTCCTAGGGTGGTCTTGAGGAGTCCATGTTATCTTTGGTCGTAGATTGTGTCCAACGAGTACTGTGCTCGTTTTTCTTGTCGTAGATTGCTCCAATCGAATCAACTAGTCGTAGGTCTTCTTGTAGTAGTCGTAGATCTTCTTGTAGTTGTCGTAGACCTTCTTGAACTAGTCGTAGTCCTAGATTCCTGAGTACAAGTAAATCATCTCCGTTAGGCAGCATCATAGAGTTCTCAAATAATACACTCAGCCCTAGAAACGACTTTACCTGATCGATTAAGTGACGTGCTCTAGCTCTTGTCATAGGACCGTGTAGTTCAGCACCCAGATCTGGAGGGTCTTGTGTCGTGCGTGTATCCGAAGGAGGGATGTCCTCATCAGGGACCTTAGCCCATACTCCACAAGTGTGGGGACCCAAAAGCCCATCATATTCATGACGGGGACCTCAATTAATGCTTGGTCACCACGTGACCATGCCTCCAATATGATATCATGATGCACATGGTCAATTCTTTAAATCATCATGCATACATGAAACTTACGCATACTTCTAGCATTTACGGGCATTAATGTCCATAACATTCGAGCATCCATGATTAACATAATATACACATAACATAGTACACATGAACAAATAATCACACACAATTTACCACTACTGTACTTGCCTTAACCACGAGAGAACGAGGGACGTACAGAATGAGCTGCTCCCTGCACCGGTCCACCTCCTGAATAACAGTTATAACACATGCTAAGACACAGCAATGGATCAAAACAACCTATATAACAACAACCATGGACTTGCAAAACGCCTAACTCGATCCCGACCCCAAACTCCTAAACGTTGATCTGTCCCCTCGGTGGACAGTCAAATTCAAAAATCCATATCTATTAGTACAGGGGTCCAAATAAGATGTTCTTAGACTTTCTAGAAATATAATTAAACTCTCCAACTAAGTCTAGTTGGTGAGCCTTGCTGAATCGGTGAAGTAATATCCCTACCAGGCCAATTAAAAAAATATCAACTTCACGTCGAGTTCTCTGGACAGAGTACTAAAACCACCATAACTTTTGCTACACAACTCGGAATGGGGTGATCTTAGACTCTCTGGAATCATGACAAAACCAGCTACAATAGTCTAGTTTGACAAGTCTCCTGTTTCGGCCTCCTACTAATTTTGATGTTTAGGAAAAAAATTTCTAAGTTTTCTATCTCTGCAATCTGACAGTTAGCAAAACAGTCATGGTAAAAAATTCATAACTTTTGATTGCGAACTCTAAAAAATATGTTCTTTATCAATACTGAAATATTACTAGAATAGCTACAACTTTCGTGTTGGGTGACCCTTCAGATTCGGTCTAAAAAAAATACAAATTGGCTAGACATGCAGACTGCCAAATCTCGGCAACTTTCTTGTACAGTCGTAGCAAAACGGCCATAACTCCTAAACTATGACTCCAAATCAAGTGATTGCGGTGCGAAAAGAGAGATAAAACTGAGATCTACAACTTTCTAAGAGGTAATCAGGTCAGAAAATGAACATAACGTACCCAAATCTGACGAGGCGGCGCACAGCAGGGAGAGGTGGGGAGAGGCGGTGGCTCAAAGTGGGGAGGAGGAGGGAGAGTGGGGAGTTTAGGGTTTGGGGGTGGAACCCCCTTTTGGCCGGCCACCACATGGGCCCCTCCTGGGCTGCGGCCCAGGCCCAGGTTGTCGAGGATTTACGGAAAACCCCTTCTCTTTTCAGGAATTTCTACTCATTTAATTGTCTTTTCTCCTCCCGGCTATTTTCTAATTACCCGATTCAATTCCGGGGTATTACATTCTATCCCCCTTCAACGGAATTCGACCCCGAATTCTAAACAAACTTAACACGCCAGAATCAAAACCTCTAGAACTTTATCACGTACCTACTGTGAATAGCTCAGGATATTGTTCGCGCATGCGAGACTCCAACTCCCAGGTGGCCTCTCTTTCTGACTGATGCGTCCAGAGTACCTTGATGTAAACCAATGTCTTGTGTCTCAGTACTCGCTCTAATTTCTTCAGTATACGTACCGGACGTGACTCAACTGTGAGGTCTTGCTCAGTAGTCAGCGGATCCAAGGAAATCTTATGCTCTGGGTCTTTCAAAAACTTTCTCAGCATCGAAACGTGAAACACGTTGTGGACTCCTCGCATGGACTCTAGAAGGTCCAGGCGATAGGCTAACTTCCCAATCCTAGCCATAATCGGGAACGGTCCGACGTATCTTGGGCTAAGCTTCCCTTTAGTACCGAATCGGACAATGCCTTTGGTGGGGGACTGAGAGAGCATGTGAGTAGGGTCCCCTTTTGAGTGATGAGTATTTGACGCTGTGGTGAGAAGTTTGTGATTGAAATCATTGCGTTTGCGCTGCTGCTGGTCTGTTTCTGTACTGTGCGGAACTTTCGATTTTGGAATGCGGAAGTTCCGATAATCGGAACTTCCGCCATGGTAAAAAGGAACTACCGATTATCCTGACGTTTTGTGTTCTGTTGCGAGTAATCGGAACTTCCGCACATGGGATCGCGGAACGTCCGATAATACTTACGTGAGTTTTCTGCTGTGACAACAATCGGATCTTCCAACCTGGGAGTGCGGACGGTCCGATAATCGGAACTTCCGCCATGGAAGTGCGGACGGTCCGATAATCGGAATTTCCACAATGGTAAGTACGGAACTTCCGATTGTGGGCAGAACTGTGCAGAAAGGCATAGTTTTGATTTTGAGTTGTGAATTGCTTTTAGTTAAATGCAAATGATGATTATATTAACTTGAGCAATGCTATGTGATGTGTTTCTTGTTTGTACTGGTTGCAGGGCATCGAGGTGGAGTCGTGGCGAGACACGTGGAGACCGGACTAGACGCAGGCGGCGTTGAGGTCAGAACGGTAAAGACGTGTCGAAGACGGTGTGCACTCGAGGCGGTTGCGAGTCGTGAACAACAAGGAATGCGGGAGCTTCCAGAAGGTGTGCGAGGGGCGAAAGGGTAATTTCGCAAAGCGGCACAAGTGGAAGCGGGCTCCGTTAGGGTTTAGCCGGCATAATGGGTTGGAGACCCGTTAGCCAAGGGCTATAAATAGAGGTGAACACCTGGTTGTTGGGTTAGACTTTTGGTGAGAGAAAATTAGGGTTAGTTTTAGCTAAAGAGCCTTTGAAGAGGTTGTTTTTCTTTTTGAGAGGTTGTTGAGTTGGAGAGGATGAACTAAAATTTGTGTAATAATTTCTATGTGTTTTCCTCTGTAATCTTTTGATTCCTATCAATGAAAATATGAGGTTTTGTTTCTTTGCTTATGCCTCTTTCTTCTCTCTGTTCCTCTCTTGAATATCTAGGGTTTTGGTGTAACTTTTGATTCGTCTTATGAGATGGCATGAAACTTGATATCTAGAGTCTTATTGATATTGCTAATATATCCTCAAAGTTTCATGAGCCAAGAATCTAAGAATCTTGCTAATTGTGGTTTTTGGTCCTTCTTGCCTAATACTCAAGAAATCCGTTTTTGCTTTGATTAATGGATCTTTGTCTGCGATTCTTCTCCATGAGGTCAAGATGTTGTTTAGGATGATGTTATGTGAGACTTGACCTGAGAAGAGCATTCAAGAGTTAGTATATCGGATTTTTGGGCAAAACCCCGAGCGTACTGTTCTTCGGTCAGGACAATCGGAACTTCCGATTGTCCAAGGCGGAACTACCGCATGCGGAACCTCCGCACTGAAACCCGGAACTACCGCAGTGCGGAACTACCGCTAGGTATAATCGGAACTTCCGATATCCTACAGAACAGTCCAGTTTTTGGTTAAACCTTTTGGATTTGATTCACTTCACGTCTCTTGTGTATCAGAAGTTTTTGGATTGCTGTGTGGACACTTGAGAGGGGAGGATCTTACTTTTTAAGGCACCATTCACCCCCCTCTGTTGCCATTTTGGTCCTTCAATTGGTATCAGAGCCGGTTAGCACTTTTTCGATAGATCTTTAACCGGTCTGTGAGCCATGGCAACGGACAAGTATTCCACCAAGCCTCCCGTCTTTGATGGTCTGGATTACTGTTGAGGATTAAAATATTCATATATTATCTTAATATATGATAAAGACCATACGTCTTCGTGGTCGTAACTTCTAAGACCACCGACCTAATTGGTCGTAGGTATTACGGAAGTTATATAATAAATACCCTGGTCGGACAAAGTTCCAAACCTAGTCCACGACCAGGTAAGTGCTCGTCAAGCTATGAACAGGCATCTAGGTCGAGTCTCCGACCACGCCACTCACTATGTGATGAATGAACCACGTGTTTCATATTCCGCATAATACAACACTATCACGGTTGATGATTTAACGTCTCCTAAATCATTAACCGCAGAACAGTTGACGTTTTCACCAACCGCCTTTGCGCTTAGTGGAACCGCAAATCGAATCGCCGCCTCTTCCCGACTGTGACGCTCGCTGCCCAACGGATGTCTCTTCATGGGATAACTGCCACCGCTTCATCAAGTACTTAAGGAGGACCATGGAAGGCCGGAGAGACAGAGGACACGGGGTACAGAACAGCAAAAGCAGAAGACATCAAGCAAGACATAGCAAAGTGTTGTGTTTTAGAAACTCCGGTGTTTGTAATTGTGAGTTCATAGCAATAAAGAGCAAGTCGATCCACTCCCGAAGTCACGACGTTTTCCTCTTTTCATTTATATATTCATAAGATCGGCGATTTGATCGCCGACAATTGTATTGTCCGTGGGAAGATAGTGCAAAATTTCTGAAGAGGTTCTTTGCTCAACTCATCCGCTTTCTTCATATTCGTAATTGCAAGTATGGCAGGAACATGGGATGAGGAGAACTGGTTCGACTTGGATGACTACTCCAACCTTGAGATGGAAGCCTGCATCCAAGCCATGCAACATGGGGAATCTTCGTCCTCCTCCGATGGTTCGCAAGTCGCTGACGACAGCGAACTTGAGCGGATAGATGAAGATACACCGTTGCGCCAAGAGGCGCTTTCTGAGGGACAGGTCGTTCCGACCAGTTCAGGACGTTCGAATGTTTTTCCAAGCCCGGTTTCCCCGACCGACGAAAAAGGTGACAACACCTCAGCCCCACAACCCGAGGGTCAATATACCCTTGACACAATCATGGCTGACAGGTATTCACCAACGGCCTCTGGAAATTCCAGGGACCAACCGGCATCTGGTAACGGTGTCGATGAGACCCTCACCGATAATGGGCCGAGTGAGGACGATAAGACTCAGTATCCGATCGGCAATCCGCCGAATCAGGCTGAGCCCGCCACGAAGACCTCAGGAGGTTCTCATCTCCGACCGGTCTCCATCGTGGAAGTCTCGTAGTAGAAGCGAGAAGTTCTCCACTAGTCACGATGGAAGCTCCTCGAGAAGATCGTTCTTTGGAAGCATGAGGTCAACACGATCGGAAATACTGATCGTGATGCCACTCACAGTCCTGCACACCCTGCCTCGCCACCACCTGCTAATGGAGATGGCGCGGACAATCAAGCACCACCTACCAGAGGCAACGGAGCTGATGGACGTCCATCAGCTAATACGCGTGGTGCAGCCCCACCAAGGATGATAGGCATGACGGAGTTAGGCCAAAGGTCAATAAGAACTTTAGGTCTCGAACACCAACATCTTCGATGAATCCTCCGAGACCTTGATATGATTCGAACTTGTGTCGTATTCAAGATATTCTTAATATCTGACCTGCTCGGTGAAGCTCCGGGCTTTACCCAATTGGTGGAGCAGGTATCGGGGTATCGGAAATTCTTCAATGAACTGTGCAGCGCACGGAAGCGTGCAGGGGGCAAAGGATGTCACAAAGTCTAACGGTGACTTCATCTCAGCGCTCCTCCCTCAGTAGAGGGTAGCATGGTCACCCACCGGTACCTAGCCCTCCTCGGCGATTCCGACCAATACGTCATGAAGGAAGAAGGTTGTTTCGAACAACGACCTCTTCCCCTAGCCAAGGAGAGCACCTACTTGGCCCAGATGATCTCCGTCATCATCTGAACCATGCAAGTGGTCAAAGGCGTCATGATAACGTCTGCGACCGGATCGGGACGACGGAGCCTCGGCGTTCAAATCGAAGAAACCGATCTCCTACTGATCATAATCCGGCACCTTTTCCTAGAAGGCACTATGAATCAGTTACAGGTTGTCGAGCCTTTTCTGCAGGGCTCCAAGCTGTACATTGGCCTAATAGGTTCCGACATGCCAACATGGATAAATTCGATGGATCTCAAAATCCATTAGTGTAACAGCCCCAATTTTAATAAACAGTAATTATATGCATTTTATATTATATTTGTTATTTCTGAAGCATTTGCATAAATTTTGTATTCGTAAATATCCTAATCAAGTCTAAAGGTAACTCCAATCACAACTCCAAAGAGAGACAACAATAAATACTTATGAAATTCTCTGAGAAATAATTTAATTAAAAACCTTACAATGTTTATCATAAGTAACAATCTTCTCAATACAAGTAAAACAAGAATTTATTTACATCAGATCATATTATGTTTTACAACTTTGAGTAATTTACAAAAATGTTAAAATAAAACTTGCATTGCATGTCTTCTAAAGCCTTCCTTGAAATCTTGCAGTCCATCGTTGTCCAGCCAAATCATCTTCCTCGACCCAATCCGAAACACCATTTGCAGCTCCATAGTTCGCCAACCAATCAAAAGACCATTAGTTGTTCAAAAGCAGTATAATAGAGTTAGAATAAAATAAATTGCCGTCAGTATACCATAGGAATCATCGCGGTTCCCTGATCTACCTAGATTAGTCGGCACCTTGAGTATCGCGACTACCCATACCAACCTGGGTTAACCGGCATCTTGACTTTTCAAGTCACCTAGGTGACCAGTTAGTCGACGCACCGGATACCCAAGATACCTAAACTAACCTAAGTAAATCGGCACCGCCTTATTTCCGTGAGGTTCTCATCATTCGGCATTTAGGAAAATCCAAAACCTCGATTATCTTGAATTGCCTCAATTGTCGCAAATCCATTGCATAAGGAATTGCTAGCCAATGAACCAAAAATGCCCCAGCCCAAAAATATCTGGAGCCATCTGGATAAGCACAAATGCATGAGCCTCATTTGCAAATTGCAATGACACTCATTTGCCTCCCCAAGCCAAGCACCACCACGGCACCACCAAAGCACCAACCCGACCAATCAAGGCAACAAAAGCGAGCGACAAAAACACTGAGGACAACCTGACCCCTTTCCCAGAGATTTCCCAACCCATCGCAAAACCAGCAGAAGCAACCCATTTCATTCTCGACCAATTCTCCTCAAGCCACACCCATTTCCATCTCTTCTCGAAGCAAGAACCAAGGCAAAACCACCAAGCCACCACATCCCACACCCCGAGAAGCGGAGCCGAAGGCAATCAAAACAAGACAATCAAAGCAAAGTCCAGAGCAAATCAACATGCCAAGCTAAGCCAAAGCATCACCATCATCAATCGATCTTGCAACCACCAAGGCAAGCCAAGCCAGACAAGCAGCACCAGAGCAAGAGGAGGAAGGAAGCCGGGAGCAAGAGGAGGAAAGAAGCATCGGGGAGCCAGAAGCTCGGGAGGAGGGGAGCACCAGCAGAAGGGCCCTGAGGGAGCACCAAGACAAAGCCAACTGCAACCCTCTTCTTCGACCCTAAATTCATCAAGAGGTAACCCCAAGAACCATCATCATGCACATCATTTGCACATCATCAATCATCGATTTCATAAAATCAATCCCGGATCTCGGTAGCATCACATAGCTCTCGGTTCATTTTCTTCATCACAGAGCGGTGGGGTTAGGGTAGAGAGGAGATCGGTGAAGAATTACCTCGGTGGCAACCAACCAATATCCATCATCCACCACCTCCAATCGGTCACCATGATCATGCATACACAAATAATCAAAGAACATTATCTGAAATCAACTGTTTTGCTAAAATCAACATAAGTGAAATCAAATTAGAGCAGGGAACCAAATCGCGATGAGACCGAGGTAGGATTGGGGCGGTTCGAGGAGCCAAAGCGGCCGCCGGGAGGCCGAGCCAAGCCAAGCCAAGGCAACTGGAGCGGCGGTCGGGGTCATGCGAGCAGTCGGGCGCAAGCACCTAGCACCTAGCCACCGGGGGCGGCAGCGGTGCTGAGGCGCATCTGCTGCGAAGAAGAGAGGCGCGCATGGCCTTGGCGCGCCAGAGAAAGAGGAGGAGGCGAGGGGCGCCGAGGAAGAAACAATGGGCCGAGAGTGAGAGAGCCGGGTCGGGCAGCCGGCGCTGGCGGCGTCGCTGAATCAAGGCGGCATCGCGGGGCCGAGGAGGTGGCGGCAGCAGCCAGGCCTGAAGCAGCGCCGTCGTAAGGGAGCGAGGGAGCGCAGAGGGGCGAAGGAGCCGAGAGGAGACCGAGGCCGAGAGAGAGAGAGAGAGAGAGGCATAGAAGGGGAAGAAGAGAAGCGTCAGTGAAGAGATAAGGAAGGAGAGATGAGAGTTTCGTAGGAGAGAATTAGAGAGAGAGAGATAGGTGATTAGGGTTAAAAATGGACATTAGAGATTAAGTGATGAATAAAATTGGAATTAAAGAATAGTGTAAATAAATTTTAGTGTTTTGTAATGGCTATAGTTTTAGTTGTTTAAATTGATGTTAATTAGTAAGTATTATTAATACCATATCAATATTGCAATCGATCTAAGTTTTAGTCGTCGCAATTAAATATCGATAAATCGACTCTTAGAAAATAAAATCAAGCGAAGTGTATATAAATTAATCTGAGTCTTTAGGGATGATTTGACCGCCATTAGTATTCACTCGATTAAATTCAACGACCTGTTGTATTATAGGTTATTCGAAATACATTAATTAAATCAAGCCTTCGCGATTTGTAGATAATAGATGTGTACACAATCACCATCAAAGTCTCATTAAAGAAGAGAGCATATTAGATGATTGATATTGACTGTAGGATCATTGTGGTTGTATACCTAGAATACCCGGAGAGAGTGTTTGTGAGTACTAGGTGTCCTGTTAAGGAAAACAACATCACCTAAACTCTAAGCATTGTCAGTCATTGTAATTCCACCAGAAATTGAATTAACTTTAACCAGTCCATAAGAAATTGAATTTTTATTAAACTACAATCTATACTTAAATGCATCTAGAATCATAACCTCATTAATATGTATTTATCATGCATTTTTGAGCATTTTGGATTTCTCAATTTTATCGGTGTTTATTCGTTATTGTATTTTCTTTTTAGATTACGAATTGTGCGACGGAAACAATAACGCATCCGAGAGTGAACAAGTGGACATTCCATAAGGCAAGCATCCTCTCGCACCATGTTGATCCCAATTTTTGAATCAGATTTACAAAACACGGTGATATCTTGTTGCATGCTAATTTTCTTAAAATTAATTGTGATCATCAATAGGTAGTTATAACTCGACAATTGTGGTTTACCTTGAATTGATCATACACTCAACCTAAGGTAGTTTGTGGTGATATAATACTTAATTTCAATTTTGCTTAGCCATGCGATCCATAGAGCGGTAGTGTT
This sequence comes from Hsuehochloa calcarea, assembly GCA_036346395.1. Lineage (NCBI taxonomy): Eukaryota > Viridiplantae > Streptophyta > Magnoliopsida > Poales > Poaceae > Hsuehochloa > Hsuehochloa calcarea. The sequence goes on from CM070600.1 coordinate 38,669,990, forward strand.
TGGCGGCTTATCTTGTCAAACACAGGGAACAACAAATACATTTTTATTTTGTTGATTCTTTGTTCATTTATTTAAATCAAATGAATCTAAATCTTGTTGTTAAACTTAATTCAAATCTGGACAAGTGGATGCTAGTGATGGTGCCTAGTGCGAGAATGGGAATTGTAGATGTCTTATGCAGGTTGATTAAGGACCGAACTCGACGGCCCAATTCAAGCCCCAACGTACTTCCACACGCAGATGTATGCTATTTGTTTGGTTAAGTAAAGGGTTAATATGATTGAGTTGGATCTGAGAGTAAGGACATGTGTATTGATTTCATATGGCATAGATGCTTAAGTCTTGGGCCGTGTCGTATGCCATGTGGAGCTTATATCGATATCGGATGTTCTTAGAAGGGTAAGGCGTAGATGTGTTACATCGCATGTACGTACCTTGAGGCCCGATCATGATGTAATATGTGTGGCTAACACGAGTTTGCATTTAATTGACTGGGTCGGCATTCCCTGTACAACATGTGAACCTCGGTTGAATATATGCTATCAGTCGTTGTTTAAGCGGGATCAGTTTCACATGGGTCATCCAACTCAATAGTGTCAACTTGTTGAAAAATACCAAATCTTAGTTTACCCGTAGGCATACCAAAGGCGGTGTGCTATTATTCTAGAGGCTTACGGGCTAACTAAGTCGTGTGGGTAAAGATGTACACCTACAGGATTAAACTATTCGAATAGCCGTGTCCACGGTTACGGACAACGCTTGGATTGATGTCACCTGTATAGAATTTGCTCTAATTTGGGTTTTGGGAATTATTAATTTCGGCATGATAGTGAGTTATGCAATTTATTGTTAGTGGTTGTAGCCACTTGATTTGATACTAATTATGATCATACTTTTATTTATTTACTGTTTTAATCCAAATTGATTTATTAAATTGCTTTACTAAAACCTAGCAAGTGTAGGTTAAGATGTATTGCTTTATGCAAAATTTAACCATTATAACCTTCCTGTTGTTAACCTTATGCATCTAAAAATTCTAATCCTTTGTATAGGACCTCTCAGACACTTTATTTTAAATAGTTTGTGTAAGTCTTGCTGAGTACCTTCCGTACTCAGTGGAATTTTCCACTTGTTGCAGGTAAAGAACGTCCTAGGTAATATTTCAAGTTGACGCAGATTCGTTGGTACTTGGCTTTAATCCCATCAAGTTGCCCTTGGGTTGTGGCGCCCACCGGAGATTGTATTTTATTATTTATGTTTTCATTTATGGTTTACTTAATGTTTCATTGTAAATTTTTATTAATGTATTCCAATCGTGTATGCTTGTGATATAATATTGTAAGGATATGTCTATGTTAGCGGCTCATCACAGAGCTAACATGAGAGGCATATCAGGAACTGAATATTGGAATTATACCTTGTTAATAATTATACTTCTAGTATTATTTTTAATTGAGACTTGATTGTTCTTGATTAAAAATTTTGCTTTTGGTATGATTATTAATTTGGTATAAATCTCAATATTCGGGTCCTCACAAATTAGTATCAATTTGTGTTGATTTGTGAGGTTAAAGCGTAACAATGGGCGATGTTAGGAATTTGGTTTGCAAAAGTATTTTCAGAACTAGCAAAATTTGGGCAAAAATATAAGTAATATGATTCTTTTCTTTCTTACCCATCCTAGCATCTAATTCTTATCTCACAATTCATTTGATTTGTGCAAAGGAAATTTTATCTAGTGTTCGTCTCTTTTCTCCAATAGTAGACACGCTAAGTAGTCAACTGGTGAGGACAATGGTGGCAAGACGAGAGGATGTTGTTTTCTCGCCAGATTAGGATTAATTTAGGGATTATTTTTAGATTGTATACACCCTAATTATGTTGTAGACGCTGAATTTTGGAATATAATTATTTGCTTTCTTTTGTTTCCAAATAATTGCGCATCGCCTCTGAGCGACATGTATAGCAATTATATCGGAAACTAATTGTGGTTCAATTGAATCTTGTACTGGCCTTGAGCCTTAGTACACCCATTTGGATCTTGAGTTGCATGGTTTTGGAATTATGCATCCATAATATGACTTATTGTCTCAGGGTTGCCCGCTTACTTATCTTATGCTCATTCTTTCCTCATTTCATTTCTTATGCACCATCATGTTTAAGGGGGGGTAGAGAATACCCCAAGATATGTGTTAGGCACCATAATTCCTACACTTTGATCATGCATATAGTGGTATGTTAATTTAAGCATATCTGATTATTTAGATTGTTAGCAAGAATCATAACTAAAAGGATTTTTATAAATTAAGATGTATGATCGATATTTCATATTGAAGTTAGAAGCATGAAAATGACTAGTCTATAGTAAAATAAATTGAAATTTGCTTTAGCTTATGATTGTTAACTAAATTAGAATTTAACAACTTGCCATGTTTATATAGATTTCTTGTTTAAACTTAAAAATTTGAAAGTCATCGATGTGTAGTTTGATATGTTAGATTGTGTTAAATTAAACAACATGTCTATCTTTTAAACTGTTAGTGAGTGCAGATGTTATAACATGAGCTGATGATAGTTTATTTTTATTCAATTAAGAGTAATTAAGAAAGAGTAGGTTATACCGGTAATTCTATGCTCTTTGTCATAGTAAAATGTCGTTGCTTGTTATTGAGTAATTTTGACCTAGATAACTGGAACTGTACCCTAATGTCCGTAAGTAGTTTATAATCTTGAGAATTTTATTTGAGCACATGATAGTGTGTTTTTCCCAAATATATTTTTTCCCAAAAGATTAATGAATTGGTTTTGTCTAGGAATTAATTCAAATACCTTGCAAGACTGTTCTAGCCATTTTTGAAATGTAGAATTAAGAGGAAGGTTTAAACTGCTAGTACCTAGTTTTCTAGTGTTTAGTATCACCTAACTAACCTGCCATAAGTTTTCTGGAATTTTTGAACTTAATTTCACTAGTGTTGAGCCCTAGGACTTGTTTGTGTTTGAATTGATTTACCTACCAAAAATCAACTGATGTGTAGAATGAATTCTTACACAATGTTAGAATCCTAACAATACTCCTGAATTTACCTAGCTAATTTAGTAATTTTCTCAAGTCCTATTTGTTCACCAGTAGCTGTTAAAACAAGTGGTGAAATTAATTGTTTTAGTTGTTAAGGACCAGATCATGGTAGTATGAGTTCATATTATTTGTTAAATCTTATGCTCACCCAATCTCAATAAAATTGGTTGGTTATAGTTTGGTAGAATCATGTAAGCAGGCATGTGAGTCCTTGCATTCACTAAATAACTCTAAAATATTTTTCAAGAAATTGATTGCATTTTGCATCCTGCATGCATTCATTTAATGCATTTTTCTCCAAATCGGGCAATTAGAATTAGCAAAACAAGGGTTAAGTGAGACTACCAGCAACCCTGCTTTGTCTTCTCTAAGTCTGTATACAACCTTCCTATATTATACTAGGTTACCATTTAACCAACCATTATGAACCCTCTCTTTAGGTAATCCCTCTCTCGTAGATAGTTGGTCGATTTTCCACCTACCCGGAAGAAGAGGTGAAACTCGACATGTTTGAAGTACCTTGAATCAAGAAAGGAAAGGTTAAACAAAGCTTTCTGTTTAGAACCTAAAATCAAGGATAGCCTCACATGATTGGTTTGAGTTCGGGTTGTGAATAAAATCCAAGTGTAGTCCTAAGCCCAAACCTAGCTAGTTTGCCATAGCCTTTTTTCCCAATTTCGAACCACCTAATCTCTGGGCGAGATTACATTTAAGGGGTAGGTTTATATGACCCAATTTTAATAAACAGTAATTATATGCATTTTATATTATATTTGTTATTTCTGAAGCATTTGCATAAATTTTGTATTCGTAAATATCCTAATCAAGTCTAAAGGTAACTCCAATCACAACTCCAAAGAGAGACAACAATAAATACTTATGAAATTCTACGAGAAATAATTTAATTAAAAACCTTACAATGTTTATCATAAGTAACAATCTTCTCAATACAAGTAAAACAAGAATTTATTTACATCGATCATATTATGTTTTACAACTTTGAGTAATTTACAAAAATGTTAAAATAAAACTTGCATTGCATGTCTTCTAAAGCCTTCCTTGAAATCTTGCGATCCATCGTTGTCGGCCAAATCATCTTCCTCGACCCAATCCAAACACCATTTGCCGCTCCATAGTTCGCCAACCAATCAAAAGACCATTAGTTGTTCAAAAGCAGTATAATAGAGTTAGAATAAAATAAATTGCCGTCAAGTATACCATAGGAATCATCGCGGTCCCTGATCTACCTAGATTAGTCGGCACCTTGAGTATCGCGACTACCCATACCAACACAGGTTAACCAAGCATCTTGACTTTTCAAGTCACCTAGGTGACCAGTTAGTCGACACCGGATACCTAAGATACCTAAACTAACCTAAGTAAATCGGCACCGCCTTATTTCCGTAGGTTCTCATCATTCGGCATTTAGGAAAATCCAAAACCTCACGATCTTGAATTGCCTCAATTATCGCAAATCCATTGCATAAGGAATTGCTAGCCAATGAACCAAAATGCCCCACCCAAAAATATCTGGAGCCATCTGGATAAGCACAAATGCATGAGCCTCATTTGCAAATTGCAATGACAGCTCATTTGCCTCCCCAAGCCAAGCACCACCACGGCACAGACTCAAAGCACCACCACCATCAAGGCAACAAAAGCAGAGCCAGCAAAACACCAGGGACAGCACAGCCCCTTTCCAGAGATTTCCCAACCCACTGCAAAACCAGCAGAAGCAACCCATTTCATTCTCGCAGACCAATTCTCCTCAAGCCACACCCATTTCCATCTCTTCTCGAAGCAAGAACCAAGGCAAAACCACCAAGCCACCACATCCCACACACGGTGAGAAGCCGAGTCAAGGCAATCAAAACAAGACAATCAAAGCAAAGTCCAGAGCAAATCAACATGCCAAGCCAAGCCGGCATCACCATCATCAATCGATCTTGCAACCACCAAGGCAAGCAAGCCAGCAGCAGCGGCCAGAGCAAGAGGAGGAAGGAAGCCGGAGCAAGAGGAGGAAAGAAGCATCGAGGGAGCCAGAAGCTCGGGAGGAGGGGAGCACGGCAGAAGGGCCCCAGAGGGGAGCACGGACAAAGCCAAAGATGCAACCCTCTTCTTCCAACCCTAAATTCATCAAGAGGTAACCCGAACCATCATCATGCACATCATTTGCACATCATCAATCATCGATTTCATAAAATCAATCCCGGATCTCGGTAGCATCACATAGCTCTCGGTTCATTTTCTTCATCACGAGCGGTGGGGTTAGGGTAGAGAGGAGATCGGTGAAGAATTACCTCGGGCAACCAACCAATATCCATCATCCACCACCTCAATCGGTCACCATGATCATGCATACACAAATAATCAAAGAACATTATATGAAATCAACTGTTTTTGCTAAAATCAACATAAGTGAAATCAAATTAGAACGGGAACCAAATCGCGATGAGACCGAGGTAGGATTGGGGCGGTTCGAGGAGCTGGGCGGCGGGCGGCCGGAGGCCGAGCCGCCAAGCCAAGGCACCTGAGCAGCGGAGCCTGGTCGAGTGCGAGCAGTCGGCGGCGGCGCCAAGCACCTAGCCACCGTGGGAAGCAAAGAATGGTGCACGAGGCGCATCTGCGCTTGCCGCGAAGAAGGAGGCGCGCATGGCCTTCGCCGCGCCAGAGAGAGGAGGAGGCGTAGGGGCGCCGAGGGGAGAGAACAATGAGCCGAGTGAGAGAGCCTGGGTCGGCAGCCAATGGCGTCGGCAAATCAGCGGCGGCATCGCGAGGGCAGGAGGTGGCGGCGCAGCCGAGCGCAGCCAGCCTGTGGCAAGCCGTCGTAAGGGGAGCAGGGAGCCAGAGGGCGAAGGAGCCGAGAGGAGGCGAGGCCGAGAGAGAGAGAGACAGAGAGGCATAGAAGGGGAAGAAGAGAGCGTCGGTGAAGAGATAAGGAAGGGAGAGATGAGAGTTTAGTAGGAGAGAATTAGAGAGAAAGAGAGATAGGTGATTAGGGTTAAAAATGGACATTAGAGATTAAGTGATGAATAAAATTGGAATTAAAGAATAGTGTAAATAAATTTTAGTGTTTTGTAATGGCTATAGTTTTAGTTGTTTAAATTGATGTTAATTAGTAAGTATTATTAATACCATATCAATATTGCAATCGATCTAAGTTTTAGTCGTCATAATTAAATATCGATAAATCGACTCTTAGAAAATAAAATCAAGCGAAGTGTATATAAATTAATCTGAGTCTTTAGGGATGATTTGACCGCCATTAGTATTCACTCGATTAAATTCAACGACTGTTGTATTATAGGTTATTCAAATACATTAATTAAATCAAGCCTTTGCGATCGTAGATAATAGATGTGTACACAATCACCATCAAAGTCTGCGAAAGAAGAGAGCATATTAGATGATTGATATTGATTGTAGGATCATTGTGGTTGTATACCTAGAATACCGGAGAGAGTGTTTGTGAGTACTAGGTGTCTGTTAAGGAAAACAACATCACCTAAACTCTAAGCATTGTCATCATTGTAATTCCACGAAATTGAATTAACTTTAACCATCCATAAGAAATTGAATTTTTATTAAACTACAATCTATACTTAAATGCATCTAGAATCATAACCTCATTAATATGTATTTATCATGCATTTTGAGCATTTTGGATTTCTCAATTTTATCGGTGTTTATTCGTTATTGTATTTTCTTTTAGATTACGAATTGTGCGACGGAAACAATAACGCATCCGAGAGTGAACAAGTGGACATTCCATAAGGCAAGCATCCTCTACGCACCATGTTGATCCCAATTTTGAATCAGAGATTTACAAAACACGGTGATCTTTGTTGCATGCTAATTTTCTTAAAAATTAATTGTGATCTGTCAATAGGTAGTTATAACCTGACAATTGTGGTTTACCTTGAATTGATCATACACTCAACCTAAGGTAGTTTGTGGTGATATAATACTTAATTTCAATTTTGCTTAGCCATGCAGTCCATAGAACGGTAGTGTTTGGCGAGCTTATCTTGTCAAACACAGGAACAACAAATACATTTTATTTTTGTTGATTCTTTGTTCGGTTTATTTAAATCTGAAATGAATCTAAATCTTGTTGTTAAACTTAATTCAAATCTGGACAAGTGGATGCTAGTGATGGTGCCTAGTGCGAGAATGGGAACTGTGGATGTCTTATGCAGGTTGATTAAGGATGAACTCGACGGCCCAATTCAAGCCCCAACGTACTTCCACACGCGATGTATGGGCGCCGTTTGGTTAAGTAAAGGGTTAATATGATTGAGTTGGATACAGAGAGTAAGGACATGTGTATTGATTTCATATGGCATAGATGCTTAAGTCTTGGGCCGTGTCGTATGCCATGTGGAGCTTATATCGATATCGGATGTTCTTAGAAGGGTAAGGGCGTAGATGTGTTACATCGCATGTACGTACCTTGAGGCCCAGATAGCGGTGTAATATGTGTGGCTAACACGAGTTTGCATTTAATTGACTGGTCGGCATTCCTGTACAACATGTGAACCTCGGTTGAATATATGCTATCAGTCGTTGTTTAAGCGGGATCAGTTTCACATGGGTCATCCAACTCAATAGTGTCAACTTGTTGAAAAATACCAAATCTTAGTTTACCCGGCCGGCATACCAAAGGCAGTGTGCTATTATTCCGGAGGCTTACGGGCTAACTAAGTCGTGTGGGTAAAGATGTACACCCCTGCAGGGATTAAACTATTCGAATAGCCGTGTCCACGATTCTGGACAACGCTTGGATTGATGTCACCTGTATAGAATTTGCTCTAATTTGGGTTTTGGGAATTATTAATTTCGGCATGATAGTGAGTTATGCAATTTATTGTTAGTGGTTGTAGCCACTTGATTTGATACTAATTATGATCATACTTTTATTTATTTACTGTTTTAATCCAAATTGATTTATTAAATTGCTTTACTAAAACCTAGCAAGTGTAGGTTAAGATGTATTGCTTTCTGCAAAATTTAACCATTATAACCTTCCTGTTGTTAACCTTATGCATCTAAAAATTCTAATCCTTTGTATAGGACCTCTCAGACACTTTATTTTAAATAGTTTGTGTAAGTCTTGCTGAGTACCTTCCGTACTCAGTGGAATTTTCCACTTGTTGCAGGTAAAGAACGTCCTAGGTAATATTTCAAGTTGACGCAGTTACGTTGGTACTTCGGCTTTAATCCCAGTCAAGTTGCCCTTGGGTTGTGGCGCTCCACTGGAGATTGTATTTTATTATTTATGTTTTCATTTATGGTTTACTTAATGTTTCCGCTGTAAATTTTTATTAATGTATTCCAATCGTGTATGCTTGTGATATAATATTGTAAGGATATGTCTATGTTAGCAGCTCATCCTGGGAGCTAACATGAGAGGCATATCCGGGAACCTGAATATTGGAATTATACCTTGTTAATAATTATACTTCTAGTATTATTTTTAATTGAGACTTGATTGTTCTTGATTAAAAATTTTGCTTTTGGTATGATTATTAATTTGGTATAAATCTCCAATATTCCGGGGTCCTCACAATTAGAGTTTCTCCAGATATATACCACTGCCATCAGAGCTGCTGGTGGTGATGAAAACGTGATGGCTAATTATTTGCCCACGGTTCTGGAAGGATCTGCCAGGTCTTGGTTGCTTAACCAACCGGTCGGATCTATTTATACTTGGGAACAGCTCCGCGACCTATTGATTGTGAATTTCCAGGGTACGTACGATCGCCCTGGAAAGGAGGATGATCTCCATCGAACTCGGCAGGAACCAAAGGAAACTCTCCGTCAGTACATCAAGAGGTTCAGCCAGGTTCGAAATTCTATTCCAGAGATCGCAGAATCTTCTGTGATTCAGGTATTCGAGTTAGGTCTAAGGAATCGGCGGTTTACGGAGGACATCGCTATGAATCCTCCACGAACAACCGCCGAACTCTTTGACATGGCTGATAAGTATGCGGCCGCTAGTGAGGCGGTTGAATGGAATGAAGCCATTGATCGAAAAGATAAAATCCCTCAACCTGGCCTTGAGAAGTCAGAAAAGAATCCCAAGAAGGTTTCCAAGAAGAAGAAGCACCGCAAAATGGGCACCAAGGAAGTCCTAGCGGTTCCAGATAAACCGTTCAAGGGTAAGAAGGACTATACCGGTCGGGGCAAAGCCAAAGTTCCGACCGATAGCCATAATAAAGGTAAGAAGTGGTGTCCACTTCACCAACAGGCAGGGCATGACTTACGCACCTGTCGTGTTTGGCAAAAGAAGCTGGAGGATTTCTATGCAGGTAAAGGCCCACTTCCCGCAATTCAGGAGTTGGGGGAAACAAGTTCCAAAAAGGACAAGGATGGCGACGAAGAGATGGAGTACCAGGAGCCTCAGGTAAGACGGTCAATATGATCTTTGAGGTTCTTCTTCATATGACTCACGCCGTCATCCAAAGCCATGGAGCGAGAGGTCAACCTATCGGAACCTTCGATCATCACCAAACCATCAAGGTGGTCGGATACCGTGATCTCCTTCAGCACAGAAGATTGCCTCGTCTCATCAACTCGACCGGGTAGGTTCCCTATTATCGTAGAGCCTACTATTAATAATTGCAAAGTCAATCGAGTTTTGATAGACGGTGGTAGCTCTTTAAATATCTTATTTTCGGGAGCTTTAGAAGATATGCAGGTTCCTAGATCAAAGGTAAAACCGTGAAATACGCTTTTTATGGCATAGTTCCTGGTTCTACCGCCAAACCGATAGGACAAGTATCCTTACGGTTCGTTCGAAGCCACGATAACTTTCGAGCATAAAGATTTCATTTGGCGTGGTTGATTTCGAAACCGCATATAATGGAATTCTTGGTCGCCCGGCCTTAGCAAAATTCTTGATAGCCACGCACTACGGGTATCAAAGTTTGAAAATGCTAGGACCAAAAGGTGTGATCATGGTTCGTGGAGATCGCAAAATGGCATACGCATGTGATCGAAGGTCTTTAGAACTGGTCGATGAGCTACCGACCAGAAATTCTGACTCATCATCTGTGCAGGTCAAGCACTCCAGACCCAAGATAACGCCCAAACCGTCCGACCAGACCAAAGAGGTTCCACTCGACAAAGGCGCTCCTTCAGGAAACACCATGTCAAGCAATGATGGTGGATCCTCACCAAAGGTGTTGATCGGAGCAGGACTCAATCCTAAATAGGAAGAGTCGCTCGTCTCCTTCCTCCGAGCAAACAAGGATGTATTCGCATGGTAAGCGTCCGACATGCCCGGAGTCCCCAGGGATGTGATCGAGCACAGGCTAGCGCTCCAGCCTGATAAAAATCCGGTCAAGCAGAAGCTCAGACGTTTCGCACCCGGCCAGGAAGGGCGCCATCGATCCGAGATTGACAAGCTCTTAAAGGCTGGATTCATTCGTGAAGTACATCACCCTCAATGGCTCGCTAGTCCTGTAATGGTTAGGAAGAGTAATGGGAAATGGAGGATGTGTATAGACTTCACAGATCTTAATAAAGCTTGTCCAAGGATGATTTTCCCCTTCCTCGCATTGATCAACTTGTAGACTCTACCTCCGGGTGCGAGTTATTAAGTTTTTTAGATGCTTACTCAGGGTACCACCAGATTAGTATGAGTAAAGAAGATGAAGAGAAAACTTCCTTCATCACTCCATTTGGCACTTACTGTTATGTAAAAATGCCCTTTGGTCTCAAAAAACATTGGTGCAACTTTTCAAAGATTAATGCGAAAACCTTGACCCACAAATAGGTCAAAATTTGGAAGCCTCGTTGATGACTTGGTAGTGAAAAGTGTCAACTCCAATGACCATATGCTTGACCTCAAAGAGACTTTCAATAACTTGAGAAGACATAACCTCAAGTTGAATCCGAGAAGTGTGTGTTCGGGTTTCCACCGGAAAGTCTGCTCGGTTTCCTAGTTTCGCTAGAGTATCGAAGCAAACCCGGCGAAGATATCGGCCATCCATCGAATCGCCCCGACCACGAAGAAGGAAGTCCGAAGCTAACCGGTTGTATGGCGGCGCTAAGTCATTTCATAGCGAGTTAGGGAAAAGGACTACCTTTCTTCAAACTTCTTGAAACATGGAAGTTTCGAGTGGACGACTGAGCGAATGATGCCTCGAAAAGCTCAAAGAGTACCTACGAGTACCGGTCTTAGTTTCTCCAAGACCGGAAACATCGTTGATTTACGTGGTACGCAACGCCACAAGTCGTCGATGAGTGTCTTGGTCGTAGAACGTGGCGTCCAGCGACCGGTGTATTACGTAGCGAAGTCTTACATGGGCCAAAGAAAGATACCCACAGTACGAAGTTGCTTTATAGTCTCCTTATGGCTTCAAGGAAACTAAGGCATTACTTTCAGGCCCACAAAGTGGTCGTGCCTACTGGATATCCCTTAGGTCAAGTCCTTGGAAATAGGGAATCGTCAAGATGAATAGCAAAATGGGCGGTGGAACTACGGACGTTCGACCTCCATTTCATCTCACGAACAGCCATAAACTCTCAGGCAATAGCAGAATTCATTGCCGAGTGGACAAACCCAGAATCTAAGCAAGGACCTGAGTACGAGCACCACGACGAGTGGATAATGTACTTTGACGGTTCCTTAATGCTTAAAGGATCGAAATGGAGTCGTCTTGATATCCCCTACCGGCGAACACATCAAGTATGCCGGCCAGTTTAACTTTCCCGCTACAAACAATGTGGCAGAGTACGAAGGTTGGCTGGCAGGACTTCGAGCAGCTCGTTCGCTCGGGATTCGCAAATTGCTAGTGAAAGGCGATTCTCAACTAGTAGCGAATCAAGTAGGGAAAGAGTACCAATGCTCGACTACCAAGATGTCTTCCTATCTGCGCGAAATGCGAAATTGAAAAGCACTTCTTGGTTTCGGATCCAACATATTCCTAGAAAGGAGAACTTTCTAGCGGATCGGTTAGCCGGATGGCCTCTACAAGGTCAACCGTCCGCCGGGAGTTTTTCTCGAGCAACTCGATTCACCCTCGGTAGTCGAGCATTTGAGAACATCGATAGTTTACATCAGTCAATCCTATTGACTCGATAACTTAGATGCTCCACGGATCGGTGACGATCAAGGTAGAGCTGGATGACATCGATCTACAATTATCTTGACATGACCTAATTCACGAAGATGATGTAGAGGTCGATCGATAGCACGAAGGCCAAATCATACACTCTAATCGAGCGTACCTTGTATAAACGAGGATCTCATGGAGTGTTGATGAGATGCATATCTCAATCGGTGGCATTAGGTTGCTAACGAAATTCATGAAGGAGTCTGTGGAGCACATCATTCCTCTGAGACCTTGGTCGGTAAAGCCTTGAGCAAGGATACTCTTGCCAACCGCCCTTCTGATGCAAAAGAGCTCGTGACGAAGTCGTACAATGTCGGTTTCATAGCCGACAAGTACATCGGCACACAAGCTTTGCAAACAATCCCTCTTTCTTGGCCTTTTGCAACACAGGACTAGACATTGCAGGACCATTCCCAAGAGCACCCGGGGCTTCGACATCTTGTTCGTCATGATTGACACGTTTACAAAATGGATTGAAGCCGAGCGGTTGTAAAGTTACAAGCAAGCCGCTAAGAGGTTCATAACAAAAATATGATTACGATTTGGTGTACCCGATCGTATCATCGCGATAATGGTACCCGGTTTTCAGCGGCAATTTCGGAATTGCGAAGGCGGGAATCAAGATCCATTTAAACTCGTGGCTCATCCACGAGCAATGGAGCGATCGGCGTGCCAATGGTATCCTAATACGAGGATAAAGCGCCGAGTATTCGACCGATTAATAAAGCGGTCGAGGGCTTGGGTTCAAGAACTTCCTTACATTTTATGGGTCATCCGGACCACGACCAGTCGTGCGACCGGTGAAACACCTTTCTTTTTAGTTTATGGGGCCGAAGCAATGCTTCCTCCAGAATTAAAAATTGGCTCTGCTCGCACTGATTGTTTTAACTTAAGCAATCAGGAAGAACATCGACTCGACGACATCAATTTCCTTGAAGAACGACGAAACCAAGCTTTGATACGTTCGGCAATCTACCAACAAGCCATGCCAAGGTACTATAATCGTAAGGTGCAACCTCACAACCTAGCTGTAGGTGAACTGGTTCTCAGAAAAATTCAGAGCCAAGCAGGGCGCAATAAACTCTCCCCTAAATGGGAAGGTCCTTACACTGTGGTCGAAGTTACCCGACCAAGCTCAGTACGATTAGCCATGTCAGACGGCAGGGTTTTGTCGAATTCATGGAACATTGATCAATTGCGTAAGTTCTTTGTTTAATTTCTTTCATTTCATTTCATTTAAATTCCTTTAAACATGATAATTAAATTTGGAGTAGCGAGTGATGTTATTTATATGACGATGCCTAATCCTAGTCGACTGCGGTTCGTATGCTCTGGATTATAAAGTGTATAGTTTATGTTTCAAAATTCTGTTCTACTCTTGTTTGGCTACTGATCGGGACACGGAAAACCTCCTAGTCGAAGTCTCTCCTTTTTCGCACGTGGTTCCGCCCACTTGAAGGAGCTTCCTAGCGACGGACTTTTTTCTACGATCCTCGCTACCAGTCGGACTAAGAGCATGAGCATGTCTTGCGAAATATATTTTATACCTTTATTTCCTAGCTAGGTTCATTCCGACCAGTATTGAGCATCGCATAGAAGTAAAACTGTGAGACCCCGGTTTATCCGACTTGTAATGCTTAACCACCCATTCGGTCCTAGCATCACAAAGCAGATAATCCGAGACTCGAGACATGTATACTTCCCAGAGTGCAGTATACACACCTCTTTACAAAGTTCATGCATCAATTCCATTCATTCACATAGAACCGAAGCAAAACAGAACAGAATAACATTAATAAAGGATAGTTATTACAGAAGAGAGGCCAACCGGCCAACAATAAAAGGGACAACAATAATTAAACAGCGGAAGCAAAAGTGCCATAAGATGGCTATAAAACAAAAGAGCCAATCAGTGTGCCTTTAACCCACAAGGCAACCGACCGGACCGCCAGGCTAGTCGTCGAATCCACAGCACAACTCACAAAAGTGAGGCCCTTGGGGCTCACCTTCTTCCTCTGCAAACAAAAGCAGCCCAGCAAAAACTGGGTGAGTACTTTGAATGTACTCGCAAGATATATAAGGATGATAACAGATCCATGCAATAACTACATGCAAGCTTATTTAAGTGGAGCAGCTTAGGACTCAAATATTTAAGCATAAAGCAAGTTTTAGTTGCAATAATGTAATAGATTGAAGGCAATTTTGCAATCTGATTTTATTTGATAAAAACAGTAGTACTCAAGTAGCAACAACAGTAAAACAGTCCTGGAAGTGACTAAACCATTAGTCACCACAGCAATAGCATGAATTACCCATTCATGCCAACCATGTCAAGTTTTAATTTTTAAAACAAAAACAGTTGTTGAAGTCTAGATCTTGCGGGAAATCACCAAGCGTGTCCACAACCTAGGACGAGGCTATTCGAATAGATTTATCCCTGCAGGATGTACCAACTTACCCACACGCCAGACCGCCTTTTTGCCAAGCTATTAAGCACACTTCCTTAGGTATGCCGGCACGGCTAAGTCCTACGAGACCCTTCCAACATTGTGAATTATTCACGAGCCGCCCGTATGGATAGAAACCCATACGTTGTGTCGGAGTCATCGTAAAGCCTTGGTCAACTACCCTCCCCTGGTAAAGCCTTGGACAACTACGACGCTCCTCGAGGTGGAGAGCCTACCCGGAATCTCCACCACCGCACACCCAACACAAGAACACCGGGAACACATATCATGTTTCAAACCACACACACAACCCCTGTGAGGACCCCCGGGTTATCTCCCTAAGACCGAGACTAAGCATGGTCTTAAGGACATAACTCTAGGCCTCAAGTAAATGGATTCCAACTTAACTACATATAAGTGAGAGGTTCAACCAAAACTAGAGCCTTAACAATCATGCGTGCTGCTCCACTGCGAGCACTACATGATTGTCGGTTCTCTAACCAGTCAAACACGACACTTAAAGAGTTAAATGGGAATCCACGAACAGCGAGTACAAGATCATATTGGCTCCCAAGATCAGCGACCAATATGCTCATACTCTTCATACAACGTTGATCACATCCATACAACATTCATACATTAATTGTTCAAAAGACGTACGATATAGTTGTTAAAGTCTGCAACTATTACAACGGCCTACCGGCCAAATTCAAATGAGATCATAAAGTAACAGCGGAAGCAATATAAATAAACCAAAAGTCCAGCATGGTATGCCCCATAACCCATCGGCAACCGACTGGGAGATAAATGATAGCACTACTCGTCGATTAATCGCCTAAATCGGCAGCGAGCTCATTGGGCTCGAAATCGTCCTCACCTGAAAAGAAAAACAAAAAGGCCAGCCAACATCTGGCTGAGTACAAGTGCACTCGCAAGTCTTACACAAATAAAAAGTAGTATGCTAGAGGTTGTTCCAAAGGATGGCTCATATTGGCTTAGTTTTGCAAAGAGGCGCAACAATTTACAACCTACACATACTAGTTTCCAAGTGCCCATTTATAAATCAGATTTGAAGTAGAAGTAAAGCTCATGAATAAGTAATAACATGAATCATAAATGAATCATAAAAGTGTCAAAGTGGCGGTCCACTTTGATACAACAACAAGTACACAATTTAACAAAGTGGTCATCCACTTTGCTACAACACAAGCATGAATATCCCATTCATGACAATCCCAAGTTTTTCCACAAAACAAATATGTCAAAGTCTAACAATAGTAACTCCCGAACTCAAGTGTTGTCCATAACCTAGGGCGAGGCTATTCGAATAGATTTATACCTGCAGGGTGTACTACTTTACCCACACGACTTGATTAGCCCGTTAAGCCTCGGATGCCTCCGAAAATAGCATACTTCCTATGGTATGCGGCCGGTAAATCAAGATATGGTCATTTTAGCAAGAAGATTTCATTATGCTAAGTCCCTCAACCTTGGGCTCCTAGGCGACATAAGGCGTTACGGTCTATATGCCCTATCGGCCCGCAAGGAACATAGGGTTTAACGCCCTATGGCCTCACAAAACCACCGTGGGGCTCAACACAATAAAACCTCCCCCTACTTAACCATACGGCTCCCAACCCGCATGTGATAGCACGAATGTACTTGAATCAGCGCGTTACAAAGTTCGGTCCTTGTTGGTCTAGACAAGACAATCCACATACCCAATCTCGTGCGAAGGCACCTTCACTAGCATCCACTTGTCCGACCCAAATCTCATTTTAAATGACAAAATTTTAACTCTTGAAACAGATACGAAGATCTGAAATAAACCAAAAAGTTATAAAGTTTGTATGTCCCATGACCGTCGGGTTATTCCTTGAATCAAACTATCGTTCTAGACTTGCATGGCTAAGCAACACATACCACGTAAGTCACACAACTTATCCTAAGCATTTCAGTCTGGAATAATTTAAGGATAACCACAATGACAAGACAATAGGATGTATCTAACTATTCAACACAAAAATAGCGACATTAATAAAATAGCATGCAAGCAAATATCATTGCACTAACTTAACAAAAACTGGGATCAAATATGATGCAAAAGAAAGTTCAAATGATGCTTGCCTTGCTGGTATGCTAGCTGCTGTCACTCAGTAGCGTATAAGTCAATATCGATGGCTTCGGGATCTATTTAAGTATAATACCGAATAAACACCGAGAAATACTCAAAAATTCAAAGTGCTCAAAAATGCATGATTTTTCTACAGTAGCTAAGTCATGATTTTAGATGAATTTAGGTGGAAGATTCACTTCAATTGGATTTAGCATGTGAAAGTTATAAGGGTTGAAGTTACATTTTTGAAAAATCCATTTAATTTGAATCACATTCTTGTTCATTGTATTTAAATATTTGAGCAAAATTTGTAGAGTAGTAGTGAGTATAATGATTACATGGATAAATTGGCAATATTATTACAAGTTCAGAACAGTTGAGTTTGACTCATTTTGATTTTTCAAAATTTAGTTATGAATTTATAAAGTTATTAACATTTTCTTTGTAAAAATAAAGATGACAAAGCTCATTTTCCAATTTAATGTTCTCTGTTATAGAGACATACTTGAAATCAATTTTAATATTAATTTCATCAAAAATGAAAAATACCAGAAGTGGTTTCATCCATGTTGGAGTTAAAATGAATTTGTTATGCATTTTGGAAGTTAATCCTATTTTTCACTCATAAATAAACACATTACGATTTTCTTAATCGATTAATACTTTTCTTACCGAAGCTCACCTAGCCACTGCTACTGACATGTGGGGCCGGTAACAATGTCATTTCTTATTTACCCCCGGGGATTTAATTTCCCGACTGACAAGTGGGGCCCGCATGTAAGCGAGACGGCTTACAGCACAGTGCATGGACCACGAGTCCATGGCCGCTCACAAAGACATAAATGTGCGTTTAAGTGGCTAGGCCCACTTGTCACCGCCGCTTATCTCCTCGGGTTTACATTCTTTGGGGCCGCATGTCATAGACTCATATACTCGCTTAAGACACCATTAATACTTGATGAATTGCATATTAAGGCCTAATGGCGGAGCTACGATTGTCGGCCCGTCCGACAACGCGCCGTCGCGCTTGCCGTGGCTCGCGGCGCTTCTGCGCCACGGCGAGGCCGGCCAAGCGGCTCTGGCGCGCAATAACCTTGCGCAACTTTGGGTGGTGGTGGCGATGCCCGAGATGGCCCATGCCGCCTCGTCGGAGAAGAGCGGCGGTGTACAACACGCAAGCGGTGCATCGGCTAGTGAAAGCTCAACAATGGTTCAAATGCGGGTGCACAGGCATCTAGGGACTCTTGGGAAGCTACGAGAGTTGGAGAGAAGAGTGGATGGCCGGAGCTAGCTTGGCGACGGTGAGGTCCACTGGCGCAGCAGTTCAGCGGGAGGAGACACCTGAGCAACAAGGAGGATAATGAAGCTTTGGGATGGCTCAAAGATCTCTAGGAGTGCTCGGTAGCAAAGAAATGACTAATGCCTTACGGATCAAGTGGGAGGCGAAAAGTTTGGATTTCGCCGATTTGATTCAACTCTCAATTACGGTCTCTGGCATGTATTGCAAAAATTAGTTGAGGGAACTCATCCACGAGCTAAAAGACATGATATGACGCGCAAAAGTTAGCAAGTAGCTCACGGAGGCAAAGATAGAACAATGGTGTCCTCGGATGCAAGCTCGGGCGTGAACCGAGCCGAGGAAGACACGGTCGCGTTAAGGAGCTACAAGCGAAACCAACACAGGGGCTTAGTCAAAATGGAATCAGCATCGTGCAAAGAACCGAGGGCTATGACCCGGTTGAAGCTTACCGGAGAGGAGAACGAAAGCGAGCTCCTCTTTCCTCAGACCCGAGAGGAAAGATGGAGGAATTGAGAGTCGGCGAGAGGGTATTAAGGATGTGAGAGGTGGGAGCGAGTGCGGTACACGAGAGAGATGCGTGAGGATAGGCCAGCGGACGCGGTGGAGGTCGAGGAGGAGCGAGGCAGCGGCGCGTGGAGGAAAAGCTCTGTGCGAGCCCTGCCCGAGGAAGAAGACGGTGCCGACCGGTGGGCCCGAGGCGGCAGTGACTCACGGCGAGGAAAAGGAACGGGACGACGTGGCTTCACGTGAATCGTTCGATCGGGATCGAACGGCCGGGATATAACGTGGGTTTTGAGCGCCAAAGGGTAAGAAATGCGGACCGTTGATCTTTAGATCCTACGGCTGCATGTCTTGGTGCAATTAGTGGACTCGGTAAGTCACTCGCTGGTCGGACTCGGACCCAATGAATAGTATCCATTGGTTTGGGGTTTTAGGGTTTGGTGATAATTGATTTAATTCCTCTACTTTGATGAGACCTTATAAATAGAAATAAATTCCCAAACATTCTGAAATAATTCCCAGAGGTTCCTGGGATAGTCTAGTGTTCATAAAAATTATAATATCATACTGTTTATGATATACTTTGTGTTTTATAAATTCAAACTTAAGCTATGTTGTTTGGTTGTGCTTGAATTTTATCGAGTTCAAACTCTTCCCAAAAATTTGGGAAAAATTATATTAATTCATGATAAGTAATGTAGTATTTGAATAAATTAATTCAGGGAACTTCAATAGCATTTGTTTTGGTTTTTCATTTGTAGTTCCAATTATAGCATAAGTTTAATTCCTTTCATGATTTTCCAAATGCAATATTTAATATAAATGCTGGAAATCATGATGCATGCTAATGAAATGCATAATAATCCTCTTTATTAATTTGGGGATGTGACAAACCTCCCCCTTACAAAAGATCTAGTCCCGAGATCGGTAGGACTTAAAGATGGATAGAAAAGTTCTAAAGGAAACATAACATCTGTTGTCTTGATTTCCTTCAAAGATAGTGCTAAGATATCCTATCAAGTTACAAGGAATGGCTTTTACATTTTCCTTTCCATCATTTTGCTTAACCTTTCCTTTCTTCATACGAAAACATTTCAAGCGAAGGAAAAGATCTGGATATTTGGTTTGCAGATGGTCTTCACGTTCCCATGTTGCTTCATCTTGATATGGTTACTCCATTGAACTTTGATGAACTTGATGTTGCGATTCCTCGTCTTGCGCTCCGTTTCTTCAAGAATGCGAATCGGTGCTCGATAAGAAAGATCGGGTTGCAAGTCGAGTGCTTCCAACTCGCTTGCTTGATTGGGGCGGAGACATTTCTTGATTGTGAAACATGGAATCGTCATGCACATCTCGAAAGTGATGGCGGCAACTCCAACTTATAAGCTACCGATCCATCTTCGCTACAATTCGGAATGGTCCAATGTAGCGAGGTGCCAATTGCCTTTGACTTGAAAACGGTGTGTTCCTTTCATTGGAGAGACCTTGAGATAGGCGTGATCATCCACCTCAAAGCTTAGTTCGCGGCGGCGGCGGTCGGCATCGACTTCTTCGACGTGATTGGCCGTCAAGTCGTTCGCGGATGACACGAACTTGTTCTTCTCGCATCTTCCACTAAAGTTGGACCATAGAATGGTCTCTCCGACCGGACCAGTTCAAGGGTGTCCTACAAGCTCTTCCATACAACGCCTCAAAGGTGACATTTGCAAGCTTGATTGGAAACTATTGTTGTAGGAGAACTCATAAGCGGTAAACATTTTCCCAATCCTTGCTATAGGACAGCACACATGCCCAAGAAGATCTTCTAAAACTTGGTTCACCCTCTCGGTTTGTCCATCCGTTTGTGGGTGGTAGCGGAGTGAAAGATAGATTGGTCCCCATGGCTTTATGCAAGCATTTCCAAGTGAGATGTGAATTGAGGACCTCTATCCAAACGATCACCTTGGTACACCATAGAGACAAACAATCACGGAGATGTCTGGCTCGCTAGTTTGGCTCGGTATAAGTGGTCTTGACGAGAATAAAATGGGCAACCTTTGTCGACGATCGACAATCACCCATATGGAATCGGACCCGGCTTGAGTCCTAGGAAGGCGGTGATAAAATCCATGCCAACTTCTTCCCATTTCCACAGGAATGGGCGGGGTTATAGAGTGCTCTTGACTTCAAATGCTCGACCTTGACTCTTTGGCATACATCACACTCGGCAACATATCGAGCGATCTCACGCTTCATTTGACTCCACCATAGTCGTTCCTTTAAATCTTGGTACATCTTGGTACAACCGGGGTGAATAGAAAACGAGAGTTGTGAGCTTCCTTGAGAATTAATTCCCTCGAGTTGCGATCAAATGGCACCACCAAGCGGTTTCGAACCGTAGGGCGCCTGCACATCTTCTTTAAAGCATTTGGCCTTTCCATGCTTCATTCGCTCCGGTTTGGGCCACTTCCAAATCGGTCTTCTGGGCTTCTCTAATCTGATCCTCAAGTGTGGATGTCACGCTTAGGGCAGCGAGAGAACCTTCTTCAATTATCTCCAGGTGTAGACGTTGCATCGCGACACAACCTATTTGAAAAGGGAGTTCTGATCAAGCGGTTGGATTGAGATTTCTGCTCAGCGATCGGCTACTACATTAGCTTTCCCTGGGTGATAATGAAGTCCCATATCATAGTCCTTGATCAACTCAAGCCATCTTCTTTGCCTCAAGTTCAGATCGGATTGGGTGAAAATATATTTGAGACTCTTGTGATCAGTGTAGATCTCGGAGCGAGTCGTTGAGGTAATGTCGCCAAATCTTCAAAGCATGGACTACTGCTGCAAGCTCTAAGTCATGTGTGGGATAATTAGCTTCATGAGGCCTCAATTGCCTTGATGCATATGCCACCACTCGGCCCTCTTGCATGAGCACACATCCGAGCCCATGGCGAGATGCATCACAATAAATGTCGAAGTTCTTGTGAATATCTGGCAAGGTGAGTACCGGAGCCTTGGTCAGGAGATCTTTCAAAACTTGAAAGCTTTGCTCACATTCCGCTGACCATTCAAACTTCTTTTCCTTCCTTAAAAGCTGGGTCATTGGTCTCGCAATTTTGGAGAAGTTCTTGATGAATCTGCGGTAGTATCCATAAGTCCAAGAAAATCTGCGAATGTCGGTGGCGCTCTTGGGTTGCCTCGATTCAAGACATCTTGCACTTTGCTTGGATCAACAAATGACACCACCCTTGGATAACACATGACCCAAGAAATCGACTTCACGAAGCCAAAATTCACATTTGCTGAATTTAGCATAAAGTTGATGTTGAATGAAGCTTTCCCAACACAAGTCGCGAGTCTTTGTTCGTGTTCTTCATCAGACTTGGAGTAGATAAGTATGTCGTCAATGAACACAACAACAAACTTGTCCAAGTACTCCATGAAAACTGAATTCATAAGGTTCATGAAGTAAGCCGGAGCATTGGTTAGGCGAAAGACATAACAAGATACTCGTACAAGCCGTAACGAGTAGAAAATGCCGTCTTCGGTATGTCTTCGCTTCGACTTTGATTTGATGGTAGCCCAATCTCAAGTCAACTTTGGAGAAAACACGAGCTCCAGTCAATTGATCAAACAAATCATCAATTCGCGAAGTGGATATTTGTTCTTGATTGTGACCTCGTTCAGCGGACGATAGTCAACACACATCCGCAAACTCTTGTCTTTCTTCTTGACAAAGATAGCCGGCATCCCCAAGGTGAGGAGTGGGCCTAATGAAACCCTTATCTTGAAGTTGCTTGAGTTGTTCTTTCAATTCTACCAACCCATTTGGAGGCATCCGATATGGCCGTTTAGAAATTGGCGCGGTACCGGGTGCAAGTTCGATGACGAATTCAACTTCCCGATCAGGGGGCATGCCTGGGAGTTCTTCGGGAAATACATCTGGATATTCACATACCACTGGTACTTCCTCTAATTCAAGAGAGTACCGCCTCCAAAGCATAGAGATGAGAAGGTCCCACTAAAGGTGCAAAAGTGACTTGATTCCGTCTTCACTTGTGATGAAATAGACCGTTGAGCACAATCGATCTTTCCCTGATTTTTGGACAGCCAATCCATCCCTAAAATCACATCAATACCCACTGAAGTTATCACAATTAGGTTTGCCAAGAAGTTAACCTTTTGAATTTCCACTTTTACGTCCCGGCAGACTTGATCGGTTTGGAAAACCGATCCCGGCGACTGGATCTGATAAGGTGGCTGAAGTTTATGCATTTCAAATTGATTGAGTGCAGCATATTCCCTTTTGATGAATGAATGAGATGCTCCTGAATCAAATAAAACTGATGCTGGATAAGAATTAACAAGAAGTGTACCCAAAACGACGTCTGGAGCGCCGCTTGCCTCCTCGGCAGTGACGTGGTTTACTCGGCCACGTGCAGGAACTTGAGGAGGGGTCGATGAAGCACGAGAAGGTGGTGAAGGTCTTGCCGCAGCTGGCGTAGGTGTAGAAGCTCTGTAGGTCTGCGGCATTCCTCGCTGCTTGGCGAGGCAATGAGATGCGTAATGGCCCTGGCGGCCACAATGGAAACAAGTGACGTTGGCCTTGTACGTGCCACCATTCTGGGAATTCTTACCCCCATTGCTCCATTGTCTTGTGGCAAAGAAAGTGATGGAGCTGCTGCGAGAGGTCTTGGCGTCACCGGAGCTTGATACCGCGAAATCCGAAAGGTCCGGTCTTGCGGACGGAAGAATCGCCACTAGCCGCATTACAGCGACCTTCTTCCTCTTCTTGGACTCATCTACAGCGACACTCTTGTGCTCCACCACAAGTGCCTTGTTTACCAAGTGCTGGAAATTGCGGAACTCATGTCTTGCTAGGGCGGTGTAGCTCTTCATCAAGCCATTCATGAAACGGCTCGCGGCGGGCATCTGTAGAAACATCATCGAGCATAACGAGATAAAAAATTAAACTCATGCGGTACTCGTGACCGTCTTCTTTCCTTGCTTCAGTGCAAGGAACTGCTGCTGTTTAATCATCATAACGCCCTCGTGGATGTGAGCTTCCTGAAAGCGCTCGAATTGTTCCATGAGGAACGTCCCGTCGATTGCATGGCGGAGAAATTGTCCCACCATGCGCTCGCGCGCACATGGCGATAACTAGCAAAGAGAACCCTCTCCATGCCAAAGCATTGAGCAATAGCTAGTTTCTTCTCAATATCCTCGGCCAGTCTTCCGCTCCATCGGGTCTTGATGCGAGAAGGTCAAAGGATTGGTCCGCTGAAATTCAGCGAGACCCCCGTGTGCACGGTGAGAGGTAGCCTCTCCTGCTGGACTAGGAGCTCGAGCAGTGTTGTGGGCAATAACTTCAAGAATCCGTGTCGTGTCCATTCGGTTTCTTTCTATCTGCAGCAACACCTCAGCCATTGAGGGAGGCGGTGGTAGCACTTCCTCAGATGTACTGCCACGCTGATGATGTTGCTGGGACGGCTCGCCCCCAACCGTAGAACGAGGTCCCCGTGACGGAGAGCCCTCATCCTGCTGAGCGCGTGAACGAGTGTTTGGGCCTGTCATCCTGCGGTGACAAGGTCGGTTAGGAGATAATTTTAAAGTCATTACTCAACTAAGCATGCATAATCATATAAAAATATGCAAGAACTTAACACCAAAAGATACGAAAGCATAAAGCCCAACACACAAATCCATAAAAGCAAATCATAAACTTCCAGTACAATTAGCCCGTAGGCAAAAGGGTGCTTGCCTGAAACGAAGGTTCTTGCAAAGAAATTTAAAGAGTTCAACAACTACTAGCCTATTACAGGGATTTAAGATACAAATTTCGCCGAACCCAAGCCCGGACAGCGAGCTTACAACCCTTCTATCCTAAATATTATTCCGGTCAAAGTTTACCGGAAACTCGTCCAGAAGATGAC
Organism: Hsuehochloa calcarea; assembly: GCA_036346395.1. NCBI lineage: Eukaryota > Viridiplantae > Streptophyta > Magnoliopsida > Poales > Poaceae > Hsuehochloa > Hsuehochloa calcarea. Next base: position 38,694,458 of record CM070600.1, read on the forward strand.
ATCCAGGGGATCCTGTATCTTCGGGGTGCCCTAGATTAGGGAGACACAAGGGTGACCCTATACCGTTAATATGGCCTTCAACCACGGGAAGGCGATACTCTGGTGGCGCAGAAAAGGATGGAGAGATCAAGTTAGGGCCATACAGCACGTCTCGATGAATGAGCCTCATGTCATGCATGAGCCGCAAGTGCTCCTGAGCTATAATGAGACGACGCCGCGTCTCCCATAACTCATACGAGGTGCAACGATGCATCCGATCCATGATGTGCACCAGTCTAGCCAATTGTCTTACTTGCGGATCCTCTCCGAACTGAATCATGGCAAACATGCTCAGCTCCCCGCCATGCGCTTGCATGGGAAAATGATCGTAGGGTGGCTGAGACAGCTCAGTTAAGTCATAGCGGAGGCGACTCATGGCCACTCGAGCCACTTCCTGTACCGCCATGGCCTCCGAAGTGCCCCGTGCCTGAAACCGGTATGGTATGCTTCCTGCAACACGCCTGGCAATGATGTCCGCCACTGCCAGGTACTCCTCCATTCCTGGCCCTCTATCACGTCTGTAGATGGCGTACGTCGGCTGGTAGGTGAAATTGGCCTTCCACATCATATCCCTTAACAAAGCCGGGTATCCTTCCACGCCTTCAGCTTGAGTTTCACGGACAAGGTAATGGTGATTCATCTAAAGGACAAGAAGGGTAAGGTAAGTCTCTTTTAAATCAAAGCCAGAATAAGGTAAGGAATGACGCTAAGATGGATGAGGAATAAAAGACATTCCTAACTTAAACTTTCAGGAATAACTTTGTTAATTTGAAAAATACTTTGACTCAAAGGCTTGCTAACACTAACGCCAGTGCTATCTCTACCCTACAGTCAGTATGGCTCTGATACCAACGCTGTGAGGACCCCCGGGTTATCTCCCTAAGACCGAGACTAAGCATGGTCTTAAGGACATAACTCTAGGCCTCAAGTAAATGGATTCCAACTTAACTACATATAAGTGAGAGGTTCAACCAAAACTAGAGCCTTAACAATCATGCATGCTGCTCCACTGCGAGCACTACATGATTGTCGGTTCTCTAACCAGTCAAACACGACACTTAAAGAGTTAAATGGGAATCCACGAACAGCGAGTACAAGATCATATTGGCTCCCAAGATCAGCGACCAATATGCTCATACTCTTCATAGAACGTTGATCACATCCATACAACATTCATACATTAATTGTTCAAAAGACGTACGATATAGTTGTTAAAGTCTGCAACTATTACAACGGCCTACCGGCCAAATTCAAATGAGATCATAAAGTAACAGCGGAAGCAATATAAATAAACCAAAAGTCTAGCATGGTATGCCCCATAACCCATCGGCAACCGACTGGGAGATAAATGATAGCACTACTCGTCAGTGTCGCCTAAATCGGCACTGACGAGCTCATTGGGCTCGAAATCGTCCTCACCTGAAAAGAAAAACAAAAAGGCCAGCCAACATCTGGCTGAGTACAAGTGCACTCGCAAGTCTTACACAAATAAAAAGTAGTATGCTAGAGGTTGTTCCAAAGGATGGCTCATATTGGCTTAGTTTTGCAAAAGAGACGCAACAATTTACAACCTACACATACTAGTTTCCAAGTGCCCATTTATAAATCAGATTTGAAGTAGAAGTAAAGCTCATGAATAAGTAATAACATGAATCATAAATGAATCATAAAAGTGTCAAAGTGGCGGTCCACTTTGATACAACAACAAGTACACAATTTAACAAAGTGGCTGTCCACTTTGCTACAACACAAGCATGAATATCCCATTCATGACAATCCCAAGTTTTTCCACAAAACAAATATGTCAAAGTCTAACAATAGTAACTCCCGAACTCAAGTGTTGTCCATAACCTAGGACGAGGCTATTCGAATAGATTTATACCTGCAGGTGTACTACTTTACCCACACGACTTGATTAGCCCGTTAAGCCTCCGGATGCCTCCAAAATAGCATACTTCCTATGGTATGCGGTACGGTAAATCAAGATATGGTCATTTTAGCAAGAAGATTTCATTATGCTAAGTCCCTCAACCTTGGGCTCCTAGGCGACATAAGACGTTACGGTCTATATGCCCTATCGGCCAAGCAAGGAACATAGGGTTTAACGGCCCTATGGCCTCACAAAACCACCGTGGGGCTCAACACAATAAAACCTCCCCTACTTAACCATACGGCTCCCAACCCGCATGTGATAGCACGAATGTACTTGAATCAACGACGTTACCAAAGTTCGGTCCTTGTTGGTCTAGACAAGACAATCCACATACCCAATCTCGCACGAAGGCACCTTCACTAGCATCCACTTGTCCAGACCCAAATCTCATTTTAAATGACAAAATTTTAACTCTTGAAACAGATACGAAGATCTGAAATAAACCAAAAGTTATAAAGTTTGTATGTCCCATGACTGTCGGGTTATTCCCGCCAATCAAACTATCGTTCTAGACTTGCATGGCTAAGCAACACATACCACGTAAGTCACACAACTTATCCTAAGCATTTCAGACTGGAATAATTTAAGGATAACCACAATGACAAGACAATAGGATGTATCTAACTATTCAACACAAAAATAGCGACATTAATAAAATAGCATGCAAGCAAATATCATTGCACTAACTTAACAAAAGCGGGATCAAATATGATGCAAAAGAAAGTTCAAATGATGCTTGCCTTGCTGGTATGCTAGCTGCTGTCCTCAGTAGCGTATAAGTCAATATCGATGGCTTCGGGATCTATTTAAGTATAATACCAATAAACACCGAAAATACTCAAAAATTCAAAGTGCTCAAAAATGCATGATTTTTCTACAGTAGCTAAGTCATGATTTTAGATGAATTTAGGTGGAAGATTCACTTCAATTGGATTTATCATGTGAAAGTTATAAGGGTTCAAGTTACTGCTTTAAAAAATCCATTTAATTTGAATCATATCGCTCATTGTATTTAAATATTTGAGCAAAATTTGTAGAGTAGTAGTGAGTATAATGATTACATGGATAAATTGGCAATATTATTACAAGTCCAGAACAGTTGAGTTTGACTCATTTTGAGTTTTCAAAATTTAGTTATGAATTTATAAAGTTATTAACATTTTTCTTTGTAAAAATAAAGATGACAAAAGCTCATTTTCCAATTTAATGTTCTCTGTTATAGAGACATACTTGAAATCAATTTTAATATTAATTTCATCAAAAATGAAAAATACCAGAAGTGGTTTCATCCATGTTGGAGTTAAAATGAATTTGTTATGCATTTTGGAAGTTAATCCTATTTTTCAGTTCATAAATAAACACATTCTGATTTTCTTAATCGATTAATACTTTTCTTACCGAAGCTCACCTAGCCACTGCTACTGACATGTGGGGCCGGTAACAGTGTCATTTCTTATTTACCCCCGGGGATTTAATTTCCCGACTGACAAGTGGGGCCCGCATGTAAGCGAGACGGCTTACAGCACAGTGCATGGACCACGAGTCCATGACCGCTCACAAAGACAATAAATGCGTTTAAGTGGCTAGGCCCACTTGTCAGCCGCTGCTTATCTCCTCAGGTTTCTGTTACTGGGGCCCGCATGTCATAGACTCATATACTCGCTTAAGACACCATTAATAACAGTAATTGCATATTAAGGCCTAATGACGGAGCTACAGTTGTCGGCCCGTCCGACAACGCGGCCGTGCGCTTGCCCGGCGGCTCGCCGGCGCTACGCGCCACGGCGAGGCCGGCCAAGGGCGGCTACAGCTGCGCAATAACCTTGCGCAACTTTGGGTGGTGGTGGCGATGCCTGAGATGGCCCGTGCCAGCGGCTCGTCGGAGAGGAGCGGCGGTGTACAACACGGCAACGGTGCATCGGCTAGTGAAAGCTCAACAGCGGTTCAAATGCGGGTGCCTGGGCATCTAGGGACTACTGGGAAGCTACCTGAGAGTTGGAGAGAAGAGTGGATGACCGGAGCTAGCTTGGCGACGGTGAGGTCCACGGCGGCGGTACGGTTCAACGGGGAGGAGACACCCTGAGCAACAAGGAGGATAATGAAGCTTCGGGATGGCTCAAAGATCTCTAGGGAGTGCTCAGGTAGCAAAGAAATGACTAATGCCTTACCGGATCAAGTGGGAGACGAAAAGTTTGGATTTCGGCCGATTTGATTCAACTCTCAATTACACGGTCTCCTGGCATGTATTGCAAAAATTAGTTGAGGGGAACTCATCCCTGAGCTAAAAGACATGATATGACGCGCAAAAGTTAGCAAGTAGCTCACCGGAGGCAAAGATAGAACAGCGGTGTCCTCGGATGCAAGCTCTGGGCGTGAACCGGAGCCGAGGAAGACACGGTCGCGTTCCGGGAGCTACAAGCGAAACCAACACAGGGGCTTAGTCAAAATGGAATCAGCATCGTGCAAAGAACCGAGGGCTATGACCCGGTTGAAGCTTACCGGAGAGGAGAACGAAAGCGAGCTCCTCTTTCCTCAGACCCGAGAGGAAAGATGGAGGAATTGAGAGCTGGCGAGAGGGTATTAAGGACAGTGAGAGGTGGGAGCGAGTGCGGTACACAGAGGAGATGCGCGGGGATAGGCCAACGGACGCGGTGGAGGTCAGGAGGGAACAGGGCAGCGCGGCCGCGTGGAGGAAAAGCTCTGCGAGCCCTGCCCGAGGAAGAAGACGGTGCCGACCGGTGGGCCGAGGCGGCAGTGACTCACGGCGAGGAAAAGGAACGGGACGACGTGGCTTCACGTGAATCGTTCGATCGGGATCGAACGACCGGGATATAACGTGGGTTTTTGAACTGCCAAAGGGGTAAGAAATCTGGACCGTTGATCTTTAGATCCTACGGCCTGCATGTCTTGGTGCAATTAGTGGACTCAGCCGAGTCAGCTCGCCTGGGTCGGACTCGGACCCAATGAATAGTATCCATTGGTTTGGGGTTTTAGGGTTTGACTGATAATTGATTTAATTCCTCTACTTTGACTGAGACCTTATAAATAGAAATAAATTCCCAAAAATTCTGAAATAATTCCCAGAGGTTCCTGGGATAGTCTAGTGTTCATAAAAATTATAATATCATACTGTTTATGATATACTTTGTGTTTTATAAATTCAAACTTAAGCTATGTTGTTTGGTTGTGCTTGAATTTTATCAGGGTTCAAACTCTTCCCAAAAATTTGGGAAAAATTATATTAATTCATGATAAGTAATGTAGTATTTGAATAAATTAATTCCAGGGGAACTTCAATAGCATTTGTTTTGGTTTTTCATTTGTAGTTCCAATTATAGCATAAGTTTAATTCCTTTCACAGATTTTCCAAATGCAATATTTAATATAAATGCTGGAAATCATGATGCATGCTAATGAAATGCATAATAATCCTCTTTATTAATTTGGGGATGTGACAACCCCCTCCTGCGACTCGGAGATAACCCACGCCAAAGTACTAGGTCAAGAGGGGTCCCATATAACCCTCATGTGGTTAGTACGCAAAAGTGCTTGGATCAGTGGCGCAAGCAACATTTTTGGTCCTTAGGGACCTGGGCACCTTTCCTTGTCACACCCAACAATCACACCAACATGCCATTGTGCCCAAGTCAAATCATTTTGTTTCATTTTCGGTTATTACAAAACAAAAGCATAAGGTGCTGAACCAAAAATAAACAAAATGATTTGTGTGATCAAGGTCATCGACTAAGTCGATAACCGCCCAATTCTACCTGGTAGCTAAGCATTTCTAGGCATGACATCGCAAAGACAAGAAAAGAGCATAATTAAATCACCGGGCTCTAATTCACCAAATGATAATAACTTATGGTTGTGGCGAGGATAACATTTTAATGGCACCAATGCATTAGGAATAGCTACCTCTAAACAGGCAAAAATAATTGGACACAAAAGCAATGCATACATATAATTTGTAAACAAGATATTAGACTTTGAAAGTAATGGGACATTTATGATCAAATATCTTGCCCGCTTGTGAGGGTCAAGGTGTTGCTGAGGATCAACAATATTATGAATGTGCTCTTCTGATCCTAACGAAAGCAAAAAGCAACCGATAAGAACGAATAAAATACAAAGACCCAACAGTAATCTCCCTCCAAAAATTCTAAAATTTTTACAGTAGCAAGGTCTTGATTTATAATGAATTTAGCAACAAGAACCAATTGATTTGGATTCTTAATGCCAAAGATATGACCAAAACAATTTTGCTCAGCTTTTATAAATCAAAAAGCTACTATTCATTAGCAAAATTTTCTGAGCTATACTGAGGTTGGAAACATTTTCAACTTAAAGATGAGTTAAAAACATAACCAACAAAATTTGAATCAACCGAAAAGGATTTGAAATGAATTAGTTATGCATTTTACAAGTTATCACATTTTTCAGTTGATAAATAAATCCTCTCGGGAAATTCAGAAATTCCAAATGACGTGGCCGAACCTGGGACGTTGATCCTGGATCCAACGGCCCAAGCTCGGGCTACTGACGCTGCTGCTGAAACTCAAACGCCAACCGTTGGATCTCGATCCAACGGTTCGCGGCTGGCCTAGAGCGCTCGGTGGTCCGAACGCTCACGCGCACGCGCGAGCCGTGGATCCGGATCCGACGGTCCACGCGATCCGGGTTCGGTGGTCCAACGCTCGCTTCGACCGCACCGCTCATCTTGGATCCAACGGACCCGATCGAGGCGCGCGACAGACTCAAATCTTCGGCGCGATCCCGAGCCGCAGATCTTAGGATCGACGGTCCAAAACGACGCACGCTCAAACCATCGTCTGCTTTCGTCCGCAAAAATGTCGGAGGAGAACGGCTCGCCGCCGGCGTCTCGGCCGCGGCGGTGCGAAAGCAACGCCTAAAATGAGTCCTAATACTCTTGCGCACACAATGGTACCAAATGGCGTTAGTAAGGTGGTTCAGAACGCCGGCAAGCGGAGAGAACCGAGGTGAGCAAAATGACCAAAACGAAAATGCGAACGGCTCACCAAGGGTCCAAGGGAGCGAAAAGCCCAACAACTAGGGACTAAAGAGAGATTACCTGAGTCCAAAGAAGGCGCAAAGGAGGGTCGAATCGGCTCGGTGAAGAAGAGTAGTGATTTCGGCCAAACGGGGCAATCCAAATTGAGTTTGCTCCTTTCGTCAAAAGCCAAATTGACAGAGGGTTAATACTCCACGAGATGCCAAGCAACTGAGGAAGCAAAGGCTCTGAGAGAGAATGCCCGGAACACCAATTTCACCGAAGAGGTTGGAGCTCCAACAATGGCGGCCGAGAGAAAGTTCACGAAGGAGCTTACTCGGTGCACTAGCAAAGGGTACCAAGCTCAAGGGTGTTCAAAGGATGCTAAGGATGCCTCGGTAGAGTCTTATAGGCGGAGGAGCAAGAGGGGAGTAACGACAAGAAAATGGCCTTGCGCGGTGTAGAGGTCGGCCGAGGGCGACGGGGGCAGGTAACCGCAGGGGAGACGGCGACTGAGGGGGCGGCCGGACGGGAGCAATAAATGCGGCAGAGCCGTTGGCCAAAAGGGAGACGCGATCGGCTCGCCGCCGCACTATGCACGCCAAAGATCGCTGACTTCGCCGAACTCGCGAAAGCGGAGGAAGACGACGAACGACGACCGTTGGATTTAATCGGACGGCTGCAACAGATCGGTTCGATTTAAACGATTCGAACGCTCTCTCAATCCTGGACCGTGCGATGTTGATCCAACGGCTCACAACTCCCGAGCGATCGCGCGCACGGCGCGTTAGTTGGTTCGACCGAGTCAAGTGGCTCGAGCCCGAGTCCGTTCGAACCCGAGGAACAAAGCAAACCCTTTAGAATTTGAATTTTAAACATCTGATTTTTGAGGAATTATTTGAGATAGCAAACAAACTCCAAAATTTATGAAATTTTAACTGAGCTTGCTGACAGCAGGAGGAACCTCCCATAAAATTTTCAGAGATTTTCATGCACTGAATTATTCTCAGAAATTCCAGAAGAGGGGAAAAAAGGGTTTGACCAGTTTGACTTGCCTCCAAAATTACTAATTAATTTCTGAAAATTAAGAAATAATTCGAGGTGTTAAACATCACTCCTTGGTCCAATGAAAATTATTTCCAGAGATTGGGTACAACATTTTCATGAAGGAGGTTTATGACTTGAGTTTAATTGGGGAAATTTAGAGTTTGAATTCCACCAATTAAAGAAAGAGGTTCCAAACACCGTGAATAATACATGAGGTAGCAAAAGTTTTAATTTATCCTCATTTTTATTACATTCGAAACATAAACCCAATTTGGGATGTTACAAAACCTTCCCCCCTTACAAAAATCTCGTCCCGAGATTTGGCTCACTCGGCAAAGAAAGATGGATAGTCTGCACGGAGACGATCTTCCCTTTCCCAAGTAGCCTCATCCTAATGATTCGACCACCGAACTTTAAGGGACTTGATGGCACGACTCGCCCTTCGCTCACCTCTTCAAGGATGCGAACAGGTGCTCCTTGTAGGTCAAATCTTCACGAACATCAAGAGTTTCCAACGCGAGCTTCCTCGCTTGGAACACGGAGACACTTCTTTAGTTGGGACAAATGGAAAACATCATGTACCCCTTCAAGTGCAGCTGGCAATTCCAACTTATAGGCAACAACCCCTTTCTTCTCGATAACACGGTAAGGACCGACATATCGAGGAGCTAACTTGCCCTTGACGCCGAAACGCTGATGGCCCTTCAAAGGAGAGACTTTGAGATAAACAAAATCATTGGGCTCAAAGCTCAATTCACGACGACGGCGATCCGCATAGCTCTTTTGCCTGGATTGAGCCGCGCAAAACGATCACGAATAAGCCGACTTGACTCGCCCTCATCGATCGAGTCCGGGCCAAAGAAAGGTCTTTCGCCTGCCTCCGACCAATTCAACGGGTTCTGCACTTTCTCCCGTATAAGGCCTCAAGGGTGACATGCCGAGACCGGCTCGAAGTCGTTGTTGTAGGAAAACTTCGCAAATGGCAAGCATTTCTCCCAATTCTTTCCATAGGAGAGAACACAAGCACGGAGCATGTCTTCCAACACTTGGTTGACTCTTTCACCGCCATCGCTTGAGGATGATATGTTTGAATCGAAAGAAAGACGAGTGCCCATAGCTTCTGCGCACCATGCCAAAACCGGAGGTAAATAGTGAACCACGGTCGAAATGATCGCCTTTGGTACACCATGCAAGCTCACAATCTCGAGACGAGAGCTCGGCTAGACGATCGGCACGAAGCTTGGTCTTGATCGAAGAAAATGTGCCACTTTGGTTAATCGATCAATAATTACCCGGATAGCATCATTCCCCTTTGTGACGTGGGCGCACCGTGATAAAATCCATCCCGATCGAATCCCACTTCCATTCCGAATAGGCAAAGGTCAAGCAAGCTCGCTGACGCCGATGCTCGGCCTTGACACGACGACAAACGCCGCGACTCGGAACGAACCGCAATTCCCTCTTCATTCGGTCCACCAAAATCTCCGACGGAGATCTTGATACATCTTTGTGGCCCCGGATGAATAGACAAAGGCGAATCATGGGCTTCATGGAGAATCAAATCCATGCAGCTCCATGTCCTTTGGAACCACAAGGCGCCGCTCAACCTTACCACACCATGCTCATCCTCGAGAAGCACTTGGTCGTTCCGTTCTTGACATTTTCCTTGATGCGGCTTATTCCAAAGATCCGATTGCCGAGCGACCTTAATCCGATCTACCAAGGTTGGTTGCACAACCAAGGCAATGAGGGAACCACGCCAACCAAACCTAAGTTGAGACGCTGAAATTCCTCCGTATGGGTGGGTTGACATCCCCGAGCAACAAGGCATTGCAATGCGCTTTATGATCGAGCGATCGGCAGAACGACGTTAGCCTTGCCCGATGGTAGTGAATACCCATGTCATAATCTTTGATCAACTCCAACCATCTCTTTTGCCCGAGGTTCAGATCTGGTTGGGTGAACAAATACTTTAGGCTTTTGTGATCCGAATACACTTCACAACGACACCGATTAGGTAATGTCGCCAAATCTTAAGTGCATGAATCACAGCACCCAATTCCAAGTCATGGGTAGGGTAGTTGAGTTCATGAGGTCTCAATTGCCTTGATGCATAGGCCACTACCTTGCCTTCTTGCATAAGGACACAACCGAGTCCTCGACGAGAAGCATCGCAAAAGATATCGAAACTTCGATGAATATCGGGAAGAACAAGGACGGAGCGGTGGTCAAACGCTTCTTGAGTACTTGGAAGCTTTCCTCACAAGCATCGACCACAAGAACTTCTTGTCCTTCTTGAGCAACTCCGTCATCGGCCAGCGATCTTGGAGAAGTTCTCGATAAACGGCGATAATATCCAAATAAACCGAGAAAACTCCGCACTTCGCCATCAAGTAGGTCGACACCAAGAAAGAACATCGCGATCTTGTTAGGATCAACGGCCACGCCTCCCGCCGAAAGAACATGACCCAGAAGGCCACTTCCTTCAACCGTAACGCGACTTATCGAACTTTGCATACAAACCGGTGCTCACGGCTTGCCTAACACGAGCCTCGATGCTCATCATGTTCCTCATCGCTCTTAGAATAGATAAGAATATCATCGATGAAGACCACAACAAACTTATCCAAATACTCCATGAATACCGAATTCATGAGGTTCATGAACAAGGGGAGCATTGGTTAAGCCAAATGACATGACGGTATACTCATACAAGCCATAGCGAGTAGAGAAAGCCGCCTTTGAATATCCTCGGTCGATCCGAACTTGATGATATCCCATTCTCCAATCAATCTTGGAGAATACTCGGCCCAGCTTAATTGGTCAAAGAGATCATCAATGCGGGCAATGGATACTTGTTCTTTACCGCTACCTCATTAAGCGGACGGTAGTCAACGCACATGCAAAGTATTGTCTTTCTTCTTTACGAAGATTGCAGACAACCCCACTGAGATGAGCTAGGACGAATGAAACCTTTTTCTTGCAGCTCATTCGGCTGCTTCTTCAACTCCACCAACTCGCTCGGTGGCATCCGATAATGCCTCTTTGAAATAGGGCGCGACGGAACCAACTCAATGACAAACTCTAGGTCTCGAACTGGTGGCATCCTGGAAGAGCTTCAGAAAGACATCAACGGTCACGAACCGTGGGGACTTCACTAATATCTAGAGGGGCTTCGCCTCGCCAAAAGATGCGGACCTAGCAGCCTTCTGCGAAAAGCTTAACCCGTCACGGAAGGACTAGATAGAGAGACACACTTCTTGGCACAATCGATTTGTCCCTTATGCTGAGACAACCAATCCATACCAAGAATTACATCTAGACTTGTTGAATGGAGGAGGATAAGATTCGCGAAGAATCTTACCCCCACAATCTCAATTGGGACATCCCTACACTCAGATTCAGCTCTGAACTCCGAACCCGGAGAGCGAATGAGCAATGGGACCAATAATGGAGTAAAGGGCAGCTCACTAATGGCAGCAAAAGACTCATAAACAAAAGAATGAGACGCTCCTGAATCAAACAAAACAGAGCAGAATGAGAGTTACAGAAAGTGTACCCAAAGACGACGCCGGTGCCTCCTGTGCCTCCTCTGCTGAGATGAGGTTGACGCGACCACTACCCACGCCTTGGGTAGTAGGGATTATCTTCAGGTCCTGAGAAGAACCACCTCCTGGCCCGCGTCCTCCATTAGGACGAGGGGCTGCTCTTGTCTTCTTGGGGCATTGGTTCGCATAATGCCCCTTGTTGTTGCGTAAGAGCGTGTGACATCCGCGGTGTGCGCGAGGCCTCTGGCCGACTCGCAGTGCACGTGATTGGGGCACGGCTGCGAAGGCGAAGAACAGTGCCGACGGCCTGGGGTGTCAAGGCGGAGGACGGGACCCCGGAGACTGCCCAACACGAGAGCGGAAACTTTTGGGCCTCCCACTTGCGCTTGCGGGAATCCACAAGTGCTCTCCCCGCGTGCTCAGCAACGATGGCCTTGTCCACCAAGGCCTGGAAATCCGGAAAGTCAACGATGGATAGCTTGTCCCGCAGCTCCTCGCATAAACCATCCTTGAACTTCTCTTGCTTGGCCTCATCAAGGCCACATCCTCCGAGCATAACGAGCCAAATGGTTGAACTCAGAAGATACTCCGTGGATCGAACGACGCCTTGCTCGAGCGACAAGAATTCCATCTTCTTCAGCTTCATCAAGCCGGAAGGAATATGAGAGCGGCGGAAGGCAGTACGGAACTCCTCCCAAGTAACGGTGTGACCGTCAGGCTGCATGGCGAGAAAGCTCTCCCACCAAGACAAAGTCGCACCTCCACCGGGTGCGATGCAAACAGCGCCTTCTCGTGCTCTGCATCGCTATGCGAAGCTTCCGCTCCACCGCACGGCCTGCGTCAAGGCTGCGGTCCTCGACTGAGAACGAGGGGTCAGTGCGAAGAAACTCCGCAAGTCCCCACGCGGCCGGTGACCACTCCCTTGCCCGGATCCCGAAGCACCGGTAAGGGCGGAAGTGTTGCGCGCGATGACGCCCGTAAGAACCTCCGCCCTCTCGCACGGTTGCGCCGATCCAAGAAGGACCTCGCCATGGTCGGAGGAGGAGGAAGATCCTCGTCCGACCAATGATCGCCTTGGCCGCTCTGAAAAGGCCCGCCATCCTGTTACAAGAAACTTGGGTTAAAACTAGACTCAAAACAAAGCCGAAATGAAGCAAAAAACTAATGACTAGGGAAATGGAATACTCCTAATCGAAAGCCAAAAACAATCAAGTGTATAAACTTAAACATTCTCATAAAAAGACTCAAAAACAGTAACAAATTACCAACCAAAGCTCAATTTCCCAATACAACTAACCCGTATTGAATGAACGAGTAATTGATTGAGAAGATAAAAAAATCAGAAGACCAAGGTAAGACCTAATACCACTTAAGATCAAGGCTAAATCAGCGAAAATAGTGTTAGATACATAGCCAACTAGTATCACATCTTACCCCTTTTATTCCCACAAGTTTTAGTTGATTAAACTCTCATTTTCTAACCCATTAGAAACCATCGAGCTTGCTGTCCGGAAATTGAAGTTGTCAGAGCGATTTTGCATCCAAGCTCCCAAATAAGTCTTCCATTCTAGAAACTTCAAAATCTGGCACACCTCAATTTGCCAAGCTCAGTGGTCCGATCAGAAACCATTGAGCTCGCTGTCTGGAAATTGAGGCGTGCTGTCCAGATTCCGCATCCAAGCCTCTAGCCGAAATCTCCAGTCCAGAAACTTCAAAACCCTAAGCACTTCAATTTGCCAAACTCAGTGGTTCCCAAAACCTATTTACTTGATAACACTATCTTTGAAAAGGAGATGAGAGGAAAACAACTTTCAAACTCAAATTAGAGTAAGATGAGAGGAGAAAGCTAAGATAGGTAAGGAATAAAATCTGAGAACTTACTTAAGCTTTCATAAATCATTTGATACTTTGAAAATAAGATTTTCCAAAATATCCTAAAGACGACCAACTTGGGTTACTACGGTCAGTATGGCTCTGATACCAAACCTTGTGAGACCCCGGTTTATCCGACTTGTAATGCTTAACCACCCATTCGGTCCTAGCATCACAAAGCGATAATCCGAGACTCGAGACATGTATACTTCCCAGTGCAGATACACACCTCTTTACAAAGTTCATGCATCAATTCCATTCATTCACATAGAACCAAAGCAAAATGTAACAGGAATAACATTAATAAAGGATAGTTATTACAAAGAGAGGCCAACCGCCAACAATAAAAGGGACAACAATAATTAAACAATGAAGCAAAAGTGCCATAAGATGGCTATAAAACAAAAGAGCCAATCAAGTGTGCCTTTAACCCACAAGGCAACCGACGGACCGCCAAAGTTAGTCGTCAATCCACAAAGACAACTCACAAAAGTGAGGCCCTTGGGGCTCACCTTCTTCCTCTGCAGAACAAAAGCAAATTTCAAAGAAAACTCGGGTGAGTACTTTGAATGTACTACAAGATATATAAGGATGATAATGATCCATGCAATAACTACATGCAAGCTTATTTAAGTGGAGCAGTTAGACTCAAATATTTAAGCATAAAGCAAGTTTTAGTTGCAATAATGTAATAGATTGAAGGCAATTTTGCAATCTGATTTTATTTGATAAAAACAAGAGTACTCAAGTAGCAACAACAAGAAAGTCCCGAAGTGACTAAACCATTAGTCACCACAAAGAATAGCATGAATTACCCATTCATGCCAACCATGTCAAGTTTTAATTTTTAAAACAAAAACAGCTTGTTGAAGTCTAGATCTTATGGAAATCACCAAGCGTGTCCACAACCTAGGACGAGGCTATTCGAATAGATTTATCCTCGCAGGTGTACCAACTTACCCACACGCCGGACCGCCTTTTGCCAAGCTATTAAGCACACTTCCTTAGGTATGCCTAAGACGGCTAAGTCCTACGAGACCCTTCCAACATTGTGAATTATTCACGAGCCGCCTGTATGGATAGAAACCCATACGCTGTGTCGAGTCATCGTAAAGCCTTGGTCAACTACCCTCCCGGGTAAAGCCTTGACAACTACGACGCTCCTCGAGGTGGAGAGCCTACCCGAATCTCCACCACCGCACACCCAACACAAGAACACCGAACACATATCATGTTTCACACACACACACAACCCCCTCCTGCGACTGAGAGATAACCCACGCCAAAGTACTAGGTCAAGAGGGGTCCCATATAACCTCATGTGGTTAGTACGCAAAAGTGCTTGGATCAATGGCGCAAGCAACATTTTCGGTCCTTAGGACTGGGCACCTTTCCTTGTCACACCCAACAATCACACCAACATGCCATTGTGTTTGTCAAATCATTTTGTTTCATTTTCGGTTATTACAAAACAAAAGCATAAGGTGCTGAACCAAAAATAAACAAAATGATTTGTGTGATCAAGGTCATCGACTAAGTCGATAACCGCCCAATTCTACCGGTAGCTAAGCATTTCTAGGCATGACATCGCAAAGACAAGAAAAGAGCATAATTAAATCACCGGCTCTAATTCACCAAATATGATAATAACTTATGGTTGTGGCGGGGATAACATTTTAATGGCAACAATGCATTAGGAATAGCTACCTCTAAACAGGGCAAAAATAATTGGACACAAAAGCAATGCATACATATAATTTGTAAACAAGATATTAGACTTTGAAAGTAATGGGACATTTATGATCAAATATCTTGCCTGCTTGCTGAGGGTCAAGGTGTTGCTGAGGATCAACAATATTATGAATGTGCTCTTCGGATCCTAACGAGAAAGCAAAAAGCAACCGATAAGAACGAATAAAATACAAAGACCCAACAGTAAACTCCCTCCAAAAATTCTAAAATTTTTACAGTAGCAAGGTCTTGATTTATAATGAATTTAGCAACAAGAACCAATTGATTTGGATTCTTAATGCCAAAGATATGACCAAAACAATTTTGCTCAGCTTTTATAAATCAAAAAGCTACTATTCATTAGCAAAATTTTCTGGAGCTATACTGAGGTTGGAAACATTTTCAACTTAAAGATGAGTTAAAAACATAACCAACAAAATTTGAATCAACCGAAAAGGATTTGAAATGAATTAGTTATGCATTTTACAAGTTATCACATTTTTCAGTTGATAAATAAATCCTCTCGGGAAATTCAGAAATTCCAAATGACGTGGCCGAACCTGGGACGTTGATCCTGGATCCAACGGCCCAAGCTCAGCGGCCGACGCAAGCTGCTGCTGAAACCTCAAACGCCAACCGTTGGATCTCGATCCAACGGTTCGCGTGGCCTACGGCGTTCGGTGGTCCGAACGTTCACGCGCACGCGAGCCGTGGATCTGGGATCCGACGGTCCACGTTGATCCGGGGTTCGGTGGTCCGAACGTTCGTTTCGATCTGCACCGTTGATCTTGGATCCAACGGACCACAGACTGAGGCGCGCGACAGACTCAAATCTTCGGCGCGATCCCGAGCCGCAGATCTTAGGATCGACGGTCCAAAACGACGCACGTTCAAACCATCGTCCTGTTTTCGTCCGGCAAAAATGTCGGAGGAGAACGGCTCGCCGCCGGCGTCTCCGACCGCGGCGGTGCGAGCAAACGCCTAAAATGAGTCCTTAATACTCTTGCGCACACAATGGTACCAGCGGCGTTAGCTGCGGTGGTCCAGAACGCCGGCAAGCCGGAGAGAACCGAGGTGAGCAAAAATGACCGAAAACGAAAAATGCGAACGGCTCAGCTGCGGTCCAAGGGAGCGAGTGCCCAACAACTAGGGACTAAAGAGAGATTACCTGAGTCCAAAGAAGGCGCAAAGTAGGGTCGAATCGGCTCGGGTGAAGAAGAGTAGTGATTTCGGCCGAAACGGGGGCAATCCGAAATTGAGCTGCTCCTTTCTGTCAAAAGCCAAATTGACAGAGGGTTAATACTCCACGAGATGCCAAGCAACTGAGGAAGCAAAGGCTCTGAGAGAGAATGCCCGGAACACCAATTTCACCGAAGAGGTTGGAGCTCCAACAATGGCGGCCGAGAGAAAGTTCACGAAGGAGCTTACTCGGTGCACTAGCAGTGGTACTGAAGCTCAAGGGTGTTCAACGGATGCTAAGGATGCCTCGGGTAGAGTCTTATAGGCGGAGGAGCAAGAGGGGAGCAACGGCAAGAAAATGGCCTTGCGCGGTGTTGAGGTCGGCCGAGGGCGACGGGGCGTGTAATCGCAGGGAGACGGCGATCGAGGGGCGGCCGGACGGAGCAATAATGCGCAGAGCCGCTGGCCAAAAAGGGAGACGCGATCGCAGCTCGCCGGCTGCATCGCACGCCAAAGATCGTGGACTTCGGCCGAACTCACATGAAGCGAGGAAGACGACGAACGGCGACCGCTGGATTTAATCGACGGCCGCAATGATCGGTTCGATGAACGATTCGAACGCCGCTCAATCTCTCGACCGCGGCGATGTCGATCCAACGGCTCACAACTCCCGAGCGATCAAGGCCGTCGCGGTCGGCGTTAGTTGGTTCGACCGAGTCAAGTGGCTCGAGCCCGAGTCCGTTCGAACCCGAGGAACAGTGCAAACCCTTTAGAATTTGAATTTTAAACATCTGATTTTTGAGAAATTATTTGAGATAGCAAACAAACTCCAAAATTTATGAAATTTTAACTGGAGCTTCCTGACAGCAGGAGGAACCTCCCATAAAATTTTCAGAGATTTTCATGCACTGAATTATTCTCCAGAAATTCCAGAAGAGGGGAAAAAAAGGGTTTGACCAGTTTGACTTGCCTCCAAAATTACTAATTAATTTCTGAAAATTAAGAAATAATTCTGAGGTGTTAAACATCACTCCTTGGTCCAATGAAAATTATTTCCAGAGATTGGGCACAAGATTTTCATGAAGGAGGTTTATGACTTGAGTTTAATTGGGGAAATTTAGAGTTTGAATTCCACCAATTAAAGAAAGAGGTTCCAAACACTGTAACAATACATGAGGTAGCAAAAGTTTTAATTTATCCTCATTTTTATTACATTTGAAACATAAACCCAATTTGGGATGTTACAAAAACCACATGTATGCTTTTAGCATATGTTTTTCATATTTTTTTCCCTCTTATCAAGGAGAATTCTTTATTTTTCCGACCATATGTTGTCTTAGTAAAGTACTTCGATCATTAAAAATAGATTTACAACTAGCCGAAACCTACACGGTTCCGACCATAAAGGTTTCCTAATATTACCACGATCAGTTTTTTACCGATCAGTACATACTTACAAGTAATGGTTGAGATTTGGATTTATATTCTTGGCCTCAGGTAGTACTATTATATAGTAAAGATCTTCTACTATATAACAGTCGGGGGCTAGGTAAGACATAAATTCACAAGTCGACCGGATGAATAAAAGAATTTTTTCCATTTTGATAAGAGAAAGGTAAGTCTTTACATTGTATGCATTGTTTTCTCCTGCAGCTAAACTACTAGAGAATGCCTAAGCTAACTACTGCTAGATGGAGATCCGACTTCCATCTCTTCTGCGACCTTTTCGCCTAGAGGTTTCATCTCTGCGAGGATCTGATTTGCCTCCGCGAGTAAGCAGTTGAAATCCTCTTCGATGGCTTGAAGGTTAGTTGATGGGTCGGAAGCTTTCAGCTTTGCCAAAGCAAGACTGACTCCACAGGCAATAGACTCCTTAACGGAGTGGGCATAGTTCTCCCTAGTAGTCTTGAGCAAAACCTTGAGCTCTTCCAACAAAGAGCCTAGGAAGTTGACCTTCTCTATTGGGTCACTCAAGGAGGGCAAGCTTGATCCCGCACCCATATCAAAGAGCATTTTGTTTAGCGAGGTGATTTTCTCATCCAAACTAAGCCCGAGAGCTGCCCCCTTGTCTTGCTCAAATTCCAGAGCTTTCTTCACTCTGGTCAATGCTTGTTTTTGTTCTGCATAGACAAAGCAAGTATTAAGTAAAAAGATTGGAAGACATACTAAGTCATGACTACGACCAGTTACCTTCCTCTCTCTTCCACGAATCATCCAGAAGCTTTTTATTGCTGGTCGTCAAGACTTCGATTGACCGGTTCTTAGCCTGAAGTTCTTCTTCAAGCTTTATTCTTCTGGCCTTTTCAGCCAAAGCATCTTCTTTTATTTTCTCTAAATCTATCAAAAGAATTTTTGATAAGGGAGAATAAATAAAAGGAAAGTCTTAATGAGGAAAAAAGAAGAGGAACTCTTACTCTCTATCTCAGAGTGTTTTTCTTCTAATATCCTAACTCGCTAAGTTAGTCCTCCGACCGTAGCGAGGTTTTCGATCATATGCTGCATAAGTAGCATTTCTTCCATAAACCTTCTTGTGAACTTCGAGAAAGGTTATGGAGAAGATTGAAGATACTTACCCGAATTACGACATCATTGTAATCGGTACAAATTTTATCGGGCTTCGCCTGCGTCAGGCGATCCGATATTCTCCCCCAATAATCATCAAGTTCCTTACTCGCGGCAAATCGAGTTAAGAAAGGAAACTTGTTAGTTTTGGAGGGATGACCTTCAGGTACTTGATCTTGTGGAAGATCAGCAGTGGTCTCTACCTCCGTTGCCGGCATAGTGACTACTACGGGATCTAGCTCAGTTTCCAGAGCCGAAGTTGGCTCGGGGGCTCCTCCGACCACATCATCCTCAAGATGTCCTACCTGATGAGGACATCACTTCTTTGGATATACACAACACTCCTCCACTTGATATTCAAGGACCAATCACTAGAGCCCGCGCCCGACAATTGAATTTACATGTGAGCTCGTTCCTAAGTACTTCTTTTTGTTCATTTGAGAATCGACTACTACCTAATGATTTAATTATGATTAGGAACCATGGAGAGGATCAAGAAGTACTTGGAGAAGGGCTACGAGGCGCACGAGTCCAGCAAGGGTGGTCGAATCATGTTGGATGTCCAACTCAAGCCGACTTCGAATCCAATTCGGAGTCCAGGACCAGGTCCGCACTAAAACGGACGCCCAGATCGCATCCGACTCCGTTTGGACGTCCCACATATGTATGGAAAGCTGAGAAGATAACCTTTCCAATGGCTCTGGTCTCATATCAAAATTCCTTCTGAGTCAACGGAATCATCGAAACAAGTGGACGTCCAGAATCTGTCGTGGTGCTGCGACACCGCCTTTTGGGCCGCTTGGCTTTGTATCGTGTTGGAGTCCATTAAGGACGCGCCCAGGGTTTTGCACGCCCCTTACTCCTTTATATACAGCCGCCACCCCACCATTAGGGTGGGGTTTTGCTTAGATTAATTCTGTCTTTGAACAGTTTCGCCACATCGGTTTGTGAAACCCCAATTTTCGAGTGCTTCATCAATATATCCGCAATTTGGTTGTGTTCTTCCTTGTTCTTGCTTGTGTTCTTCGATTCGCAGCGAGGATTAGCCTTCTTGGCAAGGTCAACCGGCAGCGCACGGTTGATAACCCGAGGAGACGTGGTGCTGCGATTGCGGGTTCGAACGTGTCGCTCGGAAGCCGGATCGATTTGTGTCGCGCCCCACCAAATCGAACATATCCGTAACTCGTTGGAAGATCGGGACCCGCTCCGCCAAGTGGTAATCGAGCTTGGTGTTCCTCCGTGTTCAAGTTTACCCATCTTGTTGTTTTCGATTTCATCCTAGAGTCCAAGAAAAAGCCCAAAAAATTGTAGTCATAGGTTGTTTCTGTCCCTAGACCGTGTTTAGCCTTTGGCACAATTTGATTCCAGAGTCCGTAGTGTTGAGTTTGTGTCCTTAGTCGAGTCGTGTTGTCGGGTTTAGATCGTGTTTTGTTTCGGTTGTTTTGCTTCCGCTACCTTTCATACAAACCCTAGCCGTCAATTTTGTTTTCCCACCCATATCCCACCCTCCGCTTGAGTCACCCATCGATCTCGTGATCTCCCGTAACCATCACCCACCTTTCCTGAGCTTCCGCCCCAATTCCACCAATTTACTCGCCTCGATTTTCGTTTCGGCCTCCACACAAACCATAACTCAAGACCTTACTTCAAACGGCCATAACTTTCTCATACGGACTCAAATCAGCGATTTTTTTCAAGTTGGGTGAAATTAAATTTTACATCCGAATCAAACAGACGAAGTCGGTTTCGACGAATTTATCTTGCCCAAATTCGGCCTGGAAAGTGTAGTACTCGAGTTCAAATTTCATCACCGACTTTTAGCACATTCATCATTTTCTCAGAGGCCACACCTTATATCGATTGACGTGAAACTTTGTGTGTTTCTTATTCCTGTGCTCGCTGCGAAAAAAAAAAAAAAATCGCACCTACGATAGTGTCATTGCGAGTGCCATCCGTGGCCAAAAAAAAAAAGAAGAAGAAAACAAAAACGTGACAGAGCACAGTTTTAGGTGGCAGAGCCTCATTTGTGTTGTGTTTGTGCCAATTAAGTTTCTGCGTTCGCCATCTTTGTTGTCGTCTTTGCTTCATTATTCTGTTTGACTCCTTGTTCTTCATATCATACCATTATAGGACACATTTAGACCAAAGAACTAGGACCATACTTTGACATTTATTCAAAGATTACTATCTGTTATTGATTTGTGTTCCATCGACATATTTGGCCTTCCAAACTCCATATATCAACTCGGATAGCACAGCTTTGACCTTGCAATCGCACTCCACGCCAACAAGGTATCACGAACCACCCACCGGTTGTACCACCCACGCTTGGTAAGCACACTTGTAAGAGCTTGGTAAGCCACTTCCTTTGCGGGTTTCCACTCCTTCCTTTGTAGTTGATAGGATCATCCTTTGTTTTCCTCGTATTTCCACCAACCATGGCAGAAACGAAGAGGACGGGACACCGGCCGATTTCAATGAGTGTGTTAGTCGCGCCACTACAAGTCAAGGCCGCTAAACAAAACGCTTCACTCACCGATCTCGGCGCGAGATTGACACCATCGTCGCCGCCATTACCCGCTTGAACACCACGGAAGGCATTGAGCGGTGGAGCGGCGGATGGTCGACCTCACCGGCCGGACGAGACACATTGAGGCACGCCGCCACTTGCCAATGACGGCCATCATCATGATGATGACACACCGCATGATACTGAGATGGCGGCATTGATCGTGGCGACACAAGATGCACGACTACGCTCGGCGCCTTCAAAGAAACCGACATGGTATGGGAGGTAATAACCGTAACCGCCATGGTAACGACGATCCTTTGCTAAAGTCAAGTTTACCATTCCATCTTTTCTCGGTCTTTATGATGCTGAAATATATCTAGATTGGGAGATGACGGTAGAGCGTAAGTTTAACTCTCACTTAGTTCCCGAGCAACATAGAGTTAGACAAGCTACTAGTGAGTTTAAGGACTTTGCTATTATCCGTGGAATGAACTAAGTACCATGCGCTACAACTTTGATACATGGGAGCGCTTAAAAGAAGCTATGCGTAATCGCTTTGTTCCTCCTCATATAAACTGGAATTGAGAAAAAATTGCAGCGCTTAGAACAAGGTGATAGTTCTGCTCAAGACTATTATGCCGAGCTTCAAAAGGGTATGGTGCGTTGTGGAGTTGTTGAGGACACGGAGGATAAGATTTGTCGCTTTCTACGGGGTTACGCGTGAAATTCGTGACATTGTTGATTATAAAGAATTTACTATCACAACCGCTTGTTCCACCTTGCTATGCTTGCGTAAAAGAATTGCGGGGACGCACAGAATCAACTAAGGCACGCACCGGACGACCCTTCTACACCCCGCGAACGACTACATCAACGGGACTGCCCAATTCTTCTTCGAGTTTTCGTTCTCCTCCACCACCTGTGAACAAGATGGCAGCAGCGCCACCGAAGCCACCTTCCACGACACGCCTTGCGATTCTTCAAAAATTCTTTGCGAGGTCAAGCCAAGAGTTCTTCTTGATGGCTTCAACGGGCCGCTCCTCCGGCATTCAGTGCCACCGCTGCCATGGGCTTGGTCATGTGCAGAAGAATTGCCCTAGCCAACGGGCATACATCGCCACAGAAGATGGAGGCTACATCAGCACTTCGGATGTCGAGGAGGATGATGATGTTGTTGCTGCCTCGAACGACAATGGCGGTGGTGATGACGACCTCATCCTTGGTGGGCGCCCACAATGACGCTTCTGAGCATCATTGTGCAATGAGTCCTCAAAGACGCAGTACAACAACCCGATAAACTTCAACGCCATAATTTGTTTCGCACCTTCTTTGCGATCAAGAACCGGCGCACGTGTCATCATTGATGGAGGAAGTTGCTACAACTTGGTGAGTTCGACTTGGTCAAGAAGCTTGGCTTGACCACGCGACCGCATCCACATCCATACCATATTCAATGGTTAAATGACTCGAAAAGCTAAGGTAACGCAAACATGCCGAGTACATTTTTCCATTGGTGCTTATGTTGATCATGTTGATTGTGATGTGGTGCCCATGCAAGCATGCTCTCTTTATTGGGTCGACCTTGGGAATTTGATAATGATGCTTTACACCATGGTAGTAGTAACACATACACTTTTATGCATAAGGGAAAGAAAGTTACTTTCTTGCGCTTTGACCCTCACCGAGATTATAGAGGCCGATAGGGCGAGAGTCTTCGCTAATGATCCAAAGGAACATGATAAATCTGAAAAACAGCAAGTAACCCATTTGAAAAATTCGTTATGCTTGCCACAAAATCGACCTTGCCGCAATTGATGATGCTAATGATACATGCTATGCTTTTGTGTGCAAAGATGCTTTATTTTCTCTTGATAATATGCCTTGCACTTTGCCTCGCTCCTGTCACTAACCTTTGCAGGAGTTTGAGATGTTTTCCTCGATGAGATACCTCCGTGACTTCCACCCATTCAAGGGATTGAGCACCGATTGATTTGATTCCCGGAGCGAGCTTGCCAAACCGCAAGGCCAGACAGACCAATCCCAAGAGACTAAGGAGATTCAGCCAAGTCCAAGACCTTTTGGACCGTGGAGTACGTGACGTGAGAGTCTTAGTCCTTGTGTTGTTCCTGCTCTTTGGTTCCTAAAAAGATGGTTCTTGGCGATGTGTGTAGATTGTAGAGCCATTAACAACATTATTATACGGTATCGCTATCCTATTCCTAGGCTAGACGACATGCTTGATGAGTTGTGTGGTGCTATAAGTTTCACAAAGATTGACTTGCGAGTGGATACCACCAAATAAGAATGAAACTTGGAGATGAATGGAAAACGCTTTTAAAACTAAGTTCGCTTGTATGAGTGGTTAGTCATGCCTTTTGGTTTAACTAATGCACCTAGCACTTTCATGAGATTAATGAATGAGGTTTTACGTCCTTTCATTGGCAAATTTGTGGTCGCTTACTTTGATGATATCTTGATTTATAGTCAGTCCATGGATGCACATTCGACTCACTTACGCATCGCTTTTAATGCTTTAAGAGATGCACGCTTGTTTGGTAACCTTGAGAAGTGCACCTTTGCACGGATCAAGTCTCTTTTCTTGGCTATGTTGTGACTCCACAGGAATTGAGGTTGATAGAGCCAAGGTGGAGGCGATATGGAGTTGGCCCACGCCACGATAGTCTCCCAAGTGCGGAGTTTTCTTGGCCTTGCAGATTTTATCGCCGCTTTGTCAAAGAATTCAGCACCATTGCGACAATCGCTGATTGAGTTGACAAAGAAGGAGTTGTGTTCCATTGGGGACCATCACAAGAGGAGTCCTTTAATCTTTTGAAGGACAAGCTTACGCACGCACCATTGCTCCAACTTCCGATTTTGGTAAGACTTTTGAACTCGAATGTGATGCTAGCGGAATTGGTATTGGTGGTGTGTTGATGCAAGGAGGCAAACTCATTGCCTACTTTAGCTAAAAATTGAATGGTCCTGTTTTAATTATTCCACGATGATAAAGAATTGTATGCACTTGTTCGTTCTTTAGAGACGTGGCAACACTATTTATGGCCTAAAGAATTTGTCATTCATTCCGATCATGAATCACTTAAGCATATTCGTAGTCAAACCAATTTGAATCGTAGACATGCTAAGTGGGTTGAATTTATTGAATCTTTTCCTTATGTCATTAAACACAAGAAAGGGAAGGATAATGTGATTGTCGATGCTTTGTCTCGACGCTATACCATGTTGTCTCAACTTGATTGTCGATTTTTGGTCTTGAAACTATTAAAGAACAATATGCTTTTGATGCTGATTTTAAGGATGTGTTGTTGCATTGTAAAGAGGGTCAAGCATGGAATAAATTCGTGATCAATGATGGGTTTTGTTTCGAGCTAACCGCCTATGCATTCCAGCTGGATCCGCTCGCCTTTTGTTGTTGCAGAAGCGCATGGAGGCGGTTTGATGGGTCATTTTGGTGCTAAGAAGACGGAGGACGCTCGACCACACATTTCTTTTGGCCAAAGATGAGGCGAGATGTTGAGCGGTTTGTGGCTCATTGCACTACATGTCAAAAGCTAAGTCTCGCTTGAATCCACATGGTTTATATATGCCACTCCTGCTCCTTCGATTCCGTGGGAAGATATTTCTATGGACTTTGTTTTAGGTTGCCCGTGACTAAGAGGGGAGGGATAGCATTTTTGTTGTTGTGGATCGTTTTTCTAAGATGGCTCACTTCATCCCATGTCATAAAACCGATGATGCCGCTCATATTGTCAATCTTTTTCAAAGAGATAGTTCGCTTGCATGGTATGCCTTCTACTATTGTTTCAGATCGTGATGCCAAGTTCTTGAGTCACTTTTGGCGTACTCTATGGAACAAGTTGGGCACAAAGTTGTTGTTCTCTACCACATGTCACCCACAAACTGATGGCCAAACCGAGGTGGTGAACCGCACATTGTCTACCATGTTGAGAGCTATTTTGAAGAACAATTTGAAGCTATGGGAAGAGTGTTTGCCGATGTTGAATTCGCATATAATCGAGCGGAACACTCCACCACCAAGGTAAGTCCTTTTCGTAGTGTATGGATTCAATCCCGTGCCCCTATTGATATTTTACCTTGCCTACTAGTGAGAGAGTTCATAATGATGCTAAGGAGCGTGCTGATTTTATTCTCAAAATGCATGAGACTACTAAGGCAAACATTGAAAAGATGAATGAAAAATATAGGATTACTGCTAGTAAAGGTAGAAAGGAAGTTAAACTTGAACCGGTGATTTTGTTTGGTTGCACTTATGAAAGGATAGATTTCTGAGTTAAGAAAGTCAAAATTGATGCCTAGAGCTGCTGGTCCTTTTAAGATAGTTGAGAAGATAAATGATAATGCATATAAACTTGAGTTGCCTCCCGAGTTTGGGGTTAGTCCCACCTTTAACATTTCAGATTTGAAGCCATGCTTGGGAGAAGAAGATGAGACTGAGTTGAGGACAACTCCGCTTCAAGAGGGGGAGGATGATGAGGACATCACTTCTTTGGATATACACAACACTCCTCCACTTGATATTCAAGGACCAATCACTAGAGCCGCTACCGACAATTGAATTTACATGTGAGCTCGCTCCTAAGTACTTCTTTTTGTTCATTTGAGAATCGACATTACCTAATGATTTAATTATGATTAGGAACCATGGAGAGGATCAAGAAGTACTTGGAGAAGGGCTACGAGGCGCACGAGTCCAGCAAGGGTGGTCGAATCATGTTGATGTCCAACTCAAGCCGACTTCGAATCCAATTCGGAGTCCAGGACTAGGTCGCACTAAAACGGACGCCCAGATCGCATCCGACTCCGCTTTGGACGTCCCACATATGTATGGAAAGCTGAGAAGATAACCTTCCAATGGCTCTGGTCTCATATCAAAATTCCTTCTGAGTCAACGGGAATCATCGAAACAAGTGGACGTCCAGAATCTGTCAGGGTGCTGCGACACCGTCTTTTGGGCCGTTTGGCTTTGTATCGTGTTGGAGTCCATTAAGGACGCGTCCAGGGGTTTTGCACGCCCCTTACTCCTTTATATACAGCCACCACCCCCACCATTAGGGTGGGGTTTTGCTTAGATTAATTCTGTCTTTGAACAGTTTCGCCGTCATCGGTTTGTGAAACCCCAATTTTCGAGTGCTTCATCAATATATCTGCAATTTGGTTGTGTTCTTCCTTGTTCTTGCTTGTGTTCTCCGATTCGCAGGCGAGGATTAGCCTTCTTGGCAAGGTCAACCGGGCAGCGCACGGTTGATAACCTGAGGAGACGTGGTGCTGCGATTGCGGGGTTCGGAACGTGTCGTTCGGAAGCCGGATCGATTTGTGTCGCGCCTCCACCAAATCGAACATATCCAGAACCTGTTGGAAGATCGGGACCCCGTTCCCGTCACTACCTAAGGAAGACAATGGCCAGGACCACCTCCGATCGCCTGACCTATTGAATGCGACTGGTCGGAAGCGACCAGGGATTCAGCAGATCTGCACGAGAGAAACAGAAAGTTCAATTTACTTGGAATATACGAGGTATGTTTTTCATATAAAATTGTACATACCTAGTTGTTTTCTTAGTCTTGATCTTATAGCGCTGGTTTAAAAATCCGCTTACTTTGTTTTCTCTTCTTTCCAATTGTTCCCACCCGCCCGAATCGGTAGGTTCAATTGTATTCTCTACACTCCCGATCAGGAGATCAGAAGCAATGTTCTCGACCATCTGGTCGAGAGCAAGGTCCCTGACTCCTGGGTCAGAAAGTGTAGTTTCACTGGTCTCAAGAACAGCTGTCTCATAGACAACTAGAAGAGACTCAGTGATTGCCGCCTGTATTAACAAACAAAGTTAATCAGGTGAAGAATATACTTCATCTTGCAGAAGTTATTTCTTTCAGTTGCTTACCTCAGCGTGACCGCTGCCCTCAGCGATCACAAGGCTTGTCGGATAATCAATAGGCTCACATGTCTCCGTAGCCTCGTTGATCTTAAGTCCGACCAACTACACATAAAGAGGATTAAAACTGATCAAAAATAACTGGAAAGGTGAAAAGAAGTTAATACGCTTACCCTAAGTCTTTCAGTCCTCTCCTCGGCACCAAAGAAGTGCTAGGATTATGGAAAGTTAGCCTTGTCATCGTGTTCGCCAAAGACAAATCGTTTTGATCCTATTTCTGACGTCCTCTGAAGACAAGACTACGATTACAAATGAAAGATATTAGTTTTGCGAAAATAATCAACTCGCAAAATAATCTGGTCGGGATTTTCTGAAAAATTACCTGGATCAGAATTGTTGGTAGCATCATCGCCATCGATGAACCAGAGCATCGAACGTGCCCTGGTCTTTAAAGGACTAATCCTCCTAATGGAAAAGTCTCACAACGCGCCGTGAGGTTAAACCTCTGACACTCAAGAGATGGATGGCCTCAACCCATCTCCCAACTTCTCCCTCCTTCTTTGAGGAGGAACGCCAACGCGAGTTCTCGACCGCCTTCTTACCGCTGTAATACAGGCTGTCTTCCCGCGTAACCTTCATGTAGAACCAGTTTTTCTTCCATGACGACCAAGAAGACTTCGAATACATACGAATGTACTCGTCAGCCTTGCCGTCATGAAGCCTTAGGGTACATTCCCCAGGGGTGCTGGTCGTTTTCTTCGTGTTCGCCATCCGATAGTAGTTCTTGAAGAGTTCCATCGACGGTGGAATCCCCAAGTATGCTTCGCAGAGGTAGACGAAGATGCTTAGGTTTGCAATGGCATTGGGAGCAAGGTTGATCAACTCAACCTCATAGAACTCCAGCACTTGAGAAAGAAAAGGATGTGCTGGAAGCTTGAGCCCGCACTCAACGTCACGCGAGGAACACCGATTTCTCCTCCTCGCCGCTTGGAAGGTTTCCAAAAGCCGATCTCCAAGAGATCAAACTCTGTCGGGTAGCAGCCCAACCTCTCCAAACTCTCCAATCTTCTCTCGCCGGACGGAGATCGACCAGCTTATGGCGAGGTCCGACATGATGCTTTCCTTTTTGGGTGAAGAACTCAAGGAAGATTTTTTGAGATAGAGGCGTAAGGTTTAAAGCACTCACCGGGTCATTTTATAGGCATTTCATCAGAATCGACTCATGAGAAATCCAACGGCAAATACCTTTTACTTTGGCCGCACACGAAAGGCTTTTTCCTTTTTCCAAAGCGCTTTCAACTTTAAAATGAATACAGACATCCTCGAGTCCCACGGCATTTAATGAGAGTTATGTTCGATATGATTGCATCGTAGAACGTGTCCGCACGACCAACATTCATTTAAAAGTTCGGGGCTAGCCGTTGAGGATTAAAATATTCATATATTATCTTAATATATGATAAAGACCATACGCCTTCGTGGTCGTAATCTCTAAGACCACCGACCTAATTGGTCGTAGGTATTACGGAAGTTATATAATAAATACCCTGGTAAGACAAAGTTCCAAACCTAGTCCACGACCAGGTAAGTGCTCGTAAAGCTATGAACAGGCATCTGGGTCGAGTCTCCGACCACGCCACTCACTATGTGATGAATGAACCACGTGTTTCATATTCCGCATAATACAACACTATCACGGTTGATGATTTAACGCCTCCTAAATCATTAACCGCAGATCGCTTGACGCTTTCACCAACCGCTTTTGCGCTAGTGGAATAATCAATCGCCGCCTCTTCCCGACTGCACGCCGCCGCTCCCCAACGGATGTCTCTTCATGGGATAACTGCCACCGCTTCATCAAGTACTTAAGGAGGACCATGGAAGGCCGGAGAGACAGAGGACACGGGTACGTAACAAAGACAAGGTAAGACATCAAGCAAGACATAGCAAAGTGTTGTGTTTTAGATACTCCCAAAGTTTGTAATTGTGAGTTCATAGCAATAAAGAGCAAGTCAGATCCACTCCCAGGAGTCACGCACGTTTTTCCTCTTTTCATTTATATATTCATAAGATCAGCGATTTGATCGTCGACAATTACCCCTTCTGGAAGAGTCGAACGGAAACATAAATCCAGGCTCAGGGGTATGTCATCTGGCGGAAGGTGTAACATCCCAAAATTGGTTTGTGTTTCAAATGTAATAAAAATGAGGAGAAATTAAAACTTTTTCTCTGATCTTGATTTTTGTAATCAGTTCCATAATTTTTGTAAAGGAATTATGTGAAATCAAAAATCAAATTGCCATTTGGACACCAACACAAATATCTTTCAGGAAAATCTTGTGCCCAACCTTTGGAAATACTTTTATTGGGTCTAGGGTTGATGTTTGACACCTCAGAATTATTTCATAATTTTTAGAAATTATTTGATAATTTTTGAGGCCAGTCAAACCTTGGTCAAACCCTAATTCATCACCTTCTGGAATTTTTGGAGACAAATGCAGTGCATAAAAGTCTTTGAAAATTTTATATAAGGTTCTTCATGCAGTCAGCAAGCTCCAGTTAAAATTTCATAAATTTTGGAGTTTGTTTGCTATCCCAAATAATTTTTCAAAAATCAGCCTTTAAATTCAAACCCTAACGGTTTTCACTGCTCCTTGGGTTCGACCGACTCTGCTCGAGCCACTTGACTCGCCCACCAACTAATCGCACCGCCGGTCGCTTGGGCGCGAAGCGCAGCGCCGTTGATCGGCATCGAACGGCACACAATCGCGTGAACGCTCGACCATCCGAAGCGCTGCACCATGTGAACCGTTGATTCTAAATCGAGGCTCGATTCGCGGAATGTTCGACCATCCGAACGCCTCGCGCGATATGAACCGTAGGATCCAAATCAACGGCTCGACTAAAATGGACGCCAAACCGCTCTAATCACCCCGCTGCTTTTGGACCGTCCGATGAATCCAACGCTCGGCGGCTATCGTCTACCTCCGCACAAGGCCGCCATGGTCAACAGAGAGGGGTGAAAATTTCAGAGCGTGGCAGCAGCGGTCACTTCTCCTTTCGCCAACGGCTCTTCCGCATTTAATGCTTCCGTCCCCCGCCTCAAGTCTTCGCCCTCCTCGAGTGCACTTGCTCCCATCGCCTCGATCGACCTCAACACAGAGCCCCACCATTTTCCCTCCCGCTGCTTCTTCCTTGCTCCTTCGCTATAAGACTCCCAGTGGCTTCCTTTATCCTCCTTTGAACACCCCCGAGCCACTGCCTTCACTTCTAGCGCGGAGTGAGCTCAAATTGAATTTTCACCTTCTCGCCATTGCCGCCATTGCCGAGCTTTTGAGTTCTTCTATGAAAGTGGTGCTCCTGGCCTTTCTTTCTCAAATCCTCGCGCCTTAGCTCCTCTCCTCTCTGTGAGCAATAGCCCTCACTCAATTTTTCGCTTGCTTGCAGAGAGTAGATTAATTGCGGATTTCCTTTCGGCCAAGTCCCTATTCTTCTTCGTTGAGCCGAATCAACCCTTCTTTGTGCCTTCTTTGGGCTCTGTAAACCCTCTTTAGTCCCTAGTTGATTGGCACCGCTTGCTTGGACCGCAGCAGAGCTCAATTGCTATTTTCGCTTTTGACCGCTTTCGTCATCTCGCTATCTCTCGGCTTGGCGGCGTTCTAGAACGCCGCAATTGAAATTGTTGGTTCCTTTGGGTGCGCGAGTTTGTTAGCAACCCATTTTGGGCCTTTGCTCGCACCGCTGCGACTGTGAGTCGCCGGGCGGCGAGCCGTTTCTTCCCCGCGCTTTGTCGGATGAAAACAGCGCGAAGTTTTGAACGTGAATTGATGTGGACCGCCGATCCTTAGATCAACGGTCCAGATCTGAGTGAACGCTCGACCGTCCGAAGGTTCGATCCGTGTGGACCGTTGGATCCAAGATCAACGGCTCCTATGCGTGTGAACGCTCGACCGCCCAACGCCCCGATCCACATGAACCGCTGGATCCGCATCCAACGGTGAGTGTTTAGGGTTTGTGGATCGCGTGCAGCGCCGCATTGCTCCGTGGACTTAGACCGTCGGATCCAAGATCGACGCCTCGCTCGTCCACGCCGATTTAAATTCTGATTTTCCCGAGAAGATTTATTTGTCAACCGAAAATGTGATAGCTTGTAAAATGCATAACTAATTCATTTCAAATCCTTTTGGGTTGATTCAAATTTTGTTGGTTATGTTTTTAACTAGACTTTAATTTAAAAATATTTCCAGACTCAGTATAGCTCCAGAAAATTTTGCTAATGAATAGTAGCATTTTTGATTTATAAAAGCTGAGCAAAATTGTTTTGGCCATATCTTTTGCATTAAGAATCCAAATCAATTGGTTCTTGTTGCATTAGTTCATAAAAATCATGCTCTTTCTACTGTAAAAATTTGAGAGCTTTTGTTGAAGTTGGCTGTTGGATCTTTTCGGTTTCTTTTGCCTTATTCGCTTTTTGGTTCTTTCGATAGGATCCAAGAGCACATTGATACCGAGAGTGATCCCAAAGAACATCTTGACCCGCAACAAGCAAAAAGCGCTTGATCATGTTAATCCTATTATTTTACAAGTTTAATATTTTGAATTCAACTGTATGTATGCATTGCTACTTTGTGTTAAATTATGGTTAGTTGATCCTATAGTTGCATAATCAGAGGATGTTGTTTATTCTCTACTACTTGAGCCTAGGTTATTTGTCGTGATTAGAGTTCGATGGATGAACTCTTGTCACTTAGTAGAATACTGAATCTTTGTGCTTAGCCATGCCTAGTTCTAGAAGCTTTGGCGATCATCGACTTAGTCGATGATCTTGATCACATAAAATTATTATTCTTCTATTATGTCCAAGACTTTGTGCTTTGTTAATTTTGAAGAGTCAAAATTCAAAATGGAAAAATTGATTTGGACTTGGGCAAGTGGTTGGATGGTGGGCTATTGGGTTTGTGGTTGTCTTGCCTAAGTCAACAAGGACCGAACATCTTGTGTCACACTCTCCAAGCACTTTTGCGCACTAACCACATGAGGGTTATATGGGACCCTCTTGACCTAGTACTTTGGAGTGTGTTATCTCCGAGTCGCAGGAGGAGCGTGTGTGTGTTGTGTGAAAAGGAATTGTGTTCTTGTGTTTGTGTTGGGTGTGCGGTGGGGATTGCCGAAGGTTCTCCACCTCGAGGGGCGCCGTAGCTTGTCCAAGGCTTTACCCGTGACGGTAGTTGTCCGAGGTCAGGCCACGACCCGACACAACGTATGGGTTTCTATCCATACGGGCGACTCAAGGTAATACATAATATTGGAAAAGTCTCAGAGGACTTAGCCGTGCTTTAAGATACCTAAGGAAGTGTGCTTAATAGCTTGGCAAAAGGCGGTCCGACATGTGGGTAAGTTGGTACACCCCGCAGGATAAAACTATTCAATAGCCTCGTCCCAGGTTATGGACACGCTTGGTTAGGTTTTGCAAGAGTTAGACTTCAACCTTTAAATTAAAATTTGATATGGTTGGTATGAATGGGTAATTCATACTATTGTTGTGGTGACTATTGGGTTAGTCACTTCCGTGACTTGTTGTTGCCTATTTTCTCGTTATTATTTTTGTTCTTTCTGTTAATTGAACATTAAAAAGATTTGTTAAAATTGCTTTCAATCTATTATATTATTGCAAATTAAAACTTGCCTTATGCAAAATGAAACATACACCTTTACTTTTGATTAAGCTTGCATGTAGTATATGTGCGGTTTGTTATTCCACATGTAAGTCTTATGAGTACATTCAAAGTACTCACCGGCTTTTGCCTACGCTTTTGTTTGTGGGGAGGAAGGTGAGCCCCAAGGGCCTCACTTTTGTGAGATGTGCTTCGGTTTGGCGACTAGCTTGGCGGTCCTGGCTTGGTTGCCTTGTGGGTTAAAGGCACACCGATTGGCTCTTTTGTTGTAGCCATCTTATGGCACTTTTGCTTCACTGCTTAATTGTTGTTGTCTCTTTTATTGTTGGCCGGTTGGCCTCTCTTTTGTAATGACTCTTGCTTAATATTATTAATACTTCGCTCTATTCTGTGTTTCGTTCTATGTGGATGAATGGAATTGATACATAAATTTTGTGATGAGGTGTGTATATCGCACTGGGAAGTATACATGTCTCGAGTCTCGGATTATCCGCTTTGTGATGCTAGGACCGAACGGATGGTTAAGCATTACATGTTTCTGATAAACCGGGTCTCACAGAAGGTGAAGGTCAGATTCGTTGTTCCTGCCGATGAAAACATCAATATGGGAAACATGCCCGATGTTGAGGCCAATGCTAAAGCAAGGAACATTATAATCCAAGATTTGAGCCGGCGAGTTTGATCGCATATCTCATCCGACGTTGGCTTTCGACATCCGGGTGACCTCGACGCTACCATGAGGGCACCACCGGATCAAGACACCGACAGACCGCCTCAAGCGAGAATGCAACAAGTTTGAAATACTACCGGCGAAGTCTCTTGATGAGTGCTTTGCGCGCTTTCATAAGATCTTGAGTAACCTCCGAGCGGTCGGTCTTACATACCCTCGACTAACAATGCTCGCCGATGCTCGCAGCTCTTGATTTGCGCTGCTTGGGAGATGAAGGTGACTACCATCAAGGATACCACGACCTTCTCGACCTTGACTCTTAATGCGCTTTACTCGCTACCAAGACTCACGAGATTGACATAGTCTCAAGGTCAAGTCACAATGATGGCTCTAGTCACCGATCCCACTTCGGATCTTCTTCCGATTCTCTTTGCGGTTTCTCCCTCGTCGCTTCTCGTGACATAACCGATGATCGCTAGAGCAACTTGTCGATGAACAACTAACCCTCCTAGCTCGAAAGTTTTCCCATGCTTTCAAGAGAAGGAGGGATGGAAGAAGAGGAGGACCCGTGATTTATTTCGAGTGTGGTGGCCCCAACCACATCCGAGCAAACTGCCCCAAGCTGGGGAAGGGCAAAGGTGACTACGGCAGTCCGAGCAAGAACGACTACATCGACAAGAATTACAAAATGAAGCCCTCAGCACCTACTCAAGACAAGAAGAAGTTCCGCAACTTTGGGAAGGCCAAGAAGCTCTTCCATCACGTCCTCACCGCCTTCGATGACCTCAACTTCAGCGACGTGGAGGGATGGAGCGACGACGAGGCAAGATGATCAAGATCCCAAGGACGGTGACGACTTCATCCAAGATGTGCTTCATGGCCAACGGACCGACGCCACGACAATGAGCTCTACAATGACCGATGAGGTAGGTCCTCCCTACGACCAAATTTCAATGATGCATTCCTTAAGCTATGAAAGTTTTATGCTAGATCTAGAGCTAGGGTTGGTGATCTTGAGAAGCAAGTAGATAGACAATCACGGGAGCTTAATTCACTTAGATCTGCTTCCTCCCGTGATGATTGTGATACATGCTGTGGTTTGATTGGTGACATGGAGAAACTAAGGACCTCGCATGATAGTCTGACTTCTGAGCTTGATAAGCTTAAGGTGGAGAATGCTAGTATGCTTACTGAACTAGAAATGAGTAGGGTAGTGCCTAGTTCATCGACTAGTGTAGAAACTACTTCTTGCACCTCATGTGAGGATAAGGACAATGCTTTTAAAGGTCTTTATACCATGTTGCTTGATCTGCCCGAGATTTGTGAAAGCTATAATAATCTGAAGATGAATCTAAAACGGCGCACTCACAAAATCACCAACTACAAGCTTTCCTTCTTGAGCCTATTGCTTCATGTGTGAACTGTCCCAAACTTACTGCTGAACTTGAATCTGTCTCCAAACAGTTTCAAGAATTAGTTGACAACAATAACAAGTTGGCCAAATTTGCTTCTAAGGACCCTGTTAGCTCACCATGCAGTAACTGTGAAAAACTCAAATATGAATTGATTGTTCTAAATGAAAAATGTGTGAAGCTAACTAAGGACCTTCTAGAGAAGCAACCATCTGCTTGTAATGTGTGTGCTGGGAAGAATCATGAGGGTTTGGTAGAGACGCCTAGCGACATAAACCAACTGGCTAGTAGTAGGACTGTTCCCCCAGAGTCGGCTCTGCATGCACAAGCCAATCTTTCCTCTGCTGTTGGTTCTTCTTCTGCTCTCTTATCCTCTGCTGTCTCTTTCTTCCCCCTGCTCTTCTTGCACCTCTCTTTCGGGAGTGTCAGTATCTTATGAACACTCTCGAGAGGTTTGTAGGAGGCAAGAAGAAGCTCAACCTCATTCTAGACCAATCTAAGATTTGCAGATTTAATCAGGGTCTAGGATATGATTTCAATGAGGATATGAGGAAGCATCCACCTGTCGTGCTCAGAACCATAGCACCAAGTGTGATCAAAACTAAGCCTGTAATCGAGAAAGTCAATTTTAAATCAGCGAGTTTTGTTCAAAGGATCTCTGACAAAGAAGGTGGTTTCACTGCAGCTTCGCCTCTCGTATATGGTATCATTGCACCTTCCGCCGTAAGGATGGACACTTGTTTGATCATTGCTTCAGGCGCGCCAAGATCGCGCGTAGACATCATGTTGAGTCCTTTAGGCGCATTCAGGGTCAACCCCAGACCATGAGTGCACTTAAGACTAACATGAGGTCTAGGTTTGCTATAGTGATGATTTAGGCAAAGATCGAGGACTTGGTATTTCGAAGTTTTCGATTTTCGCCCTCGTGCTTCCTTTGGTCGTGACTTCCGCTGCTGTGGTAGATCTCGCTTTCCTTTCGAGATGGCTACCCGCGCGAGATCAAGATGTTGCGATGATTCCACTCGCTCTTCCATAGCAATGGATTCAACAATGCCTTCAGTGTCCGCATACGCACCTTCCGCTTGTTGAGTGACAGAGAGTGTAGGGTAGATAGAGGTCAGTCTTGCTTGAATACTTCATCTGTTCGACGTGTTACTCAGTATTGGGTGCCAAAATCACTGTTGATTCACCCCAGTACTGAGACTTTACTCTCTGTTTGACTCAGGTTCGCCGGGTAGGGAAAGGAAAGGTTTGGCTTGTAGACTCTGGTTGTTCTCGCCATATGACCGGAGATTCTCATTGGTTTTCTTCCCTAGCTCGTGCTCCAGGTGATGAGACGATCACCTCTGGAGATGCTTCGTTTGGGCGCGTCATTGCTAAAGGTACTGTGCGCATTAATGATTCATTTGTTCTGAAAGATGTTGCCTTAGTAAGTAAGCTGCAGTATAATCTGCTTTCAGTCTCTTAGCTCACCGATGACGATTTCGAGGTGAGTTTTAAGAAAAACAATTGCAAAATTTTTTATTCTTCGGGTAGTCTGGTTTGCGGGATTTCTCGTTATGGGAGGATCTTTCGTGCTGATTTTTCTAAGTCTTCTGGTGATCCTCTCCGGTGTTTAATTGCTTCTGAATCCCGTGATTTGACCTTTTGGCATAGGAGACTTGGTCATATAGGATTTGATCATTTGACCCGAGTTAGCAGCCACGATCTCATTCGTGGTTTGCCGAAACTCAAGATGGTCAAGGATCTAGTTTGCTCTCCATGCCGGCACGACAAGATGGTTGCCGCTTCTCACTCTCCATTCATAAAGAATAATGACTAATGCACTGTGACAATCGCCCATATGGATACATTGGCCCAAAGACGATTGCAGTCAGCAGGAGGGAAGTGGTATGTTCTTGTCGTGGTCGATGACTTCTCGAGGTACTCTTGGATGTTTTTCTTAGCCTCGAAGGATGAGACGTTTACTCATTTTCGTGGTCTTTTTAGTAGGCTTTCTGTTGAGCTCCCAGGTGCATTACGAGCAATTCGTAGTGATAATGGCACTGAGTTCAAGAATTCCTACTTTGAGAGTTTCTGTGGTGAGACAGTGTAGAGCACCGCCTCCTCTCCGCACGTCCCTCAGCAGAATGGCGTTGTGGAGAGGAAGAACCGTACCTTGGTCGAGATGGCCAGGACGATGCTAAATGAATATTCTACACCTAGGAAGTTTTGGGCTGAGGCAATTGCCACTGCATGCCTTGTTTCAAACAGAGTTTTTCTTAGGGCACTCTTGCATCGCACTTCTTATGAGTTGAGATATGGGCGAAAGCCCAGTGTCTCGCATTTTCGGGTGTTTGGTTGCAAGTGTTTTATTTTGAAGTCTGGGAACCTAGATAAGTTCGAGTCACGATCTTGTGATGGGATCTTTTTGGGTTACTCGACTTCTTCTCATGCCTATAGTGTCTGGAACTACGAGTCTAGCAAAATGGTAGAAACCTGTGAGGTGACCTTCGATGAGGCCAGTCCGGGGACTAGGCCTGATATCTCAGGTTCTCTCGAGCAGTCTGAGTCCATCTTTGTGGACGATGAGGAAGACGGAGATGAGGGTTGTCTACCCGATCCAGTTCTTCCTCCTCCTCTTGAGGTGCCTTCTTCCACCGCACCTCGAGGAGATCGCCTTTGCCGTCTGCGCCTCCGGTTAGTGGCTCTGTCCCTATCTCATCTGCTCATGAGATAGAGGCCACTTCTTCATCTCACCCTGGACCTCCTAAACACATTCAAAAGGACCATCCTTCAGAGCAGATCATTGGAGATCTTTTTGAGCGAGTCACTCGTTCAAAAACTGGTATGTCTCTTTTCTGTCTCCATTCTGCCTTTGTTGCCTCATTTGAGCCTAAAGATGTTTGTCAAGCTCTTTCTGATGAGTCATGGATCAATGCCATGCATGAGGAATTGGAGAACTTTGAGAGAAACAAGGTCTCGACGCTTGTTGAGCCCCCTCAAGGTCACAATATCATTGGGACCAAGTGGGTTTTCAAGAACAAGCAAAGCGAAGATGGGGCGCTATTCAAACAAGGCTAGACTGGTAGCTCGTGGTTACTCCTGTGTCGAGGGTCTCGATTTTGAGGAGACTTTTGCCCCTGTAGCCGACTTGAAGCTATTAGAATATTGCTTGCCTTTGCAGCCTTCTAAGAGTTTCAAGATTTACCAGATGGACGTCAAGAGTGCCTTTCTCAATGGACTAATTGAGGAAGAAGTCTATGTCGACACCCTGTGTTTCAAAACCCCAAGTACCCTAATCATGTCTTCAAGCTTTCAAAGTCGCTTATGGACTTAAGCAAGCTCCTCGAGCCCGGTATGAAAGGCTTAAGTCTTATCTGTTGAGTCATGATTTTGAAATGGGTAAAATTGACAAGACCTTGT
This sequence comes from Hsuehochloa calcarea, assembly GCA_036346395.1. NCBI lineage: Eukaryota > Viridiplantae > Streptophyta > Magnoliopsida > Poales > Poaceae > Hsuehochloa > Hsuehochloa calcarea. The sequence goes on from CM070600.1 coordinate 38,732,965, forward strand.
TCATCCGCCGCCTTGGCACCGATCTTCCGCTCGTCCTGCATTTATGTGGATGACATTATCTTTGGCGGCTCCTCGCATGCTCGCCTCTAAGTTTTCGGATGTCATGAGCTCGTAATTTGAGATGAGCATGATGGGCGAGTTGAGTTTCTTCCTTGGCTTCCAAATCAAACAGACTCGGAAGGTACTTTTCTCGCAAGAAGGCAAGTACACTCGTGATCTCCCGAGACGCTTTGACATGAGTGATGGCAAGCCGTTGTCAACTCTAATGGCTTCTACAAATTTCACTTGACCTGCATGAAGACGGCGAGCCGCTTGATCAAGGAGTTCGTAAGCATGATAGGCTCTCTCTTGTACCTCATACCGAGACCGCACATACATTTCTCCGTATGTCTTTGTGCTCGGTTTCGTGCTTCTCCTCACAGATCTCACCGTCAGCGGTGAAGCGCATCTTCGGTACATTCGAGCTACCATTGACTATGGTATCCGTACTCTTCCTCTTATTGTCTATCTCTTAGAGCCTTCTCCGATGCAGATTTTGCTGGCTGTAGGATAGATAGGAAGAGCACATCCGCACTTGCCAATTCATTGGCACTTCTCTTGTCTCCGGTCTTCAAGGAAGCAAACCGGTGTTGCATGACCCACTCGCAGAGGTCGAGTACGCTGTCGCAGCCCATTGTCAGAGCCAAGTGCTTTGATGGTCTCGACCTTGCAGACTTTGGGTTAGTAATCAACCGTGTTCCACTCTTTTGTGAAAACACGCCGATTTGCATTGCCAAGAACCCAAGACAACATTCTCGGACCAAGCATATTGATATCGATATCACTTTCTTCGAGACCATGTAGAGAAGGGTGACATTGTGCTCCAGCTTGTAGAGATTGAACACCGCTATCGATATCTTCACCAAGCCTCCGGATGACTCTCCTTTTCAACTCTGGGAGAGCTTAGTGGTTTGTCCTTACGGACTGCTGTGAGGGGAGCTTGGGTTTTACTCATCAGATTATATTTTAATTATGCTATTTCTCATTTCGGGTCAGCATTTCTTTTGGGTGCCTTGGGTCTAAGTCATTCCAAAGATAGGTTAGAGTGTTTCTCTTGCCAAGTTGTTTTGACTGCTAATTTTATCTTGTGCTTCTAGGATACCGCTTATTAGTCTGCTTTCTCCTCTCTCTAAGTTGAGCTTACTCACTTCTTATAGGTTCTAGCGAGGGTCGGGCCACCCTTGGGTAGATAGGGACAGTGTTTGCTCCTTAGTGGGTTAGTTGATCAGCTATAGTTCTGGAATCATATGGGGTAGATAAGAATCAGTCTGAGTTTTGGTATTCTCTATAACTTATCTATGCTCTAAGGACTGCCTTTTCTCTTTCTCTTTCCAGTTTCTCGTTTTTGTTCCTTTGGTTCAGGGGGAGTTCATCTTAGTTCTTCTAGTTCTTAAATTTGTCATAACTCAACCTGAATTAAAAGATGCATCTCATTCTGAAGGGGATCTAGATTTTCGTGCATTTCATCCTGCATAGCAATATAATCGTTTGGAGCCTTGTCTATTATCCCTTATGATCTGTTTTCACTGTTTTACATCTTGCCATGATTTATGCTAAACTGCTAGATTTATCATGACCTTTTATGTGTAGGTTAGTCTTTGCCATGCTAAGGTGATTAAAAAAATGCTCAACTTGAATTAAAATCTTGTCATGATAGCTCTTGAGACTAGTCTGTTGAAGTTATCCTTTTATGATTCTCGCCATGTCAAGTAGGTCGAGTTGAGTCTTGAATCTTTATTGAGTTTTAGAGTAAGCTATGTCATCAGAAGAAACATGACTTATCTTTAATCGTTGGTCTAAAAACTTCAAAAGCAAAATGATCTCTTTTGTGCGAAAAACCGATCTCACCAACTCTTTCTCATGAGACTACTTGCCATTGCACTAGGCATGAACTCGTGGGGAGCCTTGATGACCTAAGATCACCTACTTAAGTCTGTTGTTTGGAGTGGTCGATAAGGCTTGGGATCTAGCACATGGTTAAGATTTGAAAAATGGTTGAAGCTTAGGAGGCGCTTGTGGATGGCACCTAGTCCAGACTTGCTTCACTAAGATAAAGCCATAATTACGCTTCCGTAAAAGAAACTTGTGCTAAAATTGCTTATCTTCGAATGTACTCAAGTACTTGATCAAATGAGTCTTTCTTCAACCGGTAGCACTCTAAACTGCTCAATAGTATGCTTCTTGGTTCCACTTAGAGTATTTGACATGGCTTGTATCATCCTTGGATACCTTTAGCTAGACTATAATCTTGGTTTATCTGACATGCTAAAGAATTGGACCAATTCTCAGATTATGGATTTTCTGTCTTAGCTATTTTATACATCAATTGTCATGATCATGATAGCATTCTTATGTGTTATCGCTTGGTGTAATACTCTAATATTCATTTTGGATAATCTTCATGGCTCCTAATGCTTAAAATGAATATCATGTCATTTCCTCTCTGTAATACTTCTTGATGTGTTTATTGCCAAAAGGGGGAGAAGTTAGTTTGGAGAGAAAAAGTCTTCTGGAGCGCTGCAGAAAAATTTGCTCTTTCATTTCAAGCTTCAGTCTTTCTGTTTTGACAAACATGGTCTTAAGCCTTCTTGTTTCCTAGTTTAGACCGTGTTTGGTCTTTATCACAAACTCTTCTATGTGCTTCTTTTCGTGTTTGTCAATATACTCATGAAGGGGGAGATTGAGAGACCATGTGAGTAGGGTCCCCTTTTGAGTGATGAGTATTTGACGCTGTGGTGAGAAGTTTGTGATTGAAATAATTGTGTTTGCGCTGCTGCTGGTCTGTTTCTGTACTGTGCGGAACTTCCGGTTTTGGAATGCGGAAGTTCTGATAATCGGAACTTCTGCCCATGTAAAAAGGAACTACCGATTATCCTGACGTTTTGGGTTCTGTTGCGAGTAATCGGAACTTCCGCACCTGGGATTGCGGAACGTCTGATAATACGGACGTGAGTTTTCTGCTGTGACGACAATCGGATCTTCCAACCTGGGCGTGCGGACGGTCCGATAATCAGAACTTCCGCCATGGAAGTGCGGACGGTCCAATAATCGGAACTTCCGCAATGGTAAATACGGAACTTCCGATTGTGGGCAGAACTGTGCAGAAAGGAATAGTTTTGATTTTGAGTTGTGAATTGCTTTTAGTTAAATGCAAATGATGATTATATTAACTTGAGCAATGCTATGTGATGTGTTTCTTGTTTGTACCGTTGCGGTGGCATCGAGGTGGAGTCGTGGCGAGACACGTGGAGACCGGACTAGACGCAGCGCGCTGAGGTCGAACGATAAAGACGTGTCGAAGACGGCGTGCACTCGAGGCGGTTGCGAGTCGTGAACAACAAGGAATGCGGGAGCTTCCAGAAGGTGTGCGAGGGGCGAAAGGGTAATTTCGCAAAGCGGCACAAGTGGAAGCGGGCTCCATTAGGGTTTAGCCGACATAACGGGTTGGAGACCCGTTAGCCAAGGGCTATAAATAGAGGTGAACCCCTGGTTGTTGTGTTAGACTTTTGGTGAGAGAAAATTAGGGTTAGCTTTAGCTAAAGAGCCTTTGGAGAGGTTGTTTTGCTTTTTGAGAGGTTGTTGAGTTGGAGAGGTTGAACTGAAATTTGTGTAATCATTCCTCTGTATTTTCCTCTGTAATCTTTTGATTCCTATCAATGAAAATCTGAGGTTTTGGTTCTTTTCTTATGCCTCTTTCTTCTCTCTGTTCCTCTCTTGAATATCTAGGGTTTTGGTGAAACTTTTGATTCGTCTTATGAGATGGCATGAAACTTGATATCTAGAGTCTTATTGATATTACTAATATATCCTCAAAGTTTCATGAGCCAAGAATCTAAGAATCTTGCTAATTGTGGTTTTTTGGTCCTTCTTGCCTAATACTCAAGAAATCCGTTTTTGCTTTGATTAATGGATCTTTGTCTGCGATTCTTCTCCATGAGGTCAAGATGTTGTTTTGGATGATGTCCTGTGAGACTTAACCTGAGAAGAGCATTCAAGAGTTAGTTTTCGGATTTTTGGGCAAAACCCGAGCGCATCGTTTCTTCATCCAGACAATCGAACTTCCGATTGTCCAAGGCGAACTACCGCAGTGTAACTTCCAAGATCAAACCCGAACTACCGCAAAGGCGGAACTACCGCTAGGTATAATCGGAACTTCCGATATCCTACAGAACAGTCCAGTTTTTGGTTAAACCTTTTGGATTTGATTCACTTCACGTCTCTTGTGTATCAGAAGTTTTTGGATTGTTGTGTGGACACTTGAGAGGGGAGGATCTTAATTTTTAAGGCACCATTCACCCCCCTCTGTTGCCATTTCGGTCCTTGAGGGACACTCTCAAAAGCACCTGGTCTCCCACCTCAAACTCCAAGTCACGTCTCCTCACATATGTGTAACTTTTTTTGCGTGCTCTGCGCTGCTAGCAGATTTTGTCTCACCATTGCTACACGCTCAACTGTCTTTTGAATCCATTCTGGTCCCAAAACTGCTTTCTCACCCACTGCATTCCAACAGAGTGGCGATCTGCATTTCCGCCCATACAAAACCTCAAATGGTGCGGCCCTAATGCTAGAATGGTAACTGTTATTGTAGGCAAACTCTGCAAGTGGCAACTGATCCTCCCAACTGCCCTTCCATGACAATACGCAGGTCCGCAACATGTCCTCCAAAGTCTGAATAGTGCGCTCGGACTGCCCATCTGTCTGAGGGTGAAACGCTGTACTATGGCGGAGCTGTGTGCCCAATGCACTCTGTAGGCTCTCCCAGAACTTGGAGACGAACTTCGCGTCCCTGTTAGAAATAATGGTCTTTGGCACACCATGCAATCTTACTATTTCACACACATAGATAGGAGCTAAATCACTCGCTGAATTTGTCGTGCGAATAGGAATGAAGTGCGCAGACTTGCTAAATCGATCCACCACTACCCAAACTGCATCCTTCCTCACAAGCGCATTTAGGTAACACCACCACAAAGTCCATAGAGATATCATCCCAAGGCCATAGGGGAACCTCCAAAGGCTGCAACAACCCTGCAGGACGCTTGTGCTCAGCTTTCACTTGCTGACAAACACCACAAGAAGCCACATAGTTAGCAATATCTACCTTCATTCTTTTCCACCAGAAATTCTGTTTCAAATCTCGATACATATTAGTCTCACTAGGATGAACATTGTACGGAGTGCGATGTGCCTCCCTCAAGATATCATCTTTGACCTCCGCCTTTTGCGACACGCAAAGGCGGCCTTTAAACCTCAAAGCACCAGAGTCGTCCATGCTAAAATCACTCTCTTTGCTCTCATCCAGACGCTTCCTAACCTCCTGTAGTAACCGGTCACTCTGTTGTGCTTCCCGCACACGGTATGGAATAGCTGACTCAAGAATCAACTGTGTCTCAACATTTGCTGTGCCCGCATAACAATAAGATATTACCATGCGATTAAAATCAGCGATGAGTCAATTTAGGGTAGCAGGAGTCGCCTTGCGACTAAGAGCATCAGCAACAACATTGGCCTTGCCTGGATGATTCTGAATAGTAAGATCGTAGTCCTTGATCAACTCCAACCACCTCCTTTGCCTCAAATTAAGATCTTTCTGAGTGAAGATATACTTGAGACTCTTGTGATCTGTGAAAATATCACAAGGCTCGCCGTACAGATAGTGCCTCCAAATCTTAAGAGCAAAGACAACCGCAGCCAACTCCAAGTCATGGGTGGGATAATTCTGCTCGTGCTTCTTTAACTGTCTTGACGCATAAGCAATCACCTTACCGTCTTGCATGAGAACACAGCTAGGACCCACTCGAGACGCATCTGAAAAGACTGTGAACCGCTTTCCTGGCTCGGGAAGAGTGAGAATAGGAGAGGTCACCAACCTCTTTTTCAAAGTGCAGAAACTGCGCTCGCACTCATCAGTCCACTGGAATCTCACGTCCTTCTGAGTAAGTTGAGACATCGGTTTGGCGATGACAGAGAAATCCTGCACAAAACGCTGATAATAACCAGCCAAGCCCAAGAAACTCCTCACCTACTTCACATTAGTTGGCCTCTTCCAATCCACCACTTTAGAGACCTTGCTAGGATCAACAACAATGCCCTGAGGATTTATCACATGACCCAGAAAACTCACTTCTGAAATCCAAAACTCACACTTCTTCAATTTAGCATAGAACTTGTGCTCTTTCAAAGTCTCTAAAACTAGCCTCAAATGACGCTCATGATCCTCATTAGTATTGCAATAGATAAGGATATCGTCGATGAACACCACTACGAAATCATCCAAGTACTCGTGTAGCATGCTGTTCATGGTCTCCATAAAGACAGCTGGCGCATTAGTCAATCCAAACGACATGACTGTATATTCATAATGCCCATACCTGGTGGAGAACACAGTCTTTTCTATATCCTGTTCACGCACCCGAATCTGATTATATCCAGACTAGACATCAATCTTGGAAAACACCTGGGCTCCCTTCAACCGATCAAACAAATCCTCAATGCGGGGTAGAGGATATTTGTTCTTGATCGTAACCGCATTAAGTGCACGGTAATCAATACACATGCGCCAACTTCTATCCTTCTTTTCCATGAACAGAACAGGAGCTCCCTATGGCGATACACTCCGCCTGATCAAACCCTTAGCCAACAATTTATCCAACTATTTCTTCAACTCATCCTGAAATGGACGTGCCAGACGCTATGACGGGAACGGGGTCCCGATCTTCCAACAGGTTCTGGATATGTTCGATTTGGTGGAGGCGCGACACAAATCGATCCGGCTCCGAACGACACGCCCAACCCCGCAATCGCAGCACCACGCTCTCAGTTATCAACCGCGCGCGCCTGCTGACCTTGCTAAGAAGGCTAATCCTCCGCGAATCGGAGAACACAAGCAAGAACAAGGAAGAACACAACCAAATTGCGTATATATTGATGAAGCACTCAAAATTGGGGTTTCACAAACCGATGACGGCGAAACTGTTCAAAGACAGAATTAATCTAAGCAAAACCCAACCCTAATGGTGGGGTGGCGGCTGTATATAAAGGAGTAAGGGCGTAAAACCCCTGGACGCGCCCCAATGGACTCCAACACGATACAAAGCCAAACGGCCCAAAAGACGGTGTCGCAGCACCCGACAGATTCTGGACGTCCACTTGTTTCGATGATTCCGCTGACTCAGAAGGAATTTTGATATGAGACCAGAGCCATTGGAAAGGTTATCTTCTCAGCTTTCCATACATATGTGGACGTCCAAAACGGAGTCCGGATGCGATCTGGGCATCCATTTTAGTGCGGCCTGGTCCTGACTCCGAATTGATTCGAAGTCGGCTTGAGTTGGACATCCAACATGATTCGACCACCCTTGCTGGACTCGTGCGCCTCGTAGCCCTTCTCCAAGTACTTCTTGATCCTCTCCATGGTTCCTAATCATAATTAAATCATTAGGTAGTAATCGATTCTCAAATGAACAAAAAGAAGTACTTAGGAACGAGCTCACATGTAAATTCAATTGTCGGTAGCGGCTCTAGTGATTGGTCCTTGAATATCAAGTGGAGGAGTGTTGTGTATATCCAAAGAAGTGATGTCCTCATCATCCTCCCTCTTGAAGCGGAGTTGTCCTCAACTCGCCTCATCTTCTTCTCCCAAGCATGGCTTCAAATCTGAAATGTTAAAGGTGGACTAACCCCAAACTCGGGAGGCAACTCAAGTTTATATGCATTATCATTTATCTTCTCAACTATCTTAAAAGGACCAAAGAGCTCTAGGCATCAATTTTGACTTTCTTAACTCAGAAATCTATCCTTTCGCAAGTGCAACCAAACAAAATCGCCTTGTTCAAGTTTAACTTCCTTTCTACTTTTACTACCAAGAATCCTATATTTTCATTCATCTTTTCAATGTTTGCCTTAGTAGTCTCATGCATTTTGAGAATAAAATCAGCACGCCCTTAGCATCATTATGAACTCTCTCACTAGTAGGCAAAGGTAAAATATCAATAGGGCACGGGATTGAATCCATACACTACCCGAAAAGGACTTACCTTGGTGGTGGAGTGTTCCGCCGATTATATGCGAATTCAACATGCGGCAAACACTCTTCCCATAGCTTCAAATTGTTCTTCAAAATAGCTCTCAACATGGTAGACAATGTGCGGTTCACCACCTCGGTTTGGCCATCGCTTGGGGTGACATGTGGTAGAGAACAACAACTTTGTGCCCAACTTGTTCCATAGAGTACGCCAAAAGTGACTCAAGAACTTGGCATCACGATCCAAACAATAGTAGAAGGCATACCATGCAAACGAACTATCTCTTTGAAAAAGAGGTCAAGAATATGAACGGCATCATCGGTTTTATGACATGGGATGAAGTGAGCCATCTTAGAAAAACGATCCACAACAACAAAAATGCTATCCCTCCCTCTTAGTCCCGGGCAACCCTAAAACAAAGTCCATAGAAATATCTTCCCACTAATCAAGGAACAGGAGTGGCATATATAAACCATGTGGATTCAAGCGAGACTTAGCTTTTGACATGTAGTGCAATGAGCCACAAACCGCTCAACATCTCGCCTCATCTTTGGCCAAAAGAAATGTGTGGTCGAACGCCCTCCGCCTTCTTAGCACCAAATGACCCATCAAACCGCCTCCATGCGCTCTCCCGCAACAACAAAAGACGAACGGATCCAACTGGAATGCATAGGCGGTTAGCTCAAACAAAACCCATCATTGATCACGAATTTATTCCATGCTTGACCTTCTTTACAATGCAACAACACATCCTTAAAATCAGCATCAAAAGCATATTGTTCTTTAATAGTTTCAAGACCAAAATGCGACAATCAAGTTGAGACAACATGGTATAGCGCCGAGACAAAGCATCAAGAATCACATTATCCTTCCCTTTCTTGTGTTTAATGACATAAGGAAAAGATTCAATAAATTCAACCCACTTAGCATGTCTACGATTCAAATTGGTTTGACTACTAATATGCTTAAGTGATTCATGATCTAATGAATGACAAATTCTTTAGGCCATAAATAGTGTTGCCACGCCTCTAAAGAACGAACAAGTGCATACAATTCTTTATCATACGTGGAATAATTAAGAACAGACCATTCAATTTTTCGCTAAAGTAGGCAATGTGTTTGCCTCCTTGCATCAACACACCACCAATACCAATTCCGCTAGCATCACATTCGAGTTCAAAAGTCTTACCAAAATCCGGTTGGAGCAATGGTGCGTATGTAAGCTTGTCCTTCAAAAGATTAAAGGACTCTCTTGTGATGGTCCCCAATGGAACACAACTCCTTCTTTGTCAACTCAATCAACGGTGTCGCAATGGTGCTGAATTCTTTGACAAAGCGCGATAAAATCCTCGCAAGGCCAAGAAAACTCCGACTTGGGAGACTGCTGGGCGTGGCCAACTCCATATCGCCTCCACCTTGGCTCTATCAACCTCAATTCCTCGTGGAGTCACAACATAGCCAAGAAAAGAGACTCGATCCGCAAAAGGTGCACTTCTCAAGGTTACCAAACAAACGTGCATCTCTTAAAGCATTAAAAACAAGACGTAAGTGAGTCGAATGTGCATCCATGGACTTACTATAAATCAAGATATCATCAAAGTAAACGACCACAAATTTGCCAATGAAAGGACGAAACCTCATTCATTAATCTCATGAAAGTGCTAGGTGCATTAGTTAAACCAAAAGGCATGACTAACCACTCATACAAGCGAACTTAGTTTTAAAAGCGCTTCCATTCATCTCCAAGTTTCATTCTTATTTGGTGGTATCCACTACGCAAGTCAATCTTTGTGAAAATTATAGCACCACACAACTCATCAAGCATGTCGCCTAGCCTAGGAATAGGATGACGATATCAGATAGTAATGTTGTTAATGGCTCTACAATCTACACACATACGCCAAGAACCATCTTTTTGGGAACCAAAAGAACAGAACAAAGACAAGGACTAAGGCTCACGTGACGCACTCCACGGTCCAAAAGGTCTTGGACTTGGCGCTGAATCTCCTTAGTCTCTTCTGGATTGGTCCCAGACGCCGACGGTTTGGCAAGCTCGCCCAGAATCAAATCAACTGTGCTCAATCCTCGAATGGGTGGAAGTCCCGAGGTATCTCATCGTGAAAACATCTCAAACTCCCGCAAAAGGTTAGTGACAGAGCAGCAAAGTGCAAGGCATATTATCAAGAGAAAATAAAGCATCTTTGCACACAAAAGCATAGCATGTATCATTAGCATCATCAATTGCAAGAAGGTCTGATTTTGTGGCAAGCATAACAGAATTTTTCAAATGGGTTACTTGTTGTTTTTCAGATTTATCATGTTCCTTTGGATCATTAGTAGCAAGCAGCTCTCGCCCTATCGGCCTCTATAATCTCACCGGGTCAAAGGCAAGAAAGTAACTTTCTTTCCTTATGCATAAAAGTGTATGTGTTACTACTACCATGGTGTAAAGCATCATTATCAAATTCCCAAGGTCGACCTAATAAAAGAGAGCATGCTTGCATGGGCACCACATCACAATCAACATGATCAACATAAGCACCAATGGAAAATGTACTCGGCATGTTTATGCTACCTTAGCTTTTCCAGAGTCATTTAACCATTGAATATGGTATGAATGTGGATGCGGTCGCGTGGTCAAGCCAAGCTTCTTGACCAAGTCGAACTCACCAAGTTGTTGCAACTTCCTCCATCAATGATGACACGCACGCCGGTTCTTGATCGCAAAGAAGGTCTCAAACAAATTATGACGCTGAAGTTTATCGTTGTTGTACCGCGCGCCGAGGACTCACGCACAATGATGCTCAGAAGGTCGCTGTGGACGCCCACCAAGGATGAGGTCGCCATCACCACCGCCATTGTCGCTCGAGGCAAAAAGAACATCATCATCCTCCTCGACATCCGGCGTCGATGTAGCCTCCATCTTCTGGTGGCGATGTATGCCCGCTGGCTAGGGCAATTCTTCCGCACATGACCAAGCCCATGGCAACGTGGCATCAATGCCGAGGAGCGCCCGCTGAAGCCATCAAGAAGAACTCTTGGCTTGTCCCTGCAAAGAATTTTTTGAAGAATCTACAAGGCGTGTCGTGGAAGGTGGCTTCGGTGGCGCTGCTGCCATCTTGTTCACAGGTGGTGGAGGAGAACGAAAACTCGAAGAAGAATTGGGCAGTCCCGCTGATGTAGTCGTCATGGGTGTAGAAGGGTCGCCCGGCGTGCCTTAGTTGATTCTGCGCGCCCTCGCAATTCTTTTCGCAAGCATAGCAAGGTGGAACAACCGCTGATGAGTAAATTCTTTATAATCAACAATGTCCTGAATTTCACGCCGTAACCCCCCGTAGAAACGACAAATCTTATCCTCCGTGTCCTCAACAACTCCACAACGCACCATACCCTTTTGAAGCTCAAAGATAATAGTCTTGAAATGTAACTATCACCTTGTTCTAAGCGCTGCAATTTTTTTCTCAATTCCAGCTTTATATGAGGGAGGAACAAAACGACACGCATAGCTTCTTTTAAGCGCTCCCATGTATCAAAGTTGTGCGCATGGTACTTAGTTCATTCCACCGATAATAGCAAAGTCCTTAAACTCACTAGTAGCTTGTCTAACTCTATGTTGCTCAGAACTAAATGAGAGTTAAACTTCGCTTCACCGTCATCTCCCAATCTAGATATATTTCAAAGATCATAAAGACCGTAAAAGATGGAATGGTAAACTTGACTTTAGCAAAAGGATCGCCGTTACCATGACGGTTCTCGTTATTACCTCCCATACCATGTCGGTTTTGTCAAGACGCCGACGTAGTCGCGCATCTTGTGTCGCCTACGATCAATGCCGCCATCTCAGATTATGCAAAGGTGTCATCATCATGATGATGGCCGCCATTGACAGTGGCGCGCGTGCTCCAATGTGTCCGTCCGACCAGCTGAGGTCACCATCCGCCGCTCCACCCGCCAATGCCTTCCGTGGTGTTCAATCGGGTAATGGCGGCGACGATGGTGTCCAATCTCGCCGAGAGATCGCTGAGTGAAGCGCTTTGTTTAGCGAGCGCAGCTTTGTAGCCGGCCGCGACTAACACACTCATTGAAATCGACCGTGTCCCGCCCTCTTCGCTTCTCGCCATGGTTAGTGGAAATACAGGAAAACAAAAGGATGATCCCTATCAACTACAAAGGAAGGGGAGTGGAAACCCGCAAAGGAAGTGGCTTACCAAGCTCTTACAAGTGTGCTTACCAAAGCAATGGTGGTACAACCGGTGGTCGGTTCGTGATACCTTGTTGAGCGTGGGTACGATTGCAAGGTCAAAACTGTATATCCGTGGTTGATATATGGAGTTTGAAGGCCAAATATGTCGTGGAACACAAATCAATAATGATAGTAATGCTGAATAAATGTCCAAAGTATGGTCCTAGTTGTCGGTCTAAATGTGTCCTATAATGTATGATATGAAGAACAAGGAGTCAAGAATGTAATAATGAAGCAAAGACAAAGAACAAAGATGGCCAGCACCGAGAAACTTAATTCAAAGACAAACACAACACAAATGAGGCTCTACCACCTAGAACTGTGCTCACACGCTTTTTTTTTTTTTTTTTTTTTTTTTTTTTTTGGCCACGGATGGCACTCGCAAAGACTATCGAGGTGCCAAATTTTTTATTTTATTTTTATTTTTTTGTATTTTTTCGCAAAGCAGAGCACAGAATAGGAAACACACAAAGTTTCACGTCAACTGATATAAGGTGTGGCCTACGTAAAATGATGAATGTGCTAAAAAGTCGGTGATGAAATTTCGGAGCTCGAGTACTACACTTTCCAGGCCGAATTTGGGCAAGATAAATTCGTCGAAACCGACTTCGTCTGTTTGATTCGGATGTAAAATTTAATTTCACCCAACTTGAAAAAAATCGCCTGATTTCGAGTCCGTATGAGAAAGTTATGGCCGTTTGAAGTAAGGTCTTCGAGTTATGGTTTGTGTGGAGGCCGAAACGAAAATCGGGCAGAGTAAATTGGTTGAATTGGGGCGGAAGCTCAGGAAAGGTGGGTGATGGTTCGGGAGATCACGAGATGCGATGGGTGACTCAAACAGAGGGTGGGATATGGGTGGAAAACAAAAATTGACGGCTAGGGTTTGTATGAAAGGTAGCGGAAGCAAAACAACCCAAACAAAACACGATCTAAACCAAAGAACACGACTCGACTAAGGACACAAACTCAACACTACGGACTCGAATCAAATTGTGCAAAAGGCTAAACACGGTCTAGGACAGAAACAACCTATGACTACAAATTTTTTTGGGCTTTTTCTTGACTCTAGGATGAAATCGAAACAACAAGATGGGTAAACTTGAACCGGAGGAACACCAAGCTCGATACCACTTGACGGAACGGGTCCCGATCTTCCAACAGTTTCGATATGTTCGACGGTGGAGGCGCGACACAAATCGATCCGGCCCGAACGACACGCCCAACCCCGCAATCGCAGCACCACGCCTCTCAGTTATCAACCGTGCGCTGCCCGCTGACCTTGCTAAGAAGGCTAATCTCGCCGCGAATCGGAGAACACAAGCAAGAACAAGGAAGAACACAACCAAATTGCGTATATATTGATGAAGCACTCAAAATTGGGGTTTCACAAACCGATGACGGCTAAACTGTTCAAAGACAGAATTAATCTAAGCAAAACCCAACCCTAATGGTGGGGTGGCGGCTGTATATAAAGGAGTAAGGGCGTGCAAAACCCCGGACGCGCCCTAATGGACTCCAACACGATACAAAGCCAAACGGCCCAAAAGACGGTGTCGCAGCACCCTGACAGATTCTGGACGTCCACTTGTTTCGATGATTCCCGTTGACTCAGAAGGAATTTTGATATGAGACCAGAGCCATTGGAAAGGTTATCTTCTCAGCTTTCCATACATATGTGGGACGTCCAAAACGGAGTCCGGATACGATCTGGGCATCCATTTTAGTGCGGTTTGGTCCTGACTCCGAATTGGATTCGAAGTCGGCTTGAGTTGACATCCAACATGATTCGACCACCCTTGCTGGACTCGTGCGCCTGGTAGCCCTTCTCCAAGTACTTCTTGATCCTCTCCATGGTTCCTAATCATAATTAAATCATTAGGTAGTAATCGATTCTCAAATGAACAAAAAGAAGTACTTAGGAACGAGCTCACATGTAAATTCAATTGTCGGGCGCGGGCTCTAGTGATTGGTCCTTGAATATCAAGTGGAGGAGTGTTGTGTATATCCAAAGAAGTGATGTCCTCATCACGCTATGGAGACATCGAGATTGGCCGAGTACCCGGAACAAGGTCGATGCGAAACTCCACGCCCCGCGCGGGTGGCAAGCCTGGAAGCTCATCCGAGAATACATCCGGATAGTCCCTTACCACCGGAATCTCCTCAATCCGCGAAGCTAAACTCGGTTTCTCGACAAGAGATAAAAGAAATCCAGTCTTCACTACACGCTGACCCGGGAACAATCCGGCCAACATCGAAAGAGAGCACCGAGGCACGCTCCCCTGAAAGGTCAAAGTCTCCCCAGACGAGGTCTGCACCGAGACTGTCCCACCGAAACAGGATATCACCGCTCGATAAGCATGCAACCAATCCATACCCAATATAACACCGAACGGCTCCATCTGGAGTACTATCAAGTTCGCCGTGAACTTCTCCCCATCAATAACAATAGAACACCCAGGACAAACAGTTGAACTCGCAATCATACCCCCAGGAGAACTAACCAACACTGACTGAGAAATCCACTACATACTTAAATTCGCCCTTCTAGCAAATGCCGTAGAGACAAACGAGTAGGTAGCCCCGGGATCAAAAAGGATAAATACCTCAAGCGAATCGACTAGTAGGGTACCTGTCACCACGTCGGGTCAGCCTGCAGTAGCAGGGGTGGGCATGGCGTAAACTCCCTGTGGCACCGGTGCAGAAGATACCCCAACACTCGAGGAAGGATGAGCAGGAACTGCCGCTGCTGGAGCAAAAGACGGTGTCGCAGACGGAACGGGGTTCCAGTAGAACCCTGGTGGTAGCACTGGTGGGAACGCTGCAGGAGAAACCGAACTAGAAGGAGCTACCATCAGTGTCTGGACTAAACCACGATGAGTAATGGCTGAAGATACTGCAGGAGCAGACTCCCATTTGATGATGCACGCTGGGTTCTTCCTACACACTTTCATCTTGTGGCCTTCCTGGCCACAATGGCGGCATTCCCCCGTGAAGGAACACTCGGAGGCACGGTGATTGTCACCACACTTGAAGCATATCATTCCTCGGCTCGAATCGGGCGCAAAGTCGGGCGGTCGTCACGTGGGCAAAAGAAGCCACCGCTCGGCCGCCGTAACGCCGCAGTCAGCCGAGAGCGCTGACCTTCCTGAAATCTCTTGGAAGCGGGTCGCTGAGAAGACCCACCTCCACCACCGAAGCTCCTCTTATGCCCACCGACCAACCCCAGCCAGGCGGCCGCTAGGAGTCTGCCTCTCTCTAGTGAGTTCCCGCTCCAGCTCCATACCTTTGGCCTGATCAACCACACTGTTAAAGTCAAGCAAGCTGGTCGCCCCCAATACATGGCGATACTCCGGATTCAGTCCTCTTCGAACCTCTTGGCTTTCTCTCGGTCATTGCCAGCCACAGCTGGCACAAAGCGGACTATGTTGTTGAATCCAGCCTCATAGTCCGCCACAGTAAACTTTCCTTTAACAAAAGTTGCCAGAGAATATTCCATCCTCTCAAGGAAGGAATCAGGGTAGAACTTAGCCCTGAATTGCTCCAAAAAATCTTCCCAAGTCACTTGTCCCTGCAACGGGGTCCTGGCTGATAGGACCCCCTCCCACCAAATGTCTGCCTGGCCCTTCAGCTGAAAAGCCACAAAACGCGCCTTCTGCGCTGAGGTCATCTCCAATACGCCGAATTGCCTCTCCATGTATCGAAGCCAGTCGGCTGCCTGAACCGGGGTGCGTGCTCCATCAAAGGTGTATAAACGGAGAGACATCCACTCCCGGAGGCTCATTCTAGCCTCAACGGGAACCGGGGCCGCCACCGGAGAAACAACGGGTGCACCCACAGCCGGAGGGGCTGCCTGCACCTGCTGACGGAGCTGTTGAACTTCCCTTTGTAATTCCTGGAGTAGAGCGGCCTGGGCTTCGGCGACTGGACGAGCGGCGAATGCAACCTCCTCAGCTACCCCGCCAACAACCTCTTCGGCCGGGGATGAGGATGCGACCGAGCCTCGTCCACGACCACGTCCACGGACCGCACCACGTGCACGCCCTCTTCCTCTCGCCATTCTGAATTCCGAAGATAATAAGCTAACCACTTAGCGTAAGAGCACACCAACACAATATCATAACAAATCAGTACAACATTCTCAAGGAAACAATTCTATCAGAATCGTAAATGCAATGATTTTTTTTCCTTTCCCACCTACTGTGCACAGTGTGTCAAGTTTTAAGTTAAATAACCATTAACATATTTTAGCAAAACAAGTTACTTAAGTCACAATCCCATTCTCCACGGACCTAAAGCCCGCTCGATACTAATCAGAACACCCTCACCCAACATGAGCCTGGAATGCTACTAAAATAACAATATCACAAATACAAATCCAAGACACTACAAAAAAATTCGGCAGAACCTCCTTTGTATAACTAAGTTTATCGGAGATTCCAATAGATTCTTATAAAATTATCACTATTTCAACATCCAAAGTTCATCGAAGTATTCATAAATAATCTACTCAGCTAAACATAAGCAAGCATAATTAAAATTTACCACTCTCATTATTACAAATAAACCAATGCATTCAAGTATAGCCAAAGTTAATCCTTAGCGGTTTGTTTGTTCTAAAGGTACAGTCTAAATGATAATTATCTTTTTAAGAATATGTGGTAGTGAGTGCAACCAAAGCAACCCTACTCCCTCCCATACATGCCGTCCACAAACGAGATACCTAAAAACACAACATCAGTAAGAGTGAGTCCAAGACTCAGCAAAGTACAAATAGCAAGACAATAGCCAACACAACTGTAATTAACAACATCCATCCACGTAACCCAATAAGAAATATGTCTCATGCCTATGCGATGCAAACTGTTCAAACGCACTTTTCTTTCTCTCTTTTGCATACACCGTATTATGGAGTGTGCATTCCTCGATGCACACCCATGCCTGTGCCTTCTAGCATAGGGACCTTAGCCCATACTCCACAAGTATGGGGACCCAAAAGCCCATCATATTCATGACGGGGACCTCAATTAATGCTTGGTCACCACGTGACCATGCATCCAATATGATATCATGATGCACATGGTCAATTCTTTAAATCATCATGCATACATGAAACTTACGCATACTTCTAGCATTTACGGGCATTCATGTCCATTACATTCGAGCATTCATGATTAACATAATATACGCATAACATAGTACACATGAACAAATGATCACACACAATTTACCACTACTGTACTTGCCTTAACCACGAGAGAACGAGGGATGTACAGAATGAGCTGCTCCCTGCACCGGTCCACCACCTGAATAACAGTTATAACACATGCTAAGACACAGCAACAGATCAAAACAACCTATATAACAACAACCATGGACTTGCAAAACTCCTAACTCGATCCCGACCGCAAACTCCTAAACGTCGATCTGTCCCCTCGGTGGACAGTCAATTTCACAAATCCATATCTATTAGTACACGGGTCCAAATAAGATGTTCTTAGACTTTCTAGAAAGATAATTAAATTCTCCAACTAAGTCTAGTTGGTGAGCCTTGCTGAATCAGCGAAGTAATATCCCTACCAGGCCAATTAAAAAAACATCAACTTCACGTCGGGTTTTCTGGACAGAGTACTAAAACCACCATAAATTTTGCTACACAACTCAGAATGGGGTGATCCTGGACTCTTTGGAATCATGACAAAACCAGTTACAATAGTCTAGTTGGACAAGTCTCCTGATTCGGCCTTCTATTAATTCTTATATTCAGGTAACGTTTTTCTAAGTTTTCTGTCTCTGCAATCTGACAGTTAGCAAAACAGCGACGGTAAAAAATTCATAACTTTCGATTTCCAACTCTAAAAAAATATGTTCTTTATCAATCCTGAAATCTTACTAGAATGGCTACCACTTTTGTGTTGGGTGACCCTTCAGATTCGGCCTCAAAAAAATACAAATTGGCTAGACATGCAGACTGCTAAATCTCGTCAGCTTTCTTGTACAGTCATAGCAAAACAGCCATAACTCCTAAACTATGACTCCAAATAAAGTGATCTTGGTGCCAAAAGAGAGATAAAACCGAGATCTACAACTTTCTAAGAGGTGGTCAGGTTAGAAAATGAACATAACGTACCCAAATCTGACGAGGTGGGGCACAGTAGGGAGAGGTGGGGAGAGGCGGCGGCTCAAAGTGGGGAGGTGGAGGGAGAGTGGGGAGTTTAGGGTTTGGGGGGTGGGAACCCCCCCCCTTTTTGGCCGGCCACCATATGGGCCCCTCCTGGGCTGCGGCCCAGGCCCAGGTTGTCGAGGATTTACGAAAAACCCCTTCTCTTTTCAGGAATTTCTACTCATTTAATTTTTTTTTCCTCCCAGCTATTTTCTAATTACCCGATTCAATTCCGGGGTATTACATTCTCCACAATCGACTTATCAGTACCTTTCGGAAGATCGGGCCATAGTCTCATCAGTTGGTATCAGAGCTAAAGTTGCCCGTTAGGTAATCACAATTTTTTCCCCTGTTAGATTAGTTGTTTTCCATCGTCCTAAAGCTCCAGAAAATTGCCCCACAAAATATTTTGTTCATCGTGTTCTTCCGCTGTCCCATCACCCATTGTCCCTTGCAATTTTCATTCTTTGTTTCACGTTGTTGAATTAGTGTCCTTTTGTCCAAATCGTGTTGCTGGTTTAGAGTCGTGTTCTTGGTATCTAGTAAACACCGTCGCCAGTCGTGGCACCAACCATCCTGGTCGCGCCACCGCCTACTCGAACAACCCCCTTTCGGCCACCTCCTCGAGTTCGACCACCTCCTCGTGTTCGACCCCCCTTACTTGCGTTCGACCACCTAGTCAGATTCGACCACCTACTCGGGTTCGACTATCTACTTGTTTCCACCCCGACCACCCTATTTGTTTCTTGTTGCTCTCGGATACCCCCACGTACTCATCATATCGTGCCTACCTCACAAAGTCCGAGAAGGATTTCCATAGCCAAAGTTTAGAGAGAGAGAGAGAGAGTTTGTGACCCATATATTTCTATAGACCCAGAAGAGGGTTTTGAAGAGTTTTGAGTCAAGGTCACATTCGCAAAAAAAAGAACCCTAGGTTGGGTTTTGACAGTCAAAAATAAAAGAGAGAAGGAGAAGCATATCGACCACCTCGAGTGAAGAATAATCAAATCGACCACCCCCAATTGGTCTACGACCACTCACAGTCTTGCATCATTTGAATCCTTTGTATCTAGTCCTTGCTATCTATCAGTGTTGTGCCAAGGGCAGGGATACTTTTTTTAGACCAGCAACCGTGATAGGTATTTTGGACCCTTATTCAACTTTGCTAATCAGATTACGGTTTTTGCTACTCCTTGCTACATATTGTGCCTTCCGAGCTCCACCTACTCTTGATCAGAACAGGTCCCATCTTGCACTCATACCCACTCTCGCCAAGGTATCACGAACCAGCCACCGGTCGTACCACCTGCTGCGTTGGTAAGAACACTTGTAAGAGTGTGGTAAGATGGTTGAGAGTGTGTGTTTCCACCTTCCATCACCTAATAGTTGATAGGGATAATACCTTTGTGTTATCTTTTATCTTCTGCTAACTATGTCAGGTGAGACGTCTGATGAGAAAGAGTTTGTTATAAAGGGAGAGCTCATGACACTCCTGGATGAACAACGCACTTCCATTAATGAGAACATCGACAGGAAGTTTCAAGCTACCACGATCACATTGCAGCGCTCAATCAACGATAGTATTGCAGCGCTCACTAGACGCCTTGAAAGAATGTTGAACCGACCACCAAACATTGGACGTGGGTATGATCACGATGCAGCCCAAGATCTTGAGGAGGGAGATGATAATGAAAGGTGAAACCGTGATACCGGTGCCGTGTTTGCCGACCAAGATGCACATCAGCGACACCGCTACAACACAACCGTCATGGTATGAGAGGTAATAATTTTCAGCAACACCATGCTCGTGCTAATGATGACCCATTTGCTAAAGTTAAATTCACCATACCATCTTTTGCACGTGTTTATGATGTTGAAATTTATCTAGATTGGGAGATGACGGTTGAAAAAAATTTAATGCTCACTTAGTTCCTGAAGTGCATAGAGTCCGACAAGCTACTAGTGAATTTAAAGATTTTGCTATCATTTGGTGGAATCAAGTGGTTAATTCTGGTTTAACACCTGATATATGGGATAGATTGAAAGTAGCTATACGTGCTAGATTTGTTCCTCCTTCTTATAAACGTGATATGCGTAAGAAATTACAACGCTTAGACCAAGGTAATAAATCTGTCGAGAAATATTATCAAGAACTACAAATAGGCAAGCTGCCTTGTAATGTTGTTGAGGATGAGGAGGATAAGATGGCTCATTTTTATAGTGGTTTAAAGCGTGAGATTCAGAACATAGTTGATTACAAAGACTATAATGATATTAATAGGTTGTTCCAGCTTGCTTGTTTGGTAGAAAAAAATTGCAGGGTAGACAACAAAGGACCAGGAGCTACTTTGGTAGTACATCGACATCGAGATCAACGCCGGAACAAGCCAAGACAGCCCCACATGCTTTTCGGTCGGCTGCCCCTCTGTGAGTAGGGCGCGTTCAGCAGCACCATTTCCACCGTCACACGCATCCGAGAGGAGCAAATCTACTAGTGTGCAGGCACCAGCGCAGAGCTCTTCATCGGTTGTTTCCACAGGTCGTACAACAGGAATTGTATGCCATCGATGTAAAGAAATGGGCCACTTCATGAGAGATTGCCCAAGTCAACGAGCGTACATTGCGACAGACGATGGTGGTTATGTGAGTGCTAGTGATGTTGAGGATGAATATGCTCTTGCAGCTAACCTTGCAGGCAATGATAATGACCATGAGGCAGATAGCGATGGTGAGGAAATTTTAGGTGCTGCTACTACGGCAAATTATAGGACCATAATTGTGCAACGAGTATTGAGCTCCCAAAGAGAGCAAGAGGTGACGCTACAACGTCATAATTTGTTTCAGATGTTCCTCATCGTTAAGGATTGCCATATTCGTGTCATAATTGATGGCGGAAGCTGCAATAACTTGGTGAATTCAGGATTGGTCGAGAAGCTTGGCTTGACCACACGCATGCATCCTCACCCATACCACATTCAGTGGTTCAACCATAGCGGTAAGGTTAAGGTAACACAATCTGTGAGAGTGCATTTTCCCATTGGTTCCTATCATGATGTTGCTAATTTCGACGTAGTACCTATGCAAGCCTGTTCTCTTTTATTAGGTCGTCCATGGGAATTTGATACCGATGCAACTCATCATGGTAGAAGTAATAAATACTCTTTTATGCAAGCCTGTTATCTTTTCATAGGATCTGAGCTCACTCCGTTTCGAGTCTCAGATCAAAAGTTATGCTTTGTTTAGTACTACTGTCCAGTTTGTCATCCTGTTAGTCTGTCGGGTTAATTAGGTAGAATGACCATGTGAACCTTGGGTTGAGGTTGATGGGATTAAGCATTTCGAGTAGCATCCTTTTCACATTGTTTCTTATTCAAGTAATTAATTTATGTAGGAGGACGGAATTTGAGATTAGTGGCTTCGTCCTTACCTCCAAATGCATCGCAGTTCGAAAGGCAAGTACAATTGAATTGTCTTGTTTGTTGCTTGTTCCACTTGATTGATGATTATGCAATGGGTAATTTTGGTATTTCTTATTTCCATTCATAAATGATATACCTTGGTTCTTTGATACTATGTTTACATTCAAAATATTTCGGTAAGTACCTTGTGATTATTATTCTTGATGAATGTTGAGTGCTTGTTGTTCATACTGTTATTTCTATGATCCATGAGTAGATTCAATGCTTCATGTTCTTTTCACGTTCGTTAATCCATGTTTAATGAGATGATGTCTTTCATTAATCATGATTCATTCCATTCATTCATTGTCCATGTTTCATCCACGGGAGTGGAATGAAAAGACCCATCCATTCCAGTATGGGCACGTAAGACCCACCATTCCAATGTGGGCAGATTTGGATCCCCGTATGAAACGTTCTTTATACGGGTCTTGGATCCCCGTATTTTGTTAAATGCGGGCCTAAGTGAGCACCGACGGGAGTGTCACTAGCTATACTGGTATAAGCAGAAGTGGGGTTCACGCATTTCATTCATTCATATGATTTCATCCATTTTACCTTCGATTTCTATTTTGTGATGTTATGTTCTTATTCATCTGTTCTACATTCGCATTCTATTCTGTGATTGATATGTTCATATTCAGCATGGTTCGCTTTATTCTATTGTACTTGCTGAGTCGTGGACTCATTCTTGCCGTGTTTATTTGTTTTAGGTAACCATTGAAGACAGCATGCATGGGAGGACTTAGTCACATGGATCATATCATTCACTTCACATTCTTTCTTTTACTTCACAATATTCAGTTTTCATTGAATTGAACTTGTCCTTGCCTTTCATTCGTTAAAGCTGAACTGTAATACATAGGGTATGATGGTGGATGATATCATTCCCTATGTTTTGGTTGATTAAATAACTGCTTGTAATTTCTGATTAGTCTAGTAATTGAATTATCTTAATTGATTCAATAGACTTGGATATTTATAATTTGTGACATGTGGATGGATTCAGATTATATTCTTGCAATCGTGCCAATAGATGATGATCTTTGTATGCTATTGGATTGAGATATTGTTTAAATTCTTCCGCAATGTGGTTGTATGTTAGTTCTTTAGGTAATATTTTGGCTTCCGAATAGCCAGGGTGTTACAACTGTATTTAATGATGTCTTAAAGAGTTGATGAGTCTATGGTATGTGGGCCCCGTGAACAGAAAACGGTCACTAAATAACGGTCGGAATGAGTGGATGACATGTGGGTCCCACATACTTAACGGCACAGTCGTGGACCGGTGGACTGGCCCATGGACTCACGGTTCATGTGCTGTGCTGTGAACCGTCTCTATGATAGGTGGGCCCCACTTGTTTGTCGGAAATTAAAATCCAGGGTTAAAAGAAAAATAGCACTGTTGACCGAGCTCCGCAGGTCAGTTACTGGGGCTAGTGCATAGCCAGTGTGATTAGTAATGGAATCTTCAGAAAATTCAAAATCCACTTTTTTACACTGAAAATTTGAATAACTTCCAAAATGCATAACTAATTTAAATTTTAATTTTTGATTATATTTATTTAAAAGTAGGTATAAAACTTTTCTCTATAGCAGAGAATATAGTAATGGAAAGTGACCCATAAATCTATTATTTTTTGTAATAGACAAAGGCTGATAATGTTACAAATTCATAACTAATGCATAGAAACTCCAAGCGAGATGAATCAAGTTACATTGAAATCATAATATTATTCTCTATTTATCTATGTAATACTTTGTCTCCCCACTGTTCTGCAAATTTTGGCCAAAATGTTAAATTGAATAAATTGCATTTTGAGGAAGCTTGAAATTCAAACTACTATAACTCTCACATACTAAATGCAAATAGAATAATTCTTTCACCTAAATTAATATTAAATAAACTTCTAGCTACTGTAGGAATCTCATGCATTTTTTAGCACTTTGCATTTCGTGACTTTTCTCGATGTTTGTTTGGTGTTATCTTTATGTAGATTCCAAAGCATTTTTTATTGACTCGTATGCCACCGAGAGGGAACAAATTGAGTACCAGCAAGGCAAGCATCATTTGAACTTTCTTCTTGTGTCATATTGCTCCCAGTTTTGTTTAGTTAGATGCAATGATAATTGCTTGCATACTTATTTTGTATGTCGCTATTTTTGTGATGTGTAGTTAGTTATATCCTATTCATGAGGTTGTCCTTGAATTATTTTCGGTACATACATGCTTAAATTAGGTTCTGTAAAATATATTATTTGGAGTTTCTTAGCCATGCAAGTCTAGTGCGGTAGTTTGATTGTCAGGAATAACCCGACAATAATGGGAGACACAACCTTCTTATTATCTTTCTATTCTAGATCATCGTTTCTGTTTCTGAAGTTAAATTTTATCATTTTTTTAAAGAGTTTTGGGTCTAGACAAGTGGTTGCTAGTGAGGGTGCCTTCGTGCACGAGATCGGGTATGTGGTTGACTTGTTTGGACCGCTAAGGACTGAGCCATGGCCTGTCGTTCCAAGTAACTATCGTGCTGCCACATGTGGAGTGGGAGCCGCTTGCTCAAGTAGGGGGAAGGTTTTATTGGTTTGAACCGCAGGTGGTGTGTGGACATAGCGACCATGAAATCCTATGTTCCTGAGGAACCC
This sequence comes from Hsuehochloa calcarea, assembly GCA_036346395.1. NCBI lineage: Eukaryota > Viridiplantae > Streptophyta > Magnoliopsida > Poales > Poaceae > Hsuehochloa > Hsuehochloa calcarea. The sequence continues at coordinate 38,757,535 of CM070600.1, forward strand.
AGAGCAATATATACTATGCAGGTGAGCACGATTCCTATGTTGGGGGTTCAACCAACATACTAACTATGTACACTGGCCCCTCCGACACAACGTGCATGCCCACTTAGTATTTTCTATATGCTTATGTATTAAGTTGGGGTTTCATCTTGCATGGGTGGTCTAACTCAATAAGGCTTTCTTGCTGAAAAATACAATCTAGATTTCCCCGGACGACACACCATAGGAAGTGTGTTAATTCCGGACGCTTACGGGCTAGTCGAGTCATGTGGGTAAAGTAGTACCCCTCTGCAGAGATCAAACTATTAGAATAGCCGTGTCCACGGTTATGGACAACACTTGGTTTGGGAAGACATTATCGCTAGTCTTTTCTATTAAAATTTGATGGTTACAACTTGGTATTCGGCATGAGCGGGTGTTCATGCATTTTAGTTTATCAAAGTGGGCTACCACTTTGGTATTTGTTTGTTCACTTTGTCTACAAATGTATCACTTTTTTACATGCTTTACTTCTACTTCAAATCTGATTTTCAAATGGCAATTGAAAGACCAAGATGTGTAGGTTGTAAATGGTTGCGTCTTTCGCAAAACTACACCACTAATGCTATCCTTTGATTGCCCAGTATGCATAACTAATTTTCCTTTGTATAGGACTTGCGAGTACCTCTGTACTCAACCAGTTTGTCTACAGGTTTCAAGTGTGGAAGACTGTGAGCCCGATGAATTCGTTAGCGCCGATTTAGGCGACGCTAACAAATGATGCTATTATCTAACTCCCAGTCGGTTGCCTTGGGTTATGGGCCATACCTTTTCGGACCTTTTGGTTTATTTACCTTGCTTCTGATGTTATTTAAGACTCTTATTTGAATTTGGCTGGTCGGCCGCCTTGTAATAGTTGTAGACTTAACTATTATGATGTTTGTCTTTTGGATTGTCAATGCATGATGTTGTATGACTGTGATTGACGTTGATGAGGGTATGTGCGTGTTGGTCGCTGATCTTGGGAGCCAACACGAGACACATACCCACTTTTGTGAATTCCACTTTAACTTGTCTTAGTGTGGGCTTGGACTGTTTGGAGAACCGATCATCATACGGTGCTTGCAAAGGAGCAGCGTGCATGATCACCGGGGCACTAGTTTCGGTCGGGCTCCTTACCTGGATGGAGTTAAGGTGGAATTCATTTACGTCAGGCCTACAGTTATTTTCATAAGACCGGGAAGACCTTGGTCTTACAGAAATAACCCGGGGGTCCTCACAAGCCCAATCGCAAGTCAATCTTGGAGAATACTTGGGCTCCACTCAATTGGTCAAACAGATCATCAATCCACGGAAGCGGATACTTGTTCTTGACCGTGACTTCGTTCAACGGACGGTAGTCAACACACATCCGCAAACTCTTGTCTTTCTTCTTGACGAATATAGCCGGGCATCCCCAAGGTGAGGAGCTCGGCTGAATAAAACCCTTATCTTGAAGTTCTTTAAGTTGCTCCTTCAATTCTACCAACTCATTAGGAGGCATCCGATATGGTCGTTTTGAAATTAGCGCAGTACCGGTGCAAGCTCGATGACGAACTCAACTTCGCGATCAGGGCGCATGCTTGGGAGTTCTTCGGGGAATACATCTAGATATTCACATACCACTGGTACCCTCTCCAATTCAAGAGAGTCACTAGCTTCCATAGCATAGAGATGAGAACTGCCCACTAAAGGTGCAAAAACGACTTGATTGCCGTCTTCGCTTGTGACAGAAATAGACCATTGAGCACAATCAATTTTCCCTTGGTTTTTGGAGAGCCAATCCATTCCTAATATCACATCAATACCCACTGAATTTATAACTATTAATTTGGCCAAAAAATTAACCCCTTGAATCTCCACTTTTACCTCCAGGCAGACTTGATCGGTTTGAAAACCCGACCCCGACGACTGGATCTGATAATGTGGCTGAAGTGTATGTATTTTAAATTGATGATGTGCAGCATATTCATTTTTTATGAATGAATGAGATGCTCCCGAATCAAATAAAACTGAAGCTGGACAAGAATTTACGAGAAGCGTACCCCAAACGATGTCGGGTGCGTCGCTTGCATCCTCGGCAGTGACGTGGTTCACTCGGCCACGCGTAGGAACTTGAGGAGGAGTAGACGCTGCCCTCGGGGGTGGTGAGGGTCTTGCCAGAGCTGGTGGTGGTAGTGTAGGAGCTTGATACGTCCAGGGCATCCCTCGTTGCCTCGCGAGGCATTGATGCGCATAGTGGCTGGGGCGGCCACAATGAAAACAAGTGATGTTAGGCTTGAACGTGCTGCTATTTTGGTGGTTTTTACCACCATTATATTGTTGTACCACCAGTGGAGAAGACCTGGGGATTGTCGTAGGAGGCCTTAGTGGCACCGGAGCTTGAAAACAGGGTGTTTGGGGAGGCCCGGTGCGTGGTCGAGGGAAGTTGCCGCTTGCGAAAATTTGGCAGCTCTCTTCCTCTTCCTCGGCTCATCCAGGGCTATGCTCTTGTGCTCCACCACTATGGCCTTGTTGACCATGTGCTGGAAGTTCCTAAAGTCGTGCATAGCAATAGCTAGCTGCATCTCCTCGGTCAATCCATTGATGAACCGGCTCTGATGGTGAGCATCCATGGAGACATCATCCTGAGCATAATGAGCCAAGAAGTTATACTCATGCAAATACTCTGTGATGCTCTTCCTCCCTTTTTCAGGGTGAGGAACTATTGTTGCTTGATCATTAACACCCCCTCAGGGATGTGAGCCTCGCGGAAAGCCGCTTGGAACTCGTTCCTAGTTGGAACATCTCCGTTGGCTTGCATGGCGGAAAAGTTATCCCACCACGTACTTGCGGTGCCCTCCAGCTGGTAGCTGGCTTAAAGGACCCTCTCTATGCTGGTGTACTAAGCGATTGCCAACTTCTTCTCAATGGTGCGGAGCCAATCTTACGCCTCCATAGGGTCCTCCGTGCGGGAGAAGGTCGGGGGGTTGGTTCGCTGAAAGTCAGCGAGTCCCCTGTGGGCTCGAGGTGGCCCCGATGGTCCATCATGTTTCTCTTGATTTGGGCTAAAATCTCCGCCATTGTAGGCGGCGATGGAAGCACTTCCTCTCGACGACCGCCTTGACGGTGGTGGCGGCCGTCATACTCCACCCGATCGCCTCGAGCGTCGGGCTCAAGGCCTGCAGTGGGAGGGGGCCGTGCAGGTGGAGACCCTCCTTGTTGTGCCCTCGCTCATGTTGTAGCTCCAGCCATCCTGTTGCCACACGAATGGTTAGCTACTGACGAAATACACGCTCAAAGAAAGTGAACGAAAATCTGGACAGCAAGCGTCACATCCGTTAATTCATCATGCACAAAGACAAAATGCGCAAAACTTAACACCAAAAGGGTGTATAAAGACACTAAGGCCAGTACAAGATTCAATAACACAAAGGATAGTTTTTCGGTACGATTACATCCATGTAGGCCTGTAGGCAAACGGTAACTGCCGGAAACAAAAGTTTTTGAAAGAAAACATCAAGAGATCAACAACTACTATCCAATTACATGAATCTAAAGATACATGCTCGCTGGACACATGCCCGGAGAGCGAGCATGCTACTATAACACTCTATCTATTTTCCTGATTGAAATTCACCGGGAACTCATCCAGAAGGTGATATCTAGGGGATCCCGTATCGTCGCGGTCGTATGGATTGGTGAGGCATAGAGGGGATCCTATGATGTGTCCTCCTACAGGTTCCGACCTTTGAGCATGAGGGAATCCCACTAACATGCGAGCCTGACGTCTCGGTCCATGATTGGGGACTTGCCCTCTCATTTTGGGAAGACGGCACTGCGGTGGTGCAGAAGCATATGGGGAGACCTCGTTCTCCCCATAAAGCATGTGCCGGTCTATAGGTCTCATGTTGCATATGGGTTGCAGATGCTCCTGAGCCATAATGAGACGACACCGCGTCTCCCAAAGCTCGTGTATGGTGCAACGACGCATTTGGTCCATGATGTGAACCAACCTCGCCAGTTGCCGAACATGGGGATCCTCCCCACACTGAATCTCGGCGAAGGTGTTCACCTCCGCGCCATGTGCTTGCGTAGGAAAGTGGTCGTACGGTGGCTGAGACAACTCCGTTAAGTCCTAACGAAGACGACTAATGGACATACGAGTCACTTCTTGCAATGCCATGGCCTCGGAAGTGCCACAAGCCTGGAAATGGTACAGAATGCTTCCAGTAACTTGTCTTGCAATGAGGTGGATCACAGCCTGATAGTCTTCCATTCCTGGTCCTCGATCTCGACGGTAGATGAAGTAGGTTGGTTGGTAGGTGAAGTTCGTCCTCCACATCATATCTCTGAGTGGCACCGGGTATCTGTCCACGTCTTTAGCTTGAGTCTCTCTGACCAGATATTGACGACTCATCTAAGGACAAGAATGGATAAGGTAAGTTAGTTTTGCAAATCAAGACGAGAATAAGGTGAGAAATGATAGTAAGATGGATGAGGAATAAAAGATATTCATAACTTAGGTTTAGGAAATAAATTCGATTAGTTAAAATATTTTGACCTAAGAGGCTTGCTAAAGCTAACGCCAATGCTATTTCTAACCTACAGTCAGTATGGCTCTGATACCAACGTTGTGAGGACCCCCGGGTTATTTCGGTAAGACCTAGGCCTTGCCGGAAATAACTAAGGGCCTCAAGTGAAATGAATTCCACCTTAACTCCATCTAAGTGAAAGGCCCCGATCGAAACTAGAGCCCCGGTGATTATGTGCACTGCTCCTCTACGAGCACAACATGATGACCGGTTCTCCCACGGTCCTAGTCCACACTCAAACAAGTTAAAATCGAATTCAAAATAGCGAGTATGAGACCATGTTGGCTCCCAGGATCAGCGCCAACATGCTCATACTCTCATTAAACATTGATCATAGACATACAACATTCCTACACGATAATCCAAAAGACACACAACATAATAGTTAAGTCTACAACTATTACAAGACGACCGACCGGCCAAATTCAATTAAAAGTACTAAGTAGTAGTAGAAACAAGGTAAATAAACCAAAAGGTCTAGCATGGTGTGCCCATAACCTAAGGCAACCGATTGGGAGTCAAATAATAGCACTATTCAGTAGCGTCGGCGCTAACAAACTCATCGATCGGTAATTCATCTTCACATGTAATTGCAGCAAGCGGGTTGAGTACAAAATGTACTCGCAAGTCTTACACAAAGGAAAAATTAGTTATACATAATGGTCAATCAAAGAATAGCATTAGTGGCTTTAGTTTTGCGAAATACGCAATAATTTTCAACCTACACATACCAGTTTTTTAATTGTCATTTCAAAACTAGATTTGAAGTGGAAGTAAAGCATGGGATAAAGGCATACATTGATAAACAATTGAATCAAATAAATACCAAAGTGACAGCCCACTTTGATACACTAAAATACATGAACACCCGTTCATGCTGTAGACCAAGTTGTAACCACCAATTTTAATTGATAAAACCTAGCGATGACGTCTCCCAAGCCCAAGTGTTGTCCATAACTGTGGACACGGCTATTCGAATAGTTTGATCCGTACAGGGGAGTACTACTTTACCCACACGACTCGACTAGCCCGTAAGCCACCAGAATAAACACAGTTCCTATGGTGTGTCGGCCGGGACGTCGAGACTTAGTACTTTTCGGCAAGAAAGTGGTATTGAGCCAGGTCTACACTGCTCTACACGTGCTGCGTAGTGCACGCACGTGCTCTGCACCACACCCTGTCATGCGTTTGCGCCACCCACTCGCCCGCCTGCCACCTTGTCGCATCACCCTGCTGCTCACGTCTACCCTACCCTCCATGGTCTTCGCCATGACGTCGGAGCCGACTCGCCCTCACCCATGCATGCGCAAAGTCACCCGTGGCCACACCAATTCCGCTCTGCCCCGTCTGTTCCTCCTCACCTACTCCTTGACTCCAGCACCTGCGCCCACCTACCTCTACCGAGTCCCATCGCCATGCGCGTCGCCAGCAATGCCCGCGCTACCCTTGGGACCGCGCGCTTCTCCTGCCACTCTAATGGCTCCATCCCTCCCCCTCCGGCTATAAAGACCCCCAGCCTCCACACCATTGCCCTCCCGACCGATGCCCCTGCCCCTTTCTCCCATCGCGCGCACAAGCCGTAGCAGAAGCCCTATTTTCGGTCATTCCCCACCACCGCGCCACTACTTTGGTGAGCCGTTGCCCCGGCCGACCCCATCACGAGGTTCCCCACGACGTGAGGAAGCTATCCCCCACCTCCCTTCTCCCTCCCAGCCACTGTGGACCTTCACCACCGCCGGCCCTTCCTTTTCAGCAAGAAAGTGGTATTGAGCCAGGTCTATGCCGCTCTACATGTGCTACGCAGTGCATGCACGTGCTTTGCACCCCCCCTACCGTGCGTCTGCACCACCCACTCGCTCGCATGCCACCTTGTCGCATCACCCTGCTGCTCACGTCTGCCCTGTCAACCATGGTCTTCGCCATGACGTCGGAGCCGACTCGCCCTCACCCATGCATGCGCAAAGTCTCCCGTGGCTGCGCCAATGCCGCTCTGCCCCGTCTGTTCATCCTCACCTACTCCTTGACTCCAGCACCTACGCCCACCTGCCTCTACCGCGTCCCATCGCCATGCGCGTCGCCAGCAATGCCCACGCTACCCTTGGGACCGTGCGCTTCTCTCGTCAATCCAATGGCTCCATCCCTCCCCCTCCGGCTAAAAAGACCCCCAACCTCCTCACCATTTCCCTCCCGACCAACACCCCTGCCCCTTTCTCCCACCGCGCGCACAAGCCGGAGAAGAAGCCCTGTTTTCGGTCATGCCCCAACGCCGCACCACTGCGTTGGTGAGCCGCTGCCCCGGCCGACCCCATCATGAGGTTCCCCAAGACGTGAGGAAGCCATCCCCCACCTCCCTTCTCCCTCCCCGCCGTGGACCTCCCCCATCGTCGGCCCTTCTCCTTCGCCTACGACCGTCGCCGCCCCACCACCATGACCACTCCTGAGCCACCCTGACCACCTGTCCGGCTTCTCCACCTCCCGGTGCCACCCATGCGCAAGCCGCCCTCCCCTCCGTGCCACCCAACCAACACGCGTCTCCACTCCCGTGCACCTACCACCGCCTGTGGCCTTGCCGCCGCCGCACCCTTCCCTCCCCAGTGCTGCCGCCTGCACCCATGGGGTTCCCATCCTCGGGAACCTGTTTACCGGCTTGCCGCCTCCCACTCCGCCACCACTGCCGCCACCGCTCCCAAGCCACCGCACCTCCTCTCGCTTCCCTTGCTCTGTGGCCCCCGTGTCATTGGCCTCTTCCTCTCTCTTGTCTCCCTTCCTAGTGGGTCCAGCCTAGTAAACCCCCAATCGGACCGGTACGCATGGACCCGGCTCAAGCAACCGAATCACTACACAAGGGACCCCACCTACCAATGAGACCAATTATGTCTCCCCTCTTTAATCTTTTGATTTAATTTAAAAGCTCAACTTTGGAAGCTCCGTTCTCCTCCGTTATAACTCTCATTCAAGTGAATTTTGTTTCTAAATTTGTGTAAATTCAAGATCTTACTAATGACAATGGTCTTGTTTAATTTGGAGTTCATTTATTATGTATTTAGTATTTATTTGCTCTCTTTGCTTTTTTGCGCCTTTTTCCAGTACATTCGCCCCAATAGGATTCGAATAAGCGAGAGATCTCCAAAATGATCAAGCACAAGACTATCAAGACTCTCTTGCATTTAACCAAGTCATATTTATTTAAATTACCAAAATTGCACGCTTTAATTCTTTAATCAAATGTATGTTAAAGTTTAAGGTAGTTAAATACCCATTTGTTGATTAATTAATTATTAAGCCATCTTTTGATAATTGAATCCATTATTCCATGTCACCCTAGTATCTACGTGGTAAATACTAGTATAGATTGTACTTAAATGACATGCTAGTCTTGCTTAAGTACCGGGCATTAACATGCCCTAATCATCATCTTTTAAACATGAAAGAGGTTTTAGGCAGTCATTGTGGATAAATGACTAGCATGTTGATATAATTGGTTTTACTCCTCAAAACCCTAACAACTTGCTATTACCACATCTGAGCGGATGGAAAGGGTGGTGGGTGCTGTTGTGCACAAGAGTGGATGGTAGGTGGTATGGACCGCCCAGATGTATTAAGGAATTAATCTTGTCATGACCTCCCATGTAAAACAAGTATAACCACAAGTCTGTAAAATACAACTTGGCTTAGTAGATTTATTAAACTTTGAATGTTATCTCGCTGAAGGGGTAGCGGGATCGTGCAAGCACTAGGCACGGTCCGGCTTGAATGGGACACCAATGCAAGGTGAAGTTGCTAGTCGCACTGGACGTTGTGGGTAATCCAGCTATGCTAGTTGCTGAGGTGAACATCCTGCAGAACTTATGGGTGTGGTCCATATGGGTGAGATGACAGAAAGGGGTAAAATATTTCGAAAGGTTACTGCTATGGTCGCTCAATTACATGACTAATAAATCACATGGGACAACGAGTATGATTATCTCTTGTGGGTACAGTGTACAACCTCTCCAGAGTATAAACTGTTTAAACAGCCATGCCTACGGTCAAAGGCGGACATGAAAATTTACTAGAGTTGGTTCTATTTCAAAAACCTTTGTGGGATGTATGAAAATTAGGTCGGGTTCAGCTAGCCCTGAGATTGGATTTTCTCTGAGCCGTCGAGCTCAGTGGTGTTGTTAATGATTGGAGGTAGCTCCAATCAAAAGAAGCATAAGGTAGAGGTTCCGACAGAGGGGACATCTGCTGTTATTTAATATTGCACAATTACTCTCCTTAATAAAATACAATTTGGTTAAAGTGCTAAGTGATAGGAATTTGTAATTATGATAATTGAAAATGTTGCTTTAGCAAATAAAAGAACCCGAGCCGCCATTGTTAAGCCATGCATGTATATTATTACATCTTGTGTGTTGGCTCGCGAGCACAGAAGTTGTGCTCATTCTCGCTCTCCCCAAACCATTCAGATAATGTGGACCAAGGAGATTATGCGTATTACAAGGACCCAGAAGCCAACAGACAAGAAAACGATGAAGAGTAGTCTAGTTCTGTAGTCTAGATCTCGCCTCAGTCTAGTGGACTCGTTCGGTACTTGTGTACAACCAATATTATCGAAACACTTGGTTAATATCCGTCGTACACAGGCTACCCCAGTCGATTGCTTGTGGAGAGATGAGCTCTACCCCCTTTTTGCTTCCGCTGTAGTTTGTGTTGCTTTCATATAAGGTAATCAATTTGGCCTATTCGGCTCTTTTGTAAAACTCGACCCGACGTGGTATATGTTAATCTGATGTTTGTATATATTTGAATGGTTTAGTTCACGGCATGTATGAAATGATTCAGCAATGTACTTGTGAGTGCTATCTACTGATCCATTGAATAACACAATATTTTTTATAGAGAATTTGGATTTGCAAAATCCGGGTCTGGCACTTTTATATCACCAATAATATATTTCTATTGTCCGGCAATGAACTTGACCATCCTTGTTTTAGGAAATTGATCTATTGTAGAATTTTTGTAATACCTATGGCCCTATATTATTGTCACTATTTGGAACGTTGTTAGGCATTCATAGTGTGCACTGTTTGTTGTTGGCGTAATCATTATTGTCTGCCATTTTCTGCCTATTATGTGTTATAGTATTACCACTTAATTTTTTTTCCATCAATATTCACAAGATCGATGGTGCTATAAATATGGCCTCATCAATTTGGCTAATTCATACTTGATTCTCACCATAAGAACGGTAAGTTTATGTTCTAGCAAGCTAGTTGTACTCCATATCAATTACAGTTTTCGTAATTTTTTGTACAACTGATCTTGCAACACTCATCTCACTTATATTATCTTATTTTGATACATCTAGCAACATCATGAGCATTTCACGGGCACCCCATGTTATGGTAGCCATCATGGCGATCCTCTTGGTAGGATTTGCGGTTGCTGATGTGCAAGGGAAAGCTGCAATGGAATTTACTCTTAGAGGAATCAAGGGTAATAAGCCTACGACTTCTGGTGAATATTCTCTGGGAAAATACAGTGAAATGAAGAAAGAAAGCAGTTTCATCACTGACCTTCAAAGTGAGAGAAAATTATCCGCAACAACCGATGGAAAGAATACTGACATGTATGTTTCACATCACCATGAGGAAGCCGGAGATTACAGCAGGTTCCTTAAGTCAATTGGCAAAAGCTGTCCGTTAGCAAATTAAGAGGATATAACTATGGATGTCCTGGACAAATTGAGGCTTTTATAGCCGTACGATATGGTATATTGAAATAAATCTCTAGGACTTGAGTATATGCATATGGATGTACTAGTGATATCATATAATATGTGAAACTGTATGTAGTTTGTCCTTGCATTGCGAGGGCAGACTAGTTATACAAATAACTCGTAAGTTATAAATATCAACTAGTATGGTCAAAGTCGCCGAAAACTTACTTTCATTGGTATTTATGTGTTTCATCTACATTTTATGATTGTGTTCCTTAAATATATGTAACATTTCTGCTGTGATGTGTACTACAAAATTAAGACCTACTGTACTCTGATCCTGTGTTTGTAATCTGTCTTTTTGTATGAACAAATCTTAAACTTTGGTTTGAGGTGTCATAACCATTGTTGCAATAAGTTTGTTGTCATAACCATTGTTCGAATAAATTTGTTTTTGTTGTTCACAGAGAAGGGACTATAGAAAGCTCAATTTATCTAGTTATATAATTTATTTGATCTGTCATTCACATAAGCAAATTCATAATAACATTTAGCTTAATAGATTGATAAAGATTAACAAGAATACAACATGATGTTTTTTAACAATGTTGTTGATTTGTTTTTTCATTAGATTAAAGGATTGGTAGGATGAGACTAGGATTACTCATTGACGTAGCGCTCCATTATAACATTAGAAATAAAGGTGACTTTTCAAAAGATTATAAATGAGTTAGTAGAAACCTTTGGATTTAATGCTACAATTGATTGATTTTCCTCAAAATGTAGTTTAGACAAGCTAGCAAAGAGGGTAGATCACATTTGAGGAGCATGTCTCACTACTACAGAACACGTCATCACAGACGGTTCGGAACCGTCATCACAGACGGTTTCCGAACCGTCTATATCTATACGTCTGTGATAACAAGCAGTTACCACAGACGGTTCTTAAATAGAACCGTCTGTGATAGGCCCGCTGCGCCAAAACATAGCCCAGACAGACCCAACACAGACGGTTCCTTTTGAACCGTCTGTGATGGGCCGTCTGCTATAGCCTCTTTTGTAGTAGTGTCTCACAATCTTTGTGAATTGATCATTTGTTGACCTAATTAGAAGGAATGTCTGAGATGGCGTAGAAGTAGATGCAAAGGATTAAAATAAGATGGAACTCTGTATGCATACTTTTCAAAACCAAAACATTGCACCGAGGAGAAACAAATGTTAATAGATATTTATAGAAATATATGGAGTATAGTCATAATTCTTAGAGAGTGTTTGGATATTTGAAACCAAGTTGGCTTGAAGGTTTCATAGTTCTTGGTCCAAATAAGTTGCCAAGATCATAATATAGATTAGGAAGATATAATGTATAGTTTAGTGAAGTTGTCAGCTTATGATTAGAGATTGTCCATATATGGGTTTCTCTACGTTGTCTTGTGTTATATCAAGTTTGAAAATCCATGGATCCAAGACATTTCACATGGTAAATATAGTAACCTGGCCCAAAATCCGCTCAATACCTAGCCCACCGTGGGGCAGACTCGTGCACACATAGCACCCGACTTATACTTTCATCCTCACTTCGTTTAAAAGGGTTAACCCGGACGTGCTACATTTGGATCCAACAAACATATATACTTCTACAACTCACTTTATATAAGTAATATAGCACTAATCCCACCGCACAACTTCTTATAGACCGCACTACGAGTAGACCGGGGTATTACAGTGAAGCGATAGGATGACCCTCCCTTATCACTGTAATCGGGTCAAAGCTGCATGAAGTGGGTGATTCTCTTTTCCGCTTCCACTGCCACGTGATCGGTCTCCATTTCCTTTCGAACCTTGCAGCTAGTTCTTGCGTTGCTTGTCATGCTTGGTCGCTTGTTCCAGTAAACTTAGAACTTAGGCACTATAATATTCTCAAAATTTCAAAGAAGAGGTTGAGTTTTGATGTCGCAACTTCAAAGCAATTTCAAAGAAAAAAAAATTTGAGTTTGAGTTCAAACTCACCTCGGATTGGGCCGTCTCGGCCCACCGCCTCCGTCGACCTACTCCCCTCGGCCTCCCCCTCTCTCTCCGCTCCCGCTCCGCCTCGCTTCGTGCACCGACCAGCGCCAGCTCGCCTAACCGCCTCTCTGCTGCGCCGCCCGCCTCGTGTCGCGCTTTGCCATCCTCGCGACCGCGCACCACACCACCCGGGCCCCTTCTTTTCCTCGCTCCCGCCGCCGCTTACGGCTTTGGCCGCCTCCGCCCCATCGCTTCCTCCCCGCAGACTGACCTTCTCCTCCTCCCCCCTGGGTATTTAAGTCGAGCGCCACCCTTCCCTTCTCCACCCATCGCCTCCTCCTCGCATTCGTTGCCGCTGCCGACACTTCACCGCCGGGCCCGCCTCCCGGCGCCACCGCTCCCCCTCCTCCTCCCGCTCCTCTGCCGCCGCTCCCATGCCTACCGACCCGCGCCGCCCGGCCGACCGCCCCCTCTGCTGTGCCGTACTGCCTCGCGCCGCGCGCTCTGACATCCCCGACGACCCACGCCGCATGTCACCCGAGGCCCCTTCTTTCCTCTCTCCCGCTTGCTTCGCTTTGGCGCCTTCCGACCCCCAATCGCTTCCTCCCCCGCCGCACCCGGCCTTCTCCTCTCCCCCTCCCCTTGTGTATTTAAGCCGAGCGCCACCCTTCCCCTTCTCCGCCCATCGCCTCCTCCCCTGGCCTTCGTCGCCGTCGCCGATGGTTCACTGCCACCGGGCCCGCTCCCGTCACCACCGTTCCTCCTCCTCCTCCCCGCTCCGCCTCCGCCGTGGCGCCTCGCCTCCCCTCTCTCTCCTCTCCTCTCCCTCTCCCAACCGCCCCCTCGTTTTCTCCACGCGGCGGAAAACGCGAGGCATCGTATAGGACCGGCCCCGCTCCCGGCACCACCGTTCCTTCCCCTCCCTCCTCCCCGCTCCCTAAAAGGGTCGCGGCAATGCTACGATAGCATAAACAAAAATTTACCGCGCAACCAAGGAACCACCGCTAGTAATAGATTATGAGATTACCGCTAGACGCGTTGACTCATAGCGGAAGTAGAGTCGTTGTAGCGAGTTGATGCAGTCGTAGTCGTACTCACGATGTGTCTCCTCCTTCGAGTGGTCGTACTCGCCGCGCGTCTGCTCCTCCGAGTGGTCGTACTCACAACGTGACTTCTCCGCCGACTCCGGTGATCGTCACGAGTTGCGGATCGTCCTAGTGCTGATGCTTTGCAACAACACCTCTGAGGTATCCACACGTACGGGGTAGGATCACGACGCGCTGGAGTTCTAGCATCGGCAGTGTGGTTGATAAGATGTGGCTATTAGGGTTTCGGGAGTTCTTTCAAAGATCATCCTCTGCCGCACCCTATGCCACCGCCCCTCTTTATACAGGCATCCATGATGGGTCTCGACCTTGAGGCCCATTAGGAACTCATGAATCCTAGCCATTTAAGTGTGCGACCCTATAGGTTTATGTGTAATCGGTTATGACTCGGAAACTCTTTTCCAACCACCAATCGTTAGCGGTGCCTGGGAGCACATAACGATTCCCAAATACATATAGAATATATCGAACGAACCTTGATATAATATGATCTATGACCATGTCCTCATCACTTACGATCATTTTGCATCTCCATACGATCGATCGTATTTGGTCCTGACCAGTTCGTAACTGCTTAAGACCAGGTTCTTACCATTCTGTGATTACGTTCTATCAATCTACGACCATTTCGTATCTCCACACGACTAGTTCGTAACTAATTGAACTAAACGACCTACTCATGCATTCTCCCTTTGCCTCACGATGTCTGGTTGAACTCCATCTGAGATGTTGTGTCATCCATGGACTGTTCAATACTTTCTCGATCGAGTGTCGGATAACTTCATGTGGTCGACATTTCGATCACTAGTGGCATGGCCATGCACTTTCTTTATCCGATCACCACGAGGGGCCCAGAGACATCTCTCCTGTTATGTTAGGAGGGACAAATCCCATCTCGACCAGTCACATCCCTCCACATGTTTCATAGCATACCCAAAAACTACCTTTATAACTACCCATTTACGAGTAGCATTTGGCAACCTCTAAGAGTGCTATTACACATGTAGGGAACCATGCTGATCTCAGGTCTAAGGATTACACATCATCATTACTAGAGAGCAACCAATGACACTTAGATTCATAACAATCTCAATAGTATCTCAATGATGGGTCTATCCAGCCCTGTGTTCTCTAACATGTGCTCACATTATTGATTCGATGACCATATATCTATGACCGGTGAAACAAGGTCACCAGTCAATACATGTGCTAGTCATAGAGTCACTGGTATTTCGACTAGTGACCTTCGACTAGGGATACATTTAGAATGGCATCATATAAATTAAAGAATTCCACCAACAAGTCACATAATTATTGATCTATAACAAATGAATCATTCAAGGAACACGATAACATATTATCAAAATCATGAACATAATGAAATATCATCATCTCTATGATTGCTTCTCGGACATATTTCCAACACTCCGGCCACCGCCGTGCGCCCCCTCGCCTCCCCCTCTCTCCCTCTCCCTCTCCCTCTCCCTCCCGGCCCCTCGTGTTCTCCACGCGGTTTAGAACGCGAGGCGTCGTGCCCTGCACGATGCCGTCGCCTCTCAAAGCCGCGCCCACGCTGACAAGTGGGCCCCCACACGCCAAGTGCTGTGTGAGGCTGACAGGTGGGTCCCACACGCACTATGCTGTGGACCCATGCGTCGGTACGCATGGACTCGGTCCACGCACTGTGCAGTGGACCAAGCCCTATGCGCATGCCACGTGTCAGCACGTGGAATTTCTTGTTTTTTCTATTTCATTTTCAATTAAAAAGTCAATTGAAAAGCTTCAAAAAATCATGTCCTTTTCATTATAAGTCCAAAAATTATGAAACTTATTCCTTAATTTTTCTAAATTCAAGATCTTGCTAATGGCACTGGTCTTGTTCACTTTCGAGTTTATTTGTTATGGCTTTTGTAGGCTCTCTCTACTGTTATTCCTTTTTCCGGTACTTTCGTCCGATTAGGGTTCAAAGACGCAGGAGACCTCTCCTTCAACCAAGCTCAAGAGTACCAAGACACCACTACCTTTAACCAAGGCAAGTCAATACTTTGATCATTTTGAGCCTACATTTTATGCAAATTATATTTATTTAAAATATCAAAATTAAATGCTTTAATTCTGTAATCAAATGTATGTTGAAAATTGAGGTAGTTAAACACCCATTTGATAATGAATTAAGTATTATCCATCCTTTGATAAATTGAATCCCTCATTCCATGTCACCCTAGTAAATATGTGGTAAAAACTATCATAGGTTGTAGTTTAGCGACATGCTATACTTGTTTAAGTACCAGGACAATAAATGTTCTGTTAATCATCTTTTAATCATGAAAGTGGTTTTGGGTAGTCATTGGATGTAAATGGCTGGCGTGTTGTGTTAATTGGCTATTCCTCCCGAAAACCCTAAACAATTTGCTAGTACCACATCTAGGCGGATGGAAAGAGTAGTGGGTGCCGTCGTGCACGAGAGTGTTGGTATGTGGTATGAACCGTCCAGATGGATTAAGGACTTAATCTTGTCATGACCTCCTGCATAAAATAAGTACAACCGCAAGTCTGCAACGTGCAACTTGGTTTAATAAAATTATAAAACCTTGAATGTCATCTCACAAATTGGAGTTTGGAAGCGTGCAAGCAGCAGGATGTGTTCCGGCTTGAAAGAGAAACCGAGGTAGGGTGAAATTGCCAGCTGTGCTAGTCGTTGCGGCCGGAGCCAGCTACGCTAGTCGTTGTGGTGAACATCCCACACAACTTATGGGAGTGACCCATAAGGGTGAGATGATAGAAGGGGAGAGGTAGTTACTCTCTTTAATAAAATGAAATTTGTTTAAAATGCTAAGTCATAGGAATTTGTAACTATGATAATTGAAAATGTTGCTTCATTAAATAAAAGAACCCGAGCCATTCCTTGTTAAGCCCTGCATGTATACTATTGCATATTGTGTTTTGGCTCGCGAGCACGGAAGTTATGCTCATTCTCGCTCTTTCTCCAAACACTCCAGATGATGTGGATCAATGGGACTACGCATATTACGATGAAGCATAGCTAGTCTATAATCTAGATCTCGCCTCAGTCTAAGTGGACTCGTTCGGTACTTGCGTACATCAGATATTGTCCAACCCCTTGGGTAATATCCGTCGTACACATGACACCTTAGTCGGTTGCATGTGAAGAGATGAGCTCTACCCCTCTTTTGCTTCCGCTGTAGATACGTGATTTTATGTGATACAATCGATTTGGCCTCGCTCGAATTCCTTATGTAAAACTTGACCCGACGTGGTCTATGTCATTTTGATATTGTAATATATTGAATGTCTTAAATTACGAATTGTATGAATTGATTCAGTAATGTGCCTGTGAGTGTTATCTACTGATCCAGGGAATAACATAGTGTATTTCCAGAGGATTTGGGATTAGAAAATCCAGATCCGACAGGCACACACAAGCGCACGCGCAGATGAAGTGATGATGTACGACAGGCCATCACATGCATATACATGTTTCGGATATTTGATAATTGGTATATAATCCGCACATACGTCGGTGGTGCCTTCTTAGTATCACAGATGATTGAGCACAGATGAAAGTGAACATCTATACAATAAACTTACTCCACTGCATAAATAACAATTCCGTGGTACGTGTAGATTCATTGATGTGCAACCCACGATGACGGAGGAACTATATATGTCCATGAATTGCAGATGTAAACCGATGTTTGGCGACGGCACCACGGACTTTTTCTGTGTTTCTTGGTGTCACGCTAGGAGTAAATTTGGAGTTGCATTTGCACATATACATAGGTTTCCCTACAGAAATTTTCTATATTAACTGTCGAAGTCTGGATCAGGTAAATTAATTTCTGCGAAATTTCACCGAAATTTTGGTGATTTCGCCCCCCTTTGAAATATTTTCAATTCGTTCAAAAAATTTCAGAATTATTTGAATTAGGACAAATTACATCCTTAATTTGATTTCTGGACAAAATTTCATAAAATTTCGTCCAGTTTGAAAACCCACCAAAATTTTGAACAAAAATTCTGAAATTTCGTTATATTCGTTCCCCTCCGAAAAAAAAATTTAAAACAAAATTGTTTTCCTTGGTCTGGATACATGATGGTCTTTATGGTAAACATAACAATTTTTTTCCTCGTAGAAAATTCTGTTACACACAAATAATTATTCCATACTGTATATTTACACTTGTTGCTGTTTTGGTGTGCATATTTGATCGTGTATATTGATGAAATATACAGTAGTAATGAAGGGTCGTAATTCTGATTCGTTCTATGTCGGTAGGCTGTTGTCCAAATATTTCAAATTCCGTCGAATTTCAAAATTCAAGTGTTGCCAAGCAGTCTCCCGGGAAAAGTTAATATCATGGGCAAAATTAGAATAATATTGTCTGTCCGCATTACATTGCCAGTTGGGAATTAAGTTTTTTGTCGCTAATAGTATTTCAGCCTTGATAATCTGATCGACAGGTACACACTGTCATTCGGTAAAGCTGTGTCTGCTAGTAAAGATCTTTACCGACAGACAATTAGCATCAAATTAATGCTACTTTTCCTGGCAGAACGAGTGCCCTCAACACTGTCATGGTGTGTTGATGTGGGTACAAGAATATCATAACTGGGAAGACAAATGTATATCACTGGGCCACTTCCTTTAAAGGAGTACAAACAATTCCTTGTAGCCAGGTATACTTTCGCACATGTCAGGCACACAATAAAATAGATAATTATATATAGAGTAGTTTCACTGATAATTATAAATAGACTGAATTTCTGTGTACTACTGACCACTGATCTGCAAATTGATTTATCCCTTTGTGTAACATGAACCATGAGAAACTCTCATAGATTTCACGAACCACTCTATTCCTGTGTTCTATGTGCTTGATTAATTGGTGAATGAATTTACATACATGACAGTCACAAGAATTTTATTATGAATATGCTATATTCTAATGAAAACCTACGGAGGCTCAACTCTATACCTGTATTTTTAGTAGATAAAACTATACTAATATAGTATAACAAATACATCATATAATCATACAAGAAAATACGGTTATGAACACTTACATACTGCATGTGCTTTGAACCAATGTGTATCAAAAAAGGTCAACATATAGATCATAGGAGAACAACTAATTTGTTTTACCCAGACAATAAAGATCAGCATCTCGCAACTATAGTGGATACTAGCATGAACACTTGTGAGTGAATAAGAATTGTATAGCGCACATCAAATATTTTTGACACGTCAAATGCACGATAAAGTGGATGACAATAATTTTGTCGCAATGAAAAGGAAATGACTGATGGCACGTTTACCAAAAATCTACTTTGGACAGATAGAATAATGTGGAAATTATATTATTTTCATTATAATGTACTGTCTTGTTGTTTTGTTGATGAAATTAATTAAAATAAAACAAGCTTGGATGTTATTCTTAATATTCTGATTATATTATAGTTATCTACAAAAGTATGAACAAATCATGATGTTTGCTCAAGCCGTTCTATATAAGCTATGCTGCTACTCAAAAGTAAGTGCTTCTTATATATTGACCATTGGTTTGCCAAAGAAAAATCTTACGCTGTTTGTCTCCAGCTGCTCAATTCAACATGATATTGTGATTTTCCAACGTAGTCCACGAAGACACACCCATTCACAAACTGCACCTTTTTGTCAACTTTAGTCATTACACCATTATGTTAATACCATCTAATAATAGGTTTTAGCTTTGTTACAACCAATACATCAAAAGTAATTTCTATGAATGTCCTATCTCAAAATTGTAGCAAATGAAATTGTGTATGTCAATATAGTCTTTAGTTTGCTAGCTTATATATATATATATATATCAAATCTTCACAATAAACTTTACAAGGTCTTCTGCACTTACCAAACATTCGTAGAGCTATTGATCGATATTACTCGACCTGCAGTAGGAAGTCAGACACGCGGGATCTCCATGTCAAATGGACCAAGGGTGGAATTTGGCCTGCTGGCCGTGCAAAATCCTATGCAGTGTAGAATATCTAAAAACTGGTATTTAAAAGAGCCAAATCCAATCTACAAAAAGGAGAATGCGCAAGAACACCACCAACATCACCATCTCGTCCAAAGCATGTACTGTTGTTGACATTCAGTAAGAACAAATCTATAGACAACCGTACAATAAATTTCAGCGGTAAATTTGAGGAACCAACTGCAGAGCTGTAACAAACTAGAAGATGGAATGTTTTAAAGGAATATTTATCACTGGTAATGTTTTCTCTGGTTAGTTCCTCCTAAGGACTAGCATCTGGGAATTCTTATATATCACTGTGATTCTTATATACTGATTTTGTTGATCAGGAAATGAAGCATAAGCATATCAACGTGATACGTATCAGAAAACTTCGCGTGCTTAGCTAGCTAGAAAGTACAGAGCTGATGGACAGAGTCATCCCATTACACCTTACCGAGTGCATTTCTTTTCTTTACATATAGTGCACTAGACCTATATTGTGAGGATCCCCGTGTTTATTCCCTTAAGAACGAGGCCTTCCCGATCTTATGGTGACAACTCTGGGTCTCTAGTAAATAAATTCTAAGTTAACTCTATCTAAGTGGGAATGCTTGATTGAAACTAGAACTCCGGTGATTACACGTATTGCTCCTCCTCAAGTACTACATTATGATCGGTTCTTGTCGGAGCTGGATTTCACAAATCCAAATCCTCTCAGAAAATAGTGTGCTATTCCCTGGATCAGTAAATAGCACTCACAGGTACATTGCTGAATCATTTCATACATGGCGTGAATAAGACATTCGAATATATTGCAAACATTAGAGTGACATAGACCACGTCGGGTCGAGTTTTACAAAAGGGTCAAATTGAATACATTACATGAAAGCAACGTAAGCTACAACGGAAGCAAAAGGGGGTAGAGCTCATTTCCCCATAGGCAAGCGACGGATATTAACCAAGGGTTTGAAAAATATCGGTTGTACGCAAGAACCGAATGAGTCCACTAGACTGAGGTGAGATCTAGACTACAGAGCTAGACTACTCTTCATCGTTTCCTTGTGCGTCGACTTCCGGGTCTTAATTTATAGTACGCGTAGTCCCCTTGATCCATATTATCTGGAAGGTTTGGGGCAGAGCGAGGATGCGCTCAACTTCCATGCTCGCGAGCCAACACACAAGATGCAATAATATACATGCATGGCTTAACAAGGATGGCTCAAGCTCTTTTATTTGCTAAAGTAACATTTTCAATTATCATAATTACAAATTCCTATAACCTAGCATTTTAAACAAATTGCATTTTATTAAAGAGAGTAATTGCAACAACAGTAGAGGTTCTCTCCATCGGAAACTCTACAAATATTTGAATTGATTGGAGCTACCTCCACTCCTCAACACCACTGAGCTCGACGGCTCAGGAAAAATCCAATCTCAGGGCTAGGTGAGCCCGACCTGATTTTTATACCACTCACAAAGGTTTTCAAAATAGAGCTAACTCTAGTAAGTTCACATGTCCGCCTTTGACCATAGGCACAGCTGTTCAAACAGTTCAGACTTGTACACTTTACCCACAATAGATAATCATACTCGTTACCCCACATGATTCCTTAGTAATGTGGTTGAGTAACCCAAAAGTTGTGTGGGATGTTCGCCTCAGCAACTAGCATAGCTAGATTACCCACAATGCCTAGCGCGACTGTCAACTTCACCCTGCACTAGTGTCCCATTCAAGCCGGACCATGTCTAGTGCTTGCACGATCCTGTTACCGCTCAAGAGAGATAACATTCGGAGTTTAATAAATTTAATAAGTCAAGTTGTACTTTACAGACTTGTGGTTGTACTTGTTTTACACAGGAGGTCATGACAAGATTAAGTCCTTAATCCATCCGGGCAGTTCATACCACCCACCAACCACTCTCGTGCACGACGGCACCCACCACTCTTTCCATCTGCCCAGATGTGGTAATAGCATGTTGTTTAGGGTTTTGCAGAGAAAAAACCAATTATCACAACACGACAGTCATTCACCCACAATGACTGCCCAAAATCACTTTCATGTTTAAAAGATGATGATTAGGACATTTTTTAAGTACAAGACTAGCATGTCGCTTAAGTACAACCTATACTAGTATTTACCACATAGCTACTAGGGTGACATGGAATAATGGATTCAAGTATCAAAAGATGGCTTAATAATTAATTAATCATCAAATGGGTGTTTAACTACCTTAAGCTTTAACATACGTTTGATTAAATAATTAAAGCATGCAATTTTGATAATTTAAATGAATATAATTTACATAAAATGTAGGCTCAAAATGATAAAAGTGTTGACTCGCCTTGGTTAAAGGCAGGAAGGTCATGGTATTCTTGAGCTTGATTGAAGTGGAGGTCTCCCGCGTCTTCGAGTCCTAATCGGATGAATGTACCAGAAAAAGAAACAACAAACAAAGAGAGCAAATAAATACTAATGACATAATAAATGAACTCTAAATTTAGAAACAACAGTATCATTAGCAAGATCTAGAATTTACACAAAATTAGAAACAAATTTTATAATTTTTTGAGTCATAACGGGGGAGAACGAAGCTTCCCAAGTTTGAATTGAAATTAATTCACAAAAAATGAAAAGAGTAGAGCGAATAAATAGTAACCGACTGACACATGGGGCCCACTTCATAGTGCTCGGACCACGTGAACAGCGCGTGGACCGGGTTCACCGCACACTGTGCGGCACCATGGTCCATCGGTCCACAAAACTGTGATGGTAGGGCCCACCGATCAGCCACTGTGCCGGTGGGCGATTCAAAGGGTGCGTCGCCTCGCCTTCTCCGTCGTAGACAGAGAGGGGGGAGAAGCAGAGGGAGCGCGCGGGGCGACTTGGGAGCGAGGGCAGCGGCGGCGAGCGGCGCCACGAGGGAGGAAGGGGGCAGAGCTTGCGTGGCACTGGGAGGTGGGGGAAGCCAGAGGCAGAGCCGGGGTGGCTTCAGAGCGTCCAAATCGGTGGGGCGGCGGCGACCGAGGCGGGTAAGAAGAGGGGATGCGGGGGATGAGGTCCTTGGCTCCTGGGGCACCTTGAGACGGGGGAGATGGCGTGGTCGAGGCGGGAGCGGGGGCTCAGCTTCGACTCGGAGGAAGAGAAGGAGGCGAGGTGGGGGAGAAGCAAGGGCAAGCGCTGAGCCTCTTATAGCCGAGGTGGAGTTGCGAGAGCTAGTGGGAGCGGTGGGCATGCGTAATGGGTGATGGCATGGCATCGACGCGCGTGGGAGGAATAGCATGCGACATAAGCGCAGGCGGCGAGGCGGTGCGATCGGGCGGGTGCCACAGGGTGGAGGCGATGTCAACCAGGCACGATGGGGAAGGAGGCGCTGTCGGCCGGGAGCAGCGGGGAGTGGTCGGCCGGGAGCGGTGAACACGTCGGGGAGAAAAGAGTGGGGGGGCCGGGCGGCAGGCCAAGGCCAGTAGCGGGCCAGGAGAGATAGGTTGGAGAGTGGGACGACCCAAAAGAGCATTGGGCTGAGCCCAGAAAAGGGAGGTTGAAGATGGGAAGGGCCCAACTTTGAAGGTACAGATGAATTCACTTTGCATTAAGTTTTGAAAACCGAAAACTAATTGCTATTACTATTTGTCCTTTGAAAATGAGATTGTTACAAACCTACCCTCCTTAAACGGAATCTGTGATGATTAAATGGCGGCCCGATCTTCCGATAGGTTCGATTTGTTTCGTCGTGAGGACGTTGACGCTTTGAGGCTTCCGACCTGCAGATCTTCACCTCGCAATTCGCTACACCCGCACAACTGTCGTTATCAACCACGCTCTCCTGTGATCGACCTTACCACGAGGGTTATGGTTCCTGCAAGCAATCGAAGCAACTCACAAGAACAAGATAGATGCAATCTGAAATATATTGCGGATTTGGATGAAGTTCACAAGTGGGGTTTCTCAAACCGTAAACGGCAAAAATGCAAAGGCAGAATAATCTAAGAAAAAAACCCAACCCCAAACTATGGTGGTTGCATGCAATATATAGGGGGGAGAACATGAGGAGGTCGACCAAGGGTTGTGCTGCCATGTGGAGAGGCGTACACATCCTGGGCTTTGACCTCGCCACGCTTACAAGGTCTTATTAGGCCCAAATCGGTGACACAACACCTTATTACAATGTCTCTGACTAACTCCCAACGTGGTCGTCACTGGTCGTGGGCCTGGTCGTAGAACTTGAGACCTGGTCGTAGATCTGGTAGCCTGGTCGTAGGACTGGTCATAGAGCTTGAGACCTGGTCGTGGATCTGGCAGATCTGGTCGTAGAGCTTGCAGATCACAAAGAACTGGTCGTAGACGGTTTGGATCCTCTCCATCATTCCTAAGTAACAGAAGATCTCAATTTTTAGGTAGCATACCATTCTGCAAAGATAAATTATTAGCACCTAGAAACGTGCTCACCTCATAATTGAAGTGATGTGCACGAGCTCTTGTCATAGGACCTTGTAGTTTAGCAGGATCTGGAGGATTTTGTGTAGTGCGTGTATCCGAAGAAGTGATGTCCTCATCAATCTGGACCCTCAGATTCGAACTGCTCCGGGAACAAGCACAGGAAATCCAGCTTCAACTGGTCTTCGCGCTCCCAAGTGGCTTCTTTTGCGGAGTGATTGCTCCATTGAACTTTACAAAGATGGATTATCTGAGGTCTTGTTTGCTTCTCGATGACGTCGAGGATCTTGATCAGATGCTCCGGATAGGTGAGGTCCTTCTGAAGGGAGATGGCTTCAACTGTAGTCTTCTCTTCAGGTACTCTGAGATATTTCTTTAGCTGAGAGACGTGAAACACATTGTGAACATCTGACAGACTTTCAGGTAGCTCTAGCTGTTAGGCGACTTCTCCACGCTTGGCGGTGATTGAAAATGGGCCTATGTAATCTTGGTGCGAGCTTGCCTTTCACTTTAAATCTTTGAGTCACACGAAGAGTGACACCTTGAGATACACATTATCTCCATCTTCGAAAGTTAATTCCCTTCGACGGTTGTCGGCATAACTCTTCTGTCTCGACTGAGCCGCTTGAAGGTGGTCTATAATTAATCGAACTTTCTCTTCTGCTTGCTCGAGAGTATCGGGTCCGAATATATACCCTTAACCAGATTTTGACAAATGCAGAGGAGTTCTGCATTTTCTTCCATAGAGCGTTTCAAACGGGAACATTTTCAGACTTGACTGAAAATTATTGTTGTATGCAAACTCGGCATACGGTGGACATTTCTCCCAGTCTACGGTGAAATCTAAAGCACAAGCTCGAAGCATGTCTTCTAAAATCTGATTTATTCTTTCTATCTGACCATCAGTCTGCGGATGATACACTATGCTGAAATCAAGGTGTGTTCCAAGGGCATCATGCAGACTAGCCTAGAAGTGCGAGGTGAACAGAGAACCTCGATCTGAGACTATCCTCTTGGGTACTTCATGTAGGCATACAATACGAGTCTGAAGGACCGAAATGGCAACAGAGGGGGGGGGGTGAATGGTGCTTTAAAATTAATACTCCCCTTCCATGTATTCAAAACCAGCCTACAAATATCTCTGAGGATCTAAAGAAGGTAAATGAAGCAAGATCAAATAACAAAAACAAGTTTCAGGCTGTTCTTCAGGAAATCGGAAGTTCCGGGCAGTAGATTGTGGAAGTTCCGCTTGCGGTAGTTCCGCAGTGTATGGAGCGGAAGTTCCGCTTATGTACTCACGCACAAAATCTAAGTCTGATTATCCTAACCGAAGAACAGAGCTCTCGGGTTTTTGCCCAAAAATCTAAACTACTTAATCTTGAATGCTCTTCTCAGGTCAAGTTTTACAGGACATCATCCTAAACACCATCTTGACCTTATGGAGAAGAATCGCAATCAAAGATTCAATAATCTAACCAAAAACGGATTTCTTGAAGAAGGGGCAAGAAAGACCAAAACCAATGATAAGCGAGATTCTCGGATTCTTAGAGCATGAAACTTTGAGGAAGTGATAGCAATACCAAAACGATTCTAGATATGAAGTTTCATGCTATTTCATAAAACGAAACAAAAGATATGCCAAAACCCTAGATATTCAACATGAACAGAGAGGGAATAAAGAGAGGCATAAACATGTAATCAAAGACTCAGAGTTTCATTGATAGACATCAAACGTTTACAATTGGAAACACAGAGGAAAGATTACAAGAGATTTCAGTTCACTCTCTCAAAACCAACAAACTCTCAAAAGGCAACACACACCCTTTTCTAGAGCTAACCCTAATTTTCTATCAAAAGGACTAACCCTAACTCCTGTGGTTCTCCCCTATTTATAGCCTTTGCTAATGGGCCTCCAACCCATTAAGCCCGCTACACCCGAACGGAACCGCCTCCACTTTTGCCGCTTTGCGAAAAGACCCTTTCGCCCCTTGCGCACCTTCTGGAAGCCTCCCGTACACCTTGTTGTGCACGACTCGCAACCGCTTCAAGATTCACGCCGTCTTCGACACATCCCGACCGTTCTGACCTCAACGCCTCCTGCGCTTAGTCCGGTACACGTGTCTCGCCACGACTCCATCTTGATGCCCGCAACAACACAGCATAAAAACACATCACATAGCATTGCACCATATCATAGCATCAATATTTGTATAAGACTCAAACTCATACAAAATCAAAATCCACAAAATAATCTTCTCTGCACAGTTCTGGACACAATCGGAAGTTCCGCAATTACCACAGCGGAAGTTCCGATTTCCGGAACATCCGCATTTCGTCAGAATATCGGAAGTTCCGCTCAACATCTGCGGTACTTCGATATCCGAACAACCGACTTTCCAGATATTTAAATCCTATTTAATATCTCAGAGAACACTCAATGTCAGTATTATCGGACACTCCGCTACCCCTTGAGCGGAAGTTCCGATTTCCTTCAGCCGAGAGCAAAACCCAGATAAATCGGAAGTTCCTATTTTCAACACCGGTAGTTCGATTAATCGAACTTCCGCTCCATACACAAATGTAGTTCCGATTTCGACACACCCGTAAAACACCCAAACCGAAAACCTCAATTCTCAATCTAATCAACACACTTGTCAAATACTCATCACTCAGAGTAGAGGACCTCTCACATGGTCTCTCAGAGTCATATACAACTCTGCTAACTTTAACTTGTCTCCCTTGTAAGTTGTCTTCACTGGGATAAATGGACGACTTTAGTCAATCTATCCACTATAACCCATACTGAGTCACAACCGGACTTGGTTCAAGGAAGATCTGTAATGAAGTCCATTCTAATTTCTTCCCATTTCCACTGAGGGATCTGTAGCGGTTGAAGCAATCCCGCTGGTCTCTAATGTCCGGCTTTGATTTGCTCGCATACATCACAATAAGCTACAAACTCGACGATGTCACTTTTCATTAACGGCAACCAATACAGAATCTTAATGTCTTGATACTTCTTGGTACTGCCTGGATGCAGGATATATTCTGAGCTATGAGCTTCTTTTAGAATTAAATCCTTAAGATCCTTCTGGTGGGGAACAAAGAGACGTTTCCCATACCATAGGACTCCTTGCTGATCTTCGATCATCTTTGGGCCTTTCCCTTTGACCATGAGATGCTTGAATTTCTGGACTACAGGATGTCCATCTTGAGCGGTCTTGATCTGCTCTTCTAGAGTTGGATGGGCTTTCACAGCATCTATAGTGCCTTGTTCTATTACACAAAGGTTGAGTTCCTTAAATTCCTTGTAGAGCTCAGGTTTGATGCTCTTGAATCAAAATGTTACTGCAGCTAGACTTGCGGCTTAATGTATCAACAACAACATTAGCCTTTCTAGGATGGTAATGGACATCCAAATTGTAATCCTTTATTAGTTCTAACCATCTTCTCTGTCGAAGGTTGATATCTGCTTGTGTGAAAATGTACTTCAGACTCTTGTGCTCTATGAAGATATCACAATGATTTGGAAACAAGTAATGCTGCTAAAAATTTAAGGCATGCACTACTGCTGCTAACTCCAAATGATGAGTTGGATAGTTATCTTCGTGAGGACGGAGTTTTCTGGATGCGTAAGCTACAACTTTTCCTCCTTGCATGAGTACGCAACCAAGACCTTGGCGCGAGGCATCACAATAGACTTCAAAGTCCTGATGTATGTGTGGCAGGATCAACACTGGTGCAGAAGTTAACCTGTTCTTTAATTCGGAAACTCTTTTCATAAGCTTTTGTCTAATCATACTTCTTTTCCTTTTTAAGCAGATGGGTTATAGGTTTGTAAAGCTTGGAGAATCCTTCTATGAAGCATCTGTAGTACCCGGCCAAACTGAGAAAAATACGCACTTCTGTTACTGAGGTAGGCTGCTTCCAATCCATTACAGCCTCTACTTTGGATGGATCAACTATAATTCCTCCAACGGATACAATATGTCCGACGAAACTGATCTCTTGAAGCCAAAATTCACATTTACTGTACTTGGCATAAAGCTGGTGCTCTTTAAGCTATTCTAAGACCAATTGCAGATGTTCAACATGATATTCATTGGTCTTTGAATAGATCAAGATGTCGTCAACGAATATGACTACGAACTTGTCCAGATATTCCATGAATACCTTGTTCATGAGGTTTATGAAGTAGGCTGGCGCATTGGTCAACCCAAACGGCGTGACTGTGAACTCATACATGCCATACCGGGTGGTAAAAGCTATTTTAGGAATATCCTCATTCCTGATCTTGAGTTGATGGTAACCTGACCTTAGGTCTATCTTGGAGAAAACTATCTCTCCTTACAACTGATCGAATAGGTCATCAATGCGAGGTAAGGGATGCTTGTTCTTGATGGTTATACATCATTGAGTGCTCTGTAATCTACACATAATCTGGTGGTCCTGTCTTTCTTCTTCACAAAAAGTACTGGCAAACCCACGGAAAGGAACTAGGTAGAATAAATCAATTTTCTTGTAAGTCTTCAATCTGCGTCTTGAGCTCTTCAAGTTCGTCGACGGCCATTCTGTATGGTCTCTTGGCAATTGAGGCTGTCCTTGTTTTCAAGTTGATTACAAACTCAACATCTCTCTCCGGTGGTATGCCTAGCAATTCTTATAGGAAGACATCGGGGTATGCTTGGACTACATGCGTTGTCTCTTGGGATAACTCTTCAAGGTAGTGGATTTCTCGATCCAAGGGAGAGGAACGATCCACGCTAACCTTTATTACGATTCCTGGATTCTTGGTGAGCACCACTTCTCTGTTGACACAATCTATAAATTCTTGGTATTCGGCTAACCAATCCATCCATAGGATGATATACGGAGTTTGGAATTCTAGCACAAGAAGGTTTACTAGGAACTCAGAATTTTCCAAAGCAATCTCTACTCTGGGACTAACTGAGGTAGCATATAGAGGTCCCCCGGGTGAACCAAGTACCATGGGTTTCTTTAACTTATAGGTTGGCAAGTTAATCCTTTCAACAAACTTTCTTGAAATAAAAGAGTGTGAAGCTCCAGAGTCAAACAAAACTAGTGTGGGTACTGAATTAATAGAGAACGTACCCATTAGCACTCCTGTGGCATCCTGGGCCTCCTCGGGTGTGACATGATTCACACGGCTGAGGCTTGTTGTCGGGGTAGACCTCGAGGCTTGCGAAGTCTGATGACTCTTGCTTTAATTTGAAGCTTGGCCTGGAGTTGGGGCGGCTCCTGTATTGAACTTCGCAGTATGGTTCTGACGATGAGGGCACCTGTTAGCAAAGTGCCCTTTTTATCCACAGTGGAAGCAGTGAAGGTTGGCTGCTGAGTTGACTGCTGCAAGTTGCCTGGCGGGGCGAAGAGTGCGGAAACCACTCCCTTGGGGACATGGGGCTGGAGCTGAACCTTTTGGCGGCAAGGCTGCTGGTGGTCTGAAGGATGAGCTGCCCTGGAAAGTTGATTTCTACAGAAAGTTGCCTTGTGGCCTTTGAAATGCCATCTTTCTTTTGCGATTGACTTCGGCAGCCTTTCTTTCATTCTCTAGCACTATGGCTTCGTTGACCAAGTGATGGAAGCTGGGGTAATCGTGGAGGATAAGGTGGACTTGCATGTGCTCATGCATACCTTCCACAAATCAGTCGATCTTTTCTTCTTCATCAGCTACGTTATTGGGAGTGTAGCGGGCAAGCTGATTAAACTTAGTCAGATATTCATTCACTGATAGCAGTCCCTGCTTCAGAGCTATGAACTCGGTCTTCTTCATTCTGATAGTACCGGCTGGCACACAGTTGGTTCTCAAAGCGGCCTTGAATTCAGCCTAGGGAATTGGCTGCCAAGTAGGTTCAACTTCATTTACTGGTACTTCAGTAATTTTTTCTATGGCGGCGGGGTCTGGTTGGTTTATAGTTGCAGATGCAGATGCTTCTGCTGCTTCTTCTTCTTCTGACACTGAGCCGTCACCACCTCAAGCAGCGATGTAGTTTTCTCATCATACAGCGGTGGCTCCTTTTAGCTGATGGGTGGCAAATTCTACATTGTCTTCATCTAAGCAGTGGGAAAGGCGGAGTTTCTTCTCAGTATCTCTGAGCCAGTCTTCCACTTCTAGGGGTTCATTAGCGGCAGCAAAGGTGAGGGGTCTTGTTTGCTTACTGGATGGGAAACCTTGAAGAATCTGCGTCTGCTGAAACATAACTTGAGCCATTGTTGGGTTTGCTAGTGGCTGGGGAGCTAGATCCGATCCTTGGCCACAACTATGGCCATTTCCACGGCCTCTTCCTCGGCCAGTTGCAAAGGCTCCACGAGTTAGGGCAATGGCTGTTCTAGGCGGCATCTGAAGAAAAGCTGAGACTTAGAGTAAGAGAGAGTATATGAGGGTTTGTTAGCCCTCTAAGGCACACATAGAAGAACATTAAACTAACAAGAAGATCAAATACATACAACATAAAGCCTAGAATGGCTGTATTATATTAAGGGAATTAGGTGTTACATGAATCCTAACACATACCATATAGGCTAAGCTATGTCATGACACATAAGGTGCTTGCAACCCAAAAGACTACTCCTTCATCAGAAACTCGCTACCACAAGCGGTACAGTTGCCTGGGGAGCGGGATTGGGAACGATTCTGACTGAAGGCCGATGAGCTGGAGTGGGAATGATCGGTGCCGATGCTAGGTGATTGGGAGCAGGAGTGGGAATGGCTAAGACTGCTTCCACAGCTGTACTCACCAAGGTCAACGAAAGGCTACGGACTGGGGCATCGCACGCTCTTGCGCACAGTCATCCTGGTGCGGGCTCCTCTGGGTCAGAGTGGTTGAACGAGAGTCCTGTCGCTGGAGGAGATGGCTGGTAGAGGAGGAACTGGAGCTGGAGTGGTGATCGCAATGGCAGCTGTGAGGCGGGCCAACTCTGTGACAACTACATCTCTCTCCTTGACTACAGCAAGGGGAGCCTCATCGCTGCTAACAATGTTGTTACAGAGGGTGTCGGAGTGGGCGTAGCTGCCGGTGACAAGCATCCGAAGCTGCCTGATCTCGTCCATGGCGATGTCGATGTTGGCGACCATCGCCTGCATGAGTTGCACCTAGTGGGTCAGGCGGGGATCATCATCTCTAGCGTCGAAGACCTCCGGGTAGCACTCTCCATCGGGGAGATACGGATATGTAACATCCCAAAGTTATGTTACCAAAATATAAATAAATAAATTTATTATTTTATTGGATTTTCTGGTTGTCGAATAATTTTCTCAATTTTCTGTAGCCTAAAATGAGTTTTCCCTGTTAAAAGGAAAAAGAAAAATAAATTATTTAATTTCTTGGTTTTAAGGTCAAAAAGAAAGTTTACTGAGATTTATTGGATTTTCTGGAATTTTATTGGATTTAAATTGAAAAATACAATTTTAATTAATTTCTGGGATTTTCTGGTATTTAAAAAGGTTTTCCTATTTTCTAGAAAATAAAATCAAAAATAAAAGCCAACTTTAAGTTGGAATTATTTTTATTGAGTCCAAAATAATTATAGGAATTTTTTTTAGAATTTTTCTAGAATTTTTGGCCTCTTTTTGCTATTTTATAAAGTGTTCTCAATTAGTAGCTTAATTGTAATTTCGAATTAAAAAAAAATGCTCTTCCCGGCCGGTCACCCATCCACCAATTGCTCCATGCATGTGCTCACTTAACTCTCCCGTAGCTACCATATGGGCTTTGATGTTTCTTGATGAGCATTCACCTCCCTCTTTATTTATTCCTCCCTTCACTTCATCTTCTTCCTCCCAACCGAGCCTTCTCTTCTCTCTTCTTTTTCTTCCCGAAAACAAATCAATGGAGCACCACCACCACCGGCTTGCACTACCACTGCCGACCGCACCTCCGGCCGCCGCCTCACCCCGCCGCCCCACCCCCAGCCGCCGCCGCCGGCCACCACCACCGCCGTCGCCGTCGCACCACCGAAGCTCAAATCTGCCATTAATGGCTGCTTTCACCATTTCTCCCGTTTCTCCTCACTCAATGCACCAAATTGAATGCCGTCTGAACCAAAACGTCCGTAGTAACTTCCTCTACGTTACTACACCATCAATTGGCCGTTTATTCTTGTGAATTAAGAGCAGTTTTCAGTTTTTCGACTCTCATTATTGCATCCGAAAATATCGTTTCTTCTCTCTTGAATTCTCACCAATCCGGCCACCCCCTCCCCTATATAAAGCGACCTCCAGCAGCTCCTCTCCACCTCAACCCACCCCAAAACCTCTCCTCCTCTCCTCTTGGTTTGGCCACATTTGCGATTTGAAGTTCGCGGCGGCTTCTTCGTTTTTCTCCCAGTCGTCGCCTCCGGTGAGCGCCGCAAATTTCGTCACCACCGCCGCACCGCGACGTCAGACTTACGCATCCATGGCTTCGCTTCGTCGAAGATCGCCGAGCCCCGACCCCTCCCATGGCCGACCACCACTGCAGCCGCCGCCGCCGTCGCCGGTCGTCCCCGACCACGCCGTCACCACCATTGACTCCGTCTCGATGTCGGCAATCCATTTTGGTAGTTCTCCGGCCACCTTTCCCTCTCTTTCCCCCATAGCCATGGCTTTCTTTTCTTCTCTGTTGCTTCGTTTCAATGGAGAAGAAGTACAGTAGCCATGCATTTTCTAGTAATATGCTGTAGCAATTATTTTTCTTGTGATTATTCCTTCCAAGAATTATTGCTCCCAATTGCAAACTCCGAATCAGATGATTCTTCCACGTAAAATCATCTAAATTCATCCTTTATTTTTCAGTATTTATTTTGTAATTTTGAGTTTTTATTATATTTTAGCTGTTTTTCTAATTGCGCGTTGCTTGCTTAAACGATCGCCGCCATGCCGAATCTGCTACCATTGGGTAGAGTACCTCGCCGAGGTTCCATATTCGTTGTCCGCCGGCCAACTCTCCATTCCTATCGCCTGCACGGCCAGTTCTTCCACTCATTACACTATTCACGTAAGTTGCATGAAAATGAATAGTGCCATGCAAACTACTATTCACCATCCCTTTCGGAATTTCGTTCTCCCTCATACGAACTCCGATTCCATCGATTCAAATTCCTATATTCATATAAAGTTGATATCTTACTTCCAGTATTTATTTATTAATTTTTGGATTTTATTTGGATTTCATTTGAATGCTATTTGAATTTGGATCGTTTACGCGTATAGATTTCGACGACTTCGGACAACCGGAATTCGACACCGTTTGAGAATAACATATAACCAAGCAAGGCAAGTTATACCTTTGATCATATTTGATCCCAATATTTCAAATTATTTAAATTCTGTTTTAAATTATTATTGCATGCTATTTCTATTCAAGTAATTTAAATACATATTTTTAAATTATAGTTATTCCCATTGCCATTGTATAGCCAACTTTGCTATTGAATGAAACATACCTTGACACATTAGATAAAAATCTGGTTTATGCAGTAGTATGAACCAGAACATTTTGGGAAAAATTATGCTTAGACATGCTTAGACCAAAAATATTCAGTTCCGGGAATTTGGCCCAAATGATCAACAATTGTTTAAAAGCCTATGACATTGGTTTGTCATGGAAGATTTTACAAATGACTTTGAAAAGCAAAAATGAAAAGTTGGTTTGTACTTGGGCGAAATGGATGCTTGGTGGGTGCAGGTTTATGCACGGCTCAATCCGTAGGTTTGAGGCCCGGGGGTTATTTTGAAAGTCGCCTAAGTCGCTTAAGGACCGGTCTTGAGCCGATCTTGCAAAGCTCCACCGCACTACCACAAGTCCGAATGGGACAAAGCTAGGTGAATAATTTGCAACGCTCCATTGTTAGTTGTGCCATTTTGGTGTGTGGGTGTCGGTTAGACAAGATTCCCACTTGGTGCAAGAGGGGTTTCCGTGGTGGTTAACCCAATGGAAGTGAAACCTTAGCAAGCAAGAGGGCTTCTAGCGGATGGTTAATCCAAAGGAAGTGAAACCTTAGCGGCATGACTACTTTGGAATGACGCATTGTAAAGGTCTCGTGATAATCACTTAGTCGCACACCTACGGAAGTGTGTCAGACGGACATTAAAAGTTGATTATCTCTTGTGGGTAAAGTTGTACAACCTCTGCAGAGTGTAAAACTATTCGAATAGCCGTGTCCACGGTCATGGACATGCTGAGCAAAGCCACTCAAAGTTAGACTTTGGTTTTGATTTCAAAAGATTTTTACAAATGATTTGAGGATGGTTAATCCTTGTGGTAAAATTGGGCGGTTAGCCATGTGATAGGAGGGTATCCATCACCATGTTTCATATGGAGGTTATCCTACTATAAAACTTGAGAATTTATAAAAATGAATTTTAGTTATTAAATAACTGCTTTGGAACTTAGTAACAAATATTTAAAGAAAACATTGCTTTATGCAAATTCAACCAATAAGCCTTCCTTTGATATATCCATGCATGCATTAACTCATTATTGGGTGTAACTTATGAGCACTGTAGTTGTGCTCACCCTTGCTTCATGCAAATAAATTTCAGAGGAGAAGGACTTGGATCTCGACGACTAGGCGCTACCCGATCGATTGCACGTGGCGCATCAACTGGACCCCACTACTTCTTCGCCTTCATTGTGTTTGTTTAATGTTGGCTTGTAAGCCTTTCTTGTAATCAACTCTGCTATTTATTAATAAAGTTGTGCGATTTATGGATGTTACCATATCTGTTTACTGTGTGAACTAGCTACTGATCATGGGACTAGTTCAGAAATGCACAGAGAATTCGGGTGTTACTCCTGTCCGATGTAAATGGTATCGAGCCATGTCGACTGTAGGTCGTGACCTAGTTAGAATGGTCGTTAGTTGAAAACTTCAAAACTTATTTTATATAACAAGAAAAATAAATTGTTCTTTCCTCATCTTGGTCATCTATCTATCTTTAGTTCCTTCATGGTATTCTTTCTTATCTAATTCTCTCTTCACCATTTTATAATGTTAAATGGATCCTCTTTCCCTTGAAAAGCTTATATAGATGGTCAACACGTTCTTACCATTACGCTCAAGACCTAAGACCAGAACCTTCAAGAAAACATCGTAAGGTCGTCAAGTCATTCAAGGACAACATGCAAGATTTACCAAGATTGCGATGTCAGCCTAACCATATAGTCTAAGTTTGCCAAGACTCATTCTGTATTGAGTGCTTTCACCAACTTATGAGTATTGATCGAGTAGAACGTTGTATTGTTCTTATCTTGTATCGTATTGTTTTTTTGGTACGTCGACGTAGATCCTTTGATCTCGTGTACAACGCTTGCTTTAAATGGGTACTCTTCTCATCTCGTAGCTTTCTTTCTCATCCCTTGCTATTCTCTCTTCTCTAACAATCCATTGGACTTCTGACCTATCGATGCACCGGAATGACGAATTGGTACTTCAAAACTTCAAACAACTCAAGACACTAGCCAACTGGAAGATAGACTCTCTCTATCTCTCATTTCATTTATCCTATGTGCACCTTCTTTCTTTCTAGCTTCTCCGAATCTCGGGGACGAGATTCCTTTTAAGGGGGGTAGTTTGTAACATCCCAAAGTTATGTTACCAAAATATAAATAAATAAATTTATTATTTTATTGGATTTTCTGGTTGTCGAATAATTTTCTCAATTTTCTGTAGCCTAAAATGAGTTTTCCCTGTTAAAAGGAAAAAGAAAAATAAATTATTTAATTTCTTGGTTTTAAGGTCAAAAGAAAGTTTACTGAGATTTATTGGATTTTCTGAATTTTATTGATTTAAATTGAAAAATAAAATTTTAATTAATTTCGGATTTTACGGTATTTAAAAGGTTTTCCTATTTTCTAGAAAATAAAATCAAAATAAAAGCCAACTTTAAGTTGAATTATTTTTATTGAGTCCAAAATAATTATAGGAATTTTTTAGAATTTTCCTAGAATTTTTGGCCTCTTTTTGCTATTTTATAAAGTGTTCTCAATTAGTAGCTTAATTGTAATTTCGAATTAAAAAAAATGCTCTTCCCAGCCGGTCACCCATCCACCAATTGCTCCATGCATGTGCTCACTTAACTCTCCCGTAGCTACCATATGGGCTTTGATGTTTCTTGATGAGCATTCACCTCCTCTTTATTTATTCCTCCTTCACTTCATCTTCTTCCTCCCAACCGAGCCTTCTCTTCTCTGTTCTTTTCTTCCGAAAACAAATCAATGGAGCACCACCACCACCGCTTGCACTACCACCGCCGCCGACCGCACCTCCGCCGCCGCCTCACCCCGCCGCCCGACCCCAGCGCCGCCGCGCCCACCACCACCGCCGCCGCCGCCGCACCACCAAGCTCAAATCTGCCATTAATGGTCGCTTTCACCATTTCTCCGTTTCTCCTCACTCAATGCACCAAATTGAATGCCGTCTGAACCAAAACGTCCATAGTAATTTCCTCTACGTTACTACACCATCAATTGGCCGTTTATTCTTGTGAATTAAGAGCAGTTTTCAGTTTTTCGACTCTCATTATTGCATCCGAAAATATCGTTTCTTCTCTCTTGAATTCTCACCAATCCGGCCACCCCCTCCCCTATATAAAGCGACCTCCAGCAGCTCCTCTCCACCCTCAACCCACCCCTAAAACCTCTCCTCCCCTCTCCTCTTGGTTTGGCCACATTTGCGATTTGAAGTTCGCCGGCGGTTCTTCGTTCTTCCTCCGTCGTCCGCCCGGTGGAGCGCCGCCAATTTCGTCACCACCGCCGGCACCGCGACGTCAGACTCTACGCATCCATGGCTTCGCTTCGAAAGATCGCCGGAGCCCCGACCTCCCATGGCCGACCACCACCGTGCGCGCCGCCCGTCGCGGTCGTCCCGACCACGCCGTCACCACCATTGACGCCGCCTCGACGCCGGCAATCCATTTTGGTAGTTCTCCGCCACCTTTCCTCTCTTTCCCCATAGCCATGGCTTTCTTTTCTTCTCTGTTGCTTCGTTTCAATGGA
This sequence comes from Hsuehochloa calcarea, assembly GCA_036346395.1. Classification (NCBI taxonomy): domain Eukaryota; kingdom Viridiplantae; phylum Streptophyta; class Magnoliopsida; order Poales; family Poaceae; genus Hsuehochloa; species Hsuehochloa calcarea. Next base: position 38,794,389 of record CM070600.1, read on the forward strand.
GAAGAAGTACAGTAGCCATGCATTTTCTAGTAATATGCTGTAGCAATTATTTTTCTTGTGATTATTCCTTCCAAGAATTATTGCTCCCAATTGCAAACTCCGAATCAGATGATTCTTCCACGTAAAATCATCTAAATTCATCCTTTATTTTTCAGTATTTATTTTGTAATTTTGAGTTTTTATTATATTTTAGCTGTTTTTCTAATTGCGCGTTGCCGCCGCAACCAGTCGCCGCCGGCCGAACTGCTACCATTGGGTAGAGTACCTCGCCGAGGTTCCATATTCGTTGTCCGCCGGCCAACTCTCCATTCCTATCGCCTGCACGGCCAGTTCTTCCACTCATTACACTATTCACGTAAGTTGCATGAAAATGAATAGTGCCATGCAAACTACTATTCACCCTCCCTTTCGGAATTTCGTTCTCCCTCATACGAACTCCGATTCCATCGATTCAAATTCCTATATTCATATAAAGTTGATATCTTACTTCCAGTATTTATTTATTAATTTTTGGATTTTATTTGGATTTCATTTGAATGCTATTTGAATTTGGATCGTTTACGCGTATAGATTTCGACGACTTCGGACAACCGGAATTCGACACCGTTTGAGAATAACATATAACCAAGCAAGGCAAGTTATACCTTTGATCATATTTGATCCCAATATTTCAAATTATTTAAATTCTGTTTTAAATTATTATTGCATGCTATTTCTATTCAAGTAATTTAAATACATGTTTTTAAATTATAGTTATTCCCATTGCCATTGTATAGCCAACTTTGCTATTGAATGAAACATACCTTGACACATTAGATAAAAATCTGGTTTATGCAGTAGTATGAACCAGAACATTTTGGGAAAAATTATGCTTAGACATGCTTAGACCAAAAATGTTCAGTTCCGGGAATTTGGCCCAAATGATCAACAATTGTTTAAAAGCCTATGACATTGGTTTGTCATGGAAGATTTTACAAATGACTTTGAAAAGCAAAAATGAAAAGTTGGTTTGTACTTGGGCGAAATGGATGCTTGGTGGGTGCAGGTTTATGCACGGGCTCAATCCGGGTAGGTTTGAGGCCCAGGGGTTATTTTGAAAGTCGCCCAAGTCAGTTAAGGACCGGTCTTCGAGCCGCATCTTGCAAAGCTCCACCGTACTACCACAAGTCTGGAATGGGACAGGCTAGGCTGAATAATTTGCAACGTTCCATTGTTAGTTGTGCCATTTTGGTGTGTGGGTGTCGGTTAGACAGTATTCCCACTTGGTGCAAGAGGGGTTTCCATGGTGGTTAACCCAATGGAAGTGAAACCTTAGCAGCGCAAGAGGGGGCTTCTAGCGGATGGTTAATCCAAAGGAAGTGAAACCTTAGCGGGCATGACTACTTTGGAATGACGCATTGTAAAGGTCTCGTGATAATCACTTAGTCGCACACCTACGGAAGTGTGTCAGACGGACATTAAAAGTTGATTATCTCTTGTGGGTAAAGTTGTACAACCTCTGCAGAGTGTAAAACTATTCGAATAGCCGTGTCCACGGTCATGGACATGCTGAGCAAAGCCACTCAAAGTTAGACTTTGGTTTTGATTTCAAAAGATTTTTACAAATGATTTGAGGATGGTTAATCCTTGTGGTAAAATTGGGCGGTTAGCCATGTGATAGGAGGGTATCCATCACCATGTTTCATATGGAGGTTATCCTACTATAAAACTTGAGAATTTATAAAAATGAATTTTAGTTATTAAATAACTGCTTTGGAACTTAGTAACAAATATTTAAAGAAAACATTGCTTTATGCAAATTCAACCAATAAGCCTTCCTTTGATATATCCATGCATGCATTAACTCTGTTATTGGGTGTAACTTGCGAGCACGGTAGTTGTGCTCACCCTTGCTTAATGCAAATAAATTTCCAGAGGAGAAGGACTTCGGATCTCGACGACTAGGTCGCTACCCCGACCGATTGCTCGTGGCGAATCAACTGACCCCACTACTTCTTCGCCTTCCGTGTTTGTTTAATGTTGGCTTGTAAGCCTTTCTTGTAATCAACTCGCTATTTATTAATAAAGTTGTGCGATTTATGGATGTTACCATATCTGTTTACTGTGTGAACTAGCTACTGATCATGGGACTAGTTCAGAAATGCACAGAGGATTCTGGGGTGTTACTCCCGGGTCCGACAGGATAGCTGCGACGGGGTGTCTCAGATTGGATGGTGTGGGAAGTGAACTCGCCAACCCTGGCACAGATGAAAACCTCCATGGTCTAGGACTCGCAGTTCATGATCCTCGCCATCCGCCCTCAAGATAGGAGGCGGTGTAGAAAAGGTACTACATTAGCTGGTGAAGGATGTCTGCGAATCCTCCTTCGTACTCTCCATGAAAACAATGGTCCCACACACCATCAGACGAAGGGGTTGCCATCTACAATTTTGAAACAGGAAAAAACTCAGTAAAAACTTAATGAAAGCAGAGATAAGTACATAACTAGGAGTGATGAGTAGAAATAAGAACAATAAGTAGTAGCAAAAATGATATAAATAAACCAAAAGTCCAGCAATAGTATGCCCCATAACCCACAGCAACCGACTCGGAGTTAAATAATAGCACTACTTATCAGCGTCGCCTAAATCGGTGCTAACAAGCTCATGAGGCTCAAAGTCTTCACCTGAATTTGCAGCAATCGGGTAAAGTACAAATGTGTTGGAAATATACCATAGTGGCAATCATAGAGATGATGATATTTCATTATGTTCATGACTTTGATAATTTGTTATCGTGTTCCTTGAATGAATCATCAGTTATAGATCAATAAGTGTCATTCTAAATATATCCCTGGTCGGAACACTAGTGACTCTATGACTAGCACATGTATTGATTGATGACCATGTTTCACCGGTCATGGATATAGGGATATTGAATCAATAAATGTGAGCACATGTTAGAGAACATGGAGTTGGATAGACCCATCATTGAGACACTATTGAGATTGTTCTGAATCGTTGTGTCATCAGTGGGTCTCAAGTAATGATGATGTATAATCCTTAGACCTGAGATCAGCATGGTTCTCTACATGTGTAATAGCACTCTTAGATGTTGTCAAACGTACTCGTAACTAGGTAGTTAAAAAGGTAGCTTTCGGGTATGCTTTGAAACATGCGAGAGGATGTAATCGCCGAGATAGGATTTGCCCCTCCTAACCTAACAGGAGAGATGTCTCTGGGCCCCTCGTGGTGATCGGAAAAAGAAAGTGCATGGCCATGCCGCTAGTGGTCCAAGTATCGACCACATGAAGTTATCTCGATACTCGATCGAGAAAGTATTGACACTGATATGGATGACACCACATCACACCGGTTCAACCGCATCGTGAAGCAAAGGGAAAATGCATGAGAGGTCTCTTAGTTCGACCGATTCACGGACTAGTCGATAGAGATACGAGTTGGTCGTAGATTGGTCGAACGTAATCACAGAATGGTAAGAACCTGGTCATAAGGAGTGACGAACTGGTCGTGACCATTTATAACCTGGTCGTATAGTGATACAAACTGGTCGTAAGTGATGAGGACTTGGTCATAGATCATATTACATCAAGATTCGTCTGATATATTCTATGTGTATTTGGGAATTGTTGTGTACTGCTAGCTACCACTTACAACTGGTGGTCAAAAAAGAGTTTCTGAGTCATAACCGATTATGCATGAACTTGTAGGGTCACACACTTAACCAGTTCCTAATGGACCTCAAGGTCGAGACCCATCATGGATACCTATATAAAAGGGGCAGTGGCATGGGGTGAAGAAGAGAATGATCTTTCGAAGAACTCCAGAAACCCTAATAGCCACGCCTTCTCCACCACGCCTCCAGTGCTAGCACTCTAGCGTGTGTTGATCCTGCCCCGAACATGTGGATACCTTGGAGGTGTTGTTGCGAAGCATCAGCACTAGGACGATCTGCAACTCGTCACGATAACCGGTATCGAAGGAGAAGTAGCGCGGCGAGTATGACCACTCGGAGGAGCAGACGCGCGGCGAGTACGACCACTCGGAGGAGCAGACGCGCGGCGAGTACGACCACTCGAAGGAGCAGACGTGTCACGAGTACGACTACGACTGCATCAACTCGCTACAACGACTGTACTTCCGCTTTGAGTCGGCGCGTCTAGCGGTAATCTCGTGAGCTATTACTAGTGGTGGCTCCTTGGTTGCGCGGTAAATTTTTGTTTGTGCTATCGTAGCATTGCCCGTATCCCTTCAGTGGTATCAGAGCCATACCGTCTAGTTTTAGATTCAGATTGGTCACATATTTGATATGTGGCAGTTATAGATATGATCTATTTCTGTTTCTGCTGGTCGATTTGATTGTCCATGCACATTGGTGGTAAGATGGGTTTTTATTCGTTATTCTGTGATCGTACTTGCATGGTCGTATCATGACTTGCCTCTACCGGTCGGTTTCCGCCATCGGGGCAGACAGTGATCGTAATTCCATTGGAGCACGCAAAGATCAATGTGGTTGATCGAATCGGAGTTGCGATCGAAAAGTACTGGATGTTTTATTGCGCTTGTTCATGATCACATTGCATGCTACTCCTACCGGTCGGAATTCCGCCATCAGAGTATGCCGCAGTGTGTGGTCGTATCAAGGCAATGATCAGATTGGTTCGGAATAGGGTTAATTTGATTAATTTGATGATTTCCAAGGCTCAGTTTCATGAATAAGATTCATGTTTCGGAAAAAATTTCGAGAGCGCTGCCCTCTTCCAGCGAGGGGCGCCGCCCCTTCGAAATCTGCCCGCTAACTGGTCAGCGGGACCGCTGTGCTAGGTATTCATACCGCGCATTAGAGGTGGTATTGCTAGTTCACACCTTCCATTAGAATGCGATTCTATGCATAAATCGTTCTTGCAGGGATTGATGTGAATAGTATGACCCATGATGTATGAGATGCATGCATGTGTGTAATGTTCATGACCTGTGTGTCATGTTTATTGCAGCCCAAGGCTGTCTATATTTTTGTATAATGGCCTGCGTGTTTACTTGTTGTAGTTATTCACTCCTTGTAATTTTATCCCTAGTGCTGTTAGGAGTAATGGCTTAGTGGGAGTACTTGGAGGTTTTGGCAACTTGGAGACATGACGAACATGATGCTTGGCGATGGAGATCACCATAAGGAAGGGTCATACTATATCACAATGCAATTTCATTATATGTGAATGCTTTTATATTCCTGTTCATTTATTTTCATGCATGTTTTTTAATTGCTTGAAATGCTTTTAACATGGTAGTAGTAAAATTCCCTCACATAATATTAAGTTAAATTGATGCCCTCCCAATTAGCTGCACCATCCATAGTCTTGTATTTTAATGGTAGGTCTTGCTAAAGCAGAGTGCCATTAATATTCCTTGACTATATGTGTTTGTGTCAGACACTTACACACAAGCGTTGGTTTAACTTGACAAGGTCATCATAACAGTTATGGACCTTGGGGCATAGGGTTGGGTTCCGGAGCATAGAGATGCTGCCCAACAACAAGAGTCATATAGAGATATGATTAGCAGGGGTTGCTTACCAAATTCACTAATCTTCTAGCAGCAATGCCAAAGCTCACTAGTAGATTAACTGATTGTAGGTCTTGAATCACTAAAATGGCATAAGAGGGATATGGTATTTAGTGGGAGTATCTTCAGTAAACTGTTTAATAGAAGTTACTTTTCATGAACATATGTCTTAGTTTTGCATATTTTATGTTGTACATCGTGGCACCTACTACTGTACATGCATCCAGTTTTGCTTTACGTTCGATACTTGATAAGGAAAAACTGAATGGAATAAATTTTACAGATTGGTCCCGCAACCTGAGAATTGTTCTTAGGCAAGATAAAAAGGAACATATTCTAGAGGAACCAGTTCCTGATGTGCCTGCTGAGAATGTTGCTGCTACTCTTAAAACAGTCTATAAAAAGGCTTGTGATGAGTCCGTTAATATTAGTTGTTTCATGCTTGCTGCCCTAAACTCAAACCTTCAGAAGCAGTTTGAGAATATTGTGGTTTATTTATATGATCGTGGCACTCAAAGGCATGTTTGTGACACGAGCAAGAAATGAGAGATATGAGATCTCAAAGAAACTGCTTATACTAAGCTAGCCGAGGCTAGTCCGGTGAGCCCACATGTGATCAAAATAGTTGGTTACACTCCGAGCTTGGAAAAACTTGGTTTTCCACCTAGTCAAGAGTTGGCTACAGATCGGATTCTTTCTTCGCTTCCTGCAACTATGGACAGTTCATTATGACTTTCCATATGAATGGCTTAGACAAGAATCTCATCGAACTGCTGCTTTCACTTTAAATAGGGTACCATCTAAATCAAAGGATAAGATAACATATGAGATATGGACCGGAAGAGTCCTAGTTTGTCTTTTTCTAAATATTTGGGGATGTGATGTCTATGTTAAACGTTTGATGTTTGACAAACTCACACCCAAGTCAGATAAATGCTTCTTTATAGGATATCATAGGGAAACCAAAGGATATTATTTCTACAATCAACAGGAGGGCAAAGTTTTTGTTGCCCGAAATGGTGTCTTTCTGGATAAAGAGTTTCTTTCAAAAGGAGCCAATAGGAGAAAGATGCAACTCGAAGAAGTTCGGGAAACATCTGAAAGTGTTTCAACTCCTATCGAACCTCTACAGGATGAACAAAGTGTTGTTGAACCTGTAGATGAGGCATCAGCCCCACGTAGATCTAAAAGGCCACATCAATTGCCTACAAGGTATGGGCATGATGTTTTATTGTTGAATAATGATGAGCCTAAAACTTATAAGGAAGCGATGATGGACCCAGACTCTGAGAAATGGCTTAGACACATGAAGTCTGAGATAGACTCCATGATCCGCCAATCGTGTTTGGAACCCGTCGATCCACTTGATGGTGTTAAAACCGTTGAGTGCAAATGGATCTATAAGAAAAAGATTCATATGGATGTAAATGTTCACTTTCGTAAAGCTCGACTTGTTGCAAAATGGTTTGAACAAGTTCAAGGAGATGACTATGATGAGACTTTCTCACCAGTACAATGCTTAAATCTATTCGGATCATTATATCTATTGCTGCATATTTTGACTATGACATATGGTAGATGTATGTCAAAACGGCTTTCCTTAATGGAAACCTTAGTGGGGATGTGTACATGACACAACCTGAATGTTTTGTTGATCCAAAGAATGCTAGTAAAGTGTGCAAACTTCGTAAATCCATTTATGGGCTGAAGCAAGCATCTCGGAGTTGGAATTTGTGTTTTGATGAGGAAATCAAAAGGTTTGGTTTCATCAAAAACAAAAAAGAATCTTGTGTTTACATGAAGGTTAGTGGGAGCGCACTTGTAATCCTAATATTATATGTGGATGACATATTATTGATTGGGAATGATATTCCTATGCTAGAATCCGTTAAGGTATCATTGAAAAATAGTTTTTCTGTGAAAGACCTAGGACAGGTAGCATATATCTTGCTAATAAAAATCTATAGAGATAGATTAAGAAGGCTAATTGGATTAAGCCAAAGTACTTATATTGATAAGGTGTTGAATCGGTTCAACATGCAGGATACCAAGAAAGGGTTCTTGCCTATGTCACATGGCATAAATCTTAGCAAGAGTCAGTGTACTTCGACCACAGATGAGAGAGACTGTATGAATAGCATTCCATGTGCTTCAGCCATTGGATCTATTATGTATGTCATGATTTGTACCCGACCAGATGTATCATATGCTCTAAGTGTTACGAGCAGATACTGTAACATCCCAAAGCTAGGTTTGTGTTTCAAATGTAATAAAAATGAGGAGAAATTAAAACCTTTTCTCTGATCTTCATTTTTGTAATCAGTTCCATAATTTTTGTAAGGGAATTATGTGAAATCAAAAATCAAATTGCCATTTGGACACCAACACAAATCTCCTTCATGAAAATCTTGTGCCCAACCTTTGGAAATAATTTTTCTTGGGTCTAGGGTTGATGTTTAACACCTCAGAATTATTTCATAATTTTTAGAAATTATTTGATAATTTTTTAGGCCAGTCAAACCTTGGTCAAACCCTAATTCACACATTCTGGAATTTTTAGAGAAAAATGCATTGCATAAAAGTCTCTGAAAATTTTATATAAGGTTCATCATCCAGTAAGCAACCTCCAGTTAAAATTTCATAATTTTTGGAGCTTGTTTGCTATCTCAATTAATTATCCTAAGTCACCAAAGAAATAACTCAAAATCAGCTTTTACTATTCCTTGACTCAAGTCACACTCGGGTTCAAGCCATCGGCTCGACAGATCAACTTAATCGCACGGGCTCACCGCCTCGGGCGCTTTCAATTTCGACCGTTAGATCTCGATCGCGCGGTTCGCGCCTCGAGGTAACGCTCGACCATTCGAGCGCCGATCCATTTGAACCGTTGATTCTAAATCGAGGGTCCACAATCGCGTGAACG